>CM033630.1:25989285-26589285 GCA_019453435.1 Rhinogobius similis | reverse complement strand
ACTACACAGACAAATGTAACATGTATTACCTATATATTTTTACCCCTACGTTCTAACATAATGTTTTTAAATATCATGCTTTAAAAAGTACATTATCCATAACTTAAATGCAACAGACAGTGCTACAAGGAGGATGGCACCTCAAAAAACCCAGACTGCCCAGTATGCAGTAAATCTTTAAACAAGTTGGCCCAGCCTCTACCTATGGCTCACTGTGCCAATTCCAGACTAGTGTGTAAGATATCAGGAGAAGTAATGAATGAAAACAACCCTCCCATGATGCTGCCTAATGGATATGTCTATGGTTACAACGTGAGTATACTGAGCAAATTTCCAATCATAATGATGATACAGTAATTAACATTGTTCATCTTTACCTCCTTTTAGTCTCTTCTTTCAATTCGCCAAGATGACAAAGTGGTGTGCCCCAGAACCAAAGAAGTCTTCAATTTCTCTCAAGCTGAGAAAGTCTACATTATGTGATCACATTGATGACCTTTTGATCATATACAGCCATTTGCCTTTCACCTGTGACAAGGCCTTCTCAGAAAGCCGCGTGTAGAGCTGTGATCCAATGCCCTTTCTTCCCCATTAACAGCCCTCTGTCATCTTCAAATTGTCCATATTCAGAATGGATTTTCCTCCATGCCATTTTCTTTACAACTTAAGTTTGATTGGTCATTTAGCGACTATCGATATTGTCTGAAAATATATATTTCAATAAAGGACACGTGTACAAAAATAAATGTTCAATTATATGACAACTAATAGTAAGTGAGATTTTTAAGAACTGTTTTGAAGTAATAATTACATGTGCAGACAATTTGGACATTCTTGACACAATGGGGTATGTGGGGGCATATATTTTTTGCTGCATGCTATATTTTTGTGGATTCAATTGATCCATTTTACTTTATTTTATTTCATGACTGTAACAGGAGCTATTTTCAGGCTCTTTATGGATGTAAATGATTGAATTAGGATTGATAATTGTTTGTAAATGTAGGTTTGTTCAGGGCCACACAATTAAACAGACCGAAGTTTGTTTAAATCTTAAAACAACACACATTGGAAGTCAGTGCTTCTCACCCTTGTGTAAATAACTGTAATCCATGCAATACTGGGCATTTTTGTATTTTAATGCATTTCTGTCTTCCTTATTTTTTTTTGCTAAATTTGGTATTAAATGTTCAAGATTACTTTATTTTATTCTCCAGGATTCTGTTGGCCCAATCCTTGATATTTTTCATTTGATTGAACCTATTAAAAATTAGAAACATTTTTAGTCAGCAAGTTATATACTTTGTTTGGTCTAAGTCTCTCACCCCTTTTCAAAAAATGCTTTTGTTTGAACTTTTGCACAGATAGTAGTTTGACTTGAAAGATTACGGAGCATTCCAAAGCTGCTTCCTTTTTTTAACTTGTTTGGACTATTCTATATTGACAAGTTTCTTTATGTGTGTCCTTGGTGGTTTTGTGCTAAAAAAGACTGTCCTGTGTTTGTTGGTAGGATAGAGCAATGAATTGTTTCCTGGGCAGATGTCTCATAAAGGTTTAAGTAAAAAAAGAGATGCGAGTGCTTCTTCATTTACATCTGTACTGTCTTTCAAATTACCATGAGACTGTCCTACAGAGTTTTGAGGGTCGATGCAAAACGGGTCACTGCCGCTCTGTTGAAATTAAAATGTAAGGCTTTCACCTGAAACCCCTGCTTTGTTCTCAAAAAGCCCTGTCTGTGGGGGTCGACCATCTACAGCCAAGTGAAACCCTAATTTTTGTTGGCCCGTGATCTTGAATTGCTTTTAGTTTATTACACAGCGAGTGTAATAATCCTTTCCCACTATAACTTCAGCTACAAGTATCTTGAGTGAGTGATGAACGCATCATTCAGGTTTAAATTTAGGCTAAAGGTGTCATGTCTGTTCAGTGCATCACTTTATTCACCCAATTTTCCACCACTATGACATTTTATGGACATCTCTTTATGGGGTTGATAGGTGACAGTCTCTTTTGGTTGTTCGTGTGCAAATTAATTTATAAAAAAAACAAGACTTCCACCTCGCATTAAGGAGGAATGTGACCTGACATAACTTGAACGAAACCGATCCACGGGTTACAAAGTGATGGAGATATTGCACTGGTATAATAAACTATTCAAAACAAAATAGTATACATTTTGAACAGTCAGTGCTTATTTACAGACTACAAACAGGAAGCTGAAACCCATAATGTTTATCATTGATGTGATTAAAACCACTGCTATTTTAATCTGTGCGTGTATAGGCTGATATCAAGTCTAAATAACATCATCACATCGACACAACTTGTTCCACCGCACTTTTACAAGTAACATGGACCATGCGAGCGCTGTCATTAACCTTTAGAGGAATATTTTTATGTTATTATCTTGACATAACAATGTTTTCAGGTTAAACCATAAATAGAGTCAGATGTTAAGAGCGAAAAACACAGGGAAGGCGGAAGGGGCGGAGACAGAATGCGTCGTCACTGCTGCGCAGTATTTATTCAAGAGCCGCGTAGCTTCAGCCACCATTTTGAGAAAAGCGCGTTGTTAGGTCAAACCTCTAGTGAAAGCCTTTTGTTCTCAAAAATGAGTGACCAGCTCTGCAAACTTTTCGTCGGTGGCCTCAACGTCAACACAGACGACGATGGGCTGCGCAAACATTTCGAGCAGTACGGTACGCTCACCGACTGCGTTGTGGTGATGAACAAGGAGGTGCAGCGCTCTCGCTGTTTCGGCTTTGTGACCTACGCGTCCCCCGAGGAGGCCGACGCCGCGATGGGGGCCAGGCCGCACACCATTGACGGCAACAGCGTCGAGTTAAAGCGAGCCGTGGCGAGAGAAGATGCTAACCGGCCCGAGGCTCTGGCCAAGGTTAAGAAAATCTTTGTCGGTGGCCTTAAGGACGACATTGAAGCAGAGCACCTGATCGAGCATTTTTCCAGTTTTGGAGAGGTGGAAAAGGCCGAAGTCATCTCCGAAAAAGACACTGGGAAGAAAAGAGGCTTTGGCTTTGTGTATTTCACCGACCATGATGCAGCCGACAAGGCTGTCGTGGTCAAATACCACAGCGTCAACAATCACAAGGTTGAGGTGAAAAAGGCACTGACAAAGCAAGAGATGCAGTCTACACGCGGCTCGATGACTCCCAGAGGCAGAGGCCGCGGAGGCATGAGGGGAAACCAAAATGGCTACGGTGGCAGAGACTTCGGCGGAAACTACGGCTACGGAAATGGCGGCGGCTATGGGGGTGGCTATGGAGGATATGGCGGGCCCTATGGGGGAGGTTATGGCGACCAAGGCAGTGGCTACGGGGGTGGAAATGGCTACAACGATTTCGGCAGCGGCTACGGTCAACACTCCTCTGGTTACGGCCCGATGAAAGGACCTTTCGGGGGTCAGAGAAGCTCTGCTCCGTACAGCAGAGGGGGTGGTGGAGGCGGATACCCCAGGGGGGGCTACGGTGGTGGCTATTAAGTCAGAGACAATGGAAGATCGATTGCCCCCACCCCCATCCTTCATCCATCTGTTACCCGGGATCTGGAATCCACAAGCCAAAATGAGTAATGGGGCTTCTGCTGTGAAACCACGGCAGAAAAGAGCCCCAATGATAACGAAGACCTCAGACCAAACAGGTAGGAAGGTCACTTCCCAAAACCTGGTAGACAAAGCAGATGTTGCCGTTTCAACTAGGACACAAAAATACATACAAGGATCCCTTTTATTATGTATATACGCTTACAATGGGTAGGCGTCGTTTATAGTGAATTTTATTTGCCGTCACTTGTTTTTGCATTTCGTCGTAGGGTTGTTGTTTTTGTTTTTTTGACAAGCTCTTCATTATTTTAATATCTGCATTTAAAGCAAGTAGTATAGATTTTGTTTCCTGGTGTGGTTTCAATGTATCAATATGGGCAAGCATGTTTCTTTAACCTTTAGTTATGTTATACTACTTCTCCTTGTTTGACTGCACTACACTGGTTCGTTTGATAAAGACTATGGCAGGATCGTTTCACTCCCCATATTCTGTTCCATTCACATAGTGTAGATTAAAATATTGTTAGTATTCCATGCAGATATATTGTATATTGTATACTTTGTCTGGAGATCAAAACCTGTTTACTTACTTGCTTATGTATGTTCATTTTAAATAAAACCGTATTCCACTTAGCTTAGTTATTTTACTTATTTAACAAGACTTCTAAGTTGTTTCACAGGTATTACAATTTAAATGATATCATCTTTTGAAATAGTAGTTACATGGATGCTCTACAGTTTATTCATTACTTCCAGGTGGGTGAAACCTGTATACCAGTAGTCTACCCACAGCCAATGCATGTAGGCTTGGAAGGGTTTGCTTGATTTTTTTTTAAAACCTGTATATTATAATTTATGTGGACTTGAGGGTTGTTGTTTACCTTTTATTATTCCCTATATTTAGGTGTTCTAACTCATATTCCAGTAGGCTATCCCCAGCCAAAATAGCCGTAGCAGTTTTTTTATAGACTACAGGACCCTGTTGATTACCTGGGGTCGATTGTGATAGGAGTCTGAAATATCTCTTTAGGATATCTACATCCAGCAATCTAGGTATGTAAATCAACCTGTCTTCACTCTGTGTTGTTTTTGAGATGGTGCACAAATTATAATACCATTAAATTATTTAACTGTTATTTGCGTTTATGTAGCTAATAAAGTAGATGGGTATGTTCACACCTTTACTTTATATCCTGAACTAAAGGGGACACTAAATAAATTTAACTGGTGTCCGCACAGTAACACCACATATGTTCGTTTTTCTCACTCTACCTCTCTTTCTCTCCCAGGTTGCTATGGTAACCTGGATACAGGGCATCACTCTGCAAATGGCGGGGTGTGTCTCCATGCAATGAAGAAATGGAGGGATTGTGCCGTCTTCACCACAGGTGAAGTCCATGTTACAGGAATTCTGCACAATAAGCTTTAAAATATCTATATACTGTTGGTATGATGGTATGCGCTACTCTGATGCAATCACCCTTGATTTTTTTTTTATTTATTTTTTTTAACATCAATAATACTAATGTAAAACATGTGTATTTCTTTTGCATTTAAAACGAAACCTAAGTCATCGGGAGATGACATTTTAGGCTTTATGGATGCTTTTTAAAGCAAGCTTATCTTTTGTGAATTAAATCTTTTTTTAGTGTTTGGATTCTTTATTATTTCAGTAGTAACGGCACAATAACAAACTTTGAATGTTTTAGTCAATGCATTACCCACAACATGAGCATAATGAGTTAACCCCAAATAAAAAATGGTGCAGTGGAGCGTTTTAGAAAATCTAGTAACAGTTATAAGTGATCCTGCCCAGTGCCTAAAACAGAGATGAAATAAACCGTGGCTCTGAGCCTTTAATCTACACAATTCACAGTAAACATTTATTGATAAATGTATTTTTAATTAAGCTGAACATTGTAAGAACATCTCATTACAATTTTAATGACAAGCATTGCCGTTACTTTTGCAATATGTTCTAAAATTGGTGTTCTGTTCAAAACAAAGCCAGCTCTAGCTAACTTGAAGCAAAAGTGCACTTTAGAAGTGGATTTGGTACAAATAATCTACCTTGAACAATACTCACTGCAGATTTTTACACAAGATGGAATGTTTTGTCGATAGTGGAAAACATATGACTTGAATAAACAACCACTGCAATTTAACATGTAATCATAATATAATTCTCTGTGAAAGGCTCCTTTAAGACATCTTAGTAAAAGGAATACTTTCCATGTTGTCATGGTTCTTTATGCTTGTCTCAATGTGGTAATAGATGTAATACATAATGTAGTTTAGGTATGCATTGTTCAGAGGTGGGTGATGTATAGAAAAATGGATGTTGCCTATTGATATTAGCCACATAAAATCAAGTATATAATCTATAATTGGACCATTAAAAACTGTGGCAAAAAGAAATGTCTATTGTAATCTTCCATACAAGGATATAAAGTGATATTTCTTGCCTATGTAGTTCATTTAATGGTTCGATGTTTTGTGCAAGACTTAACCCCAACCAAAACAGGTGCGCTTTTGCACATTCCTGATTGTCACAATATCAACTGAAAATCATCAAAGTAATGCACAGAAATATTGAGATATTCATTTTTGTGACTATCGCCCACCCCTAACATTTTTCCAGCTTTGTGAATTTGGGTGCATAGTACCATGGAAGATCTGCAAATGAATGATGGGGACAGCTTGTGTTTTGGCTTGTTTGGCCCAACAGCTCCTTGGTTCATATAATTCCATTATGTTGTCTGTGGTAACTTTTGTATTGCGAGAGCACTTTATAAAGCTAGTCAAAGTTGTTGCTTTTTTAATAAGTCGATTTTCATTTCTTTGTAGGCAATGTATATGGACATCTTGTACAGGAAAGAAATCATCATGCTGGCCAGGATTTCCAATATTTTACAATAAATTTATATTTTTATATTATGATAGTTGTTTGGAGTTTATTTGTTGCATGTGTCAACGTGTGCTTGAAAAAAAGTTAATGTTCTAGAATTTTCTGTTCAAAAGTTTGTTTGTTTTTAGATAAATTGGCAAACACACGGTTCAAGTATAATTACTGATTGCGTGGTATTCATATTGTATAACTGGAAATTTTGCGAAAACTTCTGAGATTTATAAAGCCGTGTTACTTGAATTCGGCGACAGAAACCACGTTTCTTCAAAATGAAAGTGCGTTTCCCCCCGTCTTGAAAGCACCACGGCCGCAGCCAACCAGCGAACGAGTGGGGGCGGTGAATCTTTTAACACAACCAATCAGCGCTTGATACGTTTACGAAGGCAAGCGAGCAAACGGCCCGCCCTTAACGTCTTTCATTGAAGAAGAAGAGGGACAATCTCCGTCCATCGCTTTCAGGCAAAATTCAGACATGTCGTCGAAACTTTGTAAGCTTTTTGTTGGCGGTCTGAACGTCCAGACTGATAACAAAGGCCTCCGGGAGTACTTCCAGCAGTATGGGAACCTTACGGACTGTGTTGTGGTTATGAACCAGAATCTAGGCCGTTCCCGGTGCTTCGGCTTTATAACCTTCTCTACGCCGGAGGAGGCCGACGCAGCAATGGCGGTGAAGCCACATGTCGTCGATGGAAACACTGTTGAGCTGAAGAGGGCGATTGCGCGCGAGGACACAAATAACCCTGATATACACGCTAACGTCAAGAAAATCTTCGTCGGTGGGCTCAAAGACCACATTGAGTGTGACCATATGACCCAGTACTTCTCACAGTTCGGTACTGTGGAGAAGGCCGAGATCATCTCTGACAAGCAGACCGGTAAGAAGCGAGGTTTCGGCTTTGTTTACTTCTGCGACTGCGACTCCGCCACTAAAGCTGCAATCCCCAAGTTTCACGAAATCGAAGGCAATAAAGTGGAAGTAAAGAAGGCCCAGACCAAGCAGGAGTTGGCCACTAAGACGCGAGGCCGAGGAAGAGGAGGGATGCAGAACTATGGCGGCGGCAGAGGGGGTGGTGGCTACGGCGGTTACGGCCCAGGCTATGGCGGCGGATATGGAGATGGCTACGGTTATGGCGGAGGATACGGAGCCGGGGGTTACGATGGATACGGTGGTTATGGTGAATACGATAATCACATGGGAGGCGGGTACAGCAACGGGGACTTTGGGGACGGCTATGGACAGCAGGCCTCCGGTTATGGTCCCATGAAAGGGGGCAATTATTCCTACAGGAGTGCGGCTCCGTACAGCAGAGGGGGCGGCCCTGTTGGAGCCTACGGCAGGGGTGCTGGGTTTGGTGGTGGTTATTAAAAAAAGTATTCTGTTCTGTGTTTTGTGGGGGATTCATGCAACGAACTGAAATCGCACACGTTACAGTCAGGTGGGGAGAGGGGAGTTTTTCCTTCTATGAAATGGAGGAGAGGCCATCACCCACACCGAATGAATGACTGCCCTCTGAAACCTTGGGAGACCCCACCTGGACACCATCTGTCCTCCTATTCCACACATTATGGACTTTATTACTAAGAATTGTGTATTATTAAATCCTATTTTGTGTTGTGTTGGGGAAAGACTTTCTTTGAAACCATTTGTAAAGTCGTTAATCAGTCAGTCACTGCTTCTCAACTTGGAACTGGGTTTGTTGAGCCACAAACCAGCTTGATCTGTTAAATGTTGCATCATGAACTCAGGGTTTTTAAATAAAGTTGGTGGCAGTGTCCGGCATTGTGGGACATGATTGTGTTAATTTTTAAACTTTGTGAAATCTTCACTCATGTAAATTTATTTTGTCTCCTTACCGTCCCATTACAGGCTATTGTTTATACAACATGTTCAGTTCACATTCTGTTATATTCTGCTTTTATTAAAGTTTTTAAATGTTTTCAAAAATTAGAATGGAATGTTGTTATTTTATGTCCTTCTGCCGACATGTAATGACGCTAAAAACCAGTCTACCACCAGGTGGTGCCATAAAGACATTTCAGGGCTCTCATTTGAATCCACTTGGGGATCCATTCAAATATGAAGCTTATATCTCCCTAATCAAGGTTCTAGTGCAGTATATCGCATTTTAACCATTACTAATACGCGATCACGATTGAAACATTGCTGTAACTATTAACTATGTTCAGGGGTTCTATTGAAAGCAGTGTTTGAAGAGTGGAAGTCGAACGCAGGAGGAAAAAAGCTTTGAAGATTCACCATTGAAAAGTTCTAGCATCAAATCCAGATTTCGTTTGTTCTGGGGATAATGGGCATGTAATCAGCTAAACATGGGCAGTGAATCATAAAAAAAAAAAAAAAACACGGACCTTTAGGCAGATAACTCGTGAATCCACGGGGTTGAGAATAATGTGAAATTTAGACCGTAGGCATAGCGATTAACAATTGATTATCAAAATGTTGCATATACAGGAAGCTGAGCCTTATGGACAGACATTAGTGTCAGTTCCTGCTGCAGTGGTTTCCTATGGTGGTCTGCGGTGGGAGCAGACTCCGTGAGGATGGACCATGATGGTGGGACTGTGGGGTGAGTGGGCTCTGCAGCGCTGTATGTATTTATCAGTAACACAATGTAGAATATACCTTAACGATGCATAGGATTGTTTAAAATTTCATATTATTCGATGCGTAAATGAACCTTACCCGACTAGCGTTGCTCTCCCTGTGTGCGAGACAAGCTAATGTTAACGTTAGCTTCATTTGTGGCTCAGCTGATGCACAATATTGTTTTTTGACGTCCAGTTTAGCGTAGAATAAAATGTTTTGTTTTTTTTTTGCTAATGCTGCTATAGTCGCTCCATTTAACGAGCTGTATATGATGGAGCTTAGCACCTAAAACAATCTCCGTACCGTAAATCAAAGCTGCTGCTAAAAGTAACCAATTACACATTAGCATTGCTAAAAGCTAACCAGCCAACTTCCAACAAGCCCAAAACTCACAACAGCTCGAGTGAAAAATGAACTTTTTTCTACACCTGTTGTACGCCACTTCTGTACCTATCGCTATCGTTATGTATCTGTCCTAGTTTTCATCTTAATAATTGCATCTGTAGCCTGCACTGCTAAGATAGTTATTCAATAAGATAGTAGAGAACATGTAATTCATTTTGTTAGTGGCTCAAGCTAATAGTTTTACACACTTTGTTGTCCAGTCTGGAGGCCCAGCGTCCAGCGTGTAACACAGATTCAGAGGAGGACATGATCAGTGGTGGGCTGCACACTTTCAACCAAACTCATATGAGGAAAGCCTTCCATCTAATGAACGACCTGAGAAGGTTGGTGTTTTGTTGTAAAACCATTATTTGTGTGTAATGCGGTATGCAACATAATTGAGTATGTAACTCCTAATATATTGTTTTTTGGTCAGTAAAAAGCAGCTGTGTGACGTTCAGCTTGTGGCAGGAGGCACTGAAGTCCCAGCCCACAAGGTGGTCCTGGCATCCTGCAGCCCCTACTTCTGTGCCATGTTTACAGGTACAGGTGCTAAAGAGGGGCTCTCTACAACATGCCCACAGAAGTGTCTTGACTCTGTCTGTGTTTGTAGGTGATATGAGTGAGAGCAAGGCACACCAGGTGGAGATTCGAGAGGTAGATGGACTGACCCTACAAAAACTAGTTGACTACATATACACAGCTGAAATAGAGATTACAGAAGACAATGTTCAGGTATCTCACAAAATGCATTATTTATTTTTTTATTTATGGGTTTTCATTGTGTGATTTCAGTGACAAGACTTCTCTATTTAAAGACAGAAAAAACACTATTTTAAACATACTAACCTCACCTAATGTAAATTCATTCATACATGTGTTTTTTTTCCTACCGCTTGTTCCCATTATGGGTCCCGGGTGACTGGAGCCTATCCCACTAACTTTGAGTCTGAGGCTGGGTACACCCTGGACAGTGGCTGGCTCATCACTGGTTTATAAAATTAGGGCAAACCTAATGTAAATGCCAAATTAAATTTATATTACTTTTAGAGATGACTTAATGTAAGCAGAGATTTGTCATGTAGGTCTGAGAACCAGTCAACGTGAACCTTAGAAAGAAGCTTAAGCCTAGTAGAAACTTACTGCAAGCATGCTGGGTCAGCGTGTAACACAGATTCAGAGAAGCCTTGTAGAAACTTAGTAGAAACCTTACTGTAGGCAGAACATTTCCTCTGATTATTAGTCCAGGAAATGTGGGTGAAGAGAGGCAGGAAATCCTCCCTCTGTTCAGTGAGTGAATGTTCAATTGAGAAAAACAGGCCACATATTACACTTTGTCTTTCTTTTGTTTGTTTTTTGAAGTAGCTGGCAGTAGCTTGTACATCTGTCTTATTTTAAAGATAAGTGGTCAAAACTACAGCTCCATGTCCTCTAGGCTTCATGCTGTAAATCATTTAATAACTAACGTTTTAAATGAGCTTTTGTAGTAAAACTAGTAACCAGAGTGTGATGCTGTCTACACTACACACAATGTTTATTCATTTTATGATCAAAATGAGTGGTTGAAAAGTATAAAACACTCTGAACATCTTCTCCATCTTATAAATCAGTCTCAAATGGACCACCTGTGGCTATACAGAATTATGTTGAGTTTCTGAAATACCTGTGTGCCTTAGGTGTTGCTGCCAGCTGCCAGTTTGCTGCAGCTTATGGATGTACGCCAAGTTTGTTGTGAGTTTCTTCAGTCACAGCTCCATCCTTCTAATTGTCTGGGCATAAGAGCCTTTGCTGACCTACATACATGTACACAACTTTTGAACCAGGCCCATGCCTACGCTGGTAAGTTCACATCCTAATAACCTTAATAAGGCATTGTTACATCTCAGAAATGTTAAAGGGGCTGTACCTCATTTTTACAGTTGTGAAACCGGAAAAACTGAACTAGTCCTTGTTTCTGTTTTTTTTTTTTTTTTTGCTTGTAATAAAGTAAAATTAGTTTTGTCCCAGCACAGATATATTGCAAAAGCATCTATTTGGCTGAAAATGAGACCACAGTGTTTTCTCTGCATCTATTTATAGAGCATTTATCCTATGAGAGAAACGGGAAGTGTGCCATTAGCATGCTTCATTAGCTTTACCATAACTGTTCATGACAGTCAGGGCTCAGAGATATGTGAAAAGTGCTTATAAACTGATCACAATGAATATTTAGGATGCTGGGATGCATTAGGTAAGTGAACGATACATGTGACTGCTGTAAAGACTTGAAAATTAACTAGTTATGTTTTTCATGTTTCAAAACAATATAAATCAGGTACAGGGCCTTTTAAAATGGTCATATCAAAATCAGTCACATTTAATCTCCTGCAATGCTTTATTTTTCTGACTACTAGAGCAGCATTTCTCCGAAGTTGTGCAAGGAGAAGAGTTTCTAAGTCTGTCTTTGCAGCAGGTCTGCAGCCTCATCTCCAGTGATAAACTAACTGTCTCCACTGAGGAGAAGGTTTGACTGCTTGTCTTTTTATCTTTTTTGTGTGTGTACTTGAAGTGGAGGTCATAAATCTGTCTAGTGTTTAACTGAATTAGTTTAAAAAATAAAATGTTTCGACTTTCCTAATTTTAACCCAATTAACATGCTGGTCTTTAGCCACAAGGAGACGCCCAAGTGTGAACAACATTAACATACATACATTATTTAAGGTCAAGGGTGTGGTGTCTTCTCTAAAACCACAGGGGGTAAAGTTTTAATTCTATGATTTTTTTGTTTTGGTGATGCCTTACTGGCACCCTGGTCCAAATAGAATTGGAAATGTAAAGATTTGTTTGACTCAGTTGGTGTGCCCTCATCTGGGCAGCGTTAGAAAATGGGTTTATGCATCTAAATCAGTAGGATAACATAGTCTGTTAAAGTCTGAAGTCTGGCTGAAATGCAGTCTTCTTGTCTTCTAGGTATTTGAGGCAATGATATCCTGGATAAAACATGATAAACCATCTCGTCTTGAGTATATGTCCAAACTCATGGAACATGTCAGACTCCCACTCCTTTCAAGGGATTATCTTGTTCAGGTAAACGGCTTTAGTTGCACGGAAGTGTACATATTTTGTTCAAAGCAAAGTTAAAACAATGATTGTAAAATACAAGTTTAGTTTTGTAGTAAACAGAAATAACAATGGTCTGTTACACCTTACTGCAAACAAAAATGCATATTTGTTTTCAGATTGTGGAGGAGGAGGCATTGATAAAAAACAACACAACATGTAAAGATTTTCTTATAGAAGCAATGAAATATCACCTGCTGCCCGCAGACCAAAGGCACCTTATCAAGACAGACAGGACCCGACCACGAACTCCAATCAGCATTCCCAAGGTACAAAAAAACACAATAACAGTCAATCAGAGCAGAGGCAGAGCCACTTTGTTAAATGCAGCCTTTTACCAGGTAATGATCGTCGTTGGTGGGCAAGCACCAAAAGCCATCCGAAGTGTTGAGTGCTACGATTTTCAAGAGGACAGATGGTACCAGGTTGCTGACCTGCCATCTAGACGTTGTAGGGCAGGTAAATTTTGCTCTATAATATACTTGGATAATAAAACATACTCTATTACTAACCAATTTGTGTGTGCATGCAGGTGTAGTTTCTATGGCGGGTCGTGTTTACGCAGTTGGGGGCTTCAACAGTTCTCTGAGGGAAAGAACTGTTGATGTCTATGATGGAGCATTGGATCAGTGGAGTGCAGTGGCCAGCATGCAAGAGAGGCGCAGCACACTGGGGGCTGCTGTTCTGGGAGATTTGCTGTATGCAGTAGGAGGCTTCAATGGAAGCATAGGTACCAGTTTAAAACGACACAGAAACAGTGTCTTTATCAGATGCCTCTTAGACACCAATGACTTGACTTTATTGATATTTTTGTACTTTTAGGCCTTTCCACTGTTGAAGCTTATAGCTACAAAACTAACACGTGGTTCTACATAGCCTCTATGAACACCAGACGCAGCAGTGTTGGTGTTGGAGTGGTGGATGGTAAGACATATATTATATGTATAAGACATATATTTTATTATATTTTATTCATTGTTTTATGTTGCACCTTACGCCGAAGCAAGTTCCTGTTTGTGAATTTTGATCACTGACAATGGCAATAAACCGTTTCTGATTCTGATCATTCTTGACTTTCTCTTTTATTGTTTTCAGTGAATCATCTGCTGTTTGTGTTCAAGGTAAGCTGTATGCAGTAGGAGGCTATGACGGTGCATCGCGGCAGTGTCTCAGCACGGTTGAAGAATATGATCCTGTGACTGACCAGTGGTGTTATGTGGCAGACATGAGCACAAGGCGCAGTGGAGCAGGTCTCTAAATCCCACATTAGCATCATAAGAATACTCTCTCATAAACATTTTTCACATTTTCTTCACAATGTATTCCTTTCGTCAGGTGTGGGTGTGTTGGGTGGTCAGCTGTATGCTGCAGGTGGACATGATGGTCCTCTGGTCAGGAAGAGCGTGGAGGTGTATGACCCCCAGACTAACACATGGAAGCTAGTCTGTGACATGAACATGTGTAGACGAAATGCAGGTTAGAAAGCAGCCTCCAGCTTGTAGGCCAGTAAAATTTAGATGCATGAATTATGGTCTTCATGGTAAAATGGTTGTGATTCTGTTACAGGTGTGTGTGCCATTAATGGACATCTCTACGTGATAGGTGGAGACGATGGTTCCTGCAATCTCTCCTCTGTAGAGTTTTACAACCCAGCAACCGATAAATGGAGCCTCATTCCTACTAATATGAGCAATGGACGCAGTTATGCAGGTTTGCTGCCAAATGGCACTATTTGTATATATTCTATATTGAAAATTGTAATGGTATTTTTTCCTCTTTAGGAGTTGCGGTCATTGACAAGGGTGTATGACCAACCACTGAATGTTTAAACTGTTGCTTAAATGTAAAGAAGTCTGAGGCTCAAGAAACGGTCAAAAACACTTCACTGGATGGGAGGCCTCCAACAGGGTTAGCATCCTGACTTTTCATGAAATCACTGCACTACATTACAAGCAATAGCCACAGTAAAAGCAGGGACTTAAGAACTTTAACTGTAGCTCCTAAGCACAAGTGAAACTGCTAAAAATATATTGTTAGACGAATATGGGCCAAATGCTGGACAAAGTGAAGTATCTGTACAGTTAAGTGTACACAGTTTGGGAGCTAGTCTACTTCCTGCAGCTGCAGCCATGGAAAACATCACTGTACCTGCGAGTGACCAAGTGCCAGGACTGGTCATGGGAGACAGAACTCCACTCAGTGTGCGATGGAGCCAGGTTTAACACTGCGGACTGGACCAAGCAAGGCAGCTTTGCAAACAATGTTTTGTTTGACCTGGAAAGCGATCGAATGTTTAAAAAAAAACAAAAAACAATTCAAACAAGTGAAATATTGACCAATATATTTTTTCAATCTTTTAAGAAGCTTGAGGTTTGCTGCTACCATAGTTTTGTATGGAATGCACTACTGATGCACTTGCACTGACTGATCCCAACCTGTCGGTCCCAGCTCTATTTCCTGCTGAAACAGGTTTTAAAGCACCTCTTTTTGGGTTTTTTTCTTGTAACTGTGTCAGTAACAGACTGTAACATTACAGTAATCATGTTCAATGGAGCCTGTTAAAATGCACTGTAGTACCTTAAGTATATTTTACAAACGTTGTGGGATAACATGTTGTATTTATTGTATTTAGAGGTGATAGTTTAAAATAATGAAATCATTTAATCTTTTTATGGTAAATTATGTAATTGCATTCATTCTTTCTGTAACTCCCAAATATCCCTCTTTGTGTTCCAAAGAGATGATCATAGATAGATAGATAATACTTTTAAAACATTTTTCAACTGCTGCTTTACATCTGCTGTCATTGTATTAACTATTTCAGTTCAATTGTCTGTTTCTATTGTATGTGTTACTAAGCAAAGTGCACTGATGCAATATTCTGCAATGTATAGAAATGCATTTAATGCCATATTTTCTTAAAGCCCAAACTTATAATATTTGTGATTGTATCCATCTTCTTTCTAAATAGGCTGGTGGCAAAGTCTGAAATTTTCACACTGGTGGGATCAGAATGTTTTATTTTAGAATAGTCTACACTGAACATTTGAGGTCGATGCCATGCCACTTGATTTAGGCCTTTATCTATTTTGTTTTATTTTTTTGGTCTAACCATTATTAAGCTTTAAAGATTTAACATTTTTCTGCTTCTAAAGTTACTATTTGGAAGACAATTTTCCTTTCATGAATTTTTACAGTCTCTTCCAGTTTTATTTAAATTACTGTCCTACTGTATGAGTTAAGAAATCCTCTCATTATTTATCTTCAGCCAAAAAAAAAGACCTTTATCTCGAAACAATTTTCTAGCATTTTCTGCAGTCTGTTTTTGATCCAGGGGTTACTTGGGTAGTTCCCGGTAGCTGGGGGTTGGAAAGTATTTAATCTTCCAGTGATTTTAATCAGACACATTTTTACAATTATTGTAGGAGGAAATATACTTGCAAAGGTAATTTTATTTTTTTACAATTAAATATTTCTCGTTTTAAAACTTAAAAAGACTGGATGAATGCGATTTAGTATCTTCTATATCTGCATATAACCAAATTAAAAATAAAATAACAATAACAAAAGCCCAAATCATGTAACATCCATTTGCTAGTTCTAATTGTAAAAGTTTAAACCACAAAATGCTGTAAGATCTTGAGTGGTTGGCCTCTTTGATAGGTGTGAGTCAGTGCATCTTGCTGGCTGGAATATGTTTTCATTAAATTTGAAATAATGCCCATCTCCAAATCTAGTGTCATGAACAAGTGTTTTTTTTTTTCAAATTCTAAAATGTGATGACGCTCCCATATGTGGGCAAGGCCAGTTTACCTATTACACAATATATTGTACTACATATCCAAGAAAAAGTCACAACTTTTTAAACTTTGCTTTATTACAGCCAAAATCAGCATTTAACATTTATTTTAGTTGCCTCCCCCCATCAATATTAAAATATTATTATAGGCCTATAGAAAGTGATATAATGGGATGGAATGGAATGCCTTCATAAATACTGCTTACAAGTCACAGCAAATTATCTGAGTCACTTGCATTGGTGTTAACAAAATAAACAACAGCCCTAGAGGTAATGAGGACACAAACTCTGGAACAAGAATGTTTTTCTATGTGGAGACTGCTTACCCGTTATTCAGATAGTATTTGACTACTATAGCTTGCTTGCATCACTTGCAGCATTATACAATACCTAAACCTCTGTAGTCTCACAGTCATAAGATGGTAGAGACTGGACTTTTATTTTGTTTGTTTTTTAATAAAACTGCCAGTTATTTTTTGTGATATATTTTATTATTATTATTATTTTCTGGTTAGGACAAAACTATTAACAGAAGAAGCAAAAACATACTGGAAAACATTGTAAACCAAAAATAGACTAAGAATACATACATATACATACATATATAGGATACACAGGATTCTAAATAATGAACAAGAACTGCTCTGTATAACTGCCAGTTATACAGAGTAGGATATCAGTGTAATTTAAATCTGTTTTCATGTTGCAGATCACACATAACTTACAAATCAACATAAGTTCCATGAGATGTGACAAATGTGTATGTAATGGCTCTGGAAAAACCACAGGGAAACTGATGGTTATCATCAGTCAGTGATTTAGGGCAAGGACACCCTGACTGCCTTAGATAAAGCATCGGAATGAAATCTTCAGCCTCTTGAGAGCGCCCTATGCTTCACAAGGACCACAAGGACTACTCTTTTAATCTCCAAGAACGGGCATGCTCTCACCACAGCTCTAGGCCTCTTGGAGATTAAAAGAGTAGTTATTGCTATCACTGGCTGATCCCTATGAGTGGTCGAAAGAACACAAATTAAACTGAACAATATTTGCTGTAAAACCTCAAGCACAAACATTAATCAGATTAATCTGTGTTACTTTACTCCTAATAGGTCCCTTATTTTAATCCATACGGTTTTATCGGAATGAACAAGCTTGTCATACTGTGTTTCACTTTGCTTTAAATGAGACTTATTATGCTTTTTCTCGGACCAGGCATTGGTCCTGTATTAACTTAACATAAGTAGATAATTATTTAACACTTTCTAAAACTGGAGAACTGATAAGCCCTCACTAGCGGTGGAATGTCACTTACATGTTTTTGTTTTAAATTGGTCACGTGACATTTTACCCCAACATGAAGTGTTCATTTTTCAAATAATGGCAAGTTAAGTACAGGGATGTGGGATCAATTTGTGGCAAATTTTGGTTTCGTACTCACCAGCTTTTCCTTTTTGCATAAGTATCTCGCCTTTAAAGCTTGAACAACTGTAGCCTTGTTTAATGCCATAAAAAGAAAATGTATTAACAAGATGTGATGAAGTTTCTTCTTCATCCCACAGCCACAAGGTGGCGACATATACTTCATAGTTTCAGCGTATGAAGTTTAAAGAGGCGGGCCTTTAATGTCACAAACTGTTCGATATGTAGTTTTAACTCAACGAAAGCTCATCCGATTGAGATTTAGAAGATATTAGGTTATCGTTTGAAACGGTATCAATCTAGTCACGATTCTGAACAAATAGCAGGCTTCAACACGCGTCAACAGTAGAACAGCAGCTGGCTAATATTAGCCTGAGTCTGCTAAAGCTACGCTAACAGCTGGCACCCGGAAGTAAGGCCGCTGCTGCCGGTTGGGATTCAACTTTCTCTCTGCACGTCTGGATTAAACAAGCGTCCAGTCTTCAGCGCTATGTGATATTTCAAGCCGCTATTTGTGTAGTCTTCGCCAGAATGGATTCATCTGTGGGCTTTGGGATGAGCGACGAGGTGTGCCTTGCAATATCCTTTTTATGATGTGCCATGTGTAGAAATCCTAGAAATCTCCTTGGCTAATGTTAGCATATTAGCAGGTAAATTGTGTTGTTGGCAGATGTTTTCCATGTGAATGATTTGAGTATTATTGTGTAATATGATATCATATCATACAGCTGCATTGTATTCAGTTCTGTACAGAAATCCAGACAGTAACGTTAGATATTACATGCATATATGTGTCTGTTGAATACTAGTATTGTAACATTATAAATACATATAAATACTCCTGTCAGTTTTCTGTTTTGCCTTATCCTGTTACTCCCTGAGTAGCTGGCTAATTCTGCATGGCTTAAAGCCGTCTACTTCTTCAATCATATTCACAGTTTTAACAATTGCATGTAGAATTCATTCCATTGCCTCTCATGACAGTAACCTGGTTTGAAGGTGGGCACACATCCCCATCTCTCTCATATTGTTCCTTGATCACACTGCTCACACAGTGAGAGGTCAGGAGTTGAGGTCTGGCCTGAAGGAGCCCAGACTACTGTCTCTCATTGAGCGTTGTGGTCACTTTTTGTAAGTATCACTCAGCTTGACGTGCACAGACTTCAAGATGGAGTTGTGAGCTGAATATTCACATTATTTTTAGTACAAAGTAAAGAAATGGCATCTGTTGAGCCTTGGCTTGGATAATGCTTACAGTGTTGTATTTAGTAAAGAGCTGGGTGTGCTAGGTTGCATTAAAACTCAATCATATCCACTATCAGCTTGCTTTCTGCTCAATATTCAGAATTCTCCACTAAACCCAGGCCCGTAATTGGACTCACATGGGTGCACAAGCCCATGCTTTACTAACTGTGTTAAAGCCACGCTGCCCTCAGGGGTCATTATGAGACCTTTAGAATGCATAGAAGAAGCCAGGTGGCAGGCAACACTGTTTTTATTTCTTAAACATACAGTATGGTCTTAATTTCTTGTAATTGGAACAAAGCAACAGTTGGCATGTTAGTACTGTATTGTCAGCACTCCCAGAAAGAATAGAAAACTGTAGAACTGATAACTGTGAGTAAAGGTACTGTAAAAAGCATAAAGTCTAAGGAACTTTCTGACATATTTGGATCTGGAAGAGCTGAATCATTTTCCTGTTTCCAACTGTTATCACACTATGCTGAGCATTCTGCACAGAGCAGAGCTCTTAGTAAAATATGGCTCTGCCCACACACAGTTCTGTTGATAGTGTAGCTTCAGCAGTACACAATCACACATGTATGATATATGCATATGTACAATTTAACAGCTTTCATCAGCTCACGTTGCAGTTTTAATATTCTTAACCACTCAAATACTTGGCATGTCTGTGCTTTATTTCACCACAAACTGCGTGTCTAAGGCAACATTGATTTCTTTGCTAAGTTGCTATGATAACTGTAATCTTCTCTTGTCCATTATTTTAGTGACTTTATTTTCTAGAATTTTAGAATGTATAAAATCTTTGTTACTTGTGCCTCTCTTATTTAGATTGTGTGTGTTGGCCACCCCTGATGCTGTTGTTTCCCGACCAGTACCCCAGCTTTCCATACCCCTCAATGCCAATTTTGAGTTTCTTCGAGGTGGGTTGTTTTATTTTATCATTTTAATCTATTTTCATTATCAGATGAAACGTGTAATCTCTTTCTTTGGCCTTCCGCTTATCAGATTTAGTTCAGCCTCAGCAAGAAGGTCTGGGGTTCGACCCCCGAGTGGCTTGAGACCTTTCTGTGTGGAGGTTGTTCTCCCTATGTCTGCATAGGTGCCCTCCGGGTGCACCGGTTTCCGCTACCACTACAAACATATACAATTGGCTTCACCCCTCTGGGGCAAGGACTCTCCTGTCTACAAATCTTTAGAGGACACATATTCTGCTACAGTGACTTTTTAAAGATTTTAACCATGTTCTAATACTGTCAGATTAATTTCACACGTCACTTATCTGAGAATCTTTTGCTGTTTTAAGTCCTTAAATTGTCACCCGACTTGTTCTGAGCATTTCTGTCGTCTAAACACAATCACTGCTATTACTATCTTGACACAGTGTATCACATAGTCTCTTAAAGTTATAACGTAACTTAATTGTGTAAGTGCTAGGTGCCATTTACTGTCTGCATACACTCTTAAACTTGTTTGTTTAGTGCATAATACACTTTTTTGTTTTGTTTAAAACATGAGATGGCAAAGTTAAGGTACTCAAGAGCATGTTTAAAGGCTAATAACGATATGAAAAATGCATTATATTTTTCAATAAACAATGACAAAGGTGTAGCCCTTTGGGAGGTTTGTCAAGCTTGTAAAACATTTTTCTCATTATTAATTATGTGCTGCTATTTCTCTTTTTCAGAAGCTGAAGAGGCTCTTCTAATTGATCTTTCTGTAAATTGTAAGTATTAATTTTTGTCCTTAAGTATATCTGTATTTTTCCCCTTGATGTCTGAAATCTGTGGCTGTATAACAATGAGGCACTGTTTTATATATAGTTCAGACCAAGCACTCACTGATACTGTCTCTTTTGTTAATCACCATTAACAATTGAACATGCTTTGCCTTTAGCCAAATGTTTACCTCTGTATGTGGCAGCAGGCGTTAGTCATGAGTTACAATGGCCCTCTGGAGGAATGTCCTATTGGCTGATGCAGATCATTATGCTTTGTGTCTTGTCCGTGTTTCCAGTTTGACTAAATGTGCATAACCTCTATGTGTGTTGTGTGCCTGCAAAGCCTCTGTACGAGTACGAGTCAAGGGAGACCAGAGCCCAGAACTGTTTCTAGAACTTCAGGACGATGAACGTACCCAGCTCTTTCTCACACAAGTGAAGAGCGCTCAGGAGCAAGGTAGGACTGTCTGCATTCTCAATTAACCAATTCCCAATGTAACTTTGATCTTAAAAGGAGTGTATTACGCTGTTCAGCCATGTTATTTAAATTGCTGAAACGGCTTGTAGTATCCCTTTTGATTAAATCACAACTTGGAAACTTCATACATAATCAGACTGATTAACAACATTTCTGAGAGTTTATGTTTAATTTCAGTTCTATCTAAAATTGCAAAACCGGCCGTGATGGAGCCTCCTGCACCAGCCGCCCCGAGAGGTTCCATACCTGTTCCTCCTCAGAGAGGAAGTAAGGTTTCAAATTCCGTGAGCTCTGGAGTTGGCCTGCCAAGAAAGAACAGTTCTCTGCCTAACCTCAACAACTCTTCAGTCCAACAGAAAAAAACAGGTTTGAATATATGTACCATAAACAAAATCACAAAATGATTAAACATGATTTTGTTTTCACATCAGATCCTGTTCATGCACTTGCCTCAGACTTTGGTTTTGACAGCAGCATTAACCACACCCTTAAGGTAGAAGAAAAGAAGAACCAGCAAAATCGTTTGGTAGCAACCAGAGACCCTCCCCCTGTTCCTTCTCTTCCACCTCGCAAGACCACCTTTTCTCCAACCAACCCTCTTCCTCCACCCCCTGTCACCAAGGACAGAGCCGCCTCGTTACAGACCAAAGAGTTTTACGCAAACACCAAACCCGAGTAAGTCAAAAGCCAATTAAAAAATCTCTAAAATGTGATTCCTAAAAGCACCGTCACACCCCTATTTAAAAATCTCTATCAAGCTTTGACCGTGTGGATAGATCACCCTCTTGGTCTGACAGTCCGACCACAAACACCATGAGACAGGCTGTGATCTCGAGTCAGGCGGGGCAACGCGAATATGTCATCAAACACAGGCTGGTAAAAAAAGAAAGTGAGTATGTGGACTTCAAAAACTTCAGGTAAGTCTATTCTAGCTACATTGTCATTTTTGTTCTTGCTTTCATTGATTATAACAATAATTGTGATTTCATTTAGATTCTTTACTGGTACATGGAATGTCAATGGCCAGTCTCCTGACAGCAGTTTAGAGGCATGGCTCTCCTGTGATCCAGAACCACCCGATGTTTATGCACTTGGGTGCGTAATATCTTAAACTAAATTACTGGCTTAAGTTTCCTTCTCCTAAATAGTTTAACTTTTTATCTTTTTGGTTTTGGTTTAGTTTTCAGGAACTTGACCTTAGCACTGAGGCATTCTTCTACATGGATTCCTCTAAAGAACAGCTATGGCTAGATGCTGTGGAGAGAGGTTTACATCCCAAAACAAAGTATAGAAGAGTGAGTAGATAAATTGTCTGCTTTCAGTGACAAAATGTTAGTTTTAACATAATTATTTATCTTTAATTATTCTCCAACAGGTTCGGGTCATTCGACTTGTAGGAATGATGCTGGTTGTGTATGTTAAAAAGTCTCTTTTAAGTCACATCAAAGAAGTAGCTGCTGAGCATGTGGGCACTGGAATTATGGGGAAAATGGTTGGTATCAGTTGCTTTAGTGAATGATTTTTACCTGAATAAATCTCACACAGTATTTCCTTTTTGCAGGGAAATAAAGGAGGTGTTGCCATAAGGTTTGTTTTCCACAATACGAGCTTCTGCTTTGTCAACTCACATTTAGCAGCACACGTGGAAGATTTTGAGCGGCGCAACCAGGACTACAAAGACATATGTGCGCGCATGACCTTCCACTTACTAGACCACCCCCCACTCAACATTGTCAAACACGAGTGAGTTCTCTATGATCTAGGAGGATGTAAAGTTTTGAATCATTTCTTTAATTACTGAAAAATTATGCTTGATGCCTCGATTTCAGTTTGATTCTTTTGTATTTAGTGTTGTTATCTGGCTTGGGGACTTGAACTATCGTCTGTTTATGTATGATGCAGCTGAGGTTAAAGGACTTATTGGTCAAAACCAATTAAAAACACTCCAGGAAGTTGATCAGGTGAGAAATTGCATCAGTCAAAGATATGTTTTAAGGAGGCTGTCAGTGCTTTTAATTTGTTTGAATTTCACTACTAATAGGATATGTAGCATTATAAGCGTAACAGGAGAGAACTGATTCTTATCAACTGGTTTTCAGTTAAATATTCAGCGATCAACCAAGAGAGCCTTTACTGACTTCTTGGAGGGAGAGATCAAGTTTCTTCCAACATACAAGTATGACCCAAAAACAGATCGCTGGGACTCAAGGTAAAAAAAGTTGAATCTCAATGTAATGCAAACAATAGACTTCACAAACTACAGTCGATGGACTTCTCTCAGTTCTGACATGAGCTCAGCAGTGTTGTATGTATGACTAATGGCAGACTGCTTGTTCATTTTCCACAGTGGGAAGTGCCGTGTTCCAGCCTGGTGTGACCGGATCCTGTGGAGGGGCAGCAGTGTCAAACAGATTAACTACAGGAGTCACATGGAACTAAAGACGAGCGATCACAAACCTGTCAGCTCCCTCTTCAGCATAGGAGTAAGGAATTATGTGTTCATGTGGAATAGTCCCAAATACAACCTATTCTTATAATATGTCTGATACAAATAATATAATATAATTTAATTGCGTGTAATAGGTCAAAGTGGTAGATGAACAGCGCCACAAAAAGGTGTTTGAGGAGATTGTTCGGGAAATGGACAGAATGGAGAATGACTTCCTTCCGTCTGTATCCCTGAGCAGGAGAGAAGTAAGAAACACTACGCATTTTCTCATATCAGTCATAAGCAACATATTTATATTTATATAAATACATTAATGAACAGTACTTTTAACACTGCCTTCACTCTCAATCCTACAGTTTACATTTGAGAATGTGAAATTCCGACAGCTTCAGCGGGAACGCTTTTTGATTACTAACGATGGCCAGGTTCCTTGTCATTTTACTTTCATTCCTAAGCTCAATGACTCTCAATACTGCAAAAACTGGCTCAGGGCTGAACCCAGTGATGGACTGTTGGATCCCAGTGAGTTATTTCTTTATTGTTTTGCCCATGATTTGTGCAAGAAACTGTAGTAGTAGTAGTAGTATACTAGCCATACATTTTAAACAAAGACATGAGTCACAATATAAAGCTCACAGACTGCTTGCATTACAATAAGTCTGTTTTGATCATTTGACCAGGTGAGACACTGGAGATTTATTTGGAGGTCTATGTGAGTAAAGACTCGGTCACTCTGCTGAACTCTCGGGAGGACGCTATTGAGGACATTCTGGTGCTCCATCTGGACAGGGGCAAGGACTACTTCATCACCATCTCCGGCAACTACCTACCCAGCTGCTTTGGGACCTCGCTAGAAACCCTGTGTCGCATGAAGAAGCCTATCCGAGAGATTCCTGTCACTAAACTTATTGACCTGGTAAGAAAACTCCCAATAAATGCATTGTAAGTAACAACTGAAGTTTGACTACATATTAAAGCAGCTTGTTTGGTCAGATAGTCTTTCGCCAATTGTTAGTGTTGTTCTCAAAGACAATCTAAATTAGGACGATACATCTTATCTTCCCATATGTATTTATAGATCTGAGTTATGGTGGCTTAAAGAATGTGGAAGTCGCAGAGGCAGTAGGGCAAATGTATACACCATTAGACACATTGTTTGCATACATTTGACACTTTCATTCTTAACATTGCTTCTGGAGTTCTTTTATGACTTCCTGTGGCTTTGACTTACACCTTCTGTCATTTAGCGCCCCTTTTATTCTTAGATTTCCAACTTTTCAATTTTCCAGATTTGCAATTCAAAATTATGAATCCTTTGTTTTGATGGCATCTTGCACTTTCACTTTTTCTACTTCTTATTTCTCTCCACCGCCTTTTCCTGGCTTGATCATTCATTTCCAACTCGCACTGTGGTTGTGGGCTAACTTCTTGCTCAGGGCGAGGACAGCTACATGGACAAGGTAAACATTAACAAAATTTACAACTGCTTTATGGTCCCAAATATGATTTGTTCATCTGGGCTTCTATATCCCTAGTATTGTTGGTTAAAGCCTGTTAATGAGTTATTAAAGATGCATGTTCAGTGTTTCACACATGATTTTGGGAGACTCTGGTGGCAAAAGTGGTCCTTATTGATTTATGTTATTAAATACATTTTTTGTAAATATATATAAATGTTCTCTTATTGCCTTTTATTAATCAAAAGGACTATAGGGGTAGGTGCACATACACTATTGCTTCAACTTCTCCTTTAGAGCTCTGTATATTAAAATTTAATGATAATATAAAACATAATGTATTATATAAAATTGCCCAAATAAACTACATTAAATCAATAGTTAAATAAAGTAACCTTTATATATTTATGATACTACATGAAGCAAAAAGTCAAATCATTTTAATACTAATTTATGCAAAAAATTGACTATGAGGGTGCAATTGGGTACAATGTGAATGCACAAGCATAAACCTTGGGTTTAAATCAAATGCTAATAAAAGCAACAAAATTACTTTTAATACATGACACAAAGTGAGTGTAGGCAATCTCTATTCAGACACACAAGGCTGGGTTAGCTATAATCCCTTGATCACTCACCCAGTAAATCTGTAAGGAGGAAAATCCCGTGAGAGACCCACATGAACTTAGTCCATATTCTAAAGGTTAAATAAGAAATATGTCTGTGCTCACCGGTGGTGCAGGTTTCTCTCTCCCCATTTTGCTGTAGCCCTGTCCAATAAAGTCTTCAGGACAGAATTATTTTTTTTTTAAATTAAGAATAAGACCATGCCATGACAATTTGTTTAACAACAATTAACCAGTTTGAAACTATTATTATGATGATTATTATGCTTTTAGGCCATACTGTAGATTACGTGTCTGATGCTCTCAAAACCCAGATTACTTTGGGAATCTCTCTTGAGTTTGAAACGACTTTGTGAATAGTTCTACTCTGTTCCATGTTTTTCAATTGTTATTGTGAATGTCATGTCATGCAACAGAGAAGGGCGTTGTTGTTGAAGTGATTGATCTGATCAAACTACTAACTTAACAATGATTTGTACCAGGAAAAGTCCAAGGTGAATTTTCTAATGGCAGACGGGGGAATTGGTGAAGAGCGACCTCTGAATATTCCTAAAGAAGTTTGGATCCTCGTCAACCACCTATTTACAAAGTCATGCGATCAGGTAACAGGAAAAAATTACTGTTTCAAGAATCTGTGTTAAAGCTTTACCCACCAATGTTGGTGACTTTTTGACTGCCAATGTTTTTTTTTTTAAATGTATAGATTATATAAATTTCATAATCAAGGTTGATATACAAAAAAATATTACTACATTCCATGGATTGGTGGAATTGATCAAGGAGAAATGTAAAACGTAGTGTGATATTTATATGTAATAAAAGGTGATGATGTTTTATGTTTCTTAGGAGGACCTTTTCCAGACGCCTGGTTTACAAGAGGAGCTGCAGAGCATCATTGACTGTCTGGACACAAGCATCCCAGACATTGTCCGTATCCTTATTCACAAACTTATCCAACTCATTCCTATTGTGGCTCACAAACCAGAGCTAAAAACATATGGGTTTATTTAATTTAATAAGTGTAAAGCATTGAGTGCCACGTGGCTGTAGGGCTGAAACATGTTAAAGGATTAATAACAACTAATCAATTATTGAAATAACTGTCAACTAACTAAGTAATCAAATTCTTGTTGTATGCACAGACTCCAAAACATGCCATGTGCGTAGATTTTTATGGACCCAACAGGGCAAGATTTTTGATGGGAACTATTTTGTAAATGTACTCAAGATGGACTTAAGCGGCATCTCTTTAGCTTCATCAGGGTCAAATTCAGTATAAATCTCAAATTCACAGTTCACGGATATAAACAAAAAATAGAATAATTAAAAGAATAATTGCTTAATTAATTGGCAAAACATCGTTATTTGCAGCCCTACATAGCTGTTTGTGTATTTTTCATTAACTCTGCCTGTAGCTGGTTGTAACCACTCCGTAGCTGAAGCACTGCTGATTTTCTTGGAGGCTTTACCAGAGCCTGTGGTTTGCTACGAACTCTACCAAAGGTGCCTAGAGTGCGCGCATGACAGCCGGCTCTGCAAACAGGCAAGACCTTTTTTCCTCCATGTCATATTAAGGATTAAATAGTACAAAATATAACATAATTTCTGTTTTACTCTTCAGTTGATATCCCAGTTGCCACGGGCTCACCGCAACGTGTTCCGCTACTTGATGGCTTTCCTCAAGGAGCTTCTCAAGCACTCTCACAACAACAACTTAACAGCTAGTCTATTGGGTATGGAGTTATTGTATATTTGTGTGGGATTACGTTAGGAATAGCAACTATTAATTTCACTGCGTAATGGTTCATTTTATGTTTCAGCCACACTCTTTGCCAGCCTCCTTATCCGACCCCCTCCCAACCTCGTGGGCAGGCAGACACCACACGAGCGTCAGAAAGCCATTGATTTTGTTCTGGGTTTTCTCATGGCAGGGGAGGAGGAGTGAAGTTGCTGAGATGAGATATGAATTGTGTGGAAACTTTTAATTTATCACCTTCAACCAAACAGGTACAAGTATTTTTGCACCTGTCTTTCTTCAACTGATAGCGGTACTTTCACCTATGTTAAACTTCAATTATGACGCTTTGGTCCGAATTCATCCTCAAGTTTACCTGCTGGAGCTGAATGTGCTGGAAGCCTTGTAGGACGTTTCAAACTGATGCCTATGCACTTTCAGAAGACCTTAAGGAACTGTGCCTCCAGGCTAGAACTGTTTTTGTTTGGTTTTGCTCTTACGTTGTAAATAGTGCGCAGTTTAAGTGGGAAAACACTATTGGCAAAGTCTTGAAGCTTTCTCTTAAGTATTATAAATGCTGCTGAATTTTTTCAGCAGAAGATATAATTTTAGAACAATAATAATGGTTCATTTTGACAATCATCAGAAAACTTCTCAAATAATTATATTGTCATTGTACTTTTAAATGTTATTTATGCAAATGCATTAGGGGCTTCATCAAGTAAAGTGGTATAAGTTGCTTGTTTTTACCATTAAGGAAAACACACTCTAAATGTTTGCTGTGCTTGTGGATACTGTTATGTATGTTGTCAGCCTTACAGAGTTTCAAGTCCATAACACAGTAACGTAAATCAAAACACACTCCTCATTGTTCAAGTTGACACTTCCTGTGTAGTGTGTCTGCAGTGATGTATGTATTTCAGTGTTTTAACATGTGATACGGTCAGCAAGAAAGCGGTACTGTTCATATGTCTATGTCAAAGCTCACTTCTCTTGGTCTTTGTTGACACTAATGTTATAAAGAAAAACATTTCACTGATATTAGTAACAATTGTGCGCCCATTTAATTGTCATGTCAAAATGGATGGATAGCAAAATTGTGAATAACTGCTATATCTATTTTATAGGTTTTACTTTAACTTTTTGTTGCATACTACATTTTCTAATTCAGATTTAATGCAATTTAAACTCACATTTGACAATCATTCTTTTCTGTTTTCTTTTGCCTTTGTTTTCAGACTTCTTATATAATATTTTTAACTACATGACTTCCTATATCTCTAGGTACACACACACTAGTTATAGCTCAAGCATAAAAAGGTTTATCTGAAACAAATATGAGTCTTGAGTTTGGGCTAAGTCTTTTAAATTTTTAGCCATCTCTTAGTGAATCTTTTCCCATCGACCATCATGTCAACATCATGATCATTTTATGTAGTTTGTTATTGTATCTGATGATGTAACTGTAGTTTTGTGTCAGACTACCTTCACTTCAACTTTTGTAACATTTAATTTATTTAACTGAAATAAATATGTATGTGACTTACTGTTCTTGGCTGTAATTTAATGTTTTTATGTCTATTATTGCAACATAGTCGGTTGTGATTTTATAGCCTGCAGTTACACTGGCTTTGACAACTCACTGTTCATGTACTTGTAAAATCCTTACTGGATGATGTTGGCTCTATTTGTGGTCTATTGAATGTGCTGTGAGATTTCCATCACCTCTGTGCCACATTGTTTATTCCCAGAGATTATAAAGGTCTCATGTCTGACCTGCTGCTACTGTTTGCCTGTGGTGAACTAGTTTGAGTCCGTTCAAAGCCATGGCCATGCTCCGAGTGTCTTCTTATCGAAAGCTGTTTGAAGAGGGCTGGGGGCGCAGTGGAGGGGCCAGCCTGCAGTGTGCGGGACAGTACCGCGCCTCTGCCAGGTCAGTGTTCTGTGTTCATACTCTCATGTAATAGAAAATGTTGAATATTTCGGACATTGACAAAAACTAGATGTAAACAATCAAGAATTTAATCTATGTATAATGCGAAATATTTATCTTCTCCCAGGAGTTCTGTCGTCGTCAAGTGTGATTGTGACAAGTTGGACTTCGTAGGCTCCAGGATACTAAACAAAGATGGTTTGAACAGATTTGTCCAAGATCGGACAATCATTGCTGCCCTGAATGACCGCTTAGTCAAGCTTATTGAATTGGTGGGGATGAACTAATTATTTAAAATAGTCACAAAAGTACTTGTCTTAACCTAATACTTTGCTGTGTCTCCTTCAGGCCCGTTGTTTTGAAGAGGAAAATGAATCTCTTGAATGTCAGATTGTGGATCTAGAAGACAAGCTGAGGACTAAAGATGGGTCCATTATTTCCTCTGTGGCTGTGCCCGACTCTGGGCTGGATGCAGTGGTGCAGAGACTGCGCACAGAGAGGGTAGGGCCCCGCTGGTTGTTTTCATGGGCGGTGGCATGCCTAAATTAGGCTCTCACTTAAATACTCCATGGCAATCCACATACATGTGCCCAGGAATGTGGGCATCCTTGTGTCTCTAATGCTTTTCACAGCAAAGAGTGAACCATCACAGAGGCAATTAACTGTCTGTACTGTGTGTTCAGGATGAGATTTTGTGTGACCAAGAGACACTGCAGAAAGAGCTGCATCGTCTGAAGGTGGACTGTGAAAAGGCCACACAGCTGAGGTTACTGGTCCAACAGGAGCGCCAATATATCTCAGAGGTACGTAAACGGCACTGTGTTCAAATACTATGCAAATGAAGTTGCACTGACTTCATATGCCCTATATGAGATTACTTTAGTTAACTTTATGGATTCGATGAAGCGTCTAGCTAATCTAAATCAAGATCTGTAGATGGGTCCCTCCTGACAGTCAAATGCTGAAGAGAACTTTTCATATGGGAACAATGAAGTTTACCTTAAACTTAACCTTAGTCCTTTGAGAGACATCATCCTTTTAAAGCAAACAGTATAAATTAAAGCCTCGTATAATCATTACCATTTATTTATACACACACACACATATACATTAAATGCTATGGCAGGAGGCCCAAGCGGACCCCATTATTGACACCGAGACATAAAGCAAGACTGCAGTTAGCCAAAAAGTGTGTGAGTAAGCCAAAATCATTCTGGGAAAACCTCTTGTGGACAGATTAGACCAAAATAGAGATTTTTGGTAAAGTACATCATTCCACTGTTAACCAAAAATGGAATGAGATCTACAAAGAGCACAAGATCTTTTGGGGTTGTTTTGCTGCCTCTGGCACTGGGTGTCTTGACTGTGTGCAAGGAATCATGAAATCTGATTATCAAAGGATTTTGGATCGGAATGTAGGGCCCAGTGTCAGAAAGCTGGGTTTGTGTCTGACATCATGGGTCTTCAAGAAGGACAATGACCCCAAACATACTTCAAAAACCCAGAAATAGATGGAGTGCTGGAGAGTTCTGAAGTGGCCAGCAATGAGTCCAGATCTAAATCTCATTAAACACCTGTGGAGAGACCTTAAAATTGCTTATGGGAAAAGGTGCATTTCCAACATGAGAGACCTGGAGCAGTTTTCAAAGGAAGAGTGCTCCAAACTCTCTACTCTGGTTGAGAGGCGTAAGAAACTTATTGATGGTAAAAGGAAGCCATTGATTTCAGTTATTTTTTTCAAAAGGGTACAAAACCAAGTATTAAGTTAAGGGTGCAAATCATTTTGTCCGGCTCATTTTTGGAATTTGGTGTGAAATTATGTCAAATTAGCCATTTCTGAATTCTTCCAGTGCACACAAAGGAAATAAAAAATGTGGAATTTGCAATACTTTTTGTGGAGAAATACTTTCAGCCTTGACTATTTATATATAACAAAAAAATGTATGAAATAGCTTAGTAAGTACCCTGCCTAAGGCCTAATGTCATTTGCATAGGCTCCCGTCACAAGTAGAATGAATGAATGTATTAATAGCTTAGAAAGACAATCTAACAAAACTAACCGCCCTCGTAAATTACATGTAATAGTGCTCCTGTACCACTAGATGGCAGTAGAGTTATTCATCATAAAGTCCTTTAGGTCCACTGTGCGTCAACAGCATGGCCCCTTCATTGTGCTCTCCAAATCAGCTACAGTCCCACATTTTGGCCTTGTAACCCCTGTACACCTACAACATAACCTCTCTTTATCTTCATCTGCCCCTGCTTATTGTACTCAATCCACAGTACCTCTCCTCTCGGGCAGTTGGGGTTCAAGGAAAGTTTTAATATCTGGATTGCAGATGTAACACAGCCTGTAATGCACTCTATAATCTTCCTTCTGGCTGAGAGCGCTGCATCAGTATTGGAAGCAGGTGGAGGCTGACATGACTTGGTGGGAAAGAGCAGCACAGAGCAGATGAGCTGATCCTGCACAGTCTACAGGCTCATTACAGACTGTAGGAGACAAGCGCGCATATGTTTGTGTGGCTGTTACCATTTAACGCTATTTGTAGTAATCTCACTGGTACTAAACAGGCAAAATCATGCACTTTTCTGTGATGCGTGTCAGCTTGTTCTCTTCTGGTTCTTTTCCGATATATAACACTACCCACACTAAACAGCATATTGGATTGAACAATCATGTAATTCATAGATGAATACACTTTTTTTTCAGGTGTACAGTGATAGATCTTGCTTTGATGTATAGGAGTTGGATGCCTTTCTTCATCCAACTCCTCTAATTTAAGTTTGAGACTAGCAGTGTAACCTCATGTAGTGGGAGGGTAGCTTTAATTGGGATTATTTAAAGATGCACTATACATTTTCTGGTGGAGGGTCTCCCGCCTGCTTTTCTACATAAACATGTGTTATTGCTTTGGCTGGTATGTTCCACTGCATTTAATTTATCCATCCATCCATCCATCCATCCATCCATTGGAAGAGTGATGAACCCATAACAAAAACAGAATAAACTAACTGTAGATTATGCCATAGAGTGGAACATTTCAGGTAATTTTTCCATGGATGTGAGCAGGTGGTAGACCCCCCACCTGAAAAGTTTCTTTGTGCACCTTTAACCTTCCAGCCTGTTGATACAATCAGCAGCATTACCACCATTCAGACTGAATCATCCTCCCAACTTCACCACCAAACCCTCTCCGCATGGGTCCAAATTAGTTTTTAGCTGCACTGTGTGACTGCATTCGATGTCGATTAATCCGCTTCTTTTAAGAGTGGATGTGCTAAGGACCCCTGCTGGTGAATAAATTGGTGGACAGGGCTTTTGCGTCTAGTTAGCCTTTGCAAGCCTCCCTCTCCTCCCCCTTTTCCTCTGCATTGCGGTGGCTACCTGCACTAAAGTAAACCAAGATAGAAAAAATAGTTTAAATTAACAGTGTATTACATCAGTGATACCCCCCTTATTGACCTTCTCTACTTGCTTGTAAACTTTGATTCCCATTTCTCTGCAGGACGTGGATGCTGTGACTGCTGAATGTCTGGCGTTGAGGGAGCAAGTGGCTATCTATGAAGAGCAGCTGGCCAACATGGAAGGCCAACACGAGACGGTGAGAGGGAAGCTGCATTTAACACTGTGGTCTCGAGCGACAGAAATATTTTATAGGCGTAAGCCGGGTAACATTTCTAAATATCAGGTCAGGACAGGAGTGTTGGAGACATGCCCCGGCCGGCTGTGACAAACACAGCTGTGATGACCCCGCTCACCTTGCTGAGGAACTGCAGCCCAAACAGCCCTGTTGACACTAACATATGGGGAGAGGATTAAATCACTATTTAGTCCTAAACCAAGTTAGGGATTTATGCGGCTCCACAGCAAATGCAAATCTGGTGGCATACAAACAGTGGTCCAACAATGTATTTTATGAAAAATGCTTGAGTTGATGTCCAGTGTTGAGAATGTTGCTTTTTTTTATTTATTTAAAAATACGTATAATAAACGTTTAAAAAACTAAAATGAATTATAGTTTTAAATTTTCTCAGAGCCTTTTCTTACTATGGATAACAACAGTAAAACCATTTGTTAAAAGCATTATGTTGGATGCTACTTCCTTGTTACTGTAAGTGATCAGCTGCAACTGTAGAACGGCTTTGAGCGTGGTTTGAACCATCAGTTTTTAATATAAGGCAGACCTGGATTTAAAGTTATTCATGATTTTTTTTTTTCAGAAAACAGACAGGCACATACACAGGGGTTCAGATGGATCCTTCTGGGCTTGTATGAAACAATCTTCCCTATTCCCATGTCGACCCGTGCAGCAGAGAGAGGGAGAGAGAGAGAGAGAGAAGCAGCCACATCTCCATCACGCTGTGTATTCCTCTGCAAAGCGCGGACGCCTAGTGTTTAACACACTCCCTCTGAGACACGCTCAATAACTCATGGTCCGGGAAGTGCGGCTGAATACTAAATGAAAACAGAAGTTCCCCTTGTTCTATCATCTACAGTTATTATCTGCACTTTCAGATAGCTACATTCTTCCAAGAAAACCTGCTAACAGCTCATTTTCTATCATTAAAGCTCATCCTAATATGGAAATGCCTATGTTTGTGTGTTTGAGCAGACAGTGGAGAGTCTATTGGAGCCTGCAGAGGGGACCACAGGCGAAGTGGCAGCCATTAAATTTGGCATCCCTGACATCACTTCAGCCTTGGATATAAAGGAGTTCTACTGCCAGCTGGCAGAGAGCCTGCAGGTACAGCACAGTGTAGCATAAAACACATGAACATGTCAGGAGGGCCAAGTGCTTCACACAGCATCTCCTGCATACAGATGGAACTGCAAGTCTGTTTTCAGGGTAAAATCATGTTTTCATTCTTACATGGATACGTTTTTGAATAGTGTGGAAAAGAGTACATTTTGCATTTGTGACAAACACTCTATGTGTGACATGCACTTCTTTTTCAAGTCCTCCTCTTTGTACCACATATCTCTTCCCATCTTTTAAACAGACCAGTCATATCCACATGTTAATCCCATCTCTCACAACTCCCTTGTTTTCTTTACCTCTTAACACAACACTAGTGGAAAAACCTGGGTAACAGTGCCTCCATTTTGGTTTCCTGTAAAGTGTGAATGTGGGAGCAAAGGAGGCATATTGGGGTCAAGTCTCTGCTCCGCTGGGTCTGACCCCAGTGGGCTGACGATGTCTGTCCAGTTCAAAGGTCAAGGGTGTAATCAGACTAGAGGCCGCCTTCACAGACCCAACTGCAACTGGTGGAGACACTGCTCTCTCCATTTACCAAGGCAAATTATAACATTATTAAACATTTGTTCTGTAGTGGAAATCTTCTAAATAACCTCGCACCTTCTTGCACATAACACACACTCTAGCCCAGCTGTCCTTACTGTCTTTCCCAGACACCATTATAGAGCCACTTTTTCTCTTTGCAGTTTGAATGTGGAGTTTCTTCCTCTGCCATGGTCAGCAGTAATGATGGAAAGGTTCTGGAAGCTGGAAGAGCTGCAGGGTCAATGGTCAAAAGCCTGCCTCAGATAAAGGATATCGGTGAAATGAAGGCGCTGGTGAGTGGGCTTTCGTCTCTCACTCCCCGTCTCAAAAGGTCAACTCACAATTTGAAATAACACGCCCGTTCTTCCGAGCATTTCTAGTGTTATTTCACAGCAGAGGAATAAAAGCAAGTTTGAACCTTTTTATAATAGGGTTCATTGATCCCCTTAGGCTGGCTTTAACAGATGAGTTGTGACATTACTGCAGAAACAGTGTAGGTGCCTTGCATAACATTTAACATTAAACATAACCTTAAACCATTTTCATTTGTGAGATGTTTATAGTGAAATCAAATACACACCTCATGATTTTAATATTTTAACTTTTAACATTTTGGTGTCCAAATGAATGAATACGATTATTATGACATTCTTTATATACTGCAAACAATGAAAATAGTGTGTTTAGCATTAAAGGAACTGTATGTAGCCTGTGCGTTTGCTGTTTTAAAAGAGCTATTACAGTCACAACGGAACCAGAGTGTGCAGTGCTTCAACCTGCACATAGAAGATGCATACACGTTTTTCTCCTTCTCAGTTTATGGACAGGCCCTGTCCTATGTTCAGCTCTGAACTTCCATAATTCCAGGCTCAGTGAGCTGCAGAGGATGCACTAGCACTGATTTATGAGCTTTAGGTAGTGACCATTCAGATCAGTGAGATCTGATTGGATTCAGCTTGAGAATCAAAGCACCAACTGAACATCAACAACAGGGACATCATGTCTGATGTTTTTGTAACAGTATAAATACGCATTACATTTAATGATATCATTTAGTAAAAGCAATATTTGATTTGAACATTTAACATTTTATAGTTGCCTTGTATCTGGGGGCACAGATTAGTCCTGTTTATGAAATTTAAGAGCTAAATCTTACACACTGTTCCCTTTAAAGTATAATATACGTAATTCATTATTTTGATTATTGTAAACTGCAATTTTGATCTAAAAGCTCTTATTAATAGAAATAGGGCCATTGACTTCCTGTTCAAAACTGATATTCCCCTTAACAAGCGGCAGATTGTCATTAATGTGTTTTGTTGAAAAAATATCTACAGACTACGTGTCATATTATCCGAAGTCTGAATTTTTGGAATAGGGAATAGAGGGTGGATGAACGCAGGTCAGTACAGGATTACTCAAACATGCACAAATGAATCAAAATACAACTTTGAGAAAGCTAATGATGACAATTTGACATAATATATCTCCTTTAACCTTGTTTTGAGGTGTTGTGACGGCGTTTACTTATAGGTCCTAGACTGTTAAACTTATTCTAAATGCGTTCTAAATTCATTAAACCATACAAGCAGACATATTCTTAATTCAAGTCATTCTAACATGCAATATTCAATTTCTGCCGTGAAGATCACAAACCAAGGAGAGAAAGCTCGTGTGTATACTTTATGTACTGTAAATCGTACCACGAGCAGATTTAGATCTTCCCATAACACATATCCCACCTCACTACTTACTAAGACAAGAGGGGTCTTTCCGCCCACAAATGGCTCTGTGTCAGACATCAGCCCCTAAATCAGACCTTAATGGTGAAAATGAATGGATTCCCACAGCAGGATGAGGGAGCGGATACCACTGAGTGACAGTGGAGAAACAGAATGGAAGATGCCGCTGACCAGTGTGTTTACTCTGTGGACACTTTTAGCCAGAGATGTGAGAGGCTCAGACTGGATTTATTGCCTTCCCTGTCCGCAGTTATTAAGTACAGCCCTGCACTCTGCCTCCAGCATTTTACAACCTTCAAAACTGCACATAACGCAGACTGAAGAAATAAACCTTCATCAAGTCTTATAAGTGTAAATATATAAACAGCGTTTTAAAAGTTGGTCGTCAGGAGTAACAGCAGTATGTGACAGCTAACCTCCCCGGGCGCCATTCGGAAAAAAGCAACTAACCTTCTGCGTTCGTGGTCAGGCCGCAGCTGTCAGCTGACCACATGTTACAAACAAGAGGGTTTGGTTCTCATTACTGCACTTCCAGCCCCACATTCGGCTATTTAAATAAACATCAGCAACCACAGCGCGGCCCTCACATCATCTACTTCTCTTCTAACTCCTGCGCCAATGGACAGCTCGGCCCGATTCGCTCTGTTTCCTCCCTTTCCTGCCTGATGGATGCCCCGGGACTAGTTTCTCCCAGCGACACAACACGGCCAAACAAACAGATTGCAATAGAATTAGGCCTGACATGTGAATATGCACATATATAAGAGAACAGGTACAGGTGGGACAGCATTGTAGACTTTATTGGCTTGGATAACGGCTGTACACTAGGATTTATTGCAAGTGCTTTATTGAAGTCAATAAATAGAGAAAGTTGTATTGCATTGCAATGTGACTCATTGACTCTTGCTGATAGCAACTTTGATCAGTGCATAACACTAATGATAACACTAATGAAGTATGAAATTGTCAATTGTAAGATCAATATTAGCCAGTAAAGATCAGTAGAGTCCTAAAGTGATGTCCTGGAAGAGCTGTGATGACTGAATGAGCTCACAGAAAAACAAGCACAATCGCACAGATCCCCATCTGGCTCTGACAGCTATGTTTGATGTTAAATTATTCACCACAGTCCAACAGTGGGAAAAAATATTTTTGTGTTGAATTATTTTTTTTTCTGCCTAACATGTTTTCTTGATGTGAAGTATAATAATTGCTTGTTGTCTTAAAGGTCTCAGAACTACAAAAGGAGCTTGTAGAATTGCAGAAGTATAATGAGGAACTGGAGGAGCAAGTTGACAAAAACAAGACCTCGTACGCTGAGGAGATTGCAGAGCTGAAGGTGAGATGCGACTGATTGTAGTAATCATAGGATGTAATGGACCACTGCCTTCTACTGATTCTGTCATTTAATCTCCCATTGGGCTTGTGCTTTGTGTGTGTGCTCTATGGCCATGTTTTTCAGTGCACTATAGATGAGATGAAGCACCAGGAAGCAGAGCTGAATTTTGAGATGAAGGAGCAGTGTGAGGACTACAAGGAGCTGGTGAAGGAGAAGATGGCCCGAGACATGGAGATCACTGCCTACAGGTCAGTGAATATCTGCACAACAGTCCGCCACATTACACAACGCTGAAGAAGGGTTTTACTTACGTATTCCTGTGGGGCAAAAGAACAAAGCATTACAATTAAATGCAGACATGGGGCTGTTGCTGATTGATGTGTTTTGGGTCTAAATCAGATAAAATATGTTAAATTTCAAGACCAGGTTATACAAGATAATAGCTTTTATTTAAAAACGCATGAATAAAAATACAATTTTACGTAATTAGATATCAGGAAACTTTGCATTTACTTTACTTTATAATATATTGTAAAATATGCTTGCAGGTTGTCATTATTCACCATGACCCCTGACATATTACCGTACACTGACCGTATTCTATAGGAGGATCATAACTGTATCGTTTAATTAATTGTTAGTGAGAGTGTCACTCAACAGCTTGACCAGAACTCAACCTCCACTCCAACAAAAACACTCCATGATTATGAGTGGTGATCAAATCCAACCTGTCACCACCTCCGACTTGACCGAAAATGAAAGCCTATAGAAATCCATTTGAAGGGAAATTTAGATTATTTTGTCCAGGGTCAAATGAAAAGAGAAATATTATATTGTTTAAGGAAATTCCACACATGCAAATGCACTTTGTGACGAGGGCTGACTTCATTACATGATCTGTTTACATGAGAGAGTCTTGATACCTCTGAGTAGATAAGTGCACCAACAGCATCATTGTGTTTGGCCCCAACAGTGACTCTGGGTAAAGACAATTTCCTTTTGTGTATCTAATATTGTCTGCTCCATCTGGACATCCGCCAGCTCGACAGTAAGATATTTTAGCAAACAAAAGGCTCACATCACAGGGTCACAGGAAGCAGCTTCTGAGTATGAGGCTGTTTCCTGTATTTAACCTTGACGACGACTCGTGCCCTGCGAGGTTTCTTAACCATCTGTCTTTGTGGTATGTGGAGTGACGCACGTCAACCTGCAGCCACAGTCCTTCTACCATTGTCCAATCATCCACAGCGTGACCCCCGGGGCCTCTCTGGTCTGAGGCTTTGTAGCCTCATTAGAATGGACAAACAGGACCTCACACTGTCTGGACTGAGCTGGACCAGAGCCAGCACCAGTTCACTCCAAACTGTTAATGACAACCTCTGCCAACATTCACACATTCACACTGTTTGGATGCACCACAGCAGAGACAGACAAGCAACTGGTCAACATGTCCTTCTCTCGTTATTTACTCAAGGTGTTTTCAGCCGTGATTAACAGCATGAATTAGAAATGAAAATGTCTCTCATTTATTTTTACTGAAGTGTCTGCACGATATAGCCTTAATGACCCTGGCTGCCATTAGCAGGTGCTTTATGGCCTGTGAAAGCATCTCAGTGTCTGCGCTGATGCTCATGGCTAATGTAACTCTGTCATAAAACTTGCTTATTTACATCTGACAAAATGTAGCTGTGCCCACAGTTTTACCGATAAGAGTTGGTTTTGCATCTGTTTTATGTATGTTTTTGTGTTGATATATTGTTTTCGTTAAGGACACACTGCTTTGAATTAGAAGAAATACTTGGAGCACTCAGATGTGATGTACACTCACTAATGGTTTCAGACCTTCTGTTCAATCTTCTTTATTGGTTAAACATGTAAAACACTCACACTACAGTCTGCTATTACATGATGTCAAAACGTTAATGACTACATTTGATCTAGATAGAACTTATGCATTTGACTTACCTTTTATACAGGAGTCTGGTGGAGGAAGAGGAGCAGAGGCTGTGCATGCTGTGAGCTGTGCTGAGGAGGAACTACGCTTGCTTTGTAGACCGACACCTCAGTACAACATCCCACAGAATGTCAAGAAAAGTAACATAAAACACACCTCCATTAACATTTTAGGATAATGCTGCAGTTAATAAATGTAGCAACAGTTTAAGCTAAAGTCATGACAGATTAGCATGTCTGGTTACCTAAGCTGGGTCATTGATCACTGGGCGACGGCAGATGACCCCTAAACTTTGAGAGAGATGTGGCTGTCTAGGTCTGTTGTAGTGTGGTGCCATGACTGTGTGTCCATCTAACGTCTGGTAGCGATATGTTCTTCAAGAGTCTTTATCTACATAGGCCCGCTGATATGATTCATAATACGTTTTTTTGTTAAAGGGGTCACACACTGCGACATTCTGTGCAGATAAGCGGCAACACAAAGCTCAGTGGCTCCAAGCGTCACAGTGGCTAAGATACGGCCTGGTCCATCAGTCAAACAGGGCCTGATTACTGCTCTTAACCCTTGCCCTCTCCTGTGTTAACCAACATACTGACAGCTCTCTCTTGGCTCTAACAGCAGTTTTCTTTACACATACAGTCATAAATCCAAGTTGCCCACAAGTGTTTGTTTTGTAAATGGTTCATAGAGCTCATTTTCCTGAATGTGCAGCTGGAAATTTCTGTTAGGTTCCTCTTTTCTCCACCAGTTTTTTGTCATTACAGAAATGCGTACTATATTATATTGAAATGTTTGGTTTATTTGCTACTTATTTAGCTCAAGAATGCTGTAGTTGAAATGGAATAAAGCTATAATAATTTCTGGTGTAAATTTGTGATTAATAAAAAGTGTATACCAAGCCCCACCACAGAAATATTCAACAGACTAAAATAAATGTCATTACTGACCCATAAGAAAGTGCAAGGTCTAAACCAGAGATTCTCAAAAGTTTTCCTCTCCAAATACCACCAAATAAAAGATTTGGCTTCCTGAGTACCACCAAATCTAATCTGGGTCTATAACAGGACTATTTCAGGTCTAAATTAGGGATAACCCTGGTCTTAAGTAGAAATACACCATTGCCACAATAGTTTTAAGATTTTTAAAGTTTTTCGTTTTTAAGAAAGTGCAAAAAATGTGAATAAAATGTACTCTAAATGAAGTAAACGGCACAATTGGAGAGGTATCTACGCACCACCAGAAGAAGTTTGCATATCACCAGTGGTACATGTACCACAGTTTAAGAAACACTGGTCTAAACCATAACAAATGAAGAAATCTGACACCTAAAAGTCAAACTTTTCAGAATGAATCCAGGACTAAACCACATACAAAATAATCACCACCAGGACTAAACAGGATCTAAAACTAGATTGAAATATGGTTAATGGCCTAAACCAAGTTCAATCCTTAAAGCAAAAGACTGCTGAGTACCAACTGGTATAAATCGCACGCGTCATGTAAACCATTTTCACACTTTTGTACTTTCACAACCATTATCCATCCTCAAAGGCCTCAAAGCGATGCCATAAAGATGAACTATGCAGCTAATAGTAAAGATATCAGATAAGATTAGACCCGCCCTGACTCTTGCAGTGATGAGTAGTTGGCCTGGCTCATAAGTGGGTCCAGTGTCTGCAGTGAGAGAGGGGACTGTGCGGAGGCTGTAATTGTCCCAAGGTAGAGCATGACCAATGCAGGCGGAAGCCAATGTGTCTGAGGCAGCACTGCTCAACAAAGACTGCACAGCAACACAGTCCAAATGCCCGGCTTTGAAACACTCTGCTTTTCTCATCCTTCTGGACACACACACTAGACTAGACTGTGGTCAACAACATTTGCACATATAATGGCGGAAAACAACATGGGACATCTTTAAAACGAATGATTAAACACTGAAATGTAACTTATTGTGAAGATGATACATGGAACAAATGAGGGGGACAAGATCTGGTGGAAACAATGTGGTTAAAGATTGAGCATGCATGATCTTGTGAGTTTTTTTTTTTTTTGGTTTGGACAAAAACTAGGGTTAACTTTGCTGAAAAAGCAAAAATATTAAAAATAAATAAATTGTGAGACCAAAATTGTAAACCGAACGTGTTTTAAATAATCTCTTATCACCGTGGATCCATTCTCGTGTCTCGTCTTGTCTTGTTGGAATTGTCTTTTGTTTCATCCGTATAACTGAGGCCTAGCTCTATTGTTAGTGTATAGGAAGGTCTAAGTAACATTGTGACATTTACCACTGTTTTCCATCTTGAGTTCACTTGCAGTATAGTCATGCTCAAAAGTACAACTTTTAGTCTGTTTTCTAAATTCTACAATATTCTAAAAATCTGCCGTGTGTTTGCTATATTTAGTTTTATGTGCCTAAATCTGTGCTCGATCATTACATTGTTCTGAAAACACTTCAGAGAGTAATTTTCCATGAGTAGCTTTTGTAGCCAGTAATCACAAATACACAAAAAATGTAAATAACTTCTTTAAAATTCACTTTTCTCTTGAGCCAGAACAATTACTGCACTATTTTAATCGTCTATGATCCCTTTATAAGCCATTATGCAAATAGAGAACATATGTCTATAAAAGTAATAACTCACATGTGGATTAAAGCTTTCATGTGCAGTCTTCTTACAAATCCTGTGACAATGGCGTGTTTCTCTGAGCCTGATAAAGTGCGGAGGCGACCCTTATGCCCCTGTGCCCCCATCTAGGGATCATGACAACTGAGAGAAATGCACATTAACCTATGAGCTGGCCTGTGACACAGGGTGGCCCCGGGCAGGACCAGAGCAGCGCTGCCCCTTCAGCACCCACAATTTGATTTTGAGGCTCTGCTTTCAAAAGCTGAGTCATGGACCACTGATCGGAGAATGGCTTGCACCTTTTTATTTTCTCTTTTTCTTCCACGCCGTTTTAGATTGGATGGAGGAGAGGGGGGAGGGCGAAGGCGCTAGTCTGCCCAACATCAACAAACAGAAGTCAGAGCTGGAAATAAATGAAAGGTTGGCTCTTCGGCACGTGACGGTGTGAGGCTCGTATTGAAAGAAGTATTCAACAAAACCATGAAAGAGTAACTAGATACTCAACCCCTACTATATTTATTATTATATTGATATTTTTAGGGCTCACCTTATTTGCTTTACTTTTTACCCCAGATGCCCTACTTGATCTAATCTTTTGGTTTAGCCGTTTTATTTGAGTTGTAAGTCTCTCTGCTGTGGAGAGAATATGATCGAGTGTGTTTACATCACAAAAGGGTGGGCGATATTGACAAAAATTAATATCTGAATAACAATAATAGGAACAATAGGTCGACGTTATTTCATCACTCCAACAGAAATGTGTTTAAACCTAGTTGAGGTTTAAGTATCAGACAAATGTAAAACATGCAGAAATATGACCGTTATATGAAAGATTAACGTTTTTATAATTTATATTTTTAATCAACTTTGTTTGTAGCATTTTTTTTTACTATAAACGATATACTCAAAATTCAAATTTATCATAAAACAACACCCACTATCTAAATTTCAATGCATTAGTGCGGACAGTAGTCCAAAGTAGGAGAAAGTAGCATAGATATTGAAAATTCATTCAGAATCAGATCTAGTATCGGTTCCAAGACTGAATAAATTGAGAGCGTCACAGGATTGGCCAGTGTACATCATAAAATTGTAAAATAAAAATGACAATTTAAACACAAAAATATTGTTACGGTTTTGACTAACCTTTTATCTCTGGATTGGCCATCCATTCTCTGACTTCACACTGACAAGGACTTCCTCTCTGCTGGGATTCATTGAAGATCTCCACACTGCTCCAGTTTGAACTAGTGAAATCAGATTAGGCCTGAGGTAATGCTAACCCTGATCAGCTGTTACCTCCACACAGGTCCCTCTAAAATACACTTATCCCTCCAGGTTCACCCGCACAAATAAACACCGTCTTCTACCACGACATAAGTCATTTATTACAGTCTCTTCGAGGCAGCGACGACATGTCCAACCGGTCCACTGTTTAGAAAGCAAATAAACAAGAGAGCTCAGGGTCAAATCAAGGAACAAAATAAGAACAGTACAAATATACAGAGGAAAAGGAGCTATTGAGAAAGTATTTCCTTAACAAGAGGGGAGCGCATAATAAATTACGGGGCCCCTATCCCCAGAGACAGAAATGGCACGCTTGAGGGTACTCGGAAGTGGGCATCCTTTACTTTTTATAGGTCTGAAAATTCCACTGTGGGAGCATCTCAATCCACAAGTCACACAGGAAAAATGTGCAATTCACTTTCTTTTTTTACAATGTTTTATGCCTTTTGCTATAAAAATACTGGTACTGTGACCGTGCCTCTTCCAGTCGCCCGTCTTGTCATCGGTGCAGTTAGGGCCCTCCTTGTATCCACAGCCCCTCTCCACTGGCCCGGTGTAACTGAGGACCCGCTGACAGGACTAACCCCTAACTTACCCCACACTCCCTCACGTCTGTCCCAAAGCAGGTGGCCAGCACTCTCAGCATCACCAGTGCTTATCTTTCAACCTCTCTTTAGAAAAATGATGAGGGGATTTCTGATGCTCTTTCAGAATTGCACAGAAGTCTTGGTTAGAATAAAACTAACACAAACACGAAGACAACTCTGAATAAGCCACGAAATCCTATGCTTTTTTCTCCTTGAAGAAACTTTCTATAAATACTGTACATTTATGTGTTTGTTGATCAAATTATTATCCATTATTATGCCTCATAATCGTAATAATATTGTGCTCAGGCTGGGGGAAAACTATTTTCCCAATTGGCTCGGTCTAAAAACGCACATCTGATGCACAATTTGCCAAAACAAATCAATTGTTCTTATGGTCAAGATTCATAAGTGGTATAGAATCCATTGCAAACAATCCTTGACCCCCAAAAAATCTTTATCTATATTAAATCATCTCGACTACAAAATTCTAACTCTAATACTTGAGCTCAAACTTTTTGCTCAGGCCTGTGTTTCTTGGCAAATACTTCAGTCGCGTCTTGTGATGGGAGTTGAAGGTAAAGCTGATTTCACAAGACTCTCACTGGCCAAAGTTGATGCAAGTTTTCCCTTTTTGTCCCAAAGAGTTTAATTAACCCACCTCACGGGAGCAAGCTGGATGAAAGCGGATAAAAGTCGAGGCTACAGGGGACACAAGAAAAGGGATTTGTAGTCTGGCAGAATAGCTCAAAGCCCATTAAGAGATGTTCGCGTCTTCATAGACATAGTGCCTTATTGTCGGGGTCGAGCATGCACGAATCTGACCGTCGGCTCTGGCTTCTTGGCTGACAGCCCGGGCCGAGCGGCTTTTGGCCACCCCTGAATGTGGTTCTCATGTTCAGCTTCACCTTGTCAGGCACTGGGCTGCTCCCTGCACTTAGCTTACATGTAGGGACTGATGTGCGCCTTGTAATGGTTTCTTATCAGGTAAAAGAAAAATCATATCACGCACTGGTCCTCCCACAGGAGCACTTTAGATGATTGTTTTCTTTGGTGAACGTTCAGGCCTACTTCGGCAAAGTGAATTCTTACACCACAAATAACAAATATAAGCTAGAGTGATCGTGGAAAGATGGTAATTTGTAACGCTTTTCAATGTTTATTTTACTTTTACCATAAAATGTTTATTACACATTTTAGGACTTCCCTGTAGACCATTGTTTCACAGCTCTCCAAAACCTAAAAGAATACATATTATGCTTTTTTGGGTGAGATGTAATATAACATTCTTATTTTACATTTTGTTCACTGTAAACTGCAATATTGATTTAAAACAACAATAGAAACATGTCCCTTAACGTCTTGTTCAAAACTCTTCACAGTGACATTTCACCGTCATACAGCATATTTTCATTTACGTGTTTTAATTATTGATACGTGACTAAATGGCAAGCCCTAAATGTTTGACCCAAAGTTTTAATTTTATGATTTATTGCAAGTGAGGACAGAGCAGTGGGCGGGGATAGGGGGTAGGTGAAAACAACACCCAAGCCTCGATTACGAGACAATACAAGATTACTCAAAGATGCATGAATCAATCAGAGCGCAAGTCTGAATAAGATCATGATGAGGGAACATCGCTAGAACAGATTTGACATATGTCCCTGTTAATTATTACAGAAAAGCTTCTTTAGTCCAACAGCATTAAAATATTGGAATCAATGTATTTGATATTGGTAGATAGGTCTTGAACTGGAAAACTGGAAATCAGGGCACTAGATAATTTTACTGAACTCATTACAGTAACTAATAATATTTCCAGGAAAGTGTAATAGAAATTGTAGTTCTAGTGTTATTATTTTGTAATATTACATTAAAGACGTATTTATTAAAGTGTGACAGGTTTTTATGATTTTCTAATTTGGGCTTTATTCAGTGTATTAACATTTCTTGTAAATATAAATTATAGTTTTACACCAATCAGGTGTTTGTGAAGAAAAGTTGAAAAATATGTTGAAAATTACAGGAAGTAAACAAACTGATGACATCACACTAGGAAGACAAAGCGTATGCATAATTTACACCAAAGAAACTAATTTCTGACCCTTTAAACATCAATTCAACAAAATAAAGGTGTTCACGTGTATTTTTCTTTGTCAAATTAAAAAATCTGGGACATTAGATGAGTTTTGGCCCAGATGTACAGTGCGGTTTCTTTGTATTTTCCTAGTGTGATGTCATCAGTAACAACCAGGAAGTAAAACTAAAACCTAAAAAAAATAAACCGCTAAACTGGGGTAAAACTTGTAAAGATTTTAACAGAATTGGAAATATATTTATCTTAACTGCATTTTAGTCAAATGAGTAGTTCAACCTGTCAGAGGCACTTTCACCTCATCAGCAGAATTAATCGTCAAAAGAAAACACATCAGAGACTTAATGGACATACATCAATTATAGTGTTGATGAAGACTGTACCATACAAACGTTTTACTTTTTAAAAAACCTTCCCTCGTCCATCTCAAACTTGGTACCACCACAGTCACCCCCAGAGTCCAAAATCCAGACCCACAGTAGTCCAAACCATGACCATAATTTGCACTAGGAGTGAGAAATCACATGTGTCACAGTTTATGGGCAGTTGTAGCCTGGAGCCACGGCTGCTTCTGGATTTGAAACAAACTACCAAATCATTTTCTTTGTGCTGCGTTCATTCATCTTTTACCCAGAAACAGACATCTCAGGCCTGCTTCCTCTCAACTCTGACAAGTAAGCAACGTTTTCCATTCCCCAACTCCATGTAGGTTTTTCAATTGTAAGATAACATACATTAAAATGCAATCGGGCTGTATATAAATTGACATGACTTCCAGCTCTTGAGGTGAAATGTGTCAGGGCTGACATAGAGCGTTCCGTGTCATGCTTAGGGCAGCTGCATATGGCCACATTAGGATTATACTCTTGTGTTAAGCAGGTTACCCACAACTTTAATCACAACATTTTCCACTTGATTAAGTCATGAATTACTGCTATGTGGGTTTGTTGTATCTTCAAGCTTGGTAATGTTACAGGTCATTGTTTCAGATGCATGGAAGTTGCTTTTTTTGAAAGAAATACCAAGCTGAAAATCCACAAATGCTGAACTTTCTGTTAGTGATAAGGTACGGGTCCCTAAATGTGTCATATTAATCTTAAAGTCTTTTCAATCAACAGTAATTATTCTTTTTGTGATTAAATATTGTCACCACAGTTTGCTTCGCTATATTCACCTGAGTTAATTTGTTCTGACGGATATGTTAATCATAATATCTCTGCATTGTAACAGTTTAAAGTGAAAATGACAGGTTTACAATGTTCACTAATTACTGCGTTGGTGTGCTGTGGTGATTTTTTATTATTTTTTATTTTTTTATCATGGTTAAGGTGGGGGTTTACACTATGGTTTCAAAATAACTTGAGTCACACACAGCCCGTGTCCAACCAGGAAATAAAATGATACATTTCACTGATCTTCATCTAATTCTCAACCATCTTTTTTCATCCCATTTCTCAGACTTTTAAACATTCCCTCTTGATTCAAATTGAAACCCACCCACTGGCATTACATGGATGGTTTTGATCCTTTGCCCTTGTACCATTTCACCCCAGAGGTCCACCAGAGCGGCTGTCAAACCCGCGATGTTTTACAGCTCAGTTTGCAGACAAAACACTTCACCACCAAATCTCCTCAGCCACATCTGCGGCCAATTTGGTGCCGGCATTCCTCAGGCCTGCTTAATATTCACAGGGTTAGGATCTGCCAGGACAGGGGGGCATGGGCTTACAGGAAGGGGGTGACCAAACACACTCCCGAGTCCAGACCTGGTGAAAAATGAAGGGTTAACCGGGCTAATTGGAGCGGTATAATAATTGTGTTCATGGAGGGATCTGTGAAGCTGAAGGTCTGACGCGACAGCCGCACAAAGTCTACAAGAAGACCTCTATACCGCTAATATATCTCAGGTTATCGATACTTCAGCTGTTTTCAGGCGGACTGTTTATTTTGAGTTAGTATTTTTTGCAGTTCATGAAAAAGAAAGCAAAGGAGAAAGTAGCTGGAGCTGGAGAGATTGAAGCAGCCAGCAGAGCACTGAAGATGAAGACTCTTGTTTGGAGGAAGAGCCCTGAGCTGAACCACATAGGTGTTTAATCGTTTGGTACAAAAACAACAACAACAAAAAACACTGTTTAAAGCCTAATAATTGCATTAAGTTAATGCTTAAAAACAAACACACCTCCATTTCACGGCTGTATTGTCTCTAAACTTAGCTGGAACCTGTTGTAAAATGGTTTTCACCCATTTTCTCATCAAGGTGAACGTTATCTTTACCTATTTACAGATTTTAAAGGCATACTACAATCATTTAATAGATTCATTGGGCGCCATTACTAGTCTTTTCTACACCAAGGCTTCAGACCACCAAACTACTACATGTGATATGTTTCTCCAAACTAAAAGTGCAGTAATATGTACCAATTTAAATATGTACTTTTCTTTTTAGATTTGTTCCAACCTGAAGGGTCTATTTGACACAGCTGCACCGTGAAATGGGGGCAGAGAGGGTAGAGACACTCGGCAAAGGGTCGAGGACTGGAACTGATCCCACAACACCACTCTGGCAGTAACCACACAAATGAAACGGCCCTGTACACCGCACCACCAGAAAGCTATAAAAATGTACCTCTCTCTCCAAAAGAGTACTTAGGCAAGTCGAAGTATCTTGTTACTTGCCTTTTATAACTCTTTTCTTATTCCTCGGTGACCTGTTAGATAAGATTGCCTTTCCAGATTTCTTATTTGCTTCAGAAACATAAATGAGTCAGACAATGTTAACTTGATGGCTTTATAGATTTGAAAAACTTGTCTTGAAATACTGACGTCACAAATGTTTTTAGCCATAAAATAACATTAAATAGCACTATGTAAATGACAGACGAGATAAGGAATGAGCAGTAATAAGATGGGCTGGTTCCAAATCCTTCTTTAATCTAAACATCCCACAGCCCTGTGTGTACAACATGCCGCAGTGTCCCAGGCATCACTAACATTAGAAACTGAAATCTCATACTCCACGTTGATCTGTTTATGGCTGTTTTTATGAGAAGATCTATTTTTAGTGTTGATTTAGGAAACCTTCATATGCATGCAATAATACACAGAATCTCAATTCCTGAACGTCTTCTCAGTGGGAATATTTATTTTCCATCAAGTATTGAAGCTATCATTACTTTCTTTGTTGTTGAACGTGAAACTGGAGGAAATGTCAAAATAAATTTCCTCTTTATTTTGCCCTCAGTGTCCTCATTCCCAAACCCCCATGCCCACCCAGGGGTGAGGATGCAGCTGACACAACCTGTCCCACACCTTGGATGCTCTTAAAGGACCTGGTTCTCCATGACGACCACATAAACGTTTGTGTCGGGTCTCTGGGTAAAATAAGGATGCAGATACATTTAGGAAAAGATTGTTACACCTGGTAAGTAAGAGAATTAAACATTGCATAAACTGACACACCGAAACAATTCACCAACTTTTACTACTACTACTACTACTACTAAAACTTTTTTCTTAATCATTATTGTAAAATTAATTTGAGACGACCCATACACTGCAAAAAATACATTGAGATTTTAATTTAATTTAAATAGTTTTGACCAGTAAGGATCTATTTGTTGGATGGACCCACACATTATTTTACTTGATTCAAAATGTTTCTGACTTATTTTAATATATTACTTCTCACTTCAAGCCAAATCCAACCAATAGGCCAAAAGGTTAATACATTTTTTTTTTTTACCCCATTGACATATATACATTTTGTTTAAACTTTATGCTCAATTATCTTATCTAACCACTACTCAACTCCAACTCTGACTACTCAAATCAGAAATCAGAAATCAGAAATCAGAAATTGTTTATTGCCATTGTCAGTGAAATTCACAAACGTAGGAACTTGCTTCGGCGTAGGTGCAACATAAAGCAAAGGATAAAATATAAAAAATATATAAAAAGGCATGCATAAAATTAAGAATAAAATAGACTAAGATAGACTATATACAGAATGTACAGTTGGCAGATAGTGCAATGTGCAAATGAGTAGTGCAAATAGATTGTTCTTAAATAGTATTATTGTTGAAGTGACAGGTGTTACAAAGTGTTCATGAGTCCAACGGCAGAGGGAAAGAAACTGTTCTTGTGGCGGGAGGTTCTGGTCCGATGGACCGTAGCCTCCTGCCCGAGGGGAGTGGCTCCAAATAGTCCGTGTCCAGGGTGAGAAGGGTCAGCTGTGATCCGACCTGCTCGTCCCCGAGTCCTGAGACGTACAGGTCCTGGACAGATGGAAGGCTGCAGCCGATCACCTACTCAGCAGAGCGCACAAGGCGCTGTACTCTCTGTTTGTCACTGGCTGTGGCTCCTGCGGCCCTCAAGGTGATGGAGGAGGTGAGGATGGACTCGATGATGGCCGTGTAGAACTGCACCATCATCTGGCGCCCGGCAGCTTGGCTTTCCTCAGCTGCGTCGCAGGAAGTACATCCTCTGCTGGGCCTTCTTGATGATGGAGCTGATGGTCGGCTCCCACTTGAGGTCCTGAGTGATGGTGGTGCCAAGGCGAAGCGGAAAGAGTCTACGGTGGTGATGGGAGAGTCTGTCAGGGCGAGGGGGCAGGGGGCTGAGACTTTCCTGAAGTCCACGATCATCTCCATTGTCTTCTGGGCGTTGAGCTCCAGGTTGTTGGTGCTGCACCAGGACACCAGCCGGTCCACCTCCCTCCTGTAGACAGACTCATCGCCGTCCGAGATGAGTCCGATGAGGGTGGTGTCGTCTGCAAACTTGATCAGTTTTACAGAGTCGTGGCTGGAGTTGCAGCAGTTGGTGTACAGGGAGAAGAGCAGAGGAGAAAGTACACACAGCCCTGTGGAGTTCCTGTGTTGATAGTCTGAGTCTCTGAGACATTCTTCCCCAGCCGCACGCACTGCCTCCGGTCTGTCAGGAAGTCAGTGATCCACCTGCAGATGGAGTCAGGCACGTTGAGCTGAGAGAGCTTGTCCTGGAGCAGAGCAGGGAGGATGGTGTTGAATGCAGAGCTGAAGTCCACAAACAGGACCCTGGCGTAGGGTTCCGGGGAGTCCAGATGCTGCAGGATGAAGTGGAGGGCCAGGTTGATGGCGTCGTCTACAGATCTGTTGGCTCTGTAGGCGAACTGCAGTGGGTCCAGGGCGGAGGAGGTGAAGGACTTGAGATGGGGCAGGACCAGGCACTCAAAGGACTTCATGACGACAGGCGTCAGCGCCACAGGCCTGAAGTCATTAAGTCCAGTGATCCGGGGCTTCTTGGGAACAGGGACGATGATGGACGACTTGAAGCAGGCTGGGACATGGCATGACTCCAGGGAGGTGTTAAAAATGTCTGTGAAGACAGGAGTCAGCTCGTCCGCACAGTGTCTCAGGGTGGCGGGGGAGACACCGTCTGGTCCAGCAGCTTTCCGGGGGTTGGACTTCCGAAACTGTTTCCTTACATTGTCCCTGTGTAGTGAAAGGCCGGTTGGGGGAGGTGGGGGACCCGGGTGTGATTGGCACAAAGGTCTATTGTAGGGAGTGAGGTGGGGGGGGGGGTTGAGATTTCGAATCGTGAATAGAAGGAGGCGAGCTGTTCAGCGAGTTTCTGGTCGTCCGGAGCATGGGGGGCTTTGGGCTTGTAGTTGGTGATCTGCCTAAGTCCCTCCAAACCGGCCGAGAGGCGTTGTTAGCAGAGAAAGACTGCTTTAGGCGCGTGTTGTACAGAGATCTAGCTCTTGACACCTCCCTGCTAAATCTGTACTTAGCACCTTTGTAGCTCTCTCTGTCCCCTGCTCTGAAAGCTGCCTCCTTCTGCTGCCTGAGCTGCCTCAGTTTGGGTGTGAACCAGGGCTTGTCATTGTTATAAATCACCCTGGTGCGTGTGGGGATGATACTGTCCTCACAGAACTGGATGTATGACGTCACAGTGTCCGTGTACTCATCCAAACCATCCGTGGCAGTTTTGAACACATCCCAGTCTGTAATGTCCAAACACGCGCGTAGTTCCTCCACTGCCTCGCTGGTCCACTTCTTAGAAGTCCTCACTACAGGTTTGGAGAGCTTCAGCCTCTGTCTGTACGTGGGGATCAGGTGGATCATGGCGTGATCTGAGAGCCCTAGGGCAGCGCGAGGAACCGCGCGGAAGGACCCACTCACTGTAGTGTAACAATGTATAACAAAATCCAGATTAAAGTTCAGAAAATTTAACTTTTGCTGTGTGCATACTTCTGAATAATCTTTCTAGGTCTACTATTTTTTCTCAGTGGCTAATATGACATTATTTTTTACAACTACAACTATGTGGTTGACTTAAAGACGACATTGTCACTTAAGTTGGGAAACAACTGGGTAGATTTTCAGTGATGTTTCCTCTAATAGCTAAAAGGAAGTCAATTTAATTTTTCTAATCTGACTGTGAGACATCTGGAGCACAAGTATAGGATTTATCTGTTTAAAGTGTTTCTCATTCCCGTCCTGCACCTCCACAGAGCGATGATCTGTCCAACGCTGACAGGACGACTAAAGACCGGAGGAGGGGTTTGCTCTGGAAGTGAAAGCCCTGCACTGGCGACTGAAATGCATCGGCCTCCTTTTAGAACAACCAAAGATGATTTATGACAAAATGATTTATTTTAAGAGTAAGTGTGCAAGTAGGGAACAAAAAGTCTTTGTACTGCCTCAGGAGCACAATGCACTTTAACTGTATGAACACAGGTCTGGTCAGTGCAAAAGCTGTAGTTTAATAGCTGCCACTGACGTTGAAAAATTATTCCTAAATGTGCCCCTCACCAAAGCGTTAGTCAGTTTGATATTTTGATAACATTAAAAAGACTTTCTAAAATATTAAAGCTTGAGTGGCAGATTTGCAGCTTAGTTCTCCTCTGCCTTGTGTTCTGTGAAGTGGTTCTGAAAGTCTGCAGAGCGTTCCAGAAGACAGGACGGAGGTGTGGACTTTGAGTAAACGGTGGCCATGTTACCTTCACTGAATCAATTGCACATTACACACAAGAGCAAGACAGCAAAGATTGTCTTATGATTAAAATGGGTGCCTAACTATTTAAGTTCAAGAGGACAAGATCAGTCAAATTAACAGGTTTTGTTCACAGAATGGAAGTAAAATGTACCTATACTTTCCTGTGACAGCTGAATAAACTCACAAAACACAGAGGGAAAGAGGGGAAGTCAAATCTCAAAATAACAAATTGAAGCAAAAGTAAGCCTAATCAGAATTATCACTTGATTAAAAGGGAAAAAATACAATGCTTTGGACCAAACTTGTACATGATGGGCCTAAAAAGGCACAATTACTAAAGGTACTATTACCTTCTAATGGTTTGGAATTGAAAAATATACATTAACAAAACAATAACAAAAATTGGATAGCTTAAAGTATTCATTTATGTTGAATTTAATTGTGGTGTGTTGAATTATTATTGAAGATGTTTGCGTCATTGCATGTTTTTTGTATTTCTTTTTGTTCATTTGTTGATTTATTGCTCTCTGTGTCGTGTTCCGTGTTCACTGTCCCTGCAAGACGAGACCAGACAAAATGAGATTTTGACATTGTTTATAAATGTTTCCGTTGACTTCATAATTTTAGCCTCACCATTCCGTGGTTTTTTTTTTCTTCTTTTCTCTCACAAGATTATTCTCCTCATGTGTGCATCTTGTGACAATTTTGTCTTGCGAGATCTTGCCGCACAAAATCTACGTATCACAACTGAATATGATGAAATTCGTTTTATGCTGCTTAAGGCAAATTTACGTTTTTATGGTCCTGGCGCATCAAGTCAGGTGACAAAAGGTGGTGAGCAGAGGTGTTTCTCTGGGAGTCATTCCTGGACGTCACTCACATTTTTCTAGTGACACTAAGAAGACAAGACAAGACAACAAGTAACAAGGGGGTTAAGCGATAGGAAATGGAAAAGATAAAGCTTGTCATACAGTATTATTCTGTTTCCACTGTATGTAATGAAGGAGGGATTACTGCAGACATGAAGGCCGAGGAAACTGTGCTTTACAAGATAGTCGGCTGCATAACATGACAGGAAATAGAAGCAGGATGTGGATGAGATTGTAAGCTGGTTCTGAACCAATGATGACAGGAACACATGGTGCTTACCTACCTCTCACGTAACCATACAAACCATAATTTATCTTTAAGCTAAGGCTGGGAACATACCACTGACTTTCTCTGCTAAGCCCATGTGTTTGGCATTGACATAGTTTGGGGATTTTGAAAGTGCTGCTCTGGTTTTCTAGTGAGTCTCTTTGGAATGGGAATACCGTTGTTAGTCTAACTGAGGTCATGTTTATGTGAGCGGAGTAGCTGTTGAAGAGGTGGCCCTGTGTGGCTAAACTTGGGCCAAAAAAGATTCAAATCATTCAAAAAGTGTTCTGATCTCACCCCTTCTGAGGTTTGAAAGATAGAAGTGTATTCTTGAGGTTTGCTCCTGTACTGTTGTGTCCTGAGCAAATTTAGGCCTAATATTTACATTCATGGTGTAATCAACTTGGAGTAAAAACATGCAGGCAAGAGGTATCCGGGCCAAAGAAAACTGACAGTTTCCTTTTTCTTGTTGCATGTTTTTAATTGAATAGTGCCCTGAAACCTGGGGACAGTAGCCTACACAGTCAAGTGTTGTGGATAACCTAAACTATCTTTAAATTTCAGGTTTTTTGGTAATTTGTGACTCTGCTTTGCACATGTTATTTAAAGCAGAAAAGTATTAGGTCTATGTATTTTTTTGTTAAAATAGACTGATTAATTGAAACTGAAATAAAAACGTGTAGTATTCTGCAGTTAATTGGGTCTTCAAATTAAACTCTGGCTCCAATCCCACTAAACTGGTGGCTAAAATGATCAGAATTAAACCTGACGTGATCCTGGACTAAACCAGACCTTATAAATAACCAGGACTATTTAAAGTCACTCCCACTCTGCATCCAAATGAAATGCTTGATAGCACCTATCATAATTCTGCGTAACCGCATTTAAGCAAACAAATGTCACAATCAGACTTGTGGTAATAATTGCATGGATAATTTTCAGTCACTTCTTTCCTGCTGGATGACTGTTGGAAGTTGAACCACACTTTGTGCAAGATCCATAGCAGAATTATTATTCAGAAACATAACATAACTTTATTTTGTCCCATGATAAACACTGGTAAACATAGCCTACAGCTCTTTTACACTGTTTCAATTGACTTACAATGTGCCAAATGGCTATACAGAAAAATATAGCCTACAAAAAATGTTTGCTTATTTCTGTTGATTTTCAAAATTTCTCAATTTAAGTGCTTTTATCATAGACCGTACTGTCTATGGGTTTTATTCTCTTCTCATTAAGTCACACTGTAAATGTTTATTGATCCAGATTTATCACACAGATATTCAGCACAGTGGCTTTGCTTATGGTATTATCTAATAACATTGTAATACAATACAATTTAATGCACAATAATTATAAACTAGATGCTGCTGCAATGGCTGAAGCCATTGCGAGTGACTGCGTAGTTTTGAAAAAGATTTGGTCAAAAGTATTTGAAAAAAAAAATAAAGATTAAATGCTGAAAACAACTGGAAATCATTGGAAAACTTGGAAAACTGAAAACTTTGAAAGACTTTGAAAACTTTGTATACTTAAAAACTCAGAAACTTGGAAAACATTAAAATATATATTTGTAAAATAGTCCTTGGTGACATTTTGAGGACCTCATGTTTTATTGTGACTATTGTGACTCTGTTTCCATAGCAACAGTACTCTCAGTTCTGAAAAGGATGAACCCTTTAATGTATTTCTGATCTCTGTATTTAGAGTAAATACTCTAGAGTAATGCTTGATGCATGCCGTTGTCATGGCGACATGCACTCACTCAGTCAGGCCAGACTCTGGTCTGGACCTGGTCTAGACTTGGCCCCTGGTCTAGATTCTCTTTTTCTGCTACAGTGACTTTTAGAGCTTTTAACCCTGTTCTAACAATGTCCTTGATCAAAAACAGAGTCATGTTCAGACTCAAACGTCATTTCTCTGAGAATCTTCCACTGTTTTAAGTCCTTCAATCGTCACAGACTCGCTCAGAGCGCTTGTGCCTCTAAACACATGAGCTGCTGCTGCTGAGCTCTCGTGTTTAACAGCACTGGTAAGACTGTGCTGCTGTCCACACACAGGAGGATTTGGCTCCATCTAGTGGCTGTTTGCACTCACTGCATCATTAAAAAGATTTGGTCAAAAGTATCTGGGAAAAAAACAAAATGAAATGCTGAAAACAACTGGAAATCATTGGAAAACTCTGAAAACTGAAAACTTTGAAAGACTTTGAAAACTTTGTATATAAAAAGAGTTGGTCAAAAGTATCTGAAAAAATGAAATGACTGAAAACAAAATGTTTAAAACATATATATATATTAAAATATATATATACATTTGAAAAATTAAATGACTGAAAACAAAATATTTAAAACATATATATATATTAAAATATATATACACATTTGAAAAAATTAAATGACTGAAAACAAAATATTTAAAACATATATATATTAAAATATATATACATTTGAAAAAATTAAATGTATTAAAAACAAAATATTTAAAACATATATATATTAAAATAAATATACATTTGAAAAAATGAAATGACTGAAAAGAAAATGTTTAAAACATATATATATATATTAAAAATAAATATACATCTGAAAAAATAAAGTGTATTAAAAACAAAATATTTAAAACAAATATATATTAAAAATATATATACATTTGAAAAAATTAAATGACTGAAAAGAAAATGTTTAAAACATATATATATTAAAAATATATATACATTTGAAAAAATTAAATGACTGAAAACAAACTGTTTAAAACATATATATATTAAAATATATATATATTTGAAAAAAATTAAATGACTGAAAACAAAATATTTAAAACATAAAGTATTTGAAAAAATAATAATTAAATGCTTGAAAACAAAATATTTAAAAATATATATATTAAAATATACATACATTTGAAAAAATGAAATGACTCAAAAAGAAAATGTTTAAAACATATATATATATTAAAATGTATATACATTTGAAAAAATAAAAAGTATTAAAAACAAAATACTTAAAATATATATATATTAAAATATATATACATTTGAAAAAAATTAAATGACTGAAAAGAAAATGTTTAAAACATATATATATATTAAAATAAATATACATTTGAAAAAATTAAATGACTGAAAACAAAATATTTAAAACATATATATATATTAAAATATATATACATTTGAAAACATTAAATGACTGAAAAGAAAATATTTAAAACATATATATATTAAAATATATATACATTTGAAAAGTTCAAAATGTTTAAAAGTATTAAAATATACAATGACGTGTTGTAATACTTGATAGTACAACAAACTTTAAAATGATTCAAGTCCTTTGTAAATGCTGGGGACAGTGCACTGTTTGAAGCTCAGTCCATTATAATGAGGGAAGTGCTGGACGCCATGGCAACAGCCACACACACCTGAAGCACTGCTCAATGTAAAGAATAGGAAACACTTAAACTGGTCACTGTACAAAAACTACAGCACGTACAAAGACAAGAAACACATCAGAAGAATCACCACATCGAGAACTGTGGAAATATGTTGAAACTGTGGAAATTGAAAAAGAAATGACACCGTGGAAAGAGTTTAAACACCAACATTTGAAAGTAAACACTAGTCTAGAGCAGCAACTGACGAGCTCCCACTCTAAAAGATAGGAAAAAGTGTCTAAAATTCAAAAATTGTGAAAAAACTACAAAAGGTAATGCGTTACCAAAAGTAATAGCAGACATTAGAAGGCTAGGAACTATTGAAAAATCAAAAAATTTGAAAGAATTTAAAAACTGTGACCTGTGAAACGTATTTAAAAACAGGAAAAAAAGGGAAAATATAATAATAAATATACAGGAACAATTAGTGACTGCGTAAGCTTACGCAGTCACTCAATGACACGATGATATAGACTGAGTCCTTCCCACGTGCTGGGCAGAGGCGCTACAGCACCACGTGGCGCGTGCGCAGCAGCTCCGCACAAACAGGCTCCGTCTGCACGGTATGACTCCTAAACAGAATAAAACTTCTATCTTAATTTAAGTCAGTACTTAGGCTACTTTATGCTTTGAGCATCAACTACAACGTTTTTAGCTTTAGCAGCTTTAGCTTGACATGCCTAGACTTGGGAAAGAAGTGCACAAAAAATCGCAAACGTGGCTGTTGCAGTAATGAATAATTACTTTGCCTACATTTTTGACAAATCATTGCACTGATTTTAATACAATGCATATCTGTAACATCTGTTTACAGTAAGTGGTTTTCATGTGTGTATTAAATTAATTATGCTTTCTTTGACTGATTTTGTAGGTGTGGATTTTGGCAGTTATGGATTTTATTTATTTTTTTTTTTTTACTCATTTAATTTTGAAGCAATGCTAAAGCTAAAAGCTTTGTTGTGTTGTCCTAATGTATATTATTTAACTTTCATTGTTGAAAAAATATATAATTTAATATTGTTTACAGATACAAGTACATGCAGCACCCCAGTATAATACTGTTGGGTTTTGTAGTGTTGTAGTGTCTGTTTTCTTGCCAGCAACAGTTTACCTACATTATATCATGGTAAGATTAGATTCATGTTCCAAAATACAATGCAAATATATGAATACAGTAACTTAATGAAATGCTTCATGATTGTGCAGGTTTTGGGCTGTTTCCTCATGACCGGTGGCCATCCTGACTCATCTACACTGTGTGTCCAGGGGCCTCTGCAGCCAGCGTTCATCAGGTGTACTGCTGAGGTATGCCTTTACAGTCCAAAATGTCACCTACAAATCTGCATAGCAGATGCAAGAATGAAGGAGCACTGTATATACAATTATAGGTAGGTAAGAACTGCCCTTAGGGTAAAGCACTGACTTATTTATGCTTAGAATAGATTTTTCCACTTCTATGATAAGCCTTAACAACTATTTTGGTGTAGCTTTATGCTACAGATCAATTCAAATTAAAGTGCACACAGTTTCTAAAGAATACAAGTGGTAAGCGATGTTGTGTAAGCGTTGCATGCTATCGACTTTCTGTACACCTCTTAATGTGGTCTCCTTTATGGCTGGGGCAACTGTCGGAAAAACGTCTGTCTGATGTTTTTGAAGCAATTAGTAGCTCTGACCATTCAGACAGCTGGCCAATTAAATGTGCTTGTGGCTGCTGCTGCTCCTTGCATGTTGGCTCTGCACAGAGGTGTGTGAGCAGAGGGAAAAGATGCCAGGAAAGCTTGGCTGTGGCTGTACACGTCTCTGCACTGGCTGTGTGAGCAGATAAGAGCATGGGCAGAATAAGAGGTGCTGATTTGAGGTTATTGCACGCTCCCCCGTCTCCGGCCTGTCTTTCTCTGTGCAGCTGCAGGTCTGGGAGCTGACCTGCATTAAGACATCACAACCTGGCTGACGGCCTAATAGGAGCAGCTTTCTAGAGCATCTTCAAAAGCTTGTTAAATGGTGGAGCTTTGGCAATGATTTAAGGAAATGTGCTATTATCGCTTGAATAGTGTTCAGCTAATCTGTGCTGGCAGAATAGAAATTCCTGGACATCACCCACATTACCACAAAAAATTAGCTTTTCAGTGGGCATACATACAGACATACTGCTTTCTTTTTTTTTTTTAAATACCTTTCTTGTTAAAGTGAATGTACCAGTAATCATTTTGGAATTCTTTAAATTCTGGATGGAATTTAACAAATAGGGGGACATCTGACAGTGATCTGATGTAACTACATGATGACTCTCATCTTAAGGCAGCGGTCAGTCAGTCATTTCCCCTCAGCTCTCTGCTGTTGACGATTATAGGTCAGTGTGTGTCACATCATTGTCTGCATCATTACAGCAATCAGTAATGTTTCTAAAGAAAGGCCCAAGTGCAAGAACATATATACTCTTGAGCAACATGTTCAAAAGTGTTTATCTTAGTTCACAGTGACCAATGCATCTTAGTTTGTAGCTGGCCCTGTTTGTGTTATCTTCATTTTTATGATCACTCCAATGATCTGTCCCGTGCTGCTGAGGTGCTGGCTGCGGTCTCTGTGCACTAACTTTCACTTACTTTCACTAAGGACTAAAATCCTCTTCAAAAAGAGGTCCTCCTACTTTGTGTTCAAATGCAGGAAATCTTTAATTTTTAATCGATCCAATCACAGCGCTTTTTTGCACTTCTACTCCTCTTTGTCCTCCCTCTCTTCATTCTCCTATTCTTCACTCTCCTCCTCTTTCATGACCTCCAACTTGTCAGTTTTCTCCTCTGACACTTTATCCATACTGGTGCTGTGCTCTTCTTTGAATCTTTGGCTTCTCCATAACTTGAGCTCTCAGCCTTCTTTTCATCTCGGCTGCTGAGATGCTCTTCTTCGGCTGCATAAGAGCAAGAGCCTCCTTTACTGCAGCCTTTACTCATTTTCTGATAAACAAAACATCTGCCGTGAAAATGACCAGGGCATTTCTTTGTATTTATTTACACCACAGACCAACACAACCAAACATTTTGTATTCATATTTATATTGTAATCCATCCTATTGTAATGTTTAAGTCAAAGTATGTGTTTATAATGGAAGTCTGTATGAGAGATTATACAGAAACCTTTCCCATTCAAAACACTGTACTGCACAAACATAAAAAGCATAATAAATGACTCACATACTAGGCTCCAAGTAAATCTGCTCAAGTTTTCAACTTCACACATTTAATTTTGAAAATATTTCATTTTTCTACTTTTTATCATTTAATCAAGGTGTACTTTTAAGGCTATATGGCCTTATAAAAATAAAAAATATGCATCATATGTACAAATTTTGCACATTTACGAATAGAGTAGAAGTAGATGAAGAGAGATTTTCTTGACTGTCTTTGTATTTATGTACTTTTACTTCAGATTCAGATCATGCATTAATCTTGGTTTCTTGCACGCCCAAGCTTGTTTTTACTTTTCACCAATCAGACGCACCCTTAAATGTTCACCCCCAAAAGTGCCATTTTGCACTTTTACAGAAACAGCAAGTGAATGTTTTATTTATTTTTTTCTTGTTAATGCTCTTGCTTCAAAATCCTCATAAATTTTTTCACTATTTCATAAACACATAAATGAAGGTAAATAAAAGGTCTAAATGTTTAAAATGCCTGAGTAATATAATATAGTTAAAATCTGCACGGTTTGCAGGCTAGTGGTCAAAGCAACTCCAGGTTTTAACACTCCAAAGTTCTCCAATGTGTGTCTAGGTACTATATTTTAGAATAAGAGTAGAGTACTTAATTGTTATTCTTTATACCTGGAAAAGAAATAATAGACAGTACATGACACCCATATTGCATATCGCACTAATTTCCAATTTTGTGCAGCCCTAATCTGCGCTGTTTACTAATCCTCTGTGTTATTTATTCTTTCTTTTTCACTCATAAATCTCCGTGTCATAAACGTACATACAAATCTCTGCCTGTCAATCACATCCATAAAATGTATGGCGACCGTTCCAGACTATCTAGCTTTGTAAAGTATTAGAAAAGCCTGCACTTGTCTGACAGGTAAGCACAACATACATGGTGCCAGAGCCATTTTTGCAGATGAACCTTGACTTATTGGAGGGAGACTTGGACTGCTAGTAAACTCTCATCGCTCCAAATTGTAACCTTATAGCTTCATTGTCACGCTCCGTCTCGTCCTGATGACCCCATGATCAATTACGCAGCCAAAATAGGCTCAATGATATAACCTTGGGTATTTTTTGGGGGGCTGGGAACCTGAGGGTGCACCTCAGGTTTACCTTGTCATTACTGTGCCTTAACCAGACATTTCCTTGAATGTTCCCAGTAGGTTGGAAATAAACACAGCTCCTATGCACAATCATATACATCATGAAAAATGGGCTTCTTTTTTTTTTTTTTTGGTAATTAACCCATGTCTTTGTCATAAATTAAAAAATCTGGTCAATTTTTATACCTTTCTAAACAGCAGGTCAAAAAATGTCACATGCCAAAAAACAAAAATATGCATGTATTGCGTGTAAAGGATGCAAAGTGATTATAGTGAGGGTATGCAGGTATTACTAGCCCCAGCCTGCTTATTCATCCCTAGAATAGATTTTGAAATGTTAGTTATGAAAATGTGTAACAAAAATCTCTTCCTCTTAAAGCCATTTTAGGTCCCTAGATCCCATAGTTAGAACATGTCATGTAAAACACACATGCACGTGCCATTCTTACAAATGAATTTAAAGGAATCCCTTTTTTTTTCTTGTGGTCTGGAAACCAGAACATCCCCTGTCCTTGCCCCTTCTTCTCGACAAGGAAAAACTATAAAAACACTGTTGGAAAAAGTAGAAACCTCGGGGGGAACCACAGTGAAGGAGAGATCCTTCTCCCACGGACGGACAGACTGTCGATGGACCAGGACTGACGCATCCACGTGGAGTATAGACAGTAAAGTATAGACAGTTTATTAAATGGCCGACCAGAGAGCAGAACACAGGCACTCAAATTGCTTAGGTCATCATCAACACGCTGGATCACTGTTACACTACAGTGAGTGGTTCCTTCCTTGTGCTGCTCTGGGGTTCTCAAATCTCGCCATGATCCACCTGATCCCCACGTACAGACAGAGGCTGAAGCTCTCCAAACCTGTAGTGAGGACTTCTAAGAAGTGGACCAGCGAGGCAGTGGAGGAGCTACGCGCGTGTTTGGACATTACAGACTGGGATGTGTTCAGAACTACCACAGATGGTTTGGATGAGTACACGGACACTGTGACGTCATACATCAGATTCTGTGAGGACAGTATCATTCCCACACGCACCAGGGTGATTTATAACAACGACAAGCCCTGGTTCACACCCAAATTGAGGCAGCTCAGGCGGCAGAAGGAGGCAGCTTTCAGAGAGCGCTACAAAGGTGCAAAGTACAGATTTAGCAAGGAAGTGTCAAGAGCTAGATCTCTGTACAATACACGCCTAAGGGACACTTTCTCTGCCAACAACCCTTCTGCTGTTTGGAAAGGGCTCAGGCAGATCACCAACTACAAGCCCAAAGCCTCCCACGCTGCCCACGACCAGAAACTAGCTGAACAGCTAGCTTCCTTCTATTCATGGTTCGAATTATCAACCCCCTCTCCCGTCCATCTCACTACAATGGACATTTCTGCCAATCTCACCCCGGGTCCCCCCATCTCTCCCACTGGCCTCTCACTTCAAACAGATGATGTAAGAAGACAGTTTCGGAAGTCCAACCCCCGAAAAGCTGCTGGACCAGACGGTGTGCAGATCAGCTGACTCCTTTCTTCACAGACATTTTTAACACCTCCCTGGAGTCATGCCATGTCCCAGTCTGCTTCAAGTCATCATCGTCCCTGTCCCCAAGAAGCCCTGCATCACTGGTCTTAATGACTTCAGGCCTGTGGCGCTGATGCCTGTATTCATGAAGTCCTTTGAGGGCCTGGTCCTGCCCCTTCTCAAGTCCTTCACCTCCTCTGCCCTGGACCCACTGCAGTTCACCTACAGAGCCAACAGATCTGTTGACGACGCCATCAACCTGGCCGTCCACTTCATCTTCCAGCATTTGGACTCCCCGGGAACTTATGCCAGGGTCCTGTTTGTGGACTTCAGCTCTGCATTCAACACTATCCTCCCTACACTGTTCCTGGACAAGCGTGGTGTGGGAAGAATGTCTCTGACACTCGGACTATCAGCACAGAATCTCCACAGGGCTGTGTACTTTCTCCTCTGCTCTTCTCCCTGTACACCAACTGCTGCACCTCCAGCCACCACTCTGTAAAACTGATCAAGTTTGCAGACGACACCACCCTCATCAGACTCATCTTGGATGGCGATGAGTCTGTCTAAAGGAGGGCGGTAGACCGGCTGGTGTCCTGGTGCAGCTGCAACAACCTGGAGCTCAACGCCCAGAAGACAGTGGAGATGATCGTGGACTTCAGGAAAGTCTCAACCCCCCCTGCCCCCCTCGCCCTGACAGACTCTCCCATCACCACCGCGGACTCTTTCCGCTTCCTCGGCACCACCATCACTCAGGACCTCAAGTGGAAGCCAACCATCAGCTCCATCATCAAGAAGGCCCAGCAGAGGATGTACTTCCTGCGGCAGCTGAGGAAAGCCAAGCTGCCGGTGCAGATGATGGTGCAGTTCTACACGGCCATCATCGAGTCCATCCTCACCTCCTCCATCACCGTGTGGTACAGGAGCCACAGCCAGGGACAGACAGAGACTACAGCGCATTGTGCTTTGCTGAGAAGGTGATCGGCTGCAGCCTTCCATCTGTCCAGGACCTGTACGTCTCCAGGACTCGGGGACGAGCAGGTCGGATCACAGCTGACCCTTCTCACCTGGACATGGACTATTTGAACCACTCCCCATCGGGCAGGAGGCTACGGTCCATCCGGACCAGAACCTCCCGCTACACAAGAACAGTTTCTCTCCCTCTGCCGTTGGACTCATGAACACTTTATAACACCTGCCACTTTAACAATAATATTATAAAAGAGCACTGCAATTTGCACTGCCAATTTGCACTACTGTCTACCCAGCTGTACATTTCTGTATATAGTCTTAGACCATTCTATTCTATTTTATTTATTTTATTTTATTTTATTTTATTCTTAATCTTATGCATGCCTCTTTTATATATTTTACTAATATTTTATTCATTGTTTTATGTTGCACCTTACGCCAAAGCAAGTCCCTATGATTTTGAATTTTGACACTGACAATGGCAATAAACCGATTCTGATTCTGACAATACAATTTTACACAATTTACACAATAGTGGATTATGTGAAAAATGCTAAAACTAAACATTTATAGATCTAAATGATGATGCATTACAAAAAGAATGTCTTTTGTGCTTCTTTTGTGTGAATGACATGTCATGGTGATGACATGCAAAATAGTGTCCCTATAATTAGTCACGTACAGTGACGATAGACTGAAAATGTGTTTATTGACGGTAACTGGGACCTAAAATGGCTTTAAGAGGAAGAGTACACTTTTTCTTTTTTTTTTCAAGACCGTGCACAATACATTTTTTTGAATTTTTATGCTGGACAGTAAAGATTAAACAATAAGGACCCGTGTAATAAACAGGTTTAACGCACAGCGTGGAGTCTAACACAAAACGTGCAACTGCTCAAGGCTTACTAAGCCCTGCCCTCTGGGTGGAGTTTAACCTGAGGGCAGGGCTAGTTTAAAGTCAAGTTTCTCTGACAAATTCCACAGATTGAAAAAGACGAATGAGGGATTACACTGACTTGTTACATTGAGATGTCTCTTCTCACACTAATCGTAACAGTAAAATGTTATGTTGTGACATCCATATCTATGACCTGTTCATCATACTTCCTAGCTAGAGTATTTGAGTGTTTCATTCTGCTATTTATCTATTTCAGCATGTCGTGTTTTTTATGATATTGCTTGTTTAGTTTATTCCTTAGGGTTATTGTGTCAATCGCGTTTCAATGTTCATTTTTGTTATTTTAAATATATTAAATTTTAAATATATCGCACTTCAAAATGTGTTATTGTGAAGTACATCTGACAGTTGCATGGAAGCCTTTGCGTGCTCAGCAGCTGAAATACATTAGAGAGCTTCATGCTTAGTATGCACTATAAGCTCTGGAAAGCTGACCTGTCAGTAGCCAAGTGTTTTAAATAGATGTGGAGATCATCTCCAGCACTATATTTGCACTGTGTACTCACTGTGAGAAAAGACACTCGACTCCATGACTTCTTAAAATAAGATTTTAATATTACTTATTATCATAAAGATATATTTACACACTTTACAGAAATAGAAAATAAAAAACACAAAGCTACGCATGAAAGGAAAAATAAAATAAGTACTCCAAGAGCTAAAGCTTATCTTTTATAAATTAGAAACCAAAAGTTCAAATATGTACACAGTATTTCAACCATTTCTGATACACTTGTTTTATTTATTTATTTATTTATGTCATTTATCTTTTGCCCAGTTCAACACCAAAAACAGAGACAGGGACTGTACATTTGGCCTGGTGAGTAATATGAGCGCACACCATGAACAGAAAAGAAGATTCAGGATTAATACATTGTCTTTCTGCTGGAGACCTTTAACACTGTTGTAATGCAGACTGCATCTGCACAGAGGATGCTCCTGGGCACAGTGGCCCTCAGATGGACAACAGGTTGTCATCTTGGCCAGCAATGCTGCTGAAGGAAGTGTCATTTTGATTCTCCAAAGATGAATGTTTTCTCATAGGAGATCAAATTTAGTCCTCCTCTGCATTGTCCAGCTAGAGGAAACGTGTCAATGTATTGTATTAAATATTCACGCACGTCTCTGTCCTGAGTGACCACTGTGTCTCTCCATTCAGATGCAGTTTGATTAGCTCAGAGATTTAAAATTACAATCATGGAATGTGTTGAAACAAGTTGAAACAAATTCCATTCCACAAATAGTGAAATAGTACAATTTCCTTCAAATGATTTTCATTGTTTAATATGACAGAATGTCAAAAGCATAGAAACAATCTATATTGTTCATGTATGGAAAGCAAAGGTCAATTTACTGTATAGTAATTTCTGAATGCTTCTAGCTTATTCTCGTTTTCACGTGTAACACTACGTCTCTGCTCATCCCCAATCTTTACACACTCCCAGCCAAATGCTATCGGACTCAGAAAACTCAACACAATTGGCCAATGGTCAGTTTCTTAACATACGTTTTACCAGGAAACAAGTGCATAGGAGCATTACTGAGGCCCTGCGATGGTCACGGAGAAGAGGAACTGAAGAGGAAATGTTTATAGAATAGGAAAAGTTTCTCCAGCGTAAGCCTTGCTGGAAAATACCATTAAGCAAAATGGTCTTGCTCCACAAGCATAATGTATTGGTTTACCATTTCAGTTTGAGCCTGGATGTGCTTGTCCTTCCACACCACAAGGCCCATTAACCTGATGCGCAGGGGAGGGTTGTGGGCTATAATCAACAAGGAAGAATGCCTGAAAGCTTTTACGTGTCCACGACATATTGTGCTGCAGACTACTTTTCTATTTTGTTACATCCACAAAATATACTGTGTTTCCACCGTATTTTAAAATAAGCTTTGGACAACCAGCTAGACAAGAATCAGACAATAATTGTCACAAACACTGGAAAACCATTTCATACCATGTTTTCAGGGTATATTTTTCCAGCAGCATTACGGAATTGCAAAAGTGCAACCTTGCACACCCAAACAGAGAAATCTTTAAGCAAAACCACATCTAAAAGACACTAACTTGGAAACATGGGATATTTGGCTTTGGATTTTTAGATTGAATTTGTAACTGTGTGGTACATAAACAGTTTTAGGTTTGCTCTGGTCTCTGAAAGGGCAGCATGGCTGGTACAGATGGTGAGCATACATTCATGAAAAACAGTGCTGATACAGACATTGCCCGTAACGCTTAACTTCTGAGACGGGACATTGATTTGAACCCCTGTGCTGCCCCAGTCTACTCCCTCATCCCAGCTCCTGCTTAGAGCTTTCACGCTCAACCTCCTCCAAGCTTCTCCAATAATACATGAGACGACCTGGGCCAAGCTGTCTCATTCCAACAAGCATTAATGAAATCTACATCTCTGTCTGTGAGCGAATGAAAAAGTAATGGTGGAACTGAAATTATTCCTCTTCACAGTGCCTTAGGATTTAATACATTTTTAATCAAGGTGGGCTTGGCGGCGTAGATTACCACTGTGAGTACTGATGCTCTTAATAATAGCTTCTCATGCTGTGGCTGAGAAGACTGCCTATAATAATATTTGCATGAGATATGGCGAGAGGGAAAGGATGTTGTCAATCTAACTCAGGCTGTTTATTTTGGAGCTAAAAACTACTTGAAGAGTTTTTGAAGAGAAATCACCTCTTCACATTAATTTGAATTTCACACTTAACCCAAATACAATTTATCTACATTTAAGAATGGCTTTACAAATTGCATGTCACATAAAATCAGAAGAGGTTTGCGATTTAACCTGGTGGATGGGTGTGGTTTTAGTCTAAGCCAATTTAACAATAAGCTCAGACTAAGTGGCCTGGGCCAGCTTTGGAGAGATCCATCTGAGAAAGATTAACTGGAGGATTTAATGAGCGTAATGATCAAAGCCACGACCACCTGTGCTGTGCACAAGAAAGGCAACTGTACCCAAAGCAATGCAGGGATAGGACTGGGACTACAAAATCAGTCTAAATATGTGACTATACTGGCCTATGCACAGAGGGAGAGGAAAACAGTATATGAAAATAAGTTTATTAAATAAATGCACAAAATAGACCCCTCTATTACATGCCTCAATCATAGACCCTGAGAAAAAGAAAGTAGATAAACGCATATATAAACAGAAACAGTAATATATTCCATGATGGAAAGGCATAGCATTAGTCTGTGATAGGGTCACCAGCCTCATGCTGAAGCAGCCAGAGCGTTAGTGTTGTATTAACTAGGCTTTCCACTCACATCAAGACTGTTTTTGGTCTAATTTTGGAGTCGTCCTCATGTAAGATTTGTTAGTCATTGCAACATTAGAAGATGCATATTGTGTCAGTGTATCAAGACGTCAAACAAGAGGTAATGTGTTTGTCCCTAACCATTCATCCTGTGTTCCTGGCAGCATTGTGGAGAGGGTTTATTTGGCACTTTATTAAAAGGCAGGCTGGTCTGTGAGTGGAGCAGACGTCTGCCAGTTAACAGTCGCGTATAGCAGCTGCGCAGGGCAGCAGTGTTGTGAGAAGGCTGGGGATTGGGGACAGGATTGGGATTTGGGGTCAAAGGACTCTTCCAAGGTAGGACGTGTTACAGTAACCTTGAACACATCAGTTAACCCCCTAAGGTGATAATGAGAACAGACACACCAAAATAGATTTGGGTTAAAGTATCTCCTAATTAAATGACTTATTTACTCTTAAATAGTTCAAGATACACTATGTGCTCTCTTCTGAGTCCAGCCTCACTATTAAATGAACGTTAGTCATTAGGAGGCACAAAGCACCGTTTCTAATGATGATGAAGCCATGATCACAAAGTCTTAAGGATATCTTTTGCGTGTAAAAAAAAAATCAAAAAGTTAGATTTTTTTTCACAGCAGTTAAGTGAAATTAAACTAAGACTGCCGTTCTGCATGATCAGCACTCTCTCACTTGTGTAAAAGCACAATAGCTACACAGCAATGGAGTCAGCGGCTGAGGTAACCTTGAATCTGAGTGTTGGAAACGCCTCACCGAAGCTTTCCGATTCTGGCTGTTTGGACAGGGCTCCCTCTCCACCACATGTCATGCAAAGTGTTTGAGACGGATGTGATTTGCCTATTTGAAGACAATTAAATAAACACTAGGAAAAAGACAGATAACTGGTGAGGGAGTGAGAGAAGGAGAAAGAGAGAGACAGAGGAATAATTTCTGATAGCTCGAACTCTACATCCCCCACCCCCTTCCCCTGCCCCCGATGCCTCGTAGAGCTGGGGTTGAGCGTCTTGTCCTGATTATTTTGTGGACAGTTGCTTGAAGAACCAGCATGTGCTATGGACATCACTCTTCAGGCTGGGCAAGCGAAGGCCCTTTGTTGCAAGGCCCCCCCAAGGAAAAGGAAGAGCATAGAAATCAGAGCCTGGGGGAGGGCGCTCGATGCAGTGTCTGCAAAAAACAAAACAACAGAAACATCATAATGTTTGAATCATAACATCATAACATACAGAGGCAGTCCATTAAATAATAAGTCAGTGTTAACTTGTAGACATACATACATTCCAACAACGTTGTTTTGACTGACGCATGTACAAGTCATTTAATGCATGAAAGAGGATTTTAAATTTCCGTTCATACAATGTTGCCCCCAAAGTTCCTTCCTAGTGACACACTGTCTGAGAAAAGTCTGATTGTTCAATAGAAAGTTTACCTCAGACATGTAACGTTCAGATTTCACGCCCTTTGACAGAAAAGCAGGCTAGGGAGCAACAAAAACACTGTAGCACAAGCCCAGCATTATCACTCGCCTGAGGCTGCGCTCCTTGTTTATGCGGACCTCTTTTATCTTCTCTGGCTTTTTTGCTGGTCTGTGATAATTTCCTGAGATATGTGTTGTATAGTTTTGTTGCACGACAGTGAGGTTTCCACAATGATAAGAAAAGAATTGGCATATTTTTATTGTGCTGTAACATTTTGTCAAGGTGACGTCAAGTGTACTCAGAGTTTAAACCATTGAAGGCCATCTGGCAGAACTGATCTATATAGATCTTTTTGAACAGAGGTTTTTTCATTCCTAAATTTTCTACACTTCTTCTACAGGGTCACTTAGCCTATTTTAATGCACATCTAAGTAGATTCTAAAAGATGATCCTGTTGCCCTCTTTTTATCCTGTCTGCACATCTGGAAAGTGCAACATCAGGATGTCAACCTTCGCACACTGAGGTGTCTCTTGTCTCCTGCTATCTTTTAATTTGACTCTGGCTTGATATGTGTATCAATCTGAATTCTACACATTATCAATCTGGACAGGCCCCCGTTGATGTTGTTTGGGAAAATGTGTAACGTCATGACGTACATTTGAAGTGATTGGTCGCAGTGTTGCAAAAGCGGAAGCCGAGAAATCAAGAAATACAGTTGAGAGAAAAGCACAGACTTCTTCCTCGTCCTCAAATGCACAAAGCACTTCTATGTGCACGTTTTCAAAAGCAAAATAGTCCATAAATGTTGAAATAAGGCAAAGTGCGTCCGTCGGCGCCACCATGTTTGTTTAGGTTGGTCTAATTGACTTCCGCTCAAACCACAATGCAGCGCTCTGATTGGTGCGCCACACAGCAGCCGGTGCAGCCCTAGGTGGATTCTCAAGAGTTTGTGAACTCACAAATATCACGAGAATTCATATGGTCGGGCCAGGTTAATTATCTTTGTCACTATAGTGAAATGCAAAAGAGCAGGTATAGTGTCAGCCAAAGAAATTTTTACCATATAGGCATCGGGATATGGCTTTTAATAGTATATTTGTTTTATAGATACAAAGCAGGTCAGGTTTACTTTTGATTGGAAAATTGTGTATTCAATTGTCTTTCTTCTAAATTGCTTTAATCTAATGAACTTAATCATACATTTTTTATTTAAGTGATATTTGTGAACCTGACATTGTTACTCACTTTTGAAGAGCTTCACAACTACCTGGATTGGCTCCTCTTTTGTAACGTTAGGGACCTTTAACTGGTAGTGTAGCATTATTTTTCTGACTAATGATTTTCACCAGCTGACACAAGAGCCCACAATCACAAAGAAAAACGACAATAATATATTATTATCCCTTTTTTTAATGTCATTTTTTGAAGCTTTGCAAAATATTGTTTATGCTAACCAGCTGGGCACTTTCCCCAGCCTGGTTTCTTTGGTTGAATTTATTGTGCACCTTTGTGGGTCAGTGTTGTGGAGTCTGCACCCCCTGCAGGGATATTGTGTCTATGGAGTGGCTTTGTGGCCCCAGAACATTCCTTCTTAACAAAGCATCATATTTGTCCTGTGGCCAGCTTAATTTTATACTTTTATACTAAAATCTTATAAAATAGAACAGCTAGTCCAAAATTATTTATTCTTGCTTAGGAAAATAGAGGAAAATGCAGGTAAAATATTGTCTATGGCCCTACAACTTTTTGCTCACCGTCAAATGTGTTTTTTTAATATATATATATATATATATATAAATATATATATGTGTGTGTATGTATTATATATATATATATATATATATATATATATATATATATATATATATATATATATATATATATATGTGTGTGTGTGTGTGTGTGTGTGTGTGTGTGTGTGTGTGTGTGTGTGTGTGTGTGTATATATATGTATATATATGTGTATATATAGAGTCAGACTACTATAGTACTAGTATGTCCACTATTCTAAAACATGAACAATGATAAAGTTGTCCAGCTCTATACCCCTGAATAGAGCTGAATGTGTAGTGTGGCCTTAATGAAACATGGGAAAGCAATACTCAAAGCAATAATCTTTTTTTTTTGTATTCAACAATAACATTCCTGACATTAACTGTAAAAGATTCCCATCATTGTTGTAGCCAATTGAAATTCACCCACAAGAATGTGCTTTGCTGGTTGAATTAGACAGTACAAACTCAGGTCAAAGTAAGTATTGTTTTGTGTTCTTAATGGCACTCTTGGCATGCATTATGACCATCTCACCTTGCTCTAGAACGGCATGGGCCCCTTGTGGGACAGACGAGGTCGTGGACGTCTCCGTTTCCAGCCGGCTGGTCTGTGGCTCTGACCGGTCCGCACTGGGTTTTGCGGGACCAACTTTCTCACTGTGGCTGCCTCTTCCAACTCTCTGCCATGCTCTGTGGAGGCCATGGGACCTGATGGACAAACAAACAGTTGTTCACTTCAAAACCCTCAAAAGTCAGCTTACTCTATCAACATGCTGGAGAAAAAGATCAGGCAGTAAGAGAAGACAATTCAAGACTTTATGTAGGCCTCTTTTAGCCCAGCCAATGATACAGTTTATCAATTTAGCACTTAAAAGTGAGCATAAATGAACAAACGCTCAGAGGACGAAACCCAAACATTAGTGTCTCGTGTCTCTGTCACTCCCTTTGAGATTACAAACCTCACACAGGCAGGAGATTGTGGAGGGGCAGTGAGCAGTCTGAGGCACCGGCCTGCAGTTCACATGTGTGTTGAGAGTGATCACAGATGGTCTCAGTCATTTCTCAATAACTGTGTCCTGATCCTCTTAAGCCCCTTTTTCCAAATGGTTAGGTCCACCTCAAGTGTCTCTATAACCTTTTTACCTCTTGAAGTTTGAAAAAACTTAAATTGACATAGAGGTTTGTATTTTCAAGTACAATTAATCATATTATAATCATTTTTATACATATTTTAAATAATTATTGTCCAATGAATGTGAAGATGACTTTTTGCTTTAAACATCTCATCACAAATATGGATTGAAGCAAAGACCCTCTTTGCTTCAAAGAACAAAACCCTTTTTTTTTCTTTTCCAAAAGGAATCATAAATTTCCTGAAGGTATTTAATGAGAAACAACTCGTTGACCTCACTCAAATGGGGTTAGCATTCTTGTTTCTGCCCCTGTCAGAAAGACTGGAACCATTTTTAGAATTTCAAGATAATGACCTTTGTTGGGTTTACTAGGGCTTGGATGAGTCTGCAGATTAAGATAAGTCTCCCAGTTGACTAGTGAGGTGAGAAACTCAGGATGTGTAATGAGGACAGCAGATCTCAAGCCGCTTATGAAAGCAATGTTACTGCCCTGTTTAGCGCGGTTAGCAGTGTCAGTACACCCAGCTTCATAAACAACCCAGCTGGGATACTAAGAGTAACCAAACACTACAGTAAAATGTTGAAACAACATAAATAGGCTAAGCATCTTCCTCTGATATCCCTGAAACACCAGACTTCTCAAGTTCCATTTCCTGATTTGCTTCTGCGACCATATTACACACCATATTCATGCATAAACAGTGGGCTCATTCATTTTTACAGGAAAAATCTCTGTTGCATATTTCCGCATCTAAAGCCCATCATTGCCCTCAGAAACTCTAATCTGTTTATGATCCGTTTGTTATTGTTGCAGAGGCAGACTGAATGAGCGACGTTCACACATTCTGAGGCATTCGGCTCATTTCACCCAAAGCCAAGGGGTTAACTGTTAAAGCGCTCTAGGTTGGAGCAGATTTGAAGGCTTAGTATTAAAGTGGGCCCCTGCTTCCTTTTGGCCCCGAAACACCCTCAGCGTTAACCACTCTGGAGTCTATGCTCCTTGACATTTGAGACTTACTGTAACTTCAGTGTTGATGCAGTGGATAGACTAGACCCGGAACATGGACTCACACTACTCCACACACAGACACACACTGCCAAGTAATTGTACTTCAGCGCACACAACTCATCTGCCCATCCTGCTGCATGGCTCAGCTTGTCATAACCAGGTCCATAATGAGACAATTTAGATGTCTATTGCCTTGGCAGGCTGTCCGCTACAGCTCAGCACCAGCTTTGACGGCAGAACCTTCTCTGACAAATATCTACACAACCAATCTTGCTTCAGAATTGAAAAATGTAATGAAAGCTGCTAAAAATAAGCCCAACACTGGTGATAAGACTGGTAGCATAGATTAACCCTCTGGGGCTGTAGGGAGAGCCTGACCTCTGACAGAACAGAGTACATGTACATGTATGTACAGTACAGTATATGTCACATAAGACAATATCATAAGTGGCAGACAGAGCAGGCTTTCATTGACAATATGCTTTAATAAACATAAGATACAGCATCTCCACTATCTTATGGCCCTGAGATGAGATCCACTCTTTGGTTATCCCATTTGATCCTTTTCCCATGAGGCATGTATGTCCATGTGGTTATACAACCTACTATATCTCCATTTATGATTGCTCCCACGTCTTGGTTTTATCTTTGTTTCACATATCTTTGACCAGGCACTAATTTCCTTATTAAAGTTTAATAAAGGAAGAATTTTAGGAATGCCTGGCCATAGGTGCTAGTGTGGTCAATTTGGAGATGCTGTATATAGTGTAGTATCTGTGGTGCAATTCTTTGTAAAAGGGCTAGTTTCCAGGCTACTGAGATATGACTCTAGCCAACTCAAAGTAAACACACTGTTGATTTGATTTTGTGTATCCTAAGTGCTTGTCCAGGCATTAGAAAAGAAAAATGTCTATCCTTTGATTTTATGCCAGGTTCATCAATTGCTCTGATGGCAGATTGCGGCATTATTTCACCTACTGTTTCTCAACTGAGTGAGACATGAACTGTGTTTTGATTGTATTGATAGTTGTAAAGCCAGGTTTATGTGTGTACTACAAAAAGACCAATCTATGAAATGTGTGTAATTATAAATGTAAATAATTATGTCCGCTCAATAACTGGCACACATTGCAAGCTTAAATGTATTCATTGTGGTCATTTTCATTTTAAAGTTACATTTACCAGTTCATCTACAGTATATATGCATACATTGTTAAGTATCTTATTTGTCTAATAGTATTTGTTAAGTAACCGCTGAATAAATTCAGAATTTAACACCTGGCTTTGTCATTCTACACTTGGACTACATTAGAGACCCACTTAGAGCTTCTGCCCTCTTTTCACAATAGAACACTCTAATTATGCCCTACAATTAAAGTAGACCATAGACCCGTTGTAAGTTATTGGTGGTGATACTAATTGTTAATTTTGAAAGACTAAGTCTATTCCTGAGGGGTGATTATGTCAAGTTATGGTGAGAGCTGGAGGAAGAGAAATGCCCTGGTGTGTGTAGCCATGGTTATTATTACCATGACGTTGGAGGAGCAGGCCTGCTGTCTCCATCGTGTGCCGCCCTGCTTCATTCACTTAACAGTGAGCAGCAAGCCAAATGTTCCATAAACCTATGCTAAGCCCGCTAGTGCATCATTTGGGGATACTAGCAAGCCAGTTATTAGCCACATTCATACAGTATGGACCTGACCTAGCTCTCACAATCTGACATTTAGTGGCAGAAATATCACTTGCCTCACCAGTAAAAGTCTAGGCCTTGGGAGAAACTGATACCAAATACCAATTGCATGCCGACTTTCAGACCAAGTTACCATGGCACCCACTATGAAAAGCACTTGCATTTGAAAAGAAATGAATGGCATTGTCAGCTAAAATCTGACACGTTCTCATTTTACCGATTTCACTGCACTAATGTGTGTAACCTTGATCAGTCCTCTGACACTGCACTGAGCCGGCATTGTTTCACTGCACTTGGCCTCTGGGTGATCCACTCCAGTGGTGATAAAGGGGGGTCATAAGGGCTGTCTTATCTGTGGGGGGCTGTTTGATATGCAGCATTGTTTTACTTGGATAATGCCAGGCTTGTGACCAACAGAATGCAGCTCGTCGCTGAAAACTTCACAGAGGAAGGAAATAATGGTGTTGGTGCTAATATTATACTGTTACTTTCACTTCATATGGTAATTAATTTTTATTAATTTTGAACCTTTTCTTGAATGGAAAATAAATTATTATTTTGTAACTGTATCTATCAAAAAAAAAATCTGAATAAGTTTTTGCTTAAACTTGTCGTGAGTTAGCCTGTCAATTGGTACTGCAGAGATAAATACTATGCAGCCTAGAAAGAATTTTTTCCTATAGAGCGCAATGCAAAAACAAACTGCTCATGTTCAGCTGACAGGGCACCTGCAGCTTAAATAAAAGGTCGTATCTTGTTTTTTGATCAGAAACTTTTCTCAGTTCAAAAATCCTTCCGTTATGTTTCAAAACAGCTTCTTTCAACTTCTGCACTGAGTCCTGCTGCCTGAGGTGGATCCTAGCTGCCTTTTCTGGCTGAGAACCTTTGACATCTTCATGATAATACTCAGGATGTTCTTCAAGTCACGAATAGCCATGAATAGCCATGTACACTGTTGTCTGCTGGGGCTGCAGTCTGCGTGTGAGGAACACTAATAGACTCAATAAGATCATGTTGTGGGGGAAGAGCTGAACTCTTCTACTGAAATGCTCCATAAAGTACTGGTCATCTGCAAGAGCTTGTTCAGTAACAGACTATTACTGCCACCCTTCTCCACAGAGACACTGGAAATCATCCCCTTCTGTCACAATCAAACTGCTCAACTCTGTAAAATACTATTGTGTGTACTATTGTGTATTATTATTGTGGACTATTTTAGTTCTCTTGTAAAAGTGTGCATGATCATCTAACTTGTGAGGGTACATTTTTATAAGTTAAAATGTAACATTTATTTTGTTCAAACTGCGGGTTTAGTTGATAAAAAACAGATTTATGGTATTTTATTCTATTCTATTCTATTTCCTATTTTAACATGTCTAGTCATATTTTCTGAGTTCTTTTTTCTTCTACTGTGGTCGGTTGCTTGTCTGTAACAAAAATAATTTCCTTTTGGGGATGATTAAAAGTGATTCAGATTTTGAATCTTTATCTTCAGCTATTATTGTCAAAGTAGAGAAATCTATAAAATCAAAAATCTATTTAGACCACCAATAAGTGGTTCTTCTATGTAACTTTTCTGGTGATGGCGTGTACGTCACCTGCTTGTCTCCTTTGAGTTGTTATTACTTTGGCCAGAATGGCATTTAACTTATCTTGCTCCATGACGTTAAGCATGGAGCCGCTTGGACAAGTTACAGGTCAGATCTGTAGAAAGGTGATCCAGCTCACAGTAAGAATGTATTTTGTTTATTTATTTATTGACCCTTATTTTACCACGTTAGACAGGCTGAGATTTGTTATGACTCGGGTGAGTCCTGGCTCCAGAGGAGAGCATATTGTACACATGTTTAGAGAGAACATGCAAACTCCATATAGGAAGGCCCTGAGCCATCTGGGAGTCTTTTTTTAATGATATAATTTTGCAATAAAAACGCCAAATTGAATAAAATGCAAGTTCAAGCCATGCTGTGGAACATTCCAGGCAAAAAAAACCCATCTTTACAGAGACAGGTAGGTGTGCATACTGTCCACTAAAAAAGTTTAAAGAAAAGTACAATGTGCAGAACAGTACTAGTCAGTCCAGAACAGACTATTTAAGCAAAACTGTGCTTAAAAAGTGTTATATTACGTGGATCTGCTGTTTGTGAATTGAATTGCTATGTGTCGCTATTCAACCTCAAAGAACATATCATAAATGTTGCAAAGCGTAAAGAAAAGAAAATACAGAGGAAAAACTTTTAAACCTGGGACATAAAAAAACAACAACAATAATATAAAACATTAAAAAATATAAGGGATTTAAGAGATTAAAACACAATACAACTGAAACAGAGCAGCCTCCTCTGAGCTGTGTGTCTTTGGGACAACATACTCATACTTATCCACTGAACAGCAAAGTGGGGACGCACACTTTATATGAGTAATCTGCTCTTGAGTAAAGCAGCCACATTAGCCAATTCATAGTCAAGCAAAAGTGACACCTGGCAAAGCTCAACATATAGTGCAATGCATTAATCTAAACATTAAGTGCAAATGGTTCAGTGAGAGAACAGGTTTAGCTTTGACCATTTAAAAAATTTAACAAAAGCTTGATATAACAACTGAATTAACCTTGAGCATCAAATCTCACCAATATTGCATCTGGATTGTTCTCTACACTGCAGGTGTAATGTCAGAGCACACTGATAGTCACTGACTGTGGTTGCCCAATTCCCAAAAAGCTGGAGTGTGTTGAAGAAAATTTCAAATTACTTATGCACACTTTAAACATGTTCAGCACTGAATGTATTTCCTTACTATATTCATGGGGTAAGGTCTGAAATGATGAAGCGCAGGGCCACACATTCAGCAGTGATCACAGCTCTGTGAGTTCAAAGGGCCACAGCTTCACTCAGACCACTAATGAAGCCCCTGACACTCCTCACTACTTGACTGGCTGTTGTTTTATTCACAGTCACACTCTTTTTGCGGGGTGAATTTGTGGTTAGAAGGTCAGTGGTTGAATGGGCTCTTGGCTCTTAAAAGAGTATGTTTATCATTGAACAAGTCTACTTGCTCATTGCCAGTACAGTAGGGCAGGCTACCAACTGATGGCCTGGTCTCAAGAGACTAGATGTCAAGGGCAAAGGGATCCTCCAACCCCGGTTTCCATGGGCACGCAAATCAGATGTGAAAAAGCCTCTCCCTATCCGAGTCATCACTCCCCATGCTGTGAATCTGTGTGTCTTCTCCCATTTGAGATGTAGCAAGAAAGTGAGTGAGGAAGGAGGATAGACACGTCACTACTGAGGCTCCACTGCAGCTTTTAATGCCTGAGGGGACAAGACTTCTCCCTGAAGCATAGACAGGACACAGCTATTAATGGAAAACAGTAGCAAACATTGCATCAGGCTGTTACTTGTAGACCTAACACACATTCAAAACAATAGCCACAAAACCAGACTCTGCTGTGTACTTCTCTGCACTGTTTGTAGTACAGTTACCTCGCTCTTACAATGTAGTGCTTAGAGCGTAAAGTAGGCAAACTACTTAAAGCAGAACTAAGTAACTTCAGCAACAGCGCTCCCCCTGCAGGGTTCTTGTGAAAGTACACTCCCGGTAAAAAGATGACAATTTTTTATTGAAATAAGGAAGTACAATCACAAATATATTAAAAAGACAAATATAAAAAAGAGAGCCAGGGTTTCTCAGGGGTGTTGTCTTCAGGTCGGCGTCAGGAAATGTTTCAAGGCTGGTTTTCCACTCAGAGACAGCAGGGGGAGACGGTGGGGGCTTCAAACGCCAGAAAAATATATTTGCAACCACCACACGGACTTACAAATAAGGTAAAAAGCCATTACGATTTTTCTACTGTCAAAAAATAGTTTCACACACAATTCACACATAGTGACCAGGTAGGATCTTCGAGGAAGTTTTATGTGCTCTAGTTTTGTGGGATCTCAAGAGTATTTCATTTTAATATATTTTTTTTACAAGAATACATAATTTTAATACAAGAAAAAAACAGCATAATTTAATATACCCAACGTGTACCCAATATATTTTTATCAGCCTGAAGTAATACTGCTCATGCTGCATGAATGAACAGTTACTGTTTTGGTATTTTTTCTGTTATTTTTTCTAAACATCTGTTTATATTTAAAGGCAGCGAGTGAACGCTTATGTTTATGAGACAGAGATGCAGCAAGGGTCCATGTACCAGTCCAGGAAGTCTGTGGGGAGAGTCGTGCTATTAGCCAGTCGTCAATATTTAAACCCAGCCCTGCATGTGTAAAATAATCTCCTTGGGCATGTTACATTTGTTACAAAGTCAGACTGAGTCTAAATACTGCATGCTTTCAAATGACTGAGTTATTGTTGTCACTGAAATGTTCCACTTAAGATGGGGCAATATGGTTTAGGTGTAGTTGGGGCATAAATTGAAGGTTAAAATGATCAAGCGCATAAGGAGCAATGAAGCATATCACAATGTCCTAATAATAAGCATGGTTTTCAAGCTGTTGCCAGAGGCTTTGCATTTTGGAAGATCCCAGTGGGAGCATCTAAATGAACTACTATCTACTGCATCCTTCAACGCCATCAGTCGCTCTTCTCACTGTGCAGTCTTCACAGCACTCAAATCTCATGTCTAACTTGGAGCAGTCTAACAACAGCCAGCTGTGTAGAGCTTTTAGTTATGAGAAATATCACTGATCCATGATGGCGCCTATAGAGGTTTGACGTTAATGGCGTCAATACTGTAAAGCATATTTATTTAATTTCACATTATATTTCCCTCCTTCCGCTCATACATTAGCTGCTGAAGAAGGATCTGCTGCCTGTTATGAAATCTCACAAGCATTTGGTAGTGGCTGTATATTGTGTGCCCTTGCTTTGTACAAATTGAGTGTGAAAGTAATTAAAGCACCTGCATAACCAAAGAAAACAATATTTATTCTGTGGTATGGCAGCTTGTTCATAAAAATGTCCACTCACATCTCGATCACGAGTCTGCCAAGACTACTGCTGTAAATGTACCACTTAATGCTCAAAGGAGACTCATAAATCACTTTAATATCGAAGCAAAACACTGCAGACCTTTTCTACAATATCTGGGCCTGATTAGGTTGTAAGGAGAGCCCTGGGCTTCAGGATAGGGTCTGCTGATCTTATAAGGGATAGTTAACCCCGGACCCCCCTGCCGACTCAATGTCCAAACATCAAGGTTACACCAACATACCCTACATTACGGATTATTCATTTGTAAATTCAACAAAAATAAGTAAATACTAGACTACACTAGAAAAGTAATTTCCCAGAAGGTAATCAATGAAAAGGTTGCACAACCTATTAGCACTCAGATAGCCTTTCTTCCTGAACAGCACCTTATTTTTCTGTACCTTGACCTGTCTTATATCCCCCCTCCTTTTGCTTTGCTTTCTTTCCTTCACTGCATTTGCTCTCAAGAGAGGATCTAAGTGAGTAGATTTATTCATTCAAAGGGTTCTGAATTACATTACACATCAGCCCAGAAGTCACATATGCCAAAGTCTTCAACAGTCATGCTCTGTGGGGAGTTAGCCCGAAGGTCAGCCTTATATCCTTACCAAATGAATTATGATTGTTTGCTAAATCTCTTTCTTTACTCCAAATTCTAACGTGAGAATGATTCATTGGATAGGATAATATACATATTATTTATAACCCATTATCTATCTATCCATTATTCTATCTCTTTCCAACTTCTTAGTTTTATTTTTTATGTTGTTTTCTTGCTCTCTTTGTTTCCTAGTTATACAATGCCAAACTAAGTGAAAGTTATTGTTGATGTATAGGTGTGTGTTTAGTAAATGTAACTAAATAGTTGCACATGCATGGTTGCTGGTCCACTTTTATACTTTGCCAGTGTTATTTTGTTATGCCTGAACATCTGGAATTCTTTAGCTACTTTTGTTTTCCACACTGCTTTCATAATCATGCCCGTAGGCAAAAACACCTTCTTTACACTAATGCTCAAAGACTGTGGTTGTGATTAAAAGCTTCCTTGTTAGGGTTAGTTTACTTCTGTAGATGTTGTTTAACTAAATAATCGGCATCACCTAAATGTGTTGAGGTCTATAGGAGCTTTTAATTACTAGCCTAGCCTGGTCTGTAACTTTTGAATCAGCACCATTTTCGACCTTCCACTCTAGACTATTTGTGCTTGTATTTTAGAGTTCTACCCCAACAAAGATAAAAGTTTAATATGGAATAATTGCACCGCTGACAGCACTCATAACACCCTCCTTCCCAAGCAGCTGATATCCGTGCCATCCGTGGCTTTACCTGTACAACTCTCTGCCAATCTGGTGCCACTTGTTTGGATGTACTTATGTGAATAGGTGTGCATTTGCTTCTGGGCCAGCTGCTTTTGTTATCATCTTGTGGATCCCATGGTGAAGATTGTAGAAAGAATTGCTAATATCAATGACTGTGATAGAAGATTATACTGTAGAATAAGCGCTGTTTATACACTAGACATAAGTGTTACAATGTGAAGGCGAGCAATTGGCCTCCAGATGAATTATGAATACCACATGACCACAGCCTGAGCCCGCTCTTGAACCAGAGAGCTGTTCAAGTATGGGTAATTGAAGAGTACTGCTAATACAACGGAGAAAAGGCCACTGATTTTGTCACATGAATGATTCTTACTGGACTGCTGAGGTGAGGTGCCTGTTGCACTGATTAGAGCAGTTATGTTTTGTCCATAAACAGGACCTCCACTTCCCCTCCCTGATGTGTCATACTTGAGATCTGTAATGACAGGTGCCAGTGCAGCTACATGCTTTGTGTGCCTTTTCTACAGACACAGATGCCTGAGAGAGAAAGCCCACTGAACTGGAAAAGCGTTTGTCTCAAGATGAAAGGCTTCACACCCACTGCCTACATGCAGAGCTCTTCCGACACCTTCCCGCGACAGTGCATACTGTAGCAGAGGCTTGTGCTACGCAGACACAATCCAGCTAGCATCCCTCCCCACACCCAGAAACGCTGCAACACACTTGCATCGCTTCTTCTCGATTTCCTTTTCTCTGTCAATGAATCTGTGGTACTACAGTAGCAGCCAGAAACACAAGCACATAAGCAGCATGACTGGAACAACACTGTGGCAGATAAGCTCTTTGAAAGCCCAAGGCACAGCAGCCTTGTTTTCCCCATCTCTGTTGTAGCGTGGAGGGCTTTCTGGCGAGGAACATGTTTAGCCACACGCAGAGCGTGAAAAACGACACTGACCATGATGCTAGATAATTGCTTCCCATTTACTCATGTGCCGAGAGCACCAGACAAAAATAGCATGTCACAGTAACGGACGTGCTTGGAAGCATGGGAACTGGGAGTGCTGTGGCTAGGGATCGATAAACAGAGTGGACAGCATCTTAGCATCATCAACTCAACACTGCACCCTACACCGGTCCTATCTACCCGAAATAACATACAATATTAACAGCATCCAAACTTGGGCCACATTTTGATAAAAGCTCTTAGTTGTTGTTTATAGAACAGTGCAGCTCTGTGTAGGTCCAGACGACTGAGTTTGGTGGGTAGGTGATAATCCTTAGACTGGCCCAGACATTTACACAGGTTTAAGTGTTGTTTTTTCACACTACAATGATACCTGCATCACAACTCTGCACTGACCACTGCTCTCTAAAATATGCCCAGCGTCCCATTTCTCACCCTTTTTTTTTTTTTACCATGTGATGTTAAAAAAATAGACAGCCAACATGATTTTGTCTGTGTCAATTTATTTAACCAAAATAACTTTATCTGCCCATGGATATAATGTAGTGGTGCTAAACAAAAGTTGTACACATTTATTCTGACACTGCTTTCTGATGAACCCTCCACACAAACACTATATGAAAGATATGTGTTCCTCATTCATAAATACAACAAATACAGTAGCCATTCAGCTTCCCAGCTTAAACTACACATCTGCACACATAGGTGCTGTGTAGCTCTGCTGCACACAGTCATGTAAGAGCTCTTGGTAAAAGGGAATACATTAAGCCATAAATTAATCACATTCTCTCCATTTGTCTCTCCACCTTCCTGAACATGTGCCATACATATCTTAACATTTCATAACAGCCACAATCATTTCCCCGATACACTGCTGTTCACATTAGCATATTAGACCTCTATTATTTTAACCCTAATTTACAGAGTCATGCCATCAAGGTGAGGCACAAAAGGCTACATCTAAGGTAGAAGCTACAGTGAAGTTTACCAGAAAAGCTAAGGCAGTACATTATCAGAGTATGACCACTGCAGTGCAGTACTGTATACAGCCAGGTGCAGATATTTCTGCCTTTTAGAGCCCACACAAGGCTAACCATGCCTAGTAACTGATCAACTACAGCTGCCTGCATGAGCCAAAGGCAAACAGGAGAGAAAAACAAGGATATATAAAGATATGAGCTGCAACAAAGCAGTACTCACCAGCACTGGCAGAACACAGCAGAGACACCAAGAGCACAATCACCAGCGTCAGGATCTTCACATTCATTTCTGCTCTCCCCTCTGGCTCTGCGCTCGTCACTTCTAATATACTGTAGTGGTGTGTGTGTGGACGAGAGAGAGGGCGAGCAGCTGAGCGAGCAGAGAGGGAGAGAGAGACTGTTTGCTCCCAGTGAGAGAGAGAAGTGACTGTCCAGGGAATGCCTGTGTATTTGTCTAAATGCCTTTTTGTATCTCGATGTGTGACAGCGCTACTCCGAGACTGAAGCTCTCCCACCGAGTTGCTTTTTCTTCTTATGCAGCCAAGTTCACTGGAGTCCTGAATGTGCTGGAAGCCAGTAGCCTATGAGTCCTGGATAATGAGACTACTTGGTCATGTGGCTTATGTATCATTGACTGTGGGTCACGGAAAAGACCCCCTCTGTCCCAGCAGCCTCTCCACCCCTTCTCTGTGACCATGCCCAGACAGAGAGAGAGAGAGAGAGGGAGAGGGAGAGAGAGAGAAGTAAATGAGTTAAGGGGGAGGAGTCTGTAGGTGAGGCTTGGCTAGTTTAGTTTTGTCTTAATACTCAAACAGATGCTCTTGTTGAACTTGTTGGGCTTGTTAACAAGAATCCTTTATCCAAAACTCCAGCTTATGGGGAAATTGATATGAAAGAAGGAAAGGTGCGAGATGATGTCTTTGCCTTCCTGCTTTTGTGTTGAATTCTCTTTTGGACATTTGAAAACCATGGGCATTAGAAAAACCAGTCTGACCAAAGTCAGGTTTAAATCATTGGGCACTGTTTGAAGTTAGTGTCTATGACACTAAGGTGTAACCACAGGAAATCACTTATCAGTCTGATCAGGTCTACGGCACACAATATTTGTTTCCTTCAGCCCAAAGTCATTTGTTCTATTTTGTTTTATGAACTTTTATTATTTTCATGAACAAAAGCTGCAACCATATCGCAGCCCCAAAGGCAACTTCTTATTTTTTCACACAATAAACAGGAAAGGTTGCATTGCATATTCTGAATTGTGTGAAGCTTTCTTATCACTCTAAGCCACAGTTATGTGTGTTCCTAGCTGAGGAAAATTTGTCTGGACAGATGATAAATCTTGTGTTGGCTTTTTTTGAAAATACACAAAAGGATTATTGAGACATTTTTACAGTGCCACCCTGTTCCAAACATTCTGCTTTGGACAAGAGTATTTCCTTATATTTCCTGTTACCACTTAACTCACAAACAAGTCTTATTTAGTGAACAGTTTTTGTGCCACTTCATTTTGGGTCTACGAAGTCCCTAAAGGCTCCCAGTGACATATGATGGATGGACCGCCTTTGGTCACAACATACAGACCCCTTACTCCCATCCCAGATCCCTATTCTACGTGTTGTCCCTAAACATTCACTTTAGTGCTGCAGACCTGGGGAGAGTGGCTCAGTGACCCTGGACTGCCAAGCCCCTGCTTCACACAGCCGGCCTATTGTCTCCCATAGGCCTCCGGTCCCAGAGGGCAACATGTCTGTGCCACCCACTTGAGATCCAACAACCAGAGCACCATCCATTTTTACTTGCAGCACTTGAAGCCTTCATTTTGTGTGAAGCAATCCTCTCACCTCAGGGGTGGCCAAGCCCAGAGGCTAAAGATGCTTATCCAAGCCTGTCCTTTTTTTAGCTGAAAGATAATTCGCCCAAGTGCCTTTAAAAGAATCTCTTCAGTGTTCTAAACCATGTACACAGTGAACACTGACAGAAAGCTCACAAATTCCCTCCTGTTATTATGAAAAGTTTAATGCCATTACCATCCAACTTAGTACTTAGGACATCAAACTTAACTTTAATTCTGCATCCAGGAATCATTTAAATGTGGACAAGTGCCTGCAGAGTGATTACACACTTAGAGCTTAAGTGTGTGAGCTTGGTATTAAACAAAAAACTGACCCCCAAACGTGCTAAACCCAGGTGCTACTTGTGATAATCGGTTGCAGAGGATTTGGCATCTATTAAAATGTCTTATGGATATGGATTAAAACATACAAGAAATGGTGGAATTGGCAACATGGTCTAAAACATTTGCACTCTATTAGCTTTAATTGTCTGAGCTTGAAGCAAAGCCTGTAATGAAAATGTAGCAGATGGTATGAGTGGACGGTGATGCGAGCATAAGCCTGTGGAGGATCGTCTTGTGCATCCAGGTCTGTGCGGCCAGACCAGTCATCTGCCCCAGCACAGCCAGGAAACACTTGGATGTTTACAGGAAGTGCTTGATGAAGGAATTTGGTCATTTTGGTCGCAATGACGAATTTCCCAGACCCTGGCTCAATGCGTAACAAGAAACAGACATTCCTCAGATACTAGCTGTCGCACAGATGACAGAATGACCATCTCTCCAACATCCTCTGTGCCACCTTCCATTGTAAACGCTCACAGCTGGTGCGTTTGCCATAAGGTGGCCTTTTGCTAAATCAGTCGACTGATCTTGAATGCTTTCTACATTATTTATACAATTTGTTATTAATAGAATTCCTGTTTACCATCCGCTTCCATATCGGGCTTTCTGAAGCGATAATGAAAAGGATGTTTGTTTGCATTGTTATTGCTGTGATTTAATCAACAGTGGCAGGTTCTCATGTAATAATTGTTTTTCTTGAACCGAAGTATTCACTTCCGCCTCTGCACGCTTATTAAAATGGCAAACACAACAGAGGTTGAGGAGAGGAGTAAATATCTGTCTGCGCGTTGGCTCTGTGATGGTTGCTAATTAGCTTCTCTGAGATCTGATGCTGACATCTTCATTGAAACGTTCAAAGTGAAAGTCTACTCTAGAGATGAGAGACAAAGTGTTCAGCATGTCCAAGGTTTTAAACCAATCTGAGCTTCCCCAGAGGCAACTGTGTCTCATGAAATATCAAGAATCACAGACTTGCTCTATTAACTTATCCGGCTTTCGTGATATTACAAGCCACATGGCAAATTCACCCAAGAAATGTTCTGACCTAATTTATTAAAAAAATTCCCACATTGAACATAATAAACTGAAAAAATATACAACAAAAAAAGGCTGAGTTTAGATAACATCAATCAATCAATCAATCAATCAATCAATCAATCAATCAATCAATCAATCAATCAATCAATCAATCAATCACATTTAGTTATACAGCCAATTTTAAAAACAACCATGGTAGTGCAAGTTTCACACACAAAAATATACATCCAATATAGACACTGTTATCAGCTCAAACCATGTTAAACGCCAGTGAATAATGGTTTAAAATGCTCAATAGATGGTGCAGCTTTCAATAAACACTTAAACAGTTATAGACAAATGTAAACAAAAACTATACCATTGTTCTGTCACAGCTCCACTGCCATGAAACTGTGTCGGCGTATAGGATTCATTCCACGATGCCACGCCATTGAAACTACCTTTTTGTATTATTCACTCTTACACTTATTCACACTGTATTTCACATTGTATTGCAAAAAGTACAAACAACTCAGTCCTGACTTTTGTTTATAGAATTGTGAAGCCAGTAGAGGGTCTTAGGACTAAATCTGCTGGAGCACTGTGGGGTGAAGCTATGTAAATGAGGTTAAAAACAATAGCTGCTAGTATCAAAGTTGAGAAGCTACACAATTAAGGAAATTTGAGCATTGAAATGATCATAACAAATTTGTAATGTGAAGTGTAAGTAAGTACGTTATCCTCACCAAAGGAATGTTGTTTGATGACGAAGCAACATTATAGAAAAAGGCTCAAAAGGTTAGCCCTTCACCCTTTGAGTTCATGACACCAGGTCGTCGCTGGTCCAGAAATACACATTAAAGATTCGTCTTACTACTCTGCTTCCTTGAGCCTGTCCAATTAATCTGCTAGTGTTCTTTAAAACTCTCAATACCCAAATAAAAAAGATCACATTTTGATCACAAGGTCCTGCTTCACAGTTAACTGCGGTGGCTCCTCTAATAGCCAGAGGAGTGATCCACTGGACTAAAAATGTGCTTGTGTGAATTTCAAGGAAAATGTAATTACTGAAATGTCTCTCTGGTAATAGATGAATTGTGAATTACCAGTGAATTTACTGTATAGAAAAATAAATCACTGAAATGGCACTCTTCTTTGAGAAATAAAGAAGTTATTGTTTTTTGCTGTGGTCTGCAGCAGCAGTGACGAGATCAAAGTAGGAAAACAGTGAGTACGCCCTCATCTGCTGGTCAGACACAGATTCTCTTCAGATAGAATAAAACAATAAATACGGGTTGGCTATTCCATGGCGTGCTCTGGCTCTCTTTACTGTCTAATCAGCAGTTCAGATCTTGTGAAGTGGCAGGTGACATCACCCAATGCTCAGCGCCAACACAAGACCTCGTCTGAGACCGGCTCCTCACCTGTGCTCTTTACTCATCCTGTTGATATGATTTGGGCTCTGCTACTGAGGGAGGAATCCATGGCAGGAGGCCAGTTTTACACACTCCCTTGTACTTGGTTGAGTGAACCATTATTCTGAGACTTTTAAAGTTGCAGCCAAGGTGACGATCATTCACCCGTACTTGATTGTAACAAAGAATCAGAATTATTCTAAATGAAGAGGTAGGGTATCCCCTCTGAATTGGTATCACTTATCTCTGCTTTAATCAGTCCTGATGTGGAGTTGCAGTTTATAAATGCTTGATGTGGTTCCTATGGATGCAGCGAGTTTCAAGTGGTGGTGATTTGAGCAGTAAGGCCTGAGCGTGCCTCAGCTTGGACCTACTGACTTACACTGAGGCAAAGAAATGTAAATTGACAGATGAGAGATAAGCAAATGTTTTGTGTTGAGAGGACAGAAGCTGAAAACAGACATGAGGTGTCTTTGAAAGGCCCTTTCAGAGCTCACAAAGCCCAGGTCTGTGCTGTGGACAGAAGACTCTGAAGATCAAGGTCTGGTGGAACCCACTGCAATGAACCTTTCACTAAATTCATTCTTGTCTTCCGCCTAGAAACAAGTTTGAGGATGCTCAGAAGAGCAGGACATCTTTGACGCCTCTTTGAGTTTGTGTTTTTCTGCTGCTCACTGCATGACAGTGGATTTTTCTGCTCAGGTTACTTGTGGACCGAAAAGCAGAACTCACAGTTGGATCAATGTACATAATGTTCAGAAAGAAGAAAATAATGATTTCATTGTGTACTAAACTATTTACATCTGCAACTTATATATCCCCCACTGTCATAATGTTTGAGTGATTGAAACGCTTACATATCACAATAGCTATTGTTATGTGGATAATCATCTCATGATGTTTATGGACAAGTGATTTACAGTCATGTCATTATTAACAACATCTGTCATCATGTTTCCATACGGTGTGTAAGTAATTAACCGTAAATACATTAACACTGTATAACCACTTTTTTGCCATATTCAGTTATTGAACTACACATACAATTTTAATCACCATCACCTTGATATACCAAAAGTGCACTATTTTACAGGTCACAACAGCAGCCTTCTTTCATTTCATACCTTGTGTTAGGTAAGGGTTACTCGCGAAAAATACGGAGACTTACTGGCAGGGTTTTGAAGTCGCAGTTCCTTTGTCTCTTATCTATCTGTAAAATTTCCCTTTGATGTCACCTACTCTATTTCATATTCTCTTTGCTCTTTGCGGGAAGAAAACTCCACAATCCAGCGTTTCAACATGTCTTTTTCTGATATGTGCAATCAAAGTAAATTATTCATGGTCGCGCAGACTATAAAGTTTAAGTGGCAAATCTGGCAACTATTGCTCCAGCTGCTATTGTTCCAGGCAAAGAGAAGCAAAGGGTACGAGAAGGCAACTTCATTAATGACATGTTATTTTTATGGCAGACTTGGAAGTGGAAGGATACTGAGCACAATTTGTTGGATTTTTATGTGAGCCACTGCCGTCTCCACCTGCCCGGGCCGGGGTACGTGGAGGGCATCTCTCGACATGAGCCCAGAAAGCCATTAAACGCCTTTTATAAGCGCCTCAATGGAGTGCAGATGGAAAGCACCTTACAATAGAGAACATGGGTCTATTCTCAATATCACTGTTAACAAAAGGTGGAGGTGATGGTATGTTTTTGTGAGGGCAACATCACTGTCAGACATCATAACGTCAGTCAGGCTGAATTAGCATTTCAGGATGGAACGGTATAATCATGAATAACATAAAGATAATGGGTAATATTTACATGTAATTTGAAAGTCAGGAATACAGTTGAAGAGAAACTGGGGCTATATTCTGCAGTTCTACCCGTTGGCCATGTGAGAGATGATGGCCATAGAGTTATATGTAAAATAATGTAGAGACTTTCCTCCTCTTAAAAAACCAACTCAAAATCTGCTTTAAACACTTAAAAAAGCCTGAAACATGACGTATCTTCCTACTGTTGCTCCCACTTAAAACCATTTGACGTGAGGAAATACGGCCCTGTTATTATCATGTGATTGTTTTAAATACGTTAAAACACAACAACACAGAATTGAGTTTTTAAAGAAGACAAACTGAAAGGCAATCAGAGCCGCTGGAGGATATGGCTTCCTTTGTACTTTTGGGACGCTGGCAGGACTTGATAAATGGGATGTCTGTGAAGGAACAGTCTCACACAAAACGGCTGACCTCTTTCAGTTACGTAGCAACTAGACTTGCTCTGTCTCATGGGAATTGTGTTTCACTTCATGCTATCTGGAAACTCTGGCTAATAAATCTTAATTAATTGACTTTGTTTTGCGTGATACTATCCTATGCTCTCATTTAGGTTTATTTAATGTTTCTTGTTCCTCGTCCTTCCACTGGTGACTCACAAAAATATAATAAGTCTTCCCACAAGGCCCTCAAACACATGTAGAAACACGGCCACAGAGACTTGTCATCATTCGACTCGTTCACACCAGAGTCACTTTGTAGTGCTGTGATGTCAACATGTAACCTCACACATTTAACAGATTTTCACTGTGGCCAATTGTTGTTAATGTTGATTTACACATTTCCAGTGTCCGCTAGAAAATAGCAAATGCGGATTTATTACTAACATATTTCCTTATAGAAAAAAACTCAACTTCATCTCAACCCAGAGATTGTAAAGGTACATTAAAAGTAGCTATTTGCAGCAATTTATTCTACAGGATACTTCCTTCATCTGTTGTTACCACTGCTCTGGTAAACCTTAATACCACCACAAGTGTGACTAAAACAAGTATGACTAATTACTGAAAGTACTTCTGATACTTAAACTATAACGGTACACTGTACAATGGTACACCTCTATAAAATTAAACAAAATGAGTCTGTCTACTCTATTTGAAACTACTAAACTTAAATCATAGTTCAGAGAGAATTATATTTAGTAATCAAATTAAAAAGGGATATTTAAAGCTCTATAAAGTCTTGTATCCCATCATGAGACAGCATGACCCTGCTGACCAGCCTGATATTCCTGTGCCGTATGTTGGCACTCATTTCTGCATCCTCAGGTTTCAGATGTTACAGGCGTCTTGCATGCCACAAAACATCACTGCGCTCCCAGATATAAGCTGCACCTCATCCACGTCTACTGACTGAAGCACTGTCTTGTTTTTATTAGGGGTTAAGAGTTTATATCAGACTACTGATATGTAACGGATAAAGAATCATTGTAATTAATGTTGGTGTTTCTATTTTCTGCAAAAATTCAATTTAAAGCTACATTACCCGATTTTCAACAGCTGAAACGAGGAAGTAGTTATTCAAATATATTTTAACTTGTTCTAAACTCTCACAAACTCTTTGGTACGTCGCTATTATTTAATTTTTTACCTGTGCAAACATGAAAGTCGAGTTGTACAATTAACGCTCAGTCAATCAGAGCAATCTTTACAGCTATTTCTTCCGGGTTAGCGATTGATAAAATACATTTTAATTAATTTAATGAAACATTATTACTGTTATTTGTTACCTGTAGCACTTTTTTATTGTATGCTCAGTGGCTTTACATGTTTGGTTTATAATGCTGGGACAATAGATTTGAATCAAAACCTTTGTCAAAGATTTTCTTAGTTAGTACTTAGTGAATCTCGGACTCTTAAACTTAAACTGTTTAAAAACTGTGAAAAGCCCCCATCCCTTATCAGTATTTTGGGTCAACGTGCCACACAAAACATGGCCTCCATGATGTCGCCAACAATGTCTGCTTGAAGAGGTGCTAGAAAAGAAATGGCTGATGACTTGTGTCTAAAACAGTAACGCATTCCTGTCCACCACCACAGGTACAGAATGATTTAGTGGTGAAGCTCTTATATGTTGTAACAATATAATATTATATAATCTTATCCTATATTATATTATGTATATATATATATATATATATATATATATATATATATATATATATATATATATATATATATATATACTTCTTTTTTTTTGTCTAGTTTTCCCATATTATAATGCTTCTTTACTTGTTTAAAATGTGAACTGTAAAGTGAATTGAAAAAGGTAAGCTCTTTGCAAAAGTCCCACATCATTGTAAAAAATATTTCTGCTGTATCATAGTGTGAAATAAGCTCTCCTTTCCCATTCTGTGCGGCTTTGTGTCAGTCTAAAGTGGTTTTCACACCGACCGTCTCCCCTGGCAGCATCTGTGCTCGGCTCTGTGGGCTGCTGCTCCAACGCTTGTTTGTTGCACATGAAAGATGTGGGTCTGAGCTGTTTTCTGCAGATGTTTCTTCACCATGGCAAAGCATCTCAAAGTCTAGTGAGACCGCTTTCTCTGGCACTGTGTAAATTAATTGATTTATTTGGCTTGGGAGAGAGTGCACGCATCACAGATTTGCAGCAATCAAATCAGCAATTATGTGGTTTCAAATTTCATGTTGGCTTCCAGCTGCGACAAGCTCACAGACGTCTGGCCTGATTTAACGCTGCTTAAAGCACTTTATTCCCTGGCATCATAAATAAACATTATACACAAGAGTAATTTGATGCTGAGACATCTATCCTGATGTAATGTTGGAGTATGAGTTTTAGATCCATGTGATAACCCTGGGGTATAGATGCAGAAATGTATGTACAATAGGAGGATTTCATATACACCAGCACCGTATTAGATTACATGGAGGAAGCGCATATTTCATTTCCTCAGAGCATTTTCCACACACTTGATGTGGGAGAAACAATCATAAAAGTTGAAGAGGATGAGGATTTTCATGTGTGTTTTATTCTGCATCTGTTTCTTGAGAATTTGAGAAATGATTGAAAAGCATGCTTTTTAATTGCTTACCTAATTTCTCTTCTCTTTTGCTGCTGATCAAAGTAAAGCCGAGCCTTGTGATGCAGAAACAGGTACCATCACATGACGCAGCCTGGGGGCTCTCTGTGGGGTGGGCAGACTGAAGTTTGGTGTGGGCCATCTGTGTGCTATTTAGTTGGGTCCCAGCAGTCATGGCTGCTTAATTCAAAAGTGTCAAAGAGTGTCATTAGGTGCAGCCATTTAAAAGCTTCAAATTTCATTAGCCACAGGAAGTCCACATTACCCTGCGGATTAATGTCAGCTTTTGTAGTAAAGGCTACATTTGTGCAGACTGCGTCGTGACGCTCTTATAATTGGACAGTTATAACATTATGAAGGGTTTAAAAGAAGGAAACTTAGGAATATTTGTTACCAACATATTTCATTCAGTTTTTTTGTTTTGTGTGTGCTTTATGTTTTATTTTATTGTAATTTATCGCGGGTCGTGGAGGTGATGCGTCTCTAACATATCGGGAAACCACCAGCTCACTATGTGGAGAAAGACAAAGAGCTGAGTCATGTTGTAATGAGATGTTCACAAAACTATTAGAAGCTGAAGATGAGCCAAGTCATCACTCCTACTTTTCCTCCAAAACATGAACCTTTCTTCAGCCAGTAATGCCTGTCCTGTTTCCCTGAAATAATTAAAATCATGTTGTGTATTTTAAGACAAAGCACCTCAAATTTCAAACTTCCAGGTTCCTCGTTTAACAAAGAACAAAATGCTGTCGTCACTCTGGAATAAAGGAGACATAATGGAACTGCGTGTAGCTGTCTCTGCGGTTTTGCTACATCATCTTGATATCTTTCCAAGGCCAGAGGCTGTGAACGTAATCCACTGTGTCCCCCAGAGGGGCGGCCACTCTGTGTGGAGGGGGTCAGTGAACCTCTGTGTTTCATCACTTCCTCATTCATCACAGTGTCAGCCCAGGCCTGGTGTCAGGACGCTGTGTGCTTTACCAGGTGTGAGAGGCGTCTCTTAATCAGGAAATGATTGCAACCAGCCATGATTCATGGTGTGGTCTGGCTGTCACACAATGTATGTTGGGTTCCAGAAACAGCGTCTTAAGTTTGAAATGTAAACCGTATCTTCAGAGAGCTATACCTTTGCTGATGGGAAAGCGGCGCTGAGCTCACTTTGCAGGCTTCTGACAGACCTCAGAGCACAACTGAAGAAATGTTTGAGAGACACTTTGGACTCTTTCTGTTTCATCTTTTTTACTTCACACAGAAAGTGTCATCTGTTATTTTTCTATGTCAGCTAGAAGGAGGTTGGACCTTTGCAGAAAGCCCCATGGTACTGCTATACTGCTGACTTGGCTATGAGTCCAATTTATGCATTTAACACTTTGTGCATGCCTGGAGTCCAGTGTCCACCGGGCCCTGAAATAAGCACATAATCCTTTAAGTGGCAGGGAGCCATTGCAGGTTAATGCGCAGTATTGCTCAAGTGCAGCTTAGTTGATATCTCTGTGACAGCAGAGGATGTAAGTCTGTGTGGCTGCATCATGGGGTTTATAAAATTTGACTGTTTTGAAGACGAAATATCAGAGCTAAGCTAGCCAAGTTAGTTTGTTTCTTATTTCCTTTGAGTGGAAATGTAATTAAGTGATATTTAATATGTTCACAATTTGCATGGTCAGTGACAATGCAGATACCTTTATACCACACAATTGTTCTTACTTTTGCAAACAGCTACATAAAATTTGATTTTTTTCTACAGAACTAAATTGCTACATGACCTTTCAATCTGTGAGATGAAAACATCTCAGCTATTTTATACAAGACGCCACTTTGAAACTTCATCCTGTTTACACTAATTCAATTTCCTCAAGAGTGTTTTGTTTTCAACACAGCACGAACAAGGAATGGCAAGTAAATAAAAGAGCACAAATAGTGTAATTTCTGTGGATTTTTTTTTTTTCTTTTTTTTTTTGATCTCATGCAACCAGATGATCGAGAGGGAAAAGACAATGTTGTGAACAGAAAGGACCTTGACCCACTTTAAATAACAAAGCTGTGCTGTGGGAAATGAACGATGGATGGATTCAAATAGAGGTGATAAGGAAGAAAGCAATGTAGTGCTGCTGCCAGTATTATCTTACTCAGAAGTGTCGCCAACAAGTAGTGTACGCTTCACAACAGTGGAAAATTCTAATGATGACTACGCTTAAGTGTGAAGAGCTTATTGAGTTTTCCCTCAGAGGCCTCCCCTGTGCATCGTTTGGAGCTGTGCTGCAGGCAGTCACTGTAGAGACTCCAATTACTGACCAAGTCCCACTTCGCTGGCTTCTGACTGTGACCAGCAAATTAGAAAGTGAGAAAGACATGAGAGAAGAAAGAGGTGAAAAGGCATTACACGAGATTTGGTAGCAGAATGATAGTGGCCTACAGGAAGCCAAGGGGGACAAACATCAAGTGGAGTTTAACAAGTGCGCCGCCTGAGCAGGTGGTGATATAAACATGTGCCGTGTGCATGTGCCGGACACATCCAGATTAGTCAAATTTATGTGCACTTCCTAAATTTTAAAGGTGCAGCACAGAGCATTTCTGGGGGTGAAACACCACCTGCTTGTCCTGCAAATGGCAAACCCTACACCAGAAAAGTTATGCAGTGCACTTTTTAACTGTTTATAAAAAGGAGCGGCCACTGTGTAGAGAAACACCTGTGGCATCATGTGTTCCTGCTGCTTTGCTGTTTCACACTGCAAAGGTTACTAGTTCAAGTGGGTCTCCTCCAACAGGCTGGTAAACCATTTGATGTGACAAACATAACTCGCACATTATTTGTATATGTTGTAAATTAAAATATTTTATCTCAATATTCACATGCAGCTGCGGAAAGTGATACTTTTCGCTCACTGCCACAACTCCAAAAGAACCAATGCGCCAATTCTGTTTTGATGTGGGATCACATTTCTCAAGACGAGGAAGTTGTCCAAGAAGGAGTGCCGTATTTGACATTGAGGCAAGTTTCATTTGTTCCCAAGCAAAATGAGGTGGTAAATATAGTGTACACTTTGTCAGCGTTTGTAAGAAAAGTGTGACGTGAAGAGACAGCATACAGCAGCTATAGTTGTACTGAGCTGTCAGAGCTGATGACTCTATGTGCCTCTCTGATGAAAACGTGTGTGTGTGTGTGTGCGTGTGCGTGTGCGTGCGTGCTTGTGTGTGTGTGTGTGTGTGTGTGTGTGTGTGTGTGTGTGTGTGTGTGTGTGTGTGTGTGTGTGTGTGCGTGTGCGTGTGCGTGTGCGTGTGCGTGTGTGTGTGTGTGTGTGCGTGTGCGTGTGCGTGTGCGTGTGCGTGCATGCGTTCGTGCTTGTGTGTGTGTGCTGATAGTGTGGCTGGCATGTCAGCAATGGACTTGAAATGACTTGTGACCCCTGAAAGCAGCAGATTAATGGCTGGATGTGGACGGTAATAAGGACTTCCACTGCATCCATCTGCCCTCTGCAGCTGCTGCTCCAGATGTAGATACACCTGTAAAAAAGACCATTGATTTTCGGTGGTAGTATCAGAAGATTTGACCAAAAATGACTCACACTTGTCAGTCCCTGTTGATTTGTGCACAATATTTTTTCAGTCAAGGGCGCCTTTGGTCATCTGAGAGCTGATCATTTTCAGTGGAGGATAGAGTGAACAAAATGAAAGAAAAACTGTATCAGGTATTTGAATTTGGACTGATGCCATTGCTTTGTGTTTTGAAAATCATGTAAAATATATTACTTATGGTCAATTCAAATGCAAAATATAATCCACAAAGTGTTTTGACAGTAAGATTTCTTACATTTGACGAAGCTGGCTTTTTGGCATTTTTTCCATTGATGGTGATATTTAGCTTAAAGTATGTGTGACATATTTAATGCATATGGAATGAAATTCTCTCAAGTCTTGACTTTCTTTCTTGGTTTTAGTTTGGACCTGCAGTGAAGTTACATTGATGACATGGAGTTGCACATATTTCTTTCCTACATAAAATGAGGTCAAAGACTGCTGACGGTCTATGAGCAGCTCTATAGGACCAGCCCTTGTGACTCTGGCTTTGTTGTTTCTCCTTGTCATCCTCCAGAGGTCACTCTGTCTGGGTCATAACAAAAGTAGTGTTTGGTGGAGGTTAGTACTTCATCTTCACTCTTTGCTGCTTCCTCATTCACAACTGTCAGCTTTACATCAGGGTAATGAGGCTTACTTTGTTTTCAGTCTGCTTTAAGACATTATGTTACTGTGTAATCTTTTTTTCTAATCTTAAGTATTGCATTCGCGAGTGGTCTTAATCTTAGGAGCAGTTGATCCCTCTTAACTAGTTAATTGTGTAATTGTCTAAAACCACACTGCACATACGGACACCTCTGTCAGCCTCCTGCAGCTACATTGTCCCAATGTCCTGGACCAAAACACTGAAGTGGTTTGGACACCTCACTGTAATACAGAAGTGCATATTTGGCTAATGAGGCACAATGTGACAAGCCAGTTTCACTCATCCTAATCTTGTGGTGCTTCTGGGAGAATTAGTGGGATTTGGAGCTGATAACAAAGTGCATGTCAAAGGCCCAGGATGTTAGCGTTCAAGGTAGATGATGGTGTTGTTCCCTGCCATCTGTTTCCCAGGCGACAGTCCAGGCCAGGCACAAGGGACCACCATGCCACAGTATTTCATGTGAGCATAGCTGTGTGTTCTAAATGCTCACTAGCACAGACTTACAGCCCAGAGTGCATAATAAGAGGAGTAGAAAAGATGACTTTCACTCAGACTGCCCATCTGTCTCCTGTCTGTTCGTTGTGTCTTGTGTGTGGCATTCTCTCCAAGAAAAATGTTTGGCACGAGTTTTCACATACTGTCGAGCTATAGGGTTACAGATAGTGTAAAGAAGGGGCATTATTGAATTTGTCCTAGTATAACAGTTTGTTTTTGTCTGCCTTTCATTTTAAAGCTGTTAGCCCGTGTGAGTTTCCCATGAAAACACACGAAGACAACAGGGAGGATGGTCAACGGCACCAGTGTTTAGGTGACAAGACCAGCTCCGTAACTGGCAGATCATTTTCTGTTTGTCTACGTTACCCAAACAGCACAGGAATGTTATGAGAGCAGCGGGGTCCCATCATTCAGCCTTTTATGAGAGGACCCCACAAAGGCCTGAATCACTCTTCCTCTCTGTTTCTGCTGTCACCCTCAGGAAAAGTGAGCTCGCCGTAAATCACACAGGCAGCTCTGTGTTTTGAAGTGGCAGACTGTTCGTAGCCGGCGTCATTTTATAGGCTGATATTTCACTCCATGTTGCAGCCGTTAAAATCATGTTGCTTGTAACGCTGATGCTTGTAGTCGTGAATAAATAGGAGTGGGGATGAATGGCGATCGGGGTTCCCAGAGTGCAGCTAAGAACCTCTGTCCAACCTTTGTCCAGCCTCTGAACTTCATGGAATTCAGCCGATTCCTTCAGTTTGAAAAGAGAAGGCTTTAGTGCATTCTTCTCGTACGTGAACCTGAACGTAGCCGTGTTAACTTGCATTAACATGTGTGCCATATACAATGAATCACTTTGTGTGTGGGCCGGGCTCATAGGGAGATTTAATGAGGGAAAACAAGCTTGTGTTTAAACCAATGTAGCTAATGTTTTTTTATTTGAGCAGAAATAATAAACTGTGGTATAAGAGATGAGTAAAACAATATCCTAAAGTTGAGAGCCCTTCAAACAAGAGTTACTTTCATATTTTGTACATGGATGCACCGATCCAGCTTTTCCAGTTTTGATTGCCAATATCAACACTTTGTTTCTGTATCTGCCAACACCCAATATCGATATTACCTGATATTAACCTCCATAGGTATTGGTTAATATCAGGTATTAATATTTTGCAACTGCAATTTCAAACAGCAGATTTTATTTTGATTTATGAAGATTTATTTATATAAATCTCAAGACTGACTAGAATCATTGTTTGAGTTGATCTCACATATTTTCCTCTAATTATTTCAAATTAGACACCGGAACTCTGTAGCATAAGTACGTGCATATATACATGCATAAGTCTGCACAAATCCCCAAACGGCTTCTCGTGTGCACCCGCGAGCCGGAGTTGGATTATTTCTCCCTGATGGCCTTTGTTTGAAGACAGAGGTGTTGACTGACAGCCCAGCGCCCAGACCCTACTGAGGCAGGGTTCAGTGCGGATGCCTGACTAATGAGGTCGACTACAGGGATTATAATCAGGCTGGGAATATTAGTATGCTCGTTTGTCAGTCAAGTGGGAAAAGCCTCCCAGTGTTGCAATGTCAAAGAGGGCTTTTCAGCTTCCGATAAATTCATGTTTACCATACAGCGGTATAGAGCCATGTCATAAAGTCCCCAGGGCCATTCAAAGACGTCTCGGCCCTTGACACTTAATGGAGGAAGGAGTTATGGTGGGAAATCTCACCATGGGTCCAATTCTGAAGCCCCAGCAGACGCAGAGGGCAGTCCAACATACAAATTATCTCCTGTCATGCTTTTGACCACTAAAGCCCACGCCTGTCTTTAACCTCATTACCATCATTCAGCTAAAGTTAACACTTCAAGTTACTCTGGGTTAAAACACATTAACTAGTGCTCCATATGACCCTTAACAACCTTTGCCTTACTCTCCCTACACTGGCCATTTTAAAGACCCAAACTGAGCCAGAGAATACATTTAAAAGTGGCTGCTACAGTCACTACATTTACATGCACAGTCAATTCTGAATACACTCTTGATCTGATATTTCTCTCGCTTCTCCAGAGAACTCTTGTCCCAGTCTACAGCAGGAAAAAAAAACAACAAATAGGTGCGAACAAGAGACTATGAGACGTTCAAGGGCATCAAGTAATTTACTTTTAGAAATTAACCTTTGTAGCTGTAATTGCTAATAAAAACAGCTATCATTCATAAAACCGCACTTTTGGCAAACATAGATAAGCGACAACTCATTTATGTGGAGCATTTGATTTTCTGATATTCTAGGAACTGCATCTCTGACAAGTTATTTGTTCTCCACTGTGCAAAAAGACAAAACATTGAAACACTGAAAACACCAAAACACTTGCTAGTCCTGTGGTTTCAAATGTTGGGGTCCGGACCACCCGATGGGTCGCAAGACATGAGCTGGGGGTCACAAGATGACTGAAAAGACGTTGATTTTATAATTATGACACAGTTTTTCAATGCATCTGCAAATTCAAATTATCACAGACGACAATTTCATTTAGCAGTAGGGGTCTAGCATTGGTTTGCACGGTTATTTTTAGGGGTGAAATGTTAGAGAAATCTTGTGCTAGTTCACAGTGGGACCATAGTTTATCATTGTTGCTGATCTAAAATGAGAGGACATATGCATGCTATTTGTCTGGCTATTTCTTACCCCATGCAGTTGAATGCCTCTCCTGGTATGCTGCGCTGTTCCATACGGCAGAAATACGACCACACAAGGAGTTTTACATGTGTGTGCTTATGGGATCTGGGAAATTCAAATCAAGACACCTCAGACATATTGTTCCCAGGTTTACAAGCATTTTGAAAATCATGTTTAAATTGTAGTAGGCCAGTGACGCGACATATGGAAGTCATCATCAAGCCAAACTTTAGTTGATATTGACAGTTGTGGCCCACTGGCACCTACTTCCCGCTGGGCAGGATGGGATTAATCCAGTACAGAGGATCCGTGGAATTGTAGATAAGAAGTGTCAGGGAGAGCAGGAGGGGATTGTGGATTGTGAGGAGCTGGCATCCACAGAAAACAGGTGCTCTGAGGCTCAAGGCTTCAGCTGGCTTTAACACAGCCCAGTTTCTCATGTTTCTCCCTAAAACAAAAGCCTTTACACCGATAAAACATCACCACCACTTCCTCTGTCTGCAGAATCTAAATGTGAGAACCAGGCTGATACTGGGAAAAGAAGGCATGCGTCAGTTAACAAAACACCCAGCATGAATACCACTTTTGGGTGGCCTGAGACACATTTAGAGACAAGGTATTATCTGTGTACAACTTTCTATTCTTGATTAGAAGAAACATTGTTTATTATTTCTATGGCTGAATTTACCTTTACCCTTGAACTTAGATGTCGAATGACTGTTAGCTCCGCCCACGTAGTCCTGCTTACAGTTTAATGTAAAAATCGTCTGGAATAGTCTCAGTCATTTGCTTGATTGTCTTTCAAAATGCCTAGTTTGACAATTTTAGTGAAGTTCAATGTTATGTTATTGTTTCTCTAAATCAGGGGTGTCCAATCATTGTTCACAGAGGATTGCACAATGAAACATAGCTCTAGCTCTAGATTTAACCACATGTTGCTACTTAGATAGTATTGATTTATATGGCATGATTTGTGTTTGGACCTCAGTGACAGTTTTTTGGCACAATTAACAAACTGTACTAAAACTAAATGAAAGGAATAATTGGCAGAGGAAATTGTCGTCTCATCTTAATTTACATGTTTGTGTTGCTGTGTTTAGCCTAAAGGAATTAATTAAGAGCATGTTGTTTTTGGCATCACACTTGAGCAAGGAGGTAATTTTTTCTGCCCAAGTTTATCCAAGCTTCATACCTTGGTTCACTGCAGATCTAATCAGCAATTTGAATGAAATTGTTTCCCTCCGGTGATGTTTCGTACCAAAATGGTGGCATTAAAAAGTAAAGTTTTTTTTTTAAATCCTTTTGACCACTATGTTTTCTCTCTTTTGCTAGACTTCACAAACAAGCTTATCCTGTCCCATTATTTAATTTTATTTTTTGTCTGTGAAATATTCATTGTAAAGCAGTAAATATTTTATCAGCCCATTTCAGTGGACCCCTGATGTTAGACTTTGGAGCTGTATCAATCCGAGTGAGAATAGCCTTTAGCGTTTTCCTGCCAAACACATATACCCAGTTGTCAATGTGCTTATGTTTAAATATTACATCGAAAAGAGTGGCGATAATGAGGGCCTTTTTTGAATTTCAAACAGCAGAATAAATGTAAGATTTGATTTTGTGTGACAGAGTTGCTAGCTCTCGTGGGTCAACACATCTCTACATCGCCTCGGGGCCAGAAAGGTCATGAACCCTAGATTCAACACCTCACAGTCACCAACACCTGGGATTTATTACTGAACTGCTTGTAGAAAAGAGCTCTCATATCTTCTCTCAAAAAACTTGCAACATTCAATCAGTTGCTCTTTTTTCTTTTCCTACCTGCATTTCATCGTCCTCCCTGCCGCTCGTCCATCTTCACCGGTCTTGGGGCGAGGAGTGGGGGGAGTTTTTTTGAGCTTGACTAATGTGGTTGAGATAGCGTGCAGTACGGCTGTGGGGGAGCCCCTTGATGTGGTCCATACCATGTTCTTTTTACTTGCTCCACTCAAAAACGCATTCAAATGGAATAACGGCCGTCTGACCCCCAGGATCATGAAGACACTTGGCACTCAAGACAAGTTTACAATACAATAGAAGAGAATTCAACTGCTGCTCAAGCCATGATCATTTTTGTCTGGTGCCAACAATATTTCCAGTCAGTGTATTTATCAATCAGTGCTTTCTTAATAATTAAAAATATAAAAATGCAACAACAATCTGAAAAGAAATGTTTTTAAGAATATAAAACTGCTTAAATGTCTTATTGGTCAAAGGGAAACAATACATGTACTGTAATTTTGGTCAAATCTATTATATATATAAGTGCTTTGGGTGCCTATTAGGTGGAAAAGCGCTCTATAAATAAAAATTCTTATTCTTCTTCTTCTAATCTAAAGAAAGTATAATCAGTAAACCCTCAATCATTTGGCAATACACAATCCAACTGTGTATTACTAGAATGAAATAATCTTGTTATAATCTGAACAGTGTAAACATGCTCCCTCATGACATGTTCTTCAGGATGTGCGTCTTGTCATTGCTCAGCATTTGCTTCATCATTTGGCCACATACAACTCTTATCATCAGGAAGCATTTCAACTGGAGATATTTGTTTATTTATTTCTTGTTTTGTTGGCATATTTGTGTTTTTGAAACCTAATATCAAGGAAAACATCCGCAGATTGGGAGGGGTGGTTATGCTGCACCGCGTACAGCCGGAGGTGACACAGCATGCTGTGGTACAGTAATGGAGTCATCCATCAACAAGGCCTATTAAAACACCTTGACAAGCCAGCTGAGACCACTCCAGTGGCCATGGTGACTAGTGGAAAGGCTCCTGTTTGCTTTCAAAATGGACCTGGCAAAACACCTTAAGTTATGGCCTTAACTAAAAATTCACAGGGGAAAAACTACTATTAGGAAGTTATTCTAAGTTACAGTCCCACAAAATGTAATCTCAAAAGGTTAATTGATACAAACAGTAAAATTACAAATGTCCCTGACAAACTTGCTCTTGGTTCAGATCATAATTAAAGCTTTATGATTATTTTCCCCCTCAAACCACTGGAAGGTTCAAAAGGGTAAAATGTGTCATATGAATCCTTCAAGAGCTTGAGACAAAAGTGTGACCTTTAAGTCTCCAAGTTGCTGTGCCATTCATATAATTATCTGAGGAATACTCTTCATTTAGTCCTAACATATGTTACAGAGGCAAGGACCATTTCAGATCTGCATATTGTGTAAAGGACTAAAGCTTGAATAGTTTTTTTGTGAGTCCCTGGTGTCACTACAGTTAAAATGGCTGTTTCCTGTCCTTGTTTCTGTAGAAGCTCTTCATTGTTTGTTCCCTGCCTTTTAAGCCCTCGGAGAATTCACTCAAGCCGAGCTGGAGCAATTATGTGCAATTTCAGCTCTCAAGCCCATCTCCTGCAATCACCATGGCAATATTTAAAATGTGCTTTGAGTTAGGTAGCACAGTGTAACATGCTGTGCAATGATCACCTCATATATATATATATATATATATATATGAGGTGATCATATATATATATATATATATATATAATAGATTTATTTTATTTTTTTCTGGCCCAAAAGCTTCATTTGAGGGTCCAGTTGTGGCGTGAAATGGGGAGAGAGAAAGGGTTAAATGTCAAATGTCGAGGGCCGAACTAGAACCCACAATGCTGCAATGGCATCAACCACACATAACGCCCCTATTCACAAGTTTTGCCAGTGTTCACACAATGTCAACTTAAAATGCAGCATTCCCTGGACAGATGTGCCATTTAAACAGACATTTAACTTTGGTCGAAAAAGGCTCAGGCAGCCCCCAGTGTCTACAGCATCTCAATCCAGTGATCAGGGTCCTATTCATGGAGGCATATCTTCTCCATCTGCAGCGTGTCGACAGGCATCCTCCTGCATTCTTCTCTCTTTGTTTGTGGAGGTAGGGGAAGGACATTAACGGGTCGTTCATTGACTTAAACATCCTTGGAAAGTCCGCCTTGGCTTCACACCTGCCGCTTGTAAGCCTCAAGAATCTCTTCTCCAACGTGGTAGAGGATGTGCCTTTTGGAAAGTATGCGGGTGACAGAGCACCGCAGCATGCGGCAAGGAAACTGTTAGGAATGTTTACCTGGACTTTGCTGTACATCCACAAAGACAGCCAAGAATTCAACCATTGTTTGAGATAAACAAAGTCTCAATATCTTCATATATTGAGCATCTGTGGAGTCCATATACTAAAGGTCCATTGTGTTTCTTTTCCTTGTTTTGACTGTGATGCTGAGGCCAAGGCCAGAAGTAACAGCCTGTTGGCTCATGTATGATGGATCACCACCTTTGGTAGAAATTAGTATGAGTCTTAACGGTTCAGAAATTCCAAAGGCAACTGCTTATAAACAAGGAAGTCTAAATGTCAAATGAATGAAAGGCACCGCTATGTTCTTATTCTGCATTTAATCTTGTAATTTTTCCTGTTTTTGGCTTCTTTGGACATCTGGCATCCTGGCGTGTTTATCTGATAAAGAACTTACTCCTTTTAAATCTGTAAGTGGGTCCTCTGTCCTGCTGTATCACTGAAGATCTAATAAACCCAAAACAGGATTAGACACACTGACATACAATAACTGTAAATGTCATAACGGTAAATTTCAGGTGATATATGTGTTAATAAACTAAAAAAACTTGTCAAATCGTTAGTTGTCCTCATCCGATTGGAAATATTAGGGTAGTCAAAGTATTGAATATTATATACTTGATCAATACTAAATTTAGTATTTAAAGTAGATAGATACCCTATACTGAATCAATACTGAAAAAAACTGCATATTTGCAAGTTTGGACCTTTCCTGGATAGTTTTAAAATGGACTTGGCTGATATTATTGTATTGGAGGGATTGATGCATGTTTGAGTAATCTTTATTTTCTTGTATTCATGTACAGTGCTCTGTACATAATTTTTGCTCTGAGTTAAAAAGCATAATATGTCTTCTTTAAAACAGTGTATAGTCTGTTTGTATTCAGTTTGCTTTAGTGGCTTTGGTGCATCCTTTTGAAATTATTATAGCTTTCAACACTAAAATATTTTGTGGTTTAAAATATATAGTTATTGCACTGTTGATTTTTCCACTTTGCACTCAAAGTCTACAGTCTGGAAATGCATTTTAACTCCATATGTAAAATGAATGAAGCCCTCATGTTCGTGCACAATAAAACGTTACTCCTTCAATGGGAGCATACTTTCCTCTGCTTTGAACATTTCTCTCTGTCACGGCACATGTCCGCTCCACAAGCCAAAATCATGTTCCTCTCAGCAGGCCGTCTCCGAACTCCGCTGACAGCTCAGACGTACAATCAGGACGGCCCTGAGTGAGTGGAGTGTTGCAGCAGCTCAGCGGGACAGTGTCACGGCTCTCCCTTTTCCCCTGACCCCACAATACAGTGCCAGATTTATGACGAGCAGGCTTTGTTTGGTCGAGGCACCTCTGCTTATTTTCGTTTTACTCGTAGAGACTGCACGTTGAGATAATGAATCAACAGGCAGCAGACTGAAGTTACGGATCCACAGAGAGCCAGTGGTCACCTGCTTTCCACATTTGGGAGTGTGCATGTTTACGTTGTGTTTGCAGGATTATATCAATGGCAGCACTGAGAGTATGAAGTAGCGTGTGAGATAATATTGGTTTTAATGAGTGCTGCTTTAGTGGAAAAGAGACTCCAAACTCCTAAATACTGTATGTCCATTTGGAGTGAGGAAGTTTACGCCACACACTGCATAGTAGTATTTATTTATTTATATATTATAATTTATCATATATATTATTATTATTATTATTATTATTATTATTATTATTATTATTATTATTATTATTATTATTATTATTATTATTATTATTATTAATCATATTATTATTATCATTGGGAAATGTAAATGGGAAGGCATTAGCTTGGTTGTGATTATTGCAAGATGTGCACATTTGTAACAGTGCAAGTCTAAAATGTAAGATAATTAATTTCCATCCAGATCTCTGTAGTGTAGTATGTCCTTAAAATGCCCCGTGTTTTTTTGTGTGCTGGCACATAAAGGCTTAGCCTGTCTTAGCCTACATCAATTATTCATCTGACAATGCTGCCTGTAAAACAATTCTTCACACAAAAACTTTCTAATCCTTTTGAAATGTATCATGAATACAGTTGATTGTCTCATCGTCTGTCCCTATTCATCATTCGATGATACGCTTGACTTGTCAGACTGACAGGAGTTGACAGTTTCTTTAGGGCTAAAATAACATTTTTTCACTGCAATAAAGTCTGAAAATGTGGGCTGGTGTAATTGCATTCAAATGTATGATAAGGGTGCAGTGAAAGGCAATAATAAACAGTGTGGGGCTGAAGCTATAAATAGCGTTTGTCATAAGAGCCGCTGGATGAAGGTGAGTGAGGCTGGATGACATGTGGGCTGAGGTCAAAGCATGCATGCAGACCGAGGGAGATCTGCTGCTTTTCTATTGGTCACTACTGACACCCATAAAAGCCTTGCACCGCAGGGCCACAGCAGTGGGTCCCAGCGCACTTACTTTTGTTTGATTCTCCATCCAAGAACGGTTTTAAGATCAGTGCCTCAAGAAACAACAATGCGGACCAAATTTCCTATAAATCGAAGCAGTCCACCAGAGCAAAGTAACGGCCTCCGCCAAGTGCAAGTGCAGTGATTATACTTTTATTATTCCTTACTTGCTCTTGCCAAAAAGTGTTGTATTTCTGCTTAATGCAATGCCATTCAAGAAATAACTACACAGTTCTTTGTAAGCTATCAGGCTCCTTCTTATTTTAAGTGAGATAGCAGGCAGCCAAGCAGAAAAAGTTGGCATTGAAAGGATGATCTTCTTTCCAAAATTGCTTTATAAACCCTTACATATCAAGTGATTTCATAAAGACTTTGCAATGTTAGAAAAACAGTCTTTACTTCCATTGTTTCACTGTTGTTTGCCAAGTACAGAAACAGTATGAGGCGAGCTGTCTGGATCTCTCATTTAGTAATGAGGTCGTAGTGAGCAATACTAAAGCCGGTTACAAGTGTCAGAAGTAAAGAGGAATTTGTGGGGACAAGGGGAAGGGTCTTAGCTATTGAGCACGGGCAGCCTTATTCTTAAGGGTCAGGGGTCAAGTTGGGCACCACACTAATCCTTTCACAAGGTTTTTGTGAGCTCCTGACTATATGGACATGCAGCTCACAGTGGTAATTTAAGTCGCAGGACAAAACAGACAAAAGCTTAGATGAACTGCATTACTTGCTTGTCTAGTCGACGACATTAGGTACGATGTAGAATGGGCAATATATAGAGGAAAAAATATTTTTAATGTTGTTTTGAAAATATGCAAAATTTTAATGTTGTGTATATCCTTTATAGTGAACAATGCTATTGTTTTCAAGTTGCAGTCTAAAAGTAAAAAGAGTATAAAGTTTTATTTGACAAGCAAGACAGGACAGGACTAAAGCGTGACAGGCAAGGCAAGGCAAGGCAAGTTTATTTGTAGAGCACAATTTGTACACAGGGCAATTCAAAGTGCTTTACATAAACAGGAAAAGTTGCATTAAAATCACAAAACACAAAAAGACACACAGAATCATTTTAAAATCATTTTAAAATAAAGTGCTTTAAAAGAGAAGAGTGCAGATAGATCTTTCAGTCGTATGCACATCTAAAGAGAACTGTTTTTAGCCTGGATTTAAACATTGCCAGAGTGGAGGCCTGTCTCACATCTTCGGGGAGACTGTTCCAGATTTTAGCTGCAAAAAACTGAAATGCTGATTCCCCATGTTTAGTCCTGACTCTAGGCACCTGCAGGAGGCCGGTCCCTGAGGTCCTCAGATTGCGAGATGGTTCATATGGCACTAACATGTCAGAGACAGGACTAAAGCGAGACTAAAACAGGACTAAAGCGAGACTGAAAAAGGACTAAAGCGAGACTAAAGCGAGACCAAAACAGGACTAAAGCGAGACTGAAACAGGACTAAAGCGAGACCAAAACAGGACTAAAGCGAGACTGAAACAGGACTAAAGCGAGACTAAAGCAAGACCAAAACAGGACTAAAGTGAGACTGATACAGGACTAAAGCGAGACCAAAACAGGACTAAAGCGAGACCAAACCAGGACTAAAGTGATACTAAAGTAGGACTAATGCGAGACTAAAACTAACTAAAGCAAGAATAAAACAATACAGTACTAAAGTGAGACTAAAACAGGAATAAAGTGAAACGAAACAGGACAAAACCAGGGATTGTAATAGGACTAAACTCGGGAATAAAATAGAATTAAAGCAGGACTAAAACAGGGCTAAACCACGGAGTGAAACGGGATTAAACCATAGACTAAAACAGGTCTAAAGTAAGACTAAAATTAGACTAAACAAGGTCTAAAATAGGACTAAAACAGGGTCAAAACCAGGACATGTATATCATTATCGGCATACTCCAAAAAAGTATTGAGATATTCGTTTCCTTAATATGGCCCACTTCTGTTATTATGTGGTTTTATAAGGAAAACTACAATGGATTGCATTGTTAATTATTCCTATTATTATTGCCTCGGTAGCTAAACTTTCTGCATTTTCTCCGTTTTGTCTGCAACTTTGTTGCATAGTCTGGTGGACTCTGGAGCCATGATCTTGGTCTGGAGTTGGATTTTCCTCCTTTGCATGCTTTGGGTTGATGAGCTGAAAACCTCAGATTGCACAATGAATAAATGTCAAATCATTAGTGTTGTCTACAGTGCCTAATCAAGTCAAGCTCCTTTACTCCTGAACTTAACAATGCCTGTTCAAGTTCACTTTAGAATTATAAATCAGGACAGTAATTATATTGTTGGGGAGTATTTTTGTTACGACCTGTTTAATTACATATGTTACATAATAACAATGACAGGATGGAATGGGCAGATATGTGTTCCTCAAGAAAACCTAATTCACAGCAGTGATTGTTGATCTGATACTAGTGATAATAAAGCATGTCCTGTAAAACTAGCGTGACTCTGTTATCTCTCTGCCTCTATCTCGGCCAGTGCTCCAGTCACAACACACGAGCATTAGATGAAATATTGTGCCGCTTCAGAGATCCACGCTCTGATTAATGTGTATTTCTCAACACTGGTCATTTTGTTGACTACATTTATTTGTCATAGTTTTTGTCAGTGTCACTAAAAATAAATAAAAACTAATGTTATTGACTAAAACTATGACTAAATGTAGGTATTTTCAACAAGTAATAAAATCTAAACACAAAGAAATGAAAGGAGCAAGTGAAGACTTGATCCAAGCTCCAATTTTAAATCCCAATCCGCCAAACAGAACACATCCAAACTCAACGTCCAATGCTGTACATGTTATCATAGTTGAAATAAAGAAATAGATATTTTATGAATTTATTCAATTAAATTACATTTACATTTTTGTAGATTGTATTTATTTGTTTTTATAACGCTACAGATCATTCTATAAATGATCTGTATCTGTAATGATATAAAGGATTTTCAGAGATTATATTGGCAATGGGGGTGTTTTTGGTTCAGTAATCACTGTAATCCATTACAATAAACCCAATGAAAAGTGCTGTATAATCTAAAATGTAAATTATTCTCTCTGGGTCCATAATTCAGCCTTTACTCGTTGCTCATACTACAGTCATTTGATCCATCGGTACTATAAGAAGTATTGATTATAGCTGCTTACAGCAGAAGTGCGCCTCATTAACCTAGCAGTAAGCAGATGCTTCCAGTAATTTCTAATTAGATTTTTCCTCATTTGCTTCCAACCTGCTGTCGCCAATTTAGAAATCAAGCTCTTAACCGTGATTAAGGATTTGTTTAGGGAGTTTAATATATCCACTGCTAATCAAGCTGGTGCAGCCGTTTGTTTTTCAAAACCAAATAAAGGCATGTTTGAGAGTCAGCCCTTAGTGAAGTAGAGTAGGATTGCATAAAATATTGTAACTATTGTACAATATTTTGACAAAATATCAGTATGGTGTTTTTTTGTTTGTTTGTTTGTTTCACTTTCTGGCAAATAAAAAATATATGTTGCTCTATTTTTAGGGGGTTGAGATCAGACACCATTTTCTCTCTATAAAATAAATGCAATAAAAAGCTTTTTATGTAAAATTATGTTGATATATCACAGTTTAAATGTCATAATGGGTAAAACTCGTACTTCAAAATATGAAACAGCTCATATGTTTATTATCTTATTATGTTATTATTATGCTGCTCAATACAAAGGCATTCTTTCACCACACTGTAACATCCTATGATGAAAATAAACTGGATTCCTAAGTGAAATTAGAGGCATGCACAAGCAAACAACACAATGACAGATTCAGTGACACACAGGATATCCAGAAGTGAGGAAGCTGTTGTGAATCAATAGGAAACAGTAGCGCGAGGCGGAGTGTGGCCCGGAGCTGAGCAGACGCAGTACACTCGACCCAGCTGCCTTCCTCTGTATATTTTTCCTGTTTGTTGTGCTACCGCCTGCTTGTTTGTCTGTTTTCCTTTGGTCCCTCAAGTCGATACCTTCCTGGTTTTGGCAGAGGTCATTAAGTGGCCCGGAATATCAGCCAAAGGGAAGTTAGATGAAGTCCGGTGAACAGCATTGTTTGTGGACTCACGCTGCTTTGAACTTCTCACTGGAGATAATATAGTCAATTTATAGGACCATGTCTGTTTATTAATGTTTTTGTATTTAGTCAAGAAACAAAATGTGTTACTTTCTGTGTCTGGTTTGAGGATTGTGAACAACTTCTTGAGCCTTTATCTTAATCGTTATCAGAAGGCCAATGCCCTACTGGAACTCACTTCGGGGCAATATGTATGGAGATGCAAATGTGATTGTGATCTCATTCTTGTGATAATCTGCTGTTATTGGTGATAATGACAAATTGGGATTCAGTGTGTTTTATTTTTTTATGCAGCTTCTGGGACATAGTATCGCTTTCTAATATTCGCCATACAGTTTTGTTATACACAGATTTTATTGCAGTGCTCCACTGCTTTTCCAGTGAATAGTGGACATTAGTTCTGCACTGTACATTTAAATTGATCTGTCAAATCAAATCAAATCAATTTATTTTTATAATGCCCATAATCACAACAACAGTTGCCTTGATGGGCCACAGGTAGAAAGCAGTTCAGATAACTGTCCCAGAACGCCCCTGTCCTTTGACCCTCCTTCGCGGCGAGGAAAAACTACAAAAAACCCCATGGGAAAAGTAGAAACCTTGGGGAGAACCACAGTGAAGGAGAGATCCTACTCCCACGGACGGACAGGCTGCAGCTGAACTAGGACTGACGTATCCACTTGGACTGTGGAGCCAGAACCACTCAAGAGGGAGGTGGCTTTAAAGAGTTCCTCCAGGCGGACGAGGAGCAGTCCACCAAGTGTAGAGAGATCCTCCAGCATTGGAATGGTTCATCTAAAGTAGATGGAGTTCGTCCAGGCAGACGAGGTATGGCTAATCCAGCTGTCCAGGCGGGTGGCGCATAGATCGTACAGTGTAGAGATCGATCCTCCAGACAGATGGGGGTGGGGGGGGTCGTCATTGGAGCAGCCGCCGCAGTGCCTGAAACAGTCTCCACTCCCCGGGGGAAGTGGAGAGAAAGAGAAACATGTGAACAGCAATGAACAGACTACAGTTGAAGTAATATTAAATATTGTTGATAGGTAAAGTAGGAAGAACCAGAGGACAGTGGTCAAGCTACCATACTTCCCCCAGCAGAGTTGCTCCAAGGGCAGCATAGCTAAAACTGTAGGTTTTTATTTCTGTTCCTAACTGGCCTGACCAGTCAAACACTATCACATAACAACGATAATATTTCTAAAATGGACTTTCATGTTATTCTGTGTTACATGGACATGTTTGCTGATACCAGACATTTTCACACTGACACTAGTTAGATCGACGTCGAGAGCGGTGTGATTGTCCCAGTGTGAACACAGCAGTCGCAGTCTGGAGCAGTAAACAGTCACTCCACTTAAAAAGGTGGCCTTGGAACGACTCCTGTTGCATTCTGGTGTAGGGTGTGTGTGGTGTAAAAGCAGACAACCTGGAATCGACCTGAACAGCATTGTAAAATATATTACAGTGCCTCTCGAAAGTATTCGGCCCCCTTGAACTTTGCAACCTTTTGCCACATTTCAGGCTTCAAACATAAAGATATAAAACTGTAATTTTTTGTGAAGAATCAACAACAAGTGGGACACAATCATGAAGTGGAACGAAATTTATTGGATATTTCAAACTTTTTTAACAAATAAAAAACTGAAAAATTGGGCGTGCAAAATTATTCAGCCCCTTTACTTTCAGTGCAGCAAACTCTCTCCAGAAGTTCAGTGAGGATCTCTGAATGATCCAGTGTTGACCTAAATGACTAATGACGATAAATGGTGATGATAAATCCACCTGTGTGTAATCAGGTCTCCGTATAAATGCATCTGCACTGTGATAGTCTCAGAGGTCCGTTTAAAGCGCAGAGAGCATCATGAAGAACAAGGAACACACCAGGCATGTCCGAGATACTGTTGTGGAGATGTTTAAAGCCGGATTTGGATAAGATTTCCCAAGCTTTAAACATCCCAAGGAGCACTGTGCAAGCGATAATATTGAAATGGAAGGAGTATCAGACCACTACAAATCTACCAAGACCTGGCCGTCCCTCTAAAATTTCAGCTCATACAAGGAGAAGACTGATCAGAGATGCAGCCAAGAGGCCCATGATCACTCTGGATGAACTGCAGAGATCTACAGCTGAGGTGGGAGACTCTGTCCATAGGACAACAATCAGTCGTATACTGCACAAATCTGGCCTTCATTGAAGAGTGGCAAGAAGAAAGCCATTTCTTAAAGATATCCATAAAAAGTGCCGTTTAAAGTTTAAAGTGGCCACAAGCCACCTGGGAGACACACCAAACATGTGGAAGCAGGTGCTCTGGTCAAACAATGCAAAACGTTATGTTTGGGTAAAAGCAACACAGCTCATCACCCTCAACACACCATCCCCACTGTCAAACATGGTGGTGACAGCATCATGGTTTGGGCCTGCTTTTCTTCAGCAGGGACAGGGAAGATGGTTAAAATTGATGGGAAGATGGATGGAGCCAAATACAGGACCATTCTGGAAGAAAACCTGATGGAGTCTGCAAAAGACCTGAGACTGGGACGGAGATTTGTCTTCCAACAAGACAATGATCCAAAACATAAAGCAAAATCTACAATGGAATGGTTCACAAATAAACATATCCAGGTGTTAGAATGGCCAAGTCAAAGTCCAGACCTGAATCCAATCGAGAATCTGTGGAAAGAACTGAAAACTGTTGTTCACAAATGCTCTCACTGAGCTCGAGCTGTTTTGCAAGGAGGAATGGGCAAAAATTTCAGTCTCTCGATGTGTAAAACTGATAGAGACATACCCCAAGCGACTTACAGCTGTAATCGCAGCAAAAGGTGGCGCTACAAAGTATTAACTTAAGGGGGCTGAATAATTTTGCACGCCCAATTTTTTTCAGTTTTTATTTGTTAAAAAAGTTTGAAAAATCCAATAAATTTCGTTCCACTTCATGATTCTGTTCCACTTGTTGTTGATTTTTCACAAAAAATTACAGTTTTATATCTTTATGTTTGAAGCCTGAAATGTGGCAAAAGGTCGCAAAGTTCAAGGGGGCCGAATACTTTCGCAAGGCACTGTATATAGTGTATTTGTATGAATGGGCGAGGCAGAGTTATCGTTTGCAACCTGTGTCTGCCTCTGCACAGCAGGTCAAGCCTGTGTGTTACTCACAAAACCTTTTCTCAGTTGCTAAACAGCGCGTCGTCACTGTGCATGCGGCCACAGGTGAGAAAGAAAATATCCCTGTGTATAGCATCATTGAAGTGAGCGTTTGCGTGGAGATGTTTTCGTTTTCAGCCTGTTGTCAGCTGATGCCTCTTACATGGCTCATGCATCTGGGGTGAATGAGGAGCAGTGCATGTGAACAGGAGCAACCCAAAAGTGAAGTAAACAGAGCTAGATCTGGTATGCACTGAGATGACTCCACAGTAACACGTATGAAAACGACCAAAGTCACAGACAGAGCTGGTGTTCAGCATATTGTTATTGTTTAAACAAAAGGGAGGAAGCTTGTATTCCAACCACAGCCATACTTTATGTGCATTCTATATTGATGCCATCAACTTGCAAAAGTTGTATGATGAAGTCCAATGATCGCTGCCTTGTTGTTGCTGCTTTGGGTCCCAGTTATTTCTGGAGCTGCTCATCAACTGTATTCAAACTGTATTGTTATTTTCCACCCACGCCTTCATTGCCAAATCAAACAATACAATTCCCAAGGACGTCCTTAAAGGTTACATTCATTTCCTCTCTCCAAAAGGCTGTATTTGTCACTGCCACAAACTCTGAAATGTTTATGAGATTGTAAATATGATAGTGAAACTTCACTAGATTAATGATTTTACTAAGTGGAGACAATTTTTATAGTATAATAACATCTACACATAAATATCACATTCATAAATCAAACACTTCGGTTATTTTGTGATTTAAATAAATATGACTTTGTAGTATGTGGACTTTGGACCAACCTATTATTTGTAGGGTGATGAACAAATGTTGAATTCTGCCAACTGTAGTTGAATTTCAACAACCCAAACATTTACACCATTTTAAAGATTGATAAATTATGTTTGAGTCACATCTTTCAGAATGGTAATTGGCAAATATTAAAATCAGGTTTTATGGATTTTTTTTTGTCATTAACGGTAACTTCTTATACGTAAAATAGGAATTGGAAATGTATTCTGTTTAAGTTTAGTGTGCAGCGGCAGTTGCACTGGCCTAACACGTGTGGGGGCCAGCTTGACTGGAATGCCCAATCTACAAACATAACAACAATAATCTATTAAACCTATGATGAAATGAAACGACAAACCAAATGTTGTGTGTAACATAATATTGTAAAATAAAAGTTCAAAATAGAGATTCTTAGAAGTATTTGCTGGAGCAGACGCTGGGCCTCCCTGGGATGTGCAGCGTGTATATTGTAGCTCAAATCAGCACTGATTGAGGAGGTTTATCTCCAAAAGCCTTTACCGCACTTTCCAGTTGTCTCCTGGTTGTAGCGGCTCATTTGGCTCTCACACATTCATCTTTGGGATCACACACCTTTACTGTAGGCTTCTGTTCAAACTCATATCAGACACCATCAGGACATCAGAAAACACATGCCCACACACGCACACACTCAGATACACACAGCCGTATTATCACATACCGTCCCCTCTCTCCATCACAACACAGGCTGATAACTGGGGATTAGTTAGATGGGGCTGCTCTGGTCTGCTAACTGTTAACATGTCATACACTCACTCAGCCTTTATCAACACCACCGTGACTGCAGCACACATCTACTGTATGCTCCGGCCTGGTGGTACAAGTGGGGCTATTCCCTCAGCGCTTTGGTATTTGACACTGCGTATGACAAATGAAAGTCTGCTGGTTCAAGAGCTCTCACCTAACACCACTGAGTGTAAGAGAAATATACCCACCACCTCCAGCGCAAGTGTCCTTGAATGATCTATGAATGACATTTTTATAAAAGAGGGTGTTAAGTGCAGAAAATGTGAGTAAAAGTGATTCTCAAGTACACGTTTCTTGCTGTTTTTATCTGTAGCGGCTGTGGTTATTGCACAAAGCCTCAGAATGTGGCTTGATCTCATTTCCCAAAATGGCTCCCCGCATTGTGGCTGCAACAATTGTCAAACAAACCAAAATGAATGTGTTTTCAAACCAGCCTGACCACGTAATGCAATGCCAGACAAGTCACGAACTGCTTTCATATTTTATCACATACAGACCAGGATTTTTTTTTCTGTTATTATAGTTTATTATTTTCTGTGTGAAACATATATATTGCGATTTTTAATAGGCATATATTAGTGTATTCCTTATATTTAATGTTAAGTTGCAACAAATCTTCATCATAGAAAGCCGTTATTTGTTTATTGCCCTCTTTTATTATTGATTAAAAATGAATTATTTTGTGTTAACCCCATAAGACCCAAAGGATTGTAATTACCTTATTCTGATACTTTGTGCTTTAACCCTTGTGCTTCTTTTCACCAGTGCTATATTTACACTGTATTCATGAGGGTCTATTGAAGTAACAGATCGCATGTGATGGTCTTGTTAAGGAGCAGAACTCGAGCATGCCTCAAAGTTGTACAAATTGCCTCTCGAGCCAATGTCAGAGCCTAAGCGTCGATTACGTTATTGAAGACAGACATGAGGCATTACAGGCCGGACCTTTTGCTCCCCAGAGTCCCATGCTTTGCTGTACTGTAAAACATGATACCTCTTCATTAATCCTGCTGATTGGACCAGCTCAAGTGTGGAGGATACACTATGGGCTACAGCTAAGTGAATCAGAGGCGCCTTCCACCTTTCAATGGGCTGGATTCAAACGTTGTGCCTTTGCTTCATGTGCTGGCGCACGACCTTGCACTGATGCTAGTATTTCACACTATCTCCTGCACGCACCAGCCTGACCACAGGCATGTGACCACTGAAGCTTCAAAGTAGCAGCTCATTCTTGTGCTGCAGCTTGATGGACAGGTGCACTCAAGACTGTGTCACTGACCAACCTCCAACCTGCCATTTCTCTATCTGCATTCCCGTTTAAGCTTCTTCAGTGAATGGGACGTCATTCCCGCAGACTTTAGATCACACACTTTTGTTTTAGAAGGGGACTGAGCGTCTTCCCTTGGGACATAAAGACAGTTTGCACTGGAGCCACAGCTGCCCAACTGTGGCACCTTGTTTTCCCAGCAGACTCCCAGACAAGTACTAACCAGGCTCAACTCTGCTTAGCTTCTAAGAACAGGCGAGATTGGGCATTGACAAGGAGGTCTGGGCTTACCATTGGTGTAGAGTTTAAGGCAGCAGGGAAGACGTTAAGCATTGTCAGAGAGCCTGGCATATTTGATACCAGACTGTAGGGCTGCTTTATTATTCTTTTTGCACATTTTATTAACAGTTAAAGGACGCACCTTGTAATGTAACCATTTTTTCCTCCCCTAAATTCTTGATATTATAAGCACTCAAAGAATAAGAAGCACTCAGAGAATGTAGGTCATTTTTGCCTCACAGCAAGAAGGTCCTGGGTTTGATTTTTGTTTCCTGGGTCACCAAGTCTTTTGGTGGAGGTTTACCACAGACTCTGGGTTGGTTTTCTCTGGGCACTAAAGAGTAGGGCTCTAAGCCTTTAGTTGTTTATTTTTTTTCAGAGGATCAGATGATATAAAGATTTATATTTGTCAACAGCATAAAGAAAGACGAATAGTTAGCTAGAAGACTTTAATCTGCCTTTTTCATAACTTTTCTGTTTGAATAGTTGTTTTGCATGAACGCCCGTGTACTTGCAGTCCTGTTTGAAGCAGAGACACTCGACCTCAGCCCTACTTAGGAGAGACACTGGGCAGCGTGTCAAAGTAGGTTTTTCAATCGTGGTTGCCCTTAAGCACAGAAACAAAAACATTCCATCTCCAACTTTCAGTCACAGCAAACATAACTATAAACCTGGTCTACCCCACTGACCCAAGGTTCAAGTTGGTGGATGTTAGTTTGTCCCAATGGGGAAAACGAAAGGGGTCAAAAGTTGTTTATAGTGAAAAAACAACAGAAGAGAAACATTTTATATATAAATAAGTAATGACTTCACCCAACATAACCTGCCATGAGCTTTCAGTGGACGCAAAGAGCTGGGGTCAGGCCATGCCACACTGTGTCCTGAACTGCCTCAGTCCATCCAAAACAAAACATCCACAAAGCACTTTACAACAGAGAATTTTATACAGACACAGTAATTATGAGAGGAAGCTACTGCTAAAAGGTGTTCCTCCCATCTAAAAGTGAATCTCTGGCTCCTGACTGAACATAGCCTGATTTACGCACGTTATCTGCTGCTGCCTGTATCTCGCTGAACAATCTGGTTTCACTTGGATTCTCAGCCCCTTTTAAGAGCACTCTGTCAACACATGAGGAGATAGTTTTACTCCCAGACAAAGCAGCCGAAATTATGTATTGTGTCATAAAATATAAGATGCGATATTTTACATTGCTAGGAACAAATTTCTTCAAGATGGATTTGATTGTAAATTGGATTTTATGAAGTTGAATGATTCCAAAATATGCTTGGAGCCTCCTTTTTAGTCAGGAAATACACTGCTTTGAATGGAAAACTGTTTCTATTTTCATATGCCCTAATTGTACATTTATAATATTATTGTAACCTGTATTTTATGTAGGCCTTTTGTCACAGCACAAGCTACCTTTATGTGTTTATGGTAGTGATTACTTTTTTACAAGACAGTTATGAAAACAAGTTCTGTACAAGCATAAAACATTTACAATTGTGTTTAAATACTTAACAATATTGCAGGTAAGCATAAAAAAACACGTGCACATAGTCCTGTTTGTTGAATCTAAATTTCTTCAATAGCCATTGTATGTTTGATCGAAAGAAAATAACTGTTGCACTACATGGCTGCAATCTCAAACCAGTTGTGTATGTATATTGTGTAATCAGTTTGAGCCGAGCTTTGCCACAGCAAACAAAGGCAGCACAACGATTGGGAGTGAGTGACCCCTGCGTGGTCAGAGCTGTTTACTTAATTCAGAAACCAATGCTTGTAGTGTGTATACGTGACTGAGGGCACAGGGGCCTCCTAAACACTGCCCAACTGCAACTAATTATCCTTTTATTTGTGCATATTTATTGTCTGATCCTTTGTTTCCAAGTTACCTCATTACAATGCATCTCTCTGACTTACAGTATTGTCCCAGAGGACCACGTTTCAACAGAGCGGAGATGTCAAGAGGACGGCCTCCACTGTCTGCTGCTGAACTGTGCGTGATTTATACCTGCTTGATAAACCCCCAAAAAACCATTGCATGCATTAAGTCACTTTAAAAATATCATGGACTCCTTGGAGATACATGGGAATGTGTGTTACCACTGCAACACGTCCCATCAATCCAGAACAGTACTGGGAACACCCAAGATGCTCTCTCCATGTTTACTGGGATATAATCCTTCACATTGTTTGAACCGTGCTGCAGTCATTACAAGGGACCGCTTTGGTTTGAGAGTTGATTCAAAGCAAACACTGAATCTCTTCTAATCTGTCTAATGATTTTATAATGAAGTGAGTGCAGATGTGGAAGGTGGCTGTTTGAGAGTAACCTGCCTTTCCACTCTGACTCCCTCTTGAACGCTGTTGCCAGGGCTACCGTTATCCATACAGGTCCATTACTGTGGCCTGTACCGAGCGACAGCGTGTGACCGAAGGATGACATGGGAAATACAGCTGATGATAAACACTAGGCATAAACACAGAGCTGCTTGTGAATGAACGCACTTGTAATGAACACAGGCTGAGAACAGGGTGTTCACTGAAGGGCTCACTGTACTGTGTGTTAGGCACTACTGACCCCTTGTGGTTGTGTCTAGGGATGCACCAATCCAGCTTTTTTCAAATCAGATAACAATTTCAGTATTCAATTTTTGCCAATACCACTGCAGAGACTAAAAATAGCATATTTTCTACAAAAATAACGTATGCCAAACTGAAGAATGACAATAACACAACTCATTTGGAATTGACTAACAACAGAACAGCCCAATAAATAAATACAAGTTCACATCATCAGAACATCATGTTTTGAACCAACAAGGGCCAGTAAATAGTCTTCTTATCAATATGTAGGCCTAAGAATATCGACTAAACCAATATTTTGAAGCTGACACTCGATTCAGCAATTTTTTTCTGGATCAGAGCTGATATTTGATACCTGTAGAGGTAGAGGTGCATCCTTAGTTGTGACATATCATGAAAGCATTTTGCAATAGTGACCTGGTGTTCCCATTAAAGAACTCTCTTTGCACTGGATGGACTTACTTTTTCCCATAGGTTTTTTATTTGTTTATTTTTTTGTTTGTTTTTTAATTCTATGTATTTATTTATTTTCTCTTTCTCTTTTTATTATTATTGTTGCCCATCTAGACAACTGTTGTTGTGATTTTGGGCGCTACAAAAATAAATTGAATTGAGCTGAGAAATTGCATTTGGCATAAAGATGCCTCAGGAAGGAAGTCATACAAACCTTACATTGTCAACAATGTGAAGCTAAATCCTTTTCTCAGAATCTAGTGGCGTATTGGCACACTTGTGTCAGGGCAGCTGTCACTATCAGTCATACTACTCTATGGTTTAGCCAGAAAGTCACGCATAGCTCACACTGTGAGTTCAAGCCATATCAACATGAAACCCTGAGTTTACTATCTATCTAATGAAGAGAATTTTTGTGACATTCTTGTCATTCTTATATTGTCTATACTGTGTAGTTCAACATGATTTTGACAAACATAGTCACCTTATACCCTCTAGTGGTCACTGTGAGACATGCGTTTTATCATAAGTGTTTTATGACCAGTGCAAGGTTATAGACCACCTCACACCAACAGTTAGCTATTGCTGCTGGCCAACAATAATATTTTACCATTACGATAGGCTGCTGTTAGGCTTGTAAAGAAACACTTACTTTTTACAGTTTTGATTAAGGCGTTGCTGTTTATAAATCTTCTAACAGTAACTCTATTAAATTAATTGCCTAGTGGCACATGATGTAATCGGCGCAGCTCTCTGTGCTAACATGATCAGATACTGTGTGGCTCATGTGATACTGGGCACATTTACATGGTCAGAAAAATCAGATAAGCCAATTTTCAGATAACCCAATAATTAGATCTGCTTTTTGGTGTGTGTCTACAAGAGAAATCTGATCATCAAAAACTCCTGCTGATGTATGTCGGGTACTTTGCAGATTTTTAGAGCAACTGTTCAATCTCTAACATTCTCTATATCATTTTTGTCTTTGTCACATTAGTTAGACCTTTTTTGCACCTGTGAACATAATAAACATAATAATAAATCAGATTATTTACATTTATCTGATAACTCCAGAAATCATATAATGATCAGATTTTTGGTGTGCATGTAATAGCCAGTGTTGATTAACCAAAAACAATTTAATTAAATTGTTAATGCAATGCAAAAGATGACTAATTACATTCAATTGCATATATATATAAAATAGTGATCTCACATTAAGGACAGTAAAAAAGATGTTTGGTATATGTACTTTGAGTCAAAGAATGATTATAACATTTGAATACCACTTACATATCATGCCGAAGCCATACATCAAAACAAATTATTATTATTATTTTTTTTTTTTTCAGTAGAAATCACTGAATGTAATGGGTGAGCCTATTAACATAAATCCAGGAAACTACTGAACGTCATGGGGTGATTTGCACAGTTAATCTTGATATTTACAATTCAATGCAATATTCAAACCATTTCAGCTTAGATCATGCAAACATGTAACTAAAACACTCATCTCATGTAACTCATGTAACTCACATTCATTCAATTGAAATCTGTCTTCATCCAGTGACTTGTGTCATCCCTCTAGTCTGAATGGGGGGATGAGTCCTGTTCATTTTCTGTGGAGGGGAGATTACACAGACCCCATAATCTGTAGATGAACGGTTAACAAAACTGCCTGTCAAAATGTACTAAAACTATATTTTCTGCTCCAGTCTTCTTTCACAGTATTAAACAGTAGTAAATGATCTTCTTTTATACAGTATATGTTATGAGTCTTGGAATCCACCTCCAAAAGCCACTTCCATTAAATCAGAATCAGACGGCCAGTGGGAGCTTGATAGTGAGCCGCAGCTGAGGAGGAGGAGGAGAGATAGTGGGGTAGAGACAGAGAGGACAGTCATGCACTTCACAAGCAGACACTGACACGCCACACACCCACAATATTTCTGCTATACGTCGCATCGGAGCACCTGCTGTAGCCGCGCCGTGAGGAGCAGGAAAAAATGCTTCCCTGGCTGGTGGCCTTGACTCTTGCTGCGCTGACAGGTAAAAAGTTATTCTTATCGCTTTTATTTTGGCTCAAGTTCATTTCTTAAACACTGTGATTTGTGTACAAACAAAGCCCTTAAAAGTATGCAGTCTCAGTTCATTTTCATTTGTGCTTCTGAACAGATTGTGTGTAATGGCCATGATTTAATTACACTCTTGTTCTTGTTCTTCTTCTTATTTGACATGTTTCACTTAATGTGATTAATATCCCCTCTGCCTAAGCAGTTACAAGCCAAGTGTCCTCTACAGACTGTGAATGACAAGTGTTTCTAAGCCTTGAACTGGCATTGATTTTTAGAGAAGACATGCTCTTATAAGATTGCCTTGTGTTTGGTAGGATTCTCTGTTGGCTATGGAGGCACTGAGAGGAACTGCTCCATATCTCCACCTGTAAGTACTTTTTCATTAAGCATGTACTGCACTTTGTTAATGATTATTGTGTCGCTGCAGTAAGATGGTGGATACAGGTAGCTGTGACAAGACTTCTTGTTGTTACTAATTCACAGAATCCACTTTTCATCTAATAAAAAAAAAAAAAAACGAAAAGAGGATTCCGATTCCATAGGACTTTTAGGTTTATTTCCAGCAGTTTTTAGTTGTAGGTACTGGCAACCAAAATGAGAGACTCATGTGATGACACTAAATGACAGCTCCACAAGTTTGTGTTATTGAATAAAGAATGTTACAATTTAATCAATGTTACAATTGCTATGATGATTTATTTTATTTCAAGGAGTTGCTCACAGATTTCTTTCTAATGTACATACAGCATATTGATTACAGGTGTTATCAAAGCAATATTTAATTTGAACACGTTTGATTCGTGAGGCCATGTTTCTGAAATTTCAAATATAAATTCAATTCAAATTCAAATTATTTTTTTGAGATAATGATAAACTAAGGGCACAGAAGTTTATCTAATTTGATGTGGACTTTGAGTTACGGACCAAAGCTTCACTCAAAAATGAATCATTTGTAGCTCTGCTGAAAAATTAAATGTACAATACGGAATTGAAAGACCTTTAGTTCATATCAATCCCATACAGTGTTTGTCATCTGTATCTTTTGTGCATCTTCTTCCAGTATGTCCCAAGTACAGCTGTCAATAGCACTCTTCAGCTGCTGGATCTACGAAAGAAAATGAACCCCTTGAAGATTTCTGCATACATTATCCCAGGCACCGACGCTCACCTGGTACACCCCGCCGACCGTCTTCATAATGAATTCGCATGAGATCTAAGTACCTTTTTTGACAAACTGCATGATCTTGTTTCCTATTTCTGTTACAGAGCGAGTATATTGCCCCACGTGACGCCCGGATGACCTTCATGACCGGCTTTAAAGGCTCATCAGGTACAGTGCTCCCTCTTGGCTATTCTTCTCCTCTGTCCTACTCTTCCTGATGACTCAACTCCCCACATTCAGAGCTACTTTCATCCCACATCCAACTGCACAGCTTTTAGGTTGTTCTCTTTCTCTTTGCCATCTCTTGTCCAGTTTCTAAACCTCTCTCTGTGTTACCAGTGTAATTAATTATCATTTTATTCTATTTCATGCATGGAAGAGAAACTGTTTATTATCGCGTGAATGTGAGACAAGCTTAATGCAAAAGTCATGCATTTGATAAAGGGCTGTGATTTTCTTTGGTTGAAGCTTACTTTTCTGAGCTGTTAATATTTAACTGTATATGACACCAGTGTACACTAGTGGAATGATAATACTGAAGTCAGTCCTGTTTATGCAAGCACCACACATCTTCGCTGTTTTCTGCTAACCTTTTGTGCCCCTTAAGCTGCTCAGTCACGCCTCATAACAGCACTTTGACATTTACAAGTGTTGTGATTCACTGTCACCATAACCTGCTGTGTCTCTTCTGCCCATAGGCACTGCAGTGGTAACTCCAACCAAAGCTGCTCTCTGGACGGACAGTCGCTACTGGGTTCAAGCGGAGAGGGAGATAGACTGTAACTGGGAGCTACAGAAAGATGGTGATAACAACATGTGATGCACAAATCGAAATGCTAACACGCTCTTCAGATTTAAAATATTTTGAGAATACATGATACAGAAATTGCAGCTCTGGTTGTATGATGTTACTGTTCACACTGTTGAACAAAGAATCTTTTGTAAAAGTCATCACGGAGCCCAAACTGGATACAATTAAATTTAATGTTGTCATTGGCAACTGCTGGCAACAAAATACAGCTTAGAAAGTACACAAACTATCACCGGCCAATGAAGTGTACCCTTTGTGTTGGCCCTAAGCCCTAATGGATTAAAAGGATTTTGTCAAACAATCATTCTGTAAATGATTTGGTGTTTATGTCAATAATAGGGGTTTCTAGGGAGAATCAAATCACCTACATGGAGAGGCTAAGGCAGTATATTGGGGATGAATAATCATTTCTGAGTAATTTTACGTATTATTTTTGCAACTAAAAATGACTTGAATACGTGGGCTAGCGCTGGTGCCACCTCTGGGCCACCCCATTTCACACAAAAATGTGTGAAATGTTTATTAAGCTACGCTACCTAGTTAAACCTGAGTTAAAAATCCCTTTTTGACCTCCATCATATAACTATTATCAATAACTTTACCACTTTGCCGTCCATGCTTTGATAGACGACAGAACTGCATGAACTTGTTGGTCAAACACTGGAAGACGATGCTTTGGTCATAAAACACATGTCCTTGGAATTGCTAATCAGTTAAGAGTTTCATAACTCTCAAGTCTATTTCTATTCAACATTTATAAGCTGCTCCTCAAATGCATCACTTCGTTCATCAAAAGCTAATTTGTTTAAACTTTCAATTAAATCCACACTTCAGTCTTTATGCAGTTTGTTCTGTATTAACGTGTTTATCTTCACACTGAACATAAAGTCCTTCTGTTTCTGAAAGGTGGCTTAATCGATAGCCTCTGTATAACTTCAAACCCTGCAATTAGTGTTGATGTTTCTTAGTAAACAAACGCTATATTTTGTGTAATGAATATCTGCACTCTCATCTTCTGCTCATTTTAAACACAATGTATTGTGGGAATTTCAATCATCAAAAGCCTTTCTAACTGCATCTGATAAGATCAACATTAAACAAATAATTATTTCTGTGTTCTTCTTCTTAGAGTCTGTTGGCTCAATAGTCAAGTGGCTCATTGCGGAGGTCTCAAAAGGGGGCCAGATCAGCTTTGACCCCTTCCTCTTCTCTCTCAGTAAGTCTATGAATGTCTTCTGTCAGTCCAGGTTGTCGTAAATAAACCTCAGCACAAACAAATACAAAATGATCAATTGTGGCTTCAGACTGTTTATTCTGTGTTGATTCAGCTCAATGTCTTGTCTTTGTTAGAGAAGTATGAGGAGTTTGCCGTCGCTCTGCAATCGACCGATGTTACCTTCACGTCTCTCCCCAACAACCTGGTCGATGAAGTGTGGAAGAACAGACCTCCTCTGCCGCCGGACAACTTGATTCGGCTGCCAGACACAATCATACGTATGTCTTAGTGTACAGTCTGAAGTGTTTTGGTGCCATTTATCTTGTACTGAACCAACCATGTACACAAAGCTATAAGCCATTAAGCATCAATTTATGTTTTTACAACTCTGTAAATATCAAATGTTAACTTGGAGAGGGAAAGACTGCGGATAAGGAAATTACCCAGTCGCCAGTTTGTTTATAGTCAAAGAATAGGCAAATGGAACTAATGGAGGGAACTAAAATGCAGTCAAGCAAAAGGACCACAGCCATATGAAGTGAATTATTGGGGCTAATGTTCAATGTACCAGATGTTAGTGGGTGAAACTGTACTGAATTGTTTGCTCAATTGTCAAAAGCAGTAAACATGTATAGTATAATAATAAAGTATAATAATGAGCAACATCCTTAATCAGAGCTCCAAAAGTAATAAAAGTAATTTTGTTTGTAAAGGAACAGTGGCGAGCAAACTGACCACATGTTACAGCCATCAGAGGGCCCGGTGTAACTAAAATTAAAGCTTAAAGGGCCACTATGTTACCCTTTTTACCTTTTTGTCTTAATAGTGATGTTACTGGTTTGCCTGAAATGTTCCACAGTATGGCATTAATCTTCTCCACCTTACATTTAATTCATTAGGAGTGTTGTTACATGCCTTGAGAAACATGATGAATGTGAACAGGAATGTCTCTCCAAAATCTGACCTGTAACTTAGACTCCCCTTCTTGCTTCCATAGATATATTTAATGCTGTACTATGGAACATTCCAGTCAAAGCTACAACCCACGAACCCCCCACCAGCAAAGTTACATAGTGCTCCTTAATAAAAAGGCTTTTTATAAGAAAATATAAACTATTTGTGTGTGTTTAAATTGCTGTCTTGAAAAGTTTTAAGAGCTGTCTCAAAGTTGATATGAAAGGTTTTCATAATTGACAGTATGGCTGGATCAATAAAGAGACAGAAACTCGACAAAAATAATGGTGGTACTGGAGTGCACTCAATGCATTAGAAAGCCACTACTTTCTGAGCTCTTAATGGACATGTTGGTGTCATCTGAATGTGAAACCTATATCGGTGTTAGTTTTATTTGGAGTATTCTTTCAGAAAGAACGTGGCAGGACAAAGTGCAGGACATCAGGAGGCAAATGAAGGAGACCCCGTACGAGCCCACCGCTCTGCTCCTGTCTGCACTGGATGAGACGGCATGTGAGTGGCTCTTTGAGTTTTACAAGATTGTTAAAGAGAGAAGCCGACTTGTGGGCTTATAATGTGTTATGTCAAATTTAAAGAAAAGACTAGGCTGCGAAGGATGAAGTCCATTTGGTGCCTCTAAAGTGAATAAACACTAGTGGGAATTAGTGAAAGATGAAGTCATTGTTAGCTATATCAAACTACTAAATGTCAATTTCTTCTTAAAATTAAAACAGCATAATATTTAGTTTAGTATAGTTACTGTTCTTGCTTCATTTAAATGTCTTAGCTAATTATTATTAATGTTTTTGTTTTTCATTCAAACAATACTGCCAAGGTAGATAGTGAAAAGTTATAAAGTTTACCCTTGGTCATTGTGAAAAACATATTCTTGGCTACAGTGGAGATGTAAAGCAGATGTAAAAATGTTAGAAACGAATGTATCTGTACTATTGAATAAGTACTTGCTGAGGTCATGTGCGTTTCCTTCATTTGAATTTGTTTCCACAGAGGGTAGGCATTTGGTGTGTCTTACCATTATTCAAGTCTGACTATTCAAAACAGGATTTGCAAATCCCATCTTTACGTTGATGACTGATTTTTTAAAAGAAGCTTTGCAGTCATGCAATTGTGATGCAAATGACGCATATTCTCTGAAGACGTGGTCATTCAATTGTGATCCAGTAATCTATGTATCTCTCTATAGGGCTGTTCAATATGCGAGGCAATGACATCCCATACAATCCCTTCTTCTACTCCTACACACTTGTGACTATGAATGAAATCCGGTAAGCCTATTTTTCTGGATTACATGTGGTCCTTTAAGACTACATTCAGTTGAACACTAATTTTGGAATATTTTATACAACTCTGATGGAAGATATCATGATTTCTACATTTCTCTGAGCCTTTCAGTCTGTTTGATACATTTATTCACATACAACGATCTCATGTAGTCACCCAAAGTCTGCAGATAAAACTGAGACAGTCGCCCAAGAGCAAGAAGGCCAGATGTATCAGCATATTCACTGATTTATGAATGTAATTTTATCAAACTATTTATTGTATTGTATTCATTTGGAGTTACTCTAGTGGCAAATATTCCATTAATTCTGTATGCTATACTGTTATAATTACGCTTACCTGTAATGATGATTATACTTTAGAAATCTGGAGAATTATCACAGTGTTAAGTGCCCATTGACTAAACTATTGTGTGTTTTCATGTCTACAGGCTGTTCTTGCACTTGGAGAGAGTGACTGATGAACTGAAGGTGTACCTAAACTCGTCCTGCCGCGGCCCACTCTGTGTGCAGCTCCAGCGCTACGACTCAGTGCTGACCGAGGTCCAGAAGTATGTGGCCACGCCCCAGGTCAAAGTGTGGATCGGAGCTGATTACACCAACTATGCACTTTACGAGATCATTACACCAAAGGTACAGAATTTGCACACCTGCCAAACAATAACAGTCTTCTATGATGCATTACTTTAGTTTATTAGTGAAAAGGAAAGCTAAGATGTTCACAAAATTTTATGATTGATTTTATATCTGTATTTTATCTGTTTTCATTATGGGCTGAATGCCAAACTAACCATGGCTGCCCTCTTGTGGTCAAAAGTGTATGTTTCAAGTTTTTTTTCTTTTTGTTTTTTCAATTTAGTAGCTTTTACAAAAATGGATCTCAAAATTTTAAACTTCAACATATTATTCATGTTTTTACACATTTTACACTTGCTATTTACATTTTTTTCCCATTCAGTATGTTGTAAATTACTATTCTTATTTTTAATTTCAGGACAAGCTCCTTACATCCTCATACTCTCCAGTGTTGACCACCAAAGCTGTAAAAGATGAGACAGAGCAGCGGATTCTGAGAGAAGCACATGTATGTCTTATAGAAACATAGCTACAAATCATGGCCACATTGAGCTCTCTGCAAACACATTTATGGATGTTGCCCATTAACAGCTTGAACACTTCACTGAGCGCTCATTTCTCCACACAGCACATCTTCTGGTCTCTGTTATGTGCCAGCAGCTGTCCCTGCTGCTATAGTCAGTCTGATTCGCTCTGTTGTGTGTTTGTGTGTAAAGGTGAGGGATGCAGTGGCCGTGATCCAGCTGCTTATGTGGCTGGAAAAGGCTGTGCCTGAAGGAAAGGAGACCGAACTGACTGCAGCTAACTACGTCAATAAGTGTCGGCAGTGAGTAGACACAGCAGTACATTCACTACACCGGGTAAAAAGTAAAAACACATTTTAAGCAAATAGATGTACTTCCTCATAGTTTTGTTTTAACTACATTCTTTAGTGGAAATAATTGTAATTTATTGACAATGCCACACTGCACTGAGCACAACAGCCAAAATAGCACTGTCCCAGTGATCAGATTAAATCAGTTTTTGTCATATTAAAATATTTTCAGAATGCAAAAGGACAGCAGAGGACCAAGCTTTGCGACCATCTCTGCCAGTGGACCAAATGCTGCTCTTGCCCATTACAGGTGTTTTTTAATAGTCACCAGTTTTGGGTGATAACATTCACAAACTGAACAACTACGCCTCTGTTGCAGTCCAACAAATGAAACAAGCAGAAAACTGACAGTGAATGAGATGTACCTGGTGGACTCTGGAGGCCAATATCTGTGAGTAAGAACACATTTTTCTATTTACTCTTTCAGTCTGAAGAGTCATATTTGTTTTCCTTTTTAGAGATGGGACCACAGACATCACCCGAACAGTCCACTGGGGAACACCCACTGCCATGCAAAAGGTATTGAAAACACAATATTAACTCACATTTAAAATGCCACAAATACCTTATGTTTTATTTCAAACTACAGGACGCTTACACTCGAGTGCTCATGGGAAATATTGAAATTTCCAGGACCATTTTTCCATCCGGAACTAGAGGTTGGTATGAACTGTATAGCACCCATTTACAGTGGGTTTGTTTAATAAAAATGGGATAGAGTCATATTAAGTAACACAATCTCATGTAAAGAGCATGGTGGCAAAGTGGTTAGGGCTCCTGCCTCCCATTGAGGAGATCATGTGCTCAATTCCTGGGCCAGGCCAACATTAGGTCAATGTGTTAACCCTGCCCCTGTCCAGACTGTACCCTGCCTAGTGCGGTGACTGGGACAGGCTCCAGTCCCCCTTGACTCCCAACAGGAACAAGTGGTAGAAGATGTATCACATGTAAATGTGCCAGATTTAGCCATAAAGGCTCATTTCTATCTGTAGTCCCATGCTATAAATCCTCCTATGAATGATTTAATACTTTGTGTTACAAGAACATGTATATTGTTTTCCTTTCAGGTGTAAATATGGAAATGTTGGGCCGCAAAGCGTTATGGGAGGTGGGCCTGAATTATGGCCATGGAACAGGTCATGGTGTTGGGAACTATTTTGGAGTGCATGAGTGTAAGATTTATGCTTTTTATAATTATCAATTTTATTTTAATAACGTCCACATTGATAGTTCCTTGTTTAACTGTTTTCTCCAGGGCCTGTTGGCTTTCAGGGCAACAACATTCCCTTCACAGCCGGCATGTTCACATCAATAGAACCGGGCTACTACAAGGAGAATGACTTTGGGATTAGGATTGAAGACATTGCTGTGACTGTGCCTGCAAAAACAAAGGTACGATGACCAAGACATTAAGAATGTAATTCTGAAACAACACTAATTTTAATTTATGTTCTCTCTCCTGGTTCCTTTTAAGTTTGGTAACAACTATCTAACCTTTGAGACTGTATCTCTGGTGCCATATGACCGCAAGCTGATTAACGTCACTCTTCTGAGCCCGCAGCAGGTATGACTCACTCTGACTGTTTGCATGAAAGAGTCATTATGGACCCTATCAAAAGAAATACAATCCTAATTTTCCCAATTGATTTGATCACATGCACCCCAAGCATATTAATTTGTCACTTTATTCGTCGTATATTTATGTCTAACAGCGTTTACAACAAAGTGACTGAAAACTGTACAACACTGTTGAGTATTATTTATTGATGACAAACAAACCAAATGCTTATTTATTAAATCCATGTTGATTATATTGCATCATTGTGCAAAAGCATTGGATCTATATAGCACCTTCCAAGACACCTAAAGCTCTGTACATTGCATTATTCATCAACTTGGTGGTAAACCACAACTGTAGCCACAGCTGCCCTGATATAAACTGACTTTAGCTAGAGGTTCTAGCTTTAATGTCAACAAACAGTTGGTGGGATGTGCAGGGGTGTCCTTATGATCCTGGAGGCTTGTCTCCTGCATAATTGTCACTGGTGGCCTTTTTATGCTCCGCAGCTCCAGTGGCTGAATAACTACTATGTAACGATCCGGAGGCTGCTGGGCCCAGAGCTGGACCGTCAGAACCTGTCTGCAGAGAAGGCCTGGGTGCTGAAGAACACTGAGCCCATCACAGACGTTGATTCTTCAGCAAACATCTCCTCCTCCTCACTGCCCCTTCTCACTTTGGCATTTGCTCTGATCCAAAGCCTCCTGTGAGCGCTCCCTGCCTGTTGAAGCAGATTTGCACTCCAAGTGCCCGTCTATGCAGTGTCTGCTGAAATCAACAGTCAGCTATTTTTCTACTTTTTGATGTGTTTTCAACCAAGATACATGTGTGTGCAATAGTCTAGTTTTAAAATTATTAATTAAAAGTGTGATGTTTCTTGATTAGATGTTTTCAAACTGGACTTTTAAAGATCCACTATTTTATTAAAGTTTTTAAAGACGTTCTTGCTTTGTTTTTGTTTGTTTACTTTATTAGGGAAAAACACAAGAGATGCATTCCCTCATTACCGTGAGTGCATTTGGCAAAAATAAACATGGCCAATGCAATGCATACTTTGAAATCATATAATAATGAGCAACTCTTTCCCTTTGCACAATATTGTAAACAACTATAAATGTCTAGTTTAACCTGATCTATGTTAATCTAGTTGTCTTGTCAGCACATCTCAAAGGTGTGATAACACACACCACGCACATGTCCAACCCCTTGTTTTTATCTGTTCGTTAACTATGGTGGTTGTCGGTCAAGAGGCAAAAGAGGAACTTGAGTATGAGATCATTGTTTTAGTGAACTGTTCCACTTCTGCATGCTCCTTTTTTTGTCACGGGTTACCTTTATATAAAATTTAGAAACTAACAAAAACTCCCCATTTGTTTATCTGAAGGTAAGTTAAAATAAGATTGGCTTAAGCCTGCATTGTATATATTAACTTCCTGTAATCACTGCTTTCCAGGTGTTGTTGGGCTTTGAGGTTTCTCTTCGTGCAAACAAATTCTTCTATTTTTTTTTTTTTTTTTTTAGTCTTTTCAAGTAAAGTTTGATGCTAACCTTAAGTCAAATGACGGGAAACTAAACTGGGGCATCCTTTTATCATGTGGTTTGCTACCCAACCAAAATAACAAGCTGCTTACACTGTACTTCCCTCTTTGCCTCTGTGACCAATGTTTCCATCCACTGTACAAAACATCTACAACTAGGATAGTCTGTATCAAAGGTATTTTTAACTTTCATTTATAAATATAAGATAATTACAGTTACCATTAAAAAAAAAGTGATGATGTGTGTTTAGAGGAAATCAGAAATTCAGATTTCAAGGACAGACTATAAAATAATAGAATGAACTTCAAAGTCAGTTTCACCAAATGGGTCACTAACCAGGTCTAAACTTACTCTTTCAGCTGTTTCTTGAACAAGAGTGTAAGTCATGTTCACATTGCATACAGCCCTAACCACAGTTCTTACAAAACAGCCATACATGCAGTAAGCACCACCAAAGACAAGAGTTCCCTCCCTGCGTCTCTGAGGCCATGTGACTTCCTCCCAGCTTCTGCTCTTCTTTCAGCTGCTCAGACTCCAGCCGTAGCTCTGCCGGCCTCTCCAAACGACAGTGAGAGACCAGACACCCCACAGCATTAGTGGACTTTGAAGACAAGGTTCTATTTCTGAGGTCCAGAGAACGTGGGACCAAAGACCAAAGACGATGCTGCGGAGAAGGCCATCCAATGCATCCGAGAAGGAGCAGGTGCAAAAGAAAAAGGTGAGTTTTGTTCTTTGAGATGTCAGTATCTACTCTTCATATAAATAACCGTAGTGACCATACAAAGTGATATGTTAGAGTACATTTGCATATTGGCTGAACATACACTGTGCAACTGCTGTTTGGCAGGTTCAATAAACAGGATGTGGTTCAGTTATATCGAGCTTATGTCACATCAGGTATACCATATACTCATGTCAATACTTGTATGCAGTTAATGAACACTAAATGTAATAAGATTGTATTTTAATGTATGTTTGCATTTTACTGTATGTTTTTAACCGCTGTGTGTGTAAAGCACTTTGGTCAGCGATTGCTGTGTTAAATGTGCTCTATAAATAAACTTGACATTGACATTGACATTGACATTTAACTTTTAATACTCAATGTTAACCTGTGCACTCTGCTGTATACTGTAAAAGATTATTCATTAGTAATTTTGGGAGACCATGTGTCGCCTCTTGTGGTGACAGTTTCTCATTGCACATTTAACTTGAGGTGTTGCACAGTCATCCCCTAACTATCACAAAAGTGAGGCAGGGCAACTGTTCTGAGGAGACTCTGAAGACTGGGCCTGACGTATGTTTGACTCAACTCTGATCTTCTGTGGCTTTCTGCAGTGCAGTTCTGTATTGTGAGTCACCAACAGTTGCCAGAAGAATAGATCATCTAGCAGGAGTGTGCAGCGGCAGGAGCTGCAGAGGTGCAATGATGGGTTCACAGCAGTTGCCCAAGCGTTGCCTGTTTCCTGTGGTTTTTACTGAGAACAATGAGATAGCAGCAGTCAGAGTAAAACGTAAATGGCAACCCAGTTGCAAAAGAGAAGATGAGATTTGAGGTTGGTTAAAATGACTACATTGCTTGCTGGCTAAGTGTCTCATGTAGGGCTTTTCTTCACACTCAAGACCACTGCAAAGTCACACAGTAGTCATTATACACATTATGGAGGCGAGAGTGGCCACAGCTGCCCCGGTGCAAACTAATGGAAGAATGGCTGCTAACCCAAGGATACAATAGCACACTGTTATTGTGCCTTTGGGCAGGCTCGTTGGAACTGGGATCAAACCTCCAACTTTTATTTTTTTGGGCCACTGCCTCTTGCTTATTGTAAAATAAATCTCATAATACAAGTTTGGTAATCTATTAGTGTCAACAAAGATATCATTAGTTTATACTCATATTAATCTAATCTGGACAATATATAAAATGTATTAATTTATAGAAAAAAGATTTAAAATAACATAAAAAGGGCATAGGATGTTGTTTCTGCACTTTTGTGATTAATATGACAGGCATTTCACATCTGTCTGATAATGAAACCTTAACTAATACATTTAAAGACATATTTTAACACATTTCTGTTGGATTGACATAATATCATCCGAATATCATGATCTGGATATCTCAAATATCTTGAGGTATTTATTTTTCTCAATATCGCCCACCCTTTGCCATCTTATAATAATAGGGATAATCATTAAAAAAACACTTGATTGAAAGTTGATTGAAAGACATGAGTAGTTCATGCTCCCATTGATATAATATGGTGCCAAGTTTGTTACAACAGTTAGCAATAGCTCTTCACCAGTGAAACAAATCATATTTAAAAAGGTGAAATAAAAGGTTGTTTGAACCTTTTATTTCACTATTTTGGCTGTAGAGAGGTTTGGTCTCAGAATTCACTTCATAGCCAATTCAGCACAAGCTAGTGGTTCCCAACCTTTTTGGCCCTGTAGGGGCCCCTGAGCATCTCTCTCTCTGATGCCTGTAATGCTGATTATTTAAGATTATTAAGTATAGTATAATGTAAATTTTTACTATTTATGTTTTCTTGTTTTCTTGATATTTATGATAAAATCCTATTAAATTTGTTTAATCTATTTATTTCCACCTAGACCTGTCACAAAACGTATTTTGAAATATAATATATTGCTATAGATAATATCACGATAAATGTAATATTGAAAATACTTGCCACTGGCACAATAACCATTAAGCAGACTAAACCCAAGAAACATTTTAATGTACAGTATTGTTAAAGGCATGAGCTACAACAAATAAATAGCAGAATGAAACAATAATTATATTCCCAAAATCGACTTATTTAAAATCTACTGATAAAATATACAAAATATACTTATAAATCTACTTACTAACCCTCTACAGCACAAATATTATTGTATTACAAAAATCTCACCACTATTGCAAAGAAAATGAACACACAATAAGTGTTGAGCCCCAAAATATATTGTTCCTTCCATATTATATTTTGATGATTATGTTTATGATAACTCAAATCTTAAAACCCCTCCAAGTGCCCCTTGGTAAGAGAGAACGCGGCCCTTTTTCTAGATGTGCTAAAATAAGGGTTAACCTCAATAAATATATTTCTTGCTTTCAGCTCACGTTACAAAGGTCAAGCAGCTTCAAGGACTTTATGAAACACAAGCCAACATCCCCTGTAGCTGTGGACAAAGAATTCAGTTTGGAGGAGTCGGTGAGTTTTATCATCTTCCTGAGTAACTTTTGGTTCAGTATTTAGAAGTGACACTTCCTACTCTTGTTGCGTCAGTTTGTTTATAAGTGGTAACTCTTAATAGACAAGGGGGGCATCTAAGCTTCCAGCCCTCTGCACGTGTGTCATTATGGGTCATCTCAGAGAAGTGTGACTTCCTCTGTAGAGGTGGAAGTTAGACTCATATGTAAACAGCAGAGGAAGTCAGGAGGACGGCTGCACTGAGCCAGAGGACAGGAGACAGAACATCCTCTGTGTGAGGCAGCCAAGCACAGAGCCGCTGTCTGCAAATACATTTAACACCAGCAGAGGACTGTTTACAGAAATAAACGCTATTTTAAAAAGCCAAATAATTCCTACCATTGATTTAGTTGTCTGTTTTTAGTTGTCTGATCTAGTTTCTTTAGCGCCTTGAATGACCCCAGTCCCTTTAGTTCTTCAGCCTGTGGCCAGTACTTTCATCCTCAAGTCAAGTGAATTGGCCAGGCCCAGAGTTATCACTGGATTGTATCGAATATGCATGGATATTATAGATACTGGTGACACAATGATTGCTATTGGCCTGTATTCTGTTTCATGGCGATAAGTTTTACTTCTAGTTGGTCAGGTTTTTCTACTTATATTTTTAGGCAGTGTTCTTTTGCAGTCGGCTATTTTTGATGACAGGTTCCTCTTTAGGCAAAATTCCTCACCTCACATTAATTGAATATTACAGTTGCACAAAACTGTGCAACAAGTTCACGTATGCACTTTCAGATGTGCTCTGTGCACCTGGCACGTGACTTTGCGGTTACGAGCAATGTGGGTGCCACTTACCACAAGAACTCTGATAGTTTGAAGCTAACAAAGACAAAGACATCTTATTACAAACATAGATGCTCTTTTTTTCTCTTCCAGGAGGCTGAAGGAGCGCAGATCGAAGATATGGGGAAAGGCGGTATCAAACTGGGCAAGAAATGGCGCAATGTCATTTCACGCACCATGACCCGCAAAACGTCCAAGATGGTGCAGAAGGCCCTGGCCGAGGAAGGAGTGAGGATTACTCTCTCTTTGTTAATAACACACCAAAAATGCAAATGGGCCTAAAAAATAAGCTAAACGGTATAAAGAGCTTGGTGGTACTTTATCGCCATCTAGTGGACAAATATGGTAAATGCATTTTATGATATACAATCTCCTGTGCTTTTCACTAAAGTATATTAAAACCTTCGCTGAAATGCACCACACAGTTGTATAAAAGTGCATGCAGTATTTATTATATACGTATAACTGCAGAGGAACAATTTTAAACAAACATATTGTTTTGTTCAGGGTGACAGCTGTGAGGACCTGTCCCCTGTCTCTCCAGACTTTGTCCCTGATCTGAGTTTGGGACAGAGGACGTCTGTGTGCTCCACAGAATCAGAGGACACTGTACCCAGCCCCACCAGGCAGCTCTCCACCAGTGAGTCTTCATAATGATCACAATCCAGATAAGAGGCAAACGTTGCCTTTTGGTCACCTCATTTCCCCCCTAAGCATTAGCCCCTGTTTCAGTTAAACACTACAGACCAATGTAATGTTGTTGAAATGTCACTCTTCTGTATATGTCCCCCACAGACTGTGACAGGCAGAGTTTGGACAGTGGCTACAGTCAGCGGGACAGTATGAGACTGGAGGACAGCTCCTACAGCGGCCCGTTCTGTGGCCGCGCTGTGGTTCACACTGACTTCACCCCCAGCCCATATGACATGGAATCACTCAAACTACAGGTGAGCTTCTTCATCTCAGTGTATTCAGTCTGGGAATCTTGTTGACTGTAGCTAGAAGGCAAGGAAAGTTTATTTGTAACAGATAAACACATGAATAATCATCATAAAATGCACATTTAAAAGAAAAGAGTGCAAATAAAATCTTTTCAGTCTCAGTCAGAAAGAAGTGCATGTATTAACGTGTTTCAGTGGTGTAAGAAGTACTCACGTTTTTGTGCAGATACAAAGACACACAGTTACTTAAGTAAAAGTGAAAGTATCACATAAGAAATATTATAAAGTAAAAGTATTGAAGCATCAATTTTGGAAACTATTAATGCGTAAAGTTGTTTGTTTTTTTTGGTCAAAGGAAACTAGTGAAATGATCACTTCATTTATCTTGTCATTTATTTTGTCAAAACCTCAAAATTGTTAGGAAGGATGTCACCATGACCATTTCAGGCAGCTCAAACCCTACAGAAAAATATAATGGGTAGAAAGTACAGTACCTGCTCTCAAAGGTAGTGAAGTAAAACTAAAAACGTATCTGAATTTAAAATGTTTAAAATTGACTGAACTACAGTTCTTGTACTTTTGTACTTCATTACTTTGCACCACTGCGCTGTTCTTATCTATCAATATTACATCTGCAGAGAGGAGACATAATCCACATAATAGAGAAGCCTCCAGTCGGGACATGGACGGGAAAGCTGAACAACAAAGTGGGATCCTTTAAGTTCATCTACGTCAACCTGCTGCCGGACGAGAGCCCCTCCACCAAGCGACGACAGCACATCCACAAGAAGACCAAGAGCAAAGCCAAACCCAGGACTCTGGAGGAAATCCTGGACAGAATTGGACTCACTGTAAGACACTCATTATTCACTCTTAGAAAATTAAAGGTTTTGTTCTGTTGAATAAAAAAAGCATTTGAAAAGAAATTCTTGAAGAGAATTTGATTGATTAGCTCCAGTGCGACATCTGTTACAAGTAGCAATGGGACAATAAATAATAATATCGCTCATCACAAGACAAGACAGTATTAGTTTTTTGATACATTTTGTATCATTTCGGTAATTGCCAACAAAGATAATTGGCATTACATCATCAGATAGTACAGAAAAAAACTACGTATTGCAATTCTATTAAGTTGTTAAAACAGATAACATTGTACAGACATTTTAGTACATTTCCAAAACATTTAAAACTGTCACCAATTTTAATGATTAGACAAGACATTAATCGCATTTATTTTGGCCTCAAAAATCATGACAAACAGGTTCAATATGGTCCCATGCCTAGTCCCGAAAACATTGAAAATGGTTTTACTGTTTTGCCTACACAGATTCCGTTTACAAATGACCAAAACAAAAAGATCAGGGATACAATTGTTAGTCCTGTTGTTGAAACATATATCTTGTGTTTCTTTTCTCCTGTAAACGAGACACGTGACTGTTGTGTGTCTGGCAGGAGCTGAGTGGTTTGCTGTCGATGCATGGTTTCCAAAGCCTGGAGGATTTCACGGGTCTGAAGGAGTCGCACCTCAACGAACTGAACATCACGGACCCAGAGCAGCGCTGCAAGATCCTGGGCGCCACAGAGCTCTTTAGAGACTGTAAGTTCAACTCATCTACATTGACCTGTGTCTAGTAATATTTTCAGTCTCAGGTGTCTGAACCCTTTGTGACAAACAAAATACGAGGACTTCACTGACGTAAAATAGCAGAACATTTTTTTCCCATTATTATATTTAGTATTAAACTATAACCGTTGTAAACTGCAAAACTGAGCAAAACGCTTTAATAACAGAACCTTGTTTATTGACTTCCTGTTCAAAACTACTGCACTTCATAGTGGCATTTCACCTTGTAAAGCAGTGTATTTTTATTTACGTTTGATTTAGTAAAAAAAAAAAACTCGAGCCTGCGTGCAGGACAATACAGGATTATAATCATCAAGATAATAATGAGGAAAAACCATTATAACATGGTTAAAAACTAAAAAAAATGTTGTTTTCACATAATATGTCCCCTTTAATGTGTGTGATGTACACAGCATAGACTCACAAAAGCTTTATTGATATCAGAAGTTCTAATAAAAAAGGCAGTACTCTCTATGTCACTACACCTTTGAAATAAAACAGGACTGATGGAGTGGAAGGGTATTGTGCAAGGAAGAAGGACCTGTTTGCGAAAGGGCCAACTTTAGATTTACAATCCAGATTTTTGCTAAATAAACATTGTAATTGTTGTCTCCTGTAGCCGATGAAGAGTCAGAGTCAGCGGAGGATGATGAAGAATCTGTGAAGGACACAAAGGAGCCCAGAGATTCGGGTTGTTTCGAGAGCTCAGAGAACTTAGACAAACCCAAAACAAATCCACAGGAAATGTCAGAAAACTCAGCAGACCAGGAGAAAGACCCTCCAGAACCAGAACCAAAACAGGAAGCCCCCACAGAGGAAGAGGTGACCGCCGTCGAAGAACAGATGAAGGAGCTGACATTCACCGAAGACCCAAATCTGAACTAATTCATGAACTTATCATGTTGGTCTGTGAAGGAAACTCCAAACTGAAGCCAAACATACAAATACTTTGTTTTTAAATGGGCTCAAATATAAACAGGACTTTGAAGTACAGCAGAAAGAGATTATACCGCATTGTACTTTAGGTACTGACTGAGCCATTTGACACAGGCGCAAACTATTTAATTGAAGCATTTCACTCTTTACTTGACTGTCAGTTAAATTTATGTGTTGCTTGTGTTGATATCAAAGTACAGCAGTGACAGATACTGTCTGTACTGCAATGTACTTTAGGTGCTGACTTCACTCTTTACTTGACTATCAGTTAAATACATGTTTGTTTGTTTGTTTTATTTTGTGTTCATATCAGAGCAGGACAGATAAATCAATTCAGATGAAACCAAGGAACACAATTTTCAGACTGAGGCCTGCTTGTGTCAGAAAAATATGTATTATCATTGTTATGCCACACTATGCCATTGAACCTTTTTTGGATCCAAGATGGATGTTTTGTTTAGCTTTTTGGTCGTAGAGATTGTACAAACATGTAGCAAGGATAAATGAAGTACGTTTTCTTTGTAATGTGTCATTTTAGTGTCATAACTTGAGTCATGAAGTAGCTGATGAAACATTGCTGTAAATAGCACTTGTATTTTGTATGTTTTACAGCTCAAGGAAATGGATTCTTGTCCATTGAGCCACGTTTTAAAATAAATTAAAATATTGTGAAATGTTTATTTTAGGGTGAAGGTAGTGTTCACTAGAAGTTAAAAATGTTATAATATCTGACAGAGGACGGGCATAAATAGCTCTTCTATGAGAGCTTCTTAGTTTTTGAATGAAATATTACACCATAAAATCAGCAAGGTCATTTTTTTAGAGGGACTAGATCCAAAAATGTGCCATAATAATCTTGTCTCTCAACTAATGACAATAATGCTTTTTGTGATTTAATAATTCTACCACTTCAGCATCAATAGAAAACCAAATCATCATTTCACATCTGTTCATCTGTGCTGACAAAGAAGACATTGACCTTTGCACCAGTTTGTTTTATGTAGATAGCACCAGAAATGACCAAGACATTAACCATATGACTGCACCACTTCCATCTCCATGACAACCAAGCCACCTCCTGCTGAAAAAGAAAACAGCAGTAGTTGGCTCTCTCGTTTGCGCTCTCGTTGGCGCTGGTTGGTTTGTAAACATTTGTTTATGTAGAAGGTAACCCATCCATCTGTGCTTCACACTCCAATAAAAGACAAAATATGATAAACACAAAGGACTTCACAAGTGTTGCAGATTGTTGGATTCCAATGTGGACTTCATGCTGTCCTCATGTTACGCCTCCAAACCTATGAGAGAGCCACGGTTTTAAGGTGTTTATTTACCAGACACGCTGATCATGTAAAAGAAGTGAATTTAATTGAATGAAGTACACAGAATCACAGTGTTGATACTAAAGGTGGAGACTTCCATCAACATATTCTTATTTCAGAGCATTCAGATTTGTTTACACCATGGCGTTACTACACAACTGTTGGCCAATCCCTTTAAATGTGCTCAGAAATATCCCTTTAACAGCATCTATTACATTCTTGTTTAGGCTCTGACTGGTCTGGGTACTGACTTTAGTGAACCGTTTTATTTTTCCAAATGTGTTACATTTCTTCACATCACACAAACTTGTGAACAATTTACAGTAAACACACTACCGGGCAAAGGTTTGAACAAACTAAAAATAAAGAAAGACCTTAAAACGTAGGTTTTAAGGTTTCTTTATTTTTATGACTATTTATATTGTGAATTCTGGAATAATGTAGAAAACAAAGTGTGGAAAGATGTTTTATATTTTGAATTTAGCAAAAAAGCCCCACCTGCTTTGATCACTGTTTTTTTTCACACTTGGTATTCCACATCTGAACCCTGACAAGTCACACCAGTGAAAACCACTTCAGGCGACTTCATCATGAAGCTCATTGAGAGGAAAAGGGTCAGCAGTGCTGTAAACAAAGAAAGGGTATAGCAAAGGAATCTGAATCTAAAATTCATTCATTCATTCATTCATTCATTCATTTTCTACCGCTTATTCCCGTTAGGGGTCGCGGGTGACTGGAGCCTGTCCCAGTGACTTTGGGCCTTAGGCGGGGTACACCCTGGACAGTGGCCAACTCGTCGCAGGGTTAACACAGACACAGACATGGACAGATAACCATTCACTCTCACATTCATTCACTAGGGACAATTTAGAGTTGTCAATTAACCTACACAGTCATGTCTTTGGACGGTGGGAGGAAGCCGGAGAACCCGGGGAGAACCCACGGTAACACGGGGAGGACATGCAGACTCCACCCAGAGAGATCGTGTGATGTTAGGGTGGTTCGGAATTCGAAACCACGATGTTGGCCTGGTCTGGGATTCGAACCCACGATCTCCTTATTGAGAGGCAGAAGCTCTAGCCGCTCTGCCACCGTGAATCTAAAATATAAAACATATTCAGAAGTATTTAACAGGTTTTTCTTTGCTACAAAATTCCATACATTGGGCTTCATATATTTGACATCCTCAGTCAATGTTAAAACAAGTAAACATGACGAAAAAAAACATGGATGAGAAGGTGTGTTCAAACGTTAGACCGGTAGTGCATTTGAAAATAAATGGGTAATAAACTCTATTAGCTGAAACTGAACACAGAAAAGTAAACTTGGTCAGTGGATTTAAGCAGAAGTGCTTGAAGAGTGATATTGGTCAAAATGACCAATGACAAGCTAGCATCGACACAAACAAAAACACAGTTAAAATAAATACATTATACATCATTAATATTTGCTTGGGAGCCTGCCTTTGACCAGCAGTGAGTGTCCATTCAAATACAAAACCCCAGCCATCACTCTAACCTTCATTAACTGTATAAATACTTATTTACATAGAGCATAGCTAAATACTTGGAAATTTCCTAATTTCTTTCTGGTTAGCTGAAAATCCAATTGTCTTTTAAATTTTGACAACGTTTCAATTTGACAAGTACATTTGGTGTATTTAAACTGCAATACTATTGACACACTGGGTTTCTACTTGATATATTATTCACAAACACTGTCTTGCATACAACACAAGCACTAATACAAACGCTCTCTAACCGCTAATATCATTATAGTCTAAGAAGTGTCTTCTCTGTCCCTTGTTTATCCCAGTGTGAATCAAAACGCTTAGTCTTCTCTGACATGGTGTGCACAGTGGAGCTAAAGGATAACTGCCAAAACTGTTGAAGGAGCTGAGTGAAATATGAAAGACATGATGACGAGACAGAGCTTTGAGGGGCAGGAGGGCTCTGTCAGGAAGATCTGCTGACGGAAGTGCACATCATTACTAACACTGGATGTAAATATATCAAAACATGCGCCTATCAGTTTCACCACTCATTGGCTGAAGACTACTACAACTATTATCTATGTACAATTTAACAATGGCTATGTTTTTGCTTTGTTTAGTCTAGATCAGTGGTTCCCAGCAGCAGTAACAGGTGTGAAAGGAATTTGGCATCACTGGGTCGATTTGAACATAATGATATTCAAATACTCCGAATACAAATGTTTAACTACATAACCACTGCAGCGCAAAACTGTTGCCTCTAACAACATGATATTTCCCATTTCTATCTTATTATGCTGGAGGATCCACTGGACTAAACTTTATAATGTTGGCATTTCTGACTAAACACTGGTATTGAAGTTCTGAACAGGTGGTGGATCTCAGTTGCATTGGACAGTGCAACTGCAGCAATAAGGCACTGTTTCAAGTCTCTGCCTTCATTCATGAAAAGTCTTCACTCAGAAGGTCACCTGACTTATTTTTCATGAAATTGACGTATCAAAATGGAAGGACTGTTTAGATCAGTTCACAACGACGCTGACGGCAGCAATAACTTAAAAGGTAGATTGACTTTCTTATAAGTGAAATATATTAGATTTCTGATGCACACAAACGCCCCCTGCTCGACATATACCGGCACAACATATTCCACATCCACAATCATCAGCTTCTTTGTGATTTGCATAGAGCATGTTATATGTGCACAACAAAAACAACTTTGCCAATGGCTCGATTATACTTTCACAATACACGTTGCTATGCAATTTTAAATAATGGACAACAGTCAGATCAGCTGTCCAAAAGGAGGACATTGTTTTTGTTTTATCCAGCATTGTCTTATCCATGCAGTGTTAGGAGACAGGATACAGCTGACGTCCCATTTTGTCCACCATCTCTCCATAAGAGTTCATATTTGATTAAGAGGTCTCTGTAAGAAGATGGCTGCTGCAGTAACTCTTGTGGTCGAGTGATTGAGTGATGCGCGCACCAATAGTTTAACTGTTTCTTTCCTGAGTGCGCAAGATGTTGGAGGGGGCGGGGCAAGGACGCTGACTCCGCCCTCTGGTGGAGTTAATGGGGTTTGTCCTTGGCGATGGATGTCTCGACGTCGGTCTCCGGGGAGGCCAGGGGAGGCAGTTTGGCAGTGGGCGGATGCTCTTCTTTGGGAGAGTGGCTCTTCTCTGCTGCTGAGCCAGCACCAGCCTTGGCTTCGTCGGGCGTGCATTCATTTGGGATGAGAGGAGCTGTGGTTTTCTGTGTGCAGAGGACAGGACACTGAAACATAGTGCTAAGACACAGCGTAGAAAAACTGTATGCCTCAACAAAAACATTATCTCAGGTTGAAAGGCATCTCAATTCTAAATGTAATATCAAAATTAGACTTTGCTATGGGCTCAGCAATGTAATGGACAAATCAATACTCCCGAACTATATTCAACACAATGTGTAAGTGTTGAAACAGTAGAAGTAACTGTCCTTCAGGTCATTATGTGCACCAAGTTACTGTTCAGTTTCAAGACTCAGACTTGAAAGTGATTTCAAAATATATTGCTTGAGTTAATGATCTAAAATTAATTTTTGGTCTTCACTGTCAAATATTTGAAAAGCCAGAAAATTACTTAAGTTTACATAATAATTCTCTTGCAAAGAGTAAATGTGGCTCACCGTAGTTTGTGGTGCAGTGTCATTGTTAGAAGGAAGAGCAGCCAAATCGTCCTGCATTACACCTCTTCTGTCCAACACACTACAGGAAAACAAAATGATTTACTGCTAAATGTGATGGCACTAAATTGTAAAAGAACAATTTCTGGTAATAAACAGCTATACACTGTGTGGTTATAGCATGTGGATCGTTACCTTGGATATGTGGGTCCACAGAGCACCTCACAGCAGTTTTTGATGATGTTCTTGTGACTGTATGGATTCTGGAGGCGGTTCTTCCCTGACCAAGAGCCTTTGATCTGTGTAAACAATGTGAATAACGCATTACTAATAGCATATTATTTCACATCCTCTGTTCTATCATGCAGACAGATTAGCTTGTTATCATATCTAATTCAAAGGCTTGTTCAATTTTTGCATTTAAATCCCACAGTCTTGATTTTGGTCTACAATAGGCATTTGGGGAGATTTAACTGTTCTTAGCAATTTGTAGTTCTGCATGGCAACAAACTGTTTTTCAAATTTGAATGTACAATTTAACAACTGAAATTAGAGCCTGCACCTGACATTAATCTGGCTTTAGTGGTGTATTCTCCGCAATCGAATCAGTCTGCATGTTGTCCATGTATAACTAGCATGGCCTCGTACACAAACCTGTCTGATAGGTTTTATCAAAAACAACCTAAACCCAGAATGAGACCACACAGAACCCAGTGCAACTACTCACACTACCACAATAACAAAGAGCAGAGCGGCGTTTGTGTGCTTCAGTTGTACTGAGTAACCTCAGAGTGTACCGAGTGACCCAGTGGCACTGGAGTGGAGCGCTCACAGCAGAAAGACTTTAGTTTGTGAAATGTAGGTCAAAGCCGCTCTGGGTGCTGTAGACGCAGCCTGTGTGAGCGGCGTACAGAGCATGTGCCATATGGGAGCCCAGCAACAACACTCCAGGAGCCTCTTTTTAGACATAATTTTTCTGCTGCAGTTTTCCACTTCTCTCTGTGTATGCCTGTGCCCCTCTGCTGCGCCCCTCCCTCCTCTCAGTATTTTGGCGGCGTGCCCAGCCCTGCAGATATCGACACATCTATTATTAGTCCAATCACAGATATTGAAGCAGTGGGTCTGACAGCCATTGTGTCAACTCCTACTGCAACATCACACTGTGTTTGCTCATCAGTGTACTTCATTACTGATTAAATATACAAAAATGAGGCCAACCATCCCACAAGAAAGAACGCGAGCGATTATAAATAAATCATTACAAAGTATGAGCGCGAGCAGTAGCTTTCAGGCATGACGTGGAACTACTGCTGCTACTTAGTGCTACAGCTCCTGCTGTCACACGTGGGCTCACAAATACCTCAGTTTAGTACACATATTCTTGAAGTACTATATACAGACAGCATAAACTGTGCAACAGTCCACCTGCACGGCTGCTTCACATCAGCCGCTCTCAGCCTACTGTCCTCAGTGCAGTGACTAAACATTGACTCAATGGTAATGTGCTCAACAAATCAATACTTTCCCCTCATTTAGCCTCAGACGGGGAGCTCACTTCTCACACGCAGAGTGAGTTTAGACAGGAATTATTTTAGGAATAAAAGAAGCCATTTAAGCACTTTTTATAAGCAGTCTATTTCCGTGCATTAAGACTGCAGTTATTAGCATTTTAAGGGAAGCTATTCTGTTTGACATTCAGATTATTCATGCAGGATGTTTGGCAACATTTGTCTTGTAATTCTATTAATTAAGAGGATAAAAAGGCAGATAGGGTTCACTATATCCAGTATAATGCTGTTTGTTTGGGTGAATAGAAATGAACAAGCTACAAACAAATGTCTCCTTTTTCCCCTCAGTATTTTCCCTCTGGGGTTGCCACAGCAAATTATCTGTTTTCTAGCATGTACTGGTACAAGTAGTAATTTTAGAATCACACAAAATATATTTAATTCATTTATTAAATCAACCCTCCTTTTTGTTGCTGTATGTTGTTTTTTCTCATCAAAAACATGTGGAGGGTTTTGTTTCTTTTCATGGTCTGCATATTTGTTTCATTCCTAACGCCTGGTTGCATCTTGTGATGTCATTAGGTGGTTCTCATAATTTATTTCAGCACTCAAAGTGCCTACTCTAACATGAATCTCATTGCTGAAGCTAGCAGCTATAGCTTTGAGTTTCATTTGAACAGCTTCACGCTTTAGAGCTCATCTCCTAACACGTGATACCAGGAACAATGATGTCAATGGTTGTAGCGTTAAACCTAATAAAACTAGATGCAAAGAGCCAAAGGACGAGTGTGAGGCGACTGTTGTTGCAGATGCACTTACGTCCTCGTTGGTGGTTTGATTCAGAGAGATCAGGTAAGTGTGGAAGCCTGTCAGTCCCACTACCGACCACAAGGTGAAGAAACACACCAACAACTCGATGACAGTGAGGAGCAGTTAAAGAAAACCACAGCTGATCCTCCGTGGTTATTAATGCCAGAATGTGATGACAGACGGATTAAACATTAACCAACAGTGAGGGGAAGTGAGACAAAGAGAAGGGACAGAGGACAAGGAAACTTATGAAATAGATCAGCGTTTACTCAACATCCACATGAGTGAGGGCTTTAAAGGTGCCCTAACCCCAATCCTGTACAAAAAAGCAAATGTAAGGATATGTTCCTGGTGTATCCTTCAGCGTGTTCAGAAAGCCACTGACCACAGAGCCTGAAAAATACACATGCAATATTGAAACACCATGTTACTTTGATATTTGTATGCATAAATACAGTACATTCATTTTAACCTTCATTTTAAAAGACATTTTACTCTCATTGATTACCCCATACTCTAATGTCAAATGAATGTACAACTCCACTCATGTACATTTGTTTGTGTGGGAACAGACTGTAGTTAGTGTTTTCATATAGCTTGAACTTACTCTGTGTTTGTATCGAAATGCTACTTACGCATGGCAACATGGACAATGTCAAAGGTGAAGATGTAGACGGTGAGCAGGGACAGGGATAATGTGAACAGGTAAAAGTATCTGTAGTTTCTCTTGCCCACGCAGTTGCCCACCCAAGGACAATGGTGATCGAAGCGGTCTAGGGACAAGAGAAAAACATCTGGATCAATTGGCTTGTCCTCTCCTCCCCTCTAACAGTTTGAAAATGTTAGATCTGATGCTGATCTAAACACCAGGAGTGCAGTCAGAGGTGTTGTTCCTCTGAGAAAAAGTGCGTTCGGACAGGCATCTTTCTCAGTGAGAGCGGCACAGCAATGGAGCTCAAAACCAGTGATCATCAGGGAAATGGCCACATAAAACATGTTTAAAATACACCTGAAAAAGTGTCTTTCTAATAATCAAACTTGCCAACATGAACACTCCTAGAATACAATGTATTGTTTTAACATGATTTGTATTTTCAACGTTTTAATGTGCTCCAGTTTTAATGTGCATGTGTGTTTTGTAATATTGAAGCCGTTTAGGGTTAACATCTGTCCAGCGACAGCAGAAGAAAAATAGCCATGCAGGCCATTTCTGGTACACTGACAGAAATGTTTATGAATGTACATTGTCCCTGTTAAATAAACTAATAAAGTAAAGTAATTATACAAAAATTAAAATAAATTAAAAAAAATCACGTAACATCTAACAAGCCGTATAAAAATATCTTTGTCAGTAACAAAGTTTTAACATTACAGTATTATATAAGAATCATAAAATGGAAATAGGAAAATAATTGGACTTAATCTTAACCTGAAGACCACATAAAACCACATTAAAGAAATTATAATTTTATGTTGTAAATTACATTCTATTGTCAGTGTATCCCCCTCATTTGTCCAGGAGTAGCTCTACTACAGCTAGTTAAAAATAAAAGGTTGCATTCAACATTCTATATTTTAATAATGTCAAAATTTCAGATGCAGCACAGGGGCCTAATTGATTTAGCTGTTTTTCAAAGAAATATCCAAATGTATGATCCACAAATGTTGAATTTCATAATTATTTGTTTGGGATTGTGTCCACAAACTTGCCATATTAATCTCATGATTTGAAGACCTTTTAACTGACAACTATCAGGCCTTCGGGGTTGAATAACCAACCATCCAATAGCAACCACCTTCTAAAGCTACAGTGAGAACATAAAGTCACTTTTGTTTATTCATGCTGACAAAGAAGACGCTGAACGTTGTGCCAGGTTTTGTTTCATGTAGATAAGCCCAGTAATTATAGAAATATGCACTATAAACCATGTCAACAAATCTGAATTGACCTGTCCCAGCTCAGTTTTAAACTAGAGGGATTCTAGGGTGTTGTGATGCCACATGAACACAAGCTATTGGTCTATGAAGAAAACTGGCTGTACTTTTACACCCAAACTATAATCAAGTGAAAAGGGAATTATGTGACGCCTGATAGAGGAAACGCTGTCTACAGCATTTGAACAAAGACACACCAGTCTTGAGAGTGACTGAGCACTTCTGTCTCTGAGCCGCCTCTGTGCGCTCCCATATCACCTGCCAGTCTATAAGCTTCAAACATTTTCTTTAATCAGGAGCCAAAAGGAGCTAGACGAAGACATTTCAAGGCCCTCACTTTTCCGGCGCTTAAATCTGTTTTGAAAGAATTTCTGAAAATAAAGTTGGGACTTTAATAACAGCTATTTTCTCCTCTTGTTTCTATTTATGAACCAAACACTTGCGCCCCTTTGTTCCCTCACCGACGCAGTTGTCACAGATGCTGCAGTGTGAGGCCCGTGGGGGTCTGAAGATCTTGCAGGTGTAGCAGTACTTGAGTTTGACAATCTGGTTGTTGATTTGCACATTGCGGATTCGAGGTGGGGCGCGCTGACCCGGTGGCACGTTTCCATTGGCCGCCTCTGAATAAAAAGCACAAAGCAATTTTATTGTTAATACATAAAGTTCATAGTCTGTATTACACAGACCTTGAGTTACTGACGTCTGCATATTTTGTTAACAAGCTGTGTAGAATGAGTAAGTGTTGACAACGGCCACAGAAAATGAGGTATAAATCTGCACAGGTGGACCTTGAAAACTCAATACACTATTTATGTGGCCTTAGCAGAACTTGGCTTTTGAATTGAATTTATAAGCAGCCCTTCCTATTATACTCTGCTCTACAGTGATATAGTACTTCCTACTTCCATTTAACTCTCATTATGTTTCTCAGCAGGAGTCTGGAGCAGAGTGAGTAGAGCTAATGAGGAACACGCTGCAGATGTACAGTAACATACCACAGAGGGTGAATAAGGAGTTAATGGAAAAGAACAGTAATGTGTCTTTTCATACAATCATTTCTGAGAATACAACTTAGAAAATCTACAGCACATTGTGACATTGTGGCCTGTTAAAAGAAACAATAGAATTTTAAAAGGACGTAATCTTTGAAAGAATAAAAAGCAATGTCAATATATAAAACTGGCATGAATGCTGTATCCCTCCCTGTATCCATCTCTTCAAATAACTTGCATGCAAATGTGTGTTTAGTTCCTTTTTTTAGTGAAGTTGAAGCAGATAGCCTTTAGCTCATGTCATCCTCTGCTAAAAAGTAAAATTACTGGTGGACAATATTAAAAAAAATATATATATATTTTGATATTTTTTCTACAAGTATCCCAATAACAGCTGTCCGATGTCATTTGAACGGAAATGTTTTAAAACATGCCTTTAAACGTATTTGTTGATGTTTAATTATCAAACAAATGTGAAATGTCTGCAAAATTAATCACAAAAATGCAGGAATATCACCATACACCCTAAGTTGACTTTAATCAGCTCTTTTTATATCATATTTTACTATAAATAATATACTTGATATTCAAATTTTGCATATATTCAAAACAACATTCATGATATTATAATTTATTTGATATACTGCCCACCTCTAATATTACTACTATAAATATAATATATGTTACAAAATACAGTAAAGTTGCTGGTTATGTGCTACTTTGACATAAATTCTAATTTTCTTATTCAACTGTATTGCCAACTGTTTAAATGATGGTTTAAATTAAGATCTATAAAACTATTCAATAAGATCTGAAGGTGAATTGTATTGTCTCTCGTGTCAAAAGAGCGAGTAGCTGGATTTGTGTCTGGAGAATTAGACAGTGTAGAATAAATGAGTCATCCTGGGAGATAATGGCTCCCTCTTGGGCAGAGCTGGGTCTACAGTGGCATTACATATTCCAGGAGGAAGCCTGTGCTCACATTAACATTCTCCTGTGGGACCAGTGTCTAACAGGCCTCAACATCCACAAGCCCTCCTGCAGTTCCTCTTTTAGCACGCCCACATCTGTAGCATTAACAAAGACACTCCAGGCCCACGCTTTTCAACAGCTCAGAATCAAGAGCTGGAGCTGGTTAACAGAGATTTTCTTTCTGCTAGTCCACAGAAGGCTACAAGTGACCCATTTTATGACTGTGAGTGATGAATATCTGGCTATTTCAGGTTTACAGTAGTCAGGGGGAATGTAAAATATGAAACCGAAAAGGGAATATCCGACCACCTCTGCTCGGGAAATGTTTGAGCCTAATGCACCAAAAAGGTCAAGAGAAAGCCTAACATAGAAAATTATCGGAAAACACATTTACCACTGTTTGAAGACACTAAAATGCAATATGAACACAAAAACAATACAGCTTAAACAAAAAGGCAGGGTGAAGTGCAACCAATGATAAGTCAGCATGGAGACTACTGCTTTGCCTGGAATGCTCCACAGTATGGCATTAAACTTAATCTATGTCACATCCATTTAATTAGAGCTAGGCCTGTCAAGAAACACATTTTAAAATCTAAAATACTTAACATGAAAACAAAACATGAATTCTTGATAGGGTTGGGCAATATTGACTTTTTTATTCATATGGATAAAAATATTCAAGAGAAATGTGTTGGAACATGTCTTTAAATGTCTTAATTGAGTTTTAATTGTCAGAAATATTACACTTCACCATGATTTTAAAGTTTACAAAAAAACCTTTTATTTAATTTCTATATTTAGCTCTATTTTAGCATTTCTTATTATTATTTTAAGTATATAGTGCAAATTTAACTCTCATAACAGGCACATATTTGAGTCTTTATGGCCTCTATTCTACAGTAATGCGATAGTCCCCGTCATTGAGGGTGAGTCAGAGCCGAGAGAGGCAGCTCTCAAAGGATTCCACGCCCCTTTTGAGATCTACTCCATCAATACTTTCACCTATGACATACAGGCACATGGAGGGACAACAACTCATGAGAACATAAAAAGAGAGCTGGGAAGAAAGATTAAAATGTGATTATGAAAAATATTTGTTTGTTTTCAAGCCATCCTTTGTTTTGACTTGCGCATGATGTGGAATAGATGTTATTTTATTTAGGAAACCTTTACCATTTCTTAATCTATTCCACTGTCTGATAAAAAGAAACTATCAAGCTGCTGGACATGTTGAATATAAAACGAAAGCTGTAACTTCCTTATTTTCAGTCAAATCAACCATTCTGGGATGAATCAGCTTGTACTCAAAACAAATCTTATTATTTTTATGATTGTGATTATGATTATGATTATCATTATTATTAACAACAGGACTTCTAAATGGATTCTAGACTTTTTACTTCATTTTTATTCAAATTGGCTTATGTTTTGAAAGAGGAATTGTCAAAACCCAACAAATGCTCAATCTAGTGTCAATCAGACCGTACTCCACCAGCTTTACTCCTTATATTCACCAAAAAAAATCTAGATAGAATTGAAAATCTGATATTCTTCTGAGCAGATCTTGTTCACACTTATAATTAGAGTAAATCAAGCGTCAGAGGCAAAAACGACAGTATCTCAGCTTCACAAAGAGTCCAGACAATTTTTGCGCTCCAAAAAGGTTCAAGAATAGTTTTAATTTGAAATGGGGCTCGTTTTAGTCAGGCGTTTTGGGAAAAACAGGCTGGAATGGTAAGGGGTTTTTAAAAAATAACAGTTATTAATATTCCCACTTGCTTCAGATATCGTACACCCAAAGTGAAAGAAAAAAAAGGATTGTATTGTATAGCGTGTTTGCTCAATTGACCCACTGAGCTCTATTGACTCAAAATTTAAATGCTGTAGATAACGGAGTGTTGCTGGGGAAGTGTTATCAGCACAGACTGAGAACAACACATTTGAAGGTTAAAGGGAGGTGCAATGGTAAAATCTAATGTGGTAAAATGTAGATTGGAGTTTCAGTGTTCAATAACAATGATGGTGTTTGTATAAAAGTCAACTCATTTGGAAAGCGTCATTTTTCACTTTATTTATTATATACATTACTGCGGTGTGCTGAAGTTGTGCATCTTACCGATCTCCATCTCAATGAAAGTGGCTTCATCAGGGAGAGCCCGAGGCAGCACCCCGGGGTCACTGAAGCTGGTCCTCAGCAGCATGGCCATGACGAAGAGGAAGAGAACTGCTGCGAACACTGGGATGGCAGGGGACAGGTGGACAGCCAGGTACGGACACCTACAATTTACACCAAAACAAAAATAGAGAGAGCATCAGTCACTTGGCCAAAGCATGTAGTCAGGCTGCACAAAACTCTAAATTGTATAAAAAGTACTGAAAAGTCATTTAATTTAAAAATTTCAACTCAAGAATCAGTTCACAGAGCACATTTGAGCACGCCCAGGAGCAATAACATTTGAGAGATTGAAATATTAACTACAGTAAACTTAACAAGAATTCCATACAGGGTTAGCAGCAGGTTTTGTTGTTTGCCAAAGATATTCTAAATTATTGCAGTGATTTGATAATTGTGTCTATCCAAATTGTGATTCTGATTCCATTGATCAGTTGTGCAGCATTTATATTAACTAGAGAAATGCACACAGGTTTTGACAATACAACATCATACATAAATTCCTGTGTATTTTAAATGGTTGAACTGTTTTGAAAGAAAATCAAATTTGATTTGTGATTCATGTTTTAAGTGTAGAATTCTGTTAAAAGTACATATTTTAAACCTGTCTGGGAGCTTGAAGATTGAAACACGAACTGCTAAACTAATGCAAAAATCATGTGTTTCAGAATTTGTTTGCAGAGAAAATGATGTTACCTAAATAATCGCAGTAAATTTGCTAAATGTGTTTTGATTGGGACATATCCTGCAGCTTAAAGTGTAAGGTCGTGAACTCTGGTGGTGGTGAAGCATCGCAGAATAAAAAGCTGATTTCTACAGTCCCCTCACCTTCTGGGTGAGAGGGAAACATTTTTAAACCTCCGACGGTCATGTCTAAAGCCACTGGTCCTGCTGCCAGAGCGATAACAGCTGCAGTGCACAGAGCTGAGGCACAGAGCAGCGGCCCTGGCTTCTGCATCCTCTAATGAATATTTAAAGCCTGGCTCTGTCTGATCTGTTGGGGTCTGATATTCATAATGCATCACTAATGTTCCACTACAGAGTTTATACAGACCATGAGAACTGCAGCATAAAATAAAGTTTTAAACTTTCACTTGGATGTCTATGCAAAAATGCGTAGTGAACTAGAATTGTCGAGACACAAATCAAGTTTGATCAATGCAGCGAGATCAAGTCAAGTGAACTCGACTATAATTTGAGTGAGGTTTTTTAACCAAGAGGTCCACAGACAATCCCTTGTCGGCAAAAACATGTGGTTTGGAGCAGAAGTTAGACTTGAGGAAATTGTTTTACTTTTTTTGTTAAATGGCAGAGTCAAAAAAATTGTGATTATTGTTTTTCCCAGATCAACCCAGCCCTACTTGATACCGATTTGAATAACACAAAAATCATTTTAAAATCTGCTTTTCTTAGAATAGAATTTAAATTAAATTTCAACTCAAAATAATAGTTCTTCCTCTATGATACCATGTGGTCTTATACTAGTTCTGGTAAAGCTAGAGTATCAAATCTCACCAGATGCTATAGTATTACAACATCTAGAGGTGTCTTATCAGTTTAGAGTAATCTAACACTCACATGACTTGTTTTTTTATATTTAAGATTTGTGTAACTCCCTTTAGTAGGCCTGTAGTAGGCCTATGTTGGTATGAAATAACATTTGGTATTAACCGTAGAAAGGGTTTCAGGGGTTGTCATCCGGACGCTGTTTGAAGATCGATCTTCAAACAGCGTCCGGATGACAACCCCTGAAACCCTTTCTACGATGGACCACACCTGGACGAATGAGGGTTTACATAGACGAATTTGGTATTAACCTTTAGGGCTGTTACTAACGATTATTTTACAATTTTTTGACCAAATAAAGGTGTGGTGACTGCTGAATCTTGCTCTTTGTTTATTTTATTTTTTTAGAAAGGTATTTTCTTATGTTTTAGAGTGTATATATAGTGATAAGTCGATTAATTGTTGCAGCTCATATTAACCTTTTGTTGCTCTGTTTATTATGACTAAATTTGCCCTGACAAGCCTTTTGTGCTGTCATTTTTCATCATGATCTAGGTTGTTTCCTATTTTAGCCTGCTGCTGCAACAAACGACACATTTTAGGTCCTGAAGCATACAATTCAATACACCGTCTGCTTTTACACACGTGCCAAAGTACAAAGTTCTCCTGTCTGACCCCCCCGTGCACATGTTGGACAGCATACCTGAGGGTAACGACACACACCCGCTGGACCGGTCCGAGCTGTTCTCTGCACTTCCTACTGTTCTCTAACGCAAACAACAACCAGCAGAGTTCAGATCGATCCCAGTTTCCACTAAACAGGGTCTGTGAGTTATGTGTGCACTATTTGTGGTGCAGCGATGTCGGGCAGAAGGGGAAGGCAGCCCGTCGATGCAGTCTAATTCCCATAATGATGACTGGTTGGCATTTGAAGCACACTTTGTCATCTCTTCCCATCAGCCTCTCGTCCTTCCTGTGCGCGACCATTTCCTGATGTGAACAGGGAGGTGCTGCTGCTCTAACGCTACATGTGTGTTCATCATCACAAACCCGACTCAATCAGCTCCAGCTCAAGTCGATTGGGCCAAAAGAGCACACCGTCTTGTCCCCATTCAGCCCTCTGTCTACTTCACACGAAAAGTACATTATGAAAATGTGTATAGTGCGGTTTATAAGTGTGTAGAGACTAACTTTTGGAATTTTGAAAGTCCAACACATTTTTAGGGTGATATAGTTCACAGAATGAAATGTGAAATGATTTATTTATGGCAGATTAATAGGATCCACAGTTAGCACAATGAATGCCTGAAGTATTTTATTATGCGAGTGTGGTGAATATTTACAATATTTATCCTTATCCTTAATTAGCATACACAATTAAAAGTATTTCACTTTGGGTAAAGCTTTAAAACATGATTATTTTGTATATTTGTTCTATTCTGACTTTATTCATACAATGTGCACAGCAGTCGACATTCAGCTTATGAAAAAGATCCTTCACTGATCCACAGAATAAATACAGTTAGAGCAGAAAACACAACAGATAAGCGTCATCATAGGAATTGCATAAGAATGTATAATCCTTTTATTTCTCTCAAAGCATGAGCAGACTTTGTTTGAAAAAAACATTGAACATTATATTAATATGTCTTTCTAATGAGGTCATGGGGCTATCCAGGATTACATGAGAATGTCATTCTGACTCATGACTTTTTCCTCTCGCCTTTTATCTTGTGACTTTATTCATTCTTAACACTTGTGGGCTGTTGTCAAACTGCAAGAGACATGCCATCAATGAATAATGCACGTAAACACTAGCAGTGACTGGCTTTTTACCACCAGGTTTATAAGCACTATAAATAAATGGAGTAAACACTCTGTTCAAACATAGAGTTTGAGACAACGTCAGGGACCAATAATATCATGAAGCTTTGAGGATTCATTTTTATGATTGTTTCAGTGGGAAAAGAAAAGCAAGCAACATTAGAGGCTGCATTAACACATGTGCATTAGCTTTAAAAGATATCATCTGGTTTAAGTCACTCTGCATTATGCAACATTTAAATACCATACAAGAGACGAAATGTCAGCAAATGTCCGTATTCTGTGACTAGGATTAAAGCTTGGATTACTGATTACATCACCATGTGCACATGTAAGGTGGAGTCAAATTATGAATGACAGAATAAATGGAATTTGTTTCAGAAAGAGACTGCCATGTTTTTAAGTGAATAAAAATATCAGACTTTCTTCAGACATTGAACTAGCTTAGCGGCTTCCACAGAACAAAGCACTGCCCAGTGCCTGCCGTAAATGGAGCTTCTGGTCTCAGTGGGGCATAAATCATGTTATTGCTTGTTTAGCTGGGACCAGGAGCTGGCTCTCATTGGCTGCGAGGAGACGGGGTGGTGCTGAGAGGAGCTACGGGCCCACATGCATCTGTTAATGTCCACCATCACCACATGGACTTTGTGTTCGTAGATTTTATTACAGAGATTGTGGCTTAGTGCTGCTCACGTCTGGTAAAAATTATTTGACACATAGTTGAAAATCAGGATTATTAAAGAAAATGTTTAGCTATGGAACCTACCTGGACGACTAACGGTCTACGCAGACAATTATTTCAGTACTGTCAAAATTAACCAGTACAAAAAGTATAGACTTAATATATTGCATTAGTTTGTGTTTTGTTTTAAACCTACGTAGATTAGAAAAGGGACTTTGCATGAGGTTTTCAGTGGCAGAACAAGCGCACGTATCATTCTGAACAGAAGGTAATTAGTTGCGTTTCCAAATAAAGTAATAATGTATATAAAATTATAAATTTTAGTTATTGCACCGCCCCCACAGAAAGTTACCTGTCACCTGTATCCTAAAATATTCGTCACTGGTGATGCTTTAACTTTTTAATAATGTATGTTAAATCTACTAATCATAATTATAGTTAAGAAGAATAGGCTTTCTCTCCAACTACTGTTAATACCAAATACTGTTTTTGCCCCTAATAGGTTTCTTCACTTATGCACGCTCGTTTCCGCTGTTTAGCACAAATTAAAGCTCACCGAGGGCTTCCTGTGTTTTATGCTGATGGCTGGTGATAAAAATGAGATAAAAGCCAGAGTAAGGACTGCCTTCTGACGACCAACAAACTGCAATTAAATAAGAGATATAGATTGCCAGACTTAATCAAAATACATGGGGCTTGACAAGTATTCTCAACATCAAACCCTCATCCATCATAACAGCTTTATAAGAAATATAAATTGTTTGTTGAATTTTAACCACAATTCGCAAAATCACATCAAATGAAATTCATAGCAATAACGTTATGGCTGTCTTCATATGACATACAACAGATTTACTCTAGAGAAATTATTATGAAATGAATTAAATGAATGAAGTCTTGATTCTACAATAAGCCTCTAGTTTTGCCTTGTTTAAGTGTGTGACTGCATTGTTCACACTTGGACTAAACTGGACAAGACCAAGGCCAAACCAGGACTAGAATGGGACAAGACCAACAAGGCTAAAACCAGGACCAAACCAGGACAAGTGTGAATGCAGCTCAAAACAAAGCAAACCTAAAAAAACTGCCAACAAATCACTACAATCAAACCTGTTTTTCACAGCCACAGACCAAAAGCTTGGGCCTCACAAGATTTTGTTTTTTGTCTGATATGACCGAACCCCAAGTTGACTGGGCTAATCTCACCAATAATATCATCCCTGTTGGGGATAATTAGGTTGAGCTGTAATATGAACAGTGTACACCAACAGCCTGGCAGCCATTAGTCCACAGCACACAGCTCTGCTCGACTATGGTGCTGAATCTGAGCTGCCTCTCTCGCTCTGCTCTGGACAACAGCTACTTGTGTCTCAACTCAATAATAGTGCAGTGCAGAGAGATGGCAGGGCTTGGGTAGGGCTGAGGCAACTCTCTGCTGAAAATCCCATGTATGTACAGTGTTGCAAAGCAAGATTTTGTATCTTGATTCTGTCAATAAATGATTGTGGGTGAATAGTAACAAGCAATAATTACAATTGATTTGCCTCAAACACATGTGATTAAAGGTTTGGGTAGAAGGAGATATTTACTTATTCTGCTTCAGAGCCACAACAAATGAACTAAGAACTGCTTGGACAACAACGACCAACCTGCTTTAATCAAATATGAGGCTGGGCAGCTAAAATTACTGAATATTTATCTCCATGAGGAATCAACCATAAGCACTTTCTCTTCAGTGGAAAGATTTGTTAGTAACTCAATACAGCCAGGATTTCACAGCATAGTTTTTATACAAATATGTCACAGAGTAGGCCACAGGTCACAGAGCACAAGCAAACACTGATTATACGACTCACATTACCTTTACAGATGCCATAAAAGCTCAAATGGGTAATATTGATATGGGCAGAACTCCTTTAAAGATACAGAGTGGAGGGATCAGTGCAGTGTCAATTACACATGGCCTATGGGTAGAAGTAGAGTCCATAACTGAGCCCATAACAGCCTTGCCTTGCCTTAATTATAGGTTTGTAAAACTAAATGTTTTACAGGTAGGCCCAATTTAGGTTATATTTGAAAATAGGCTTAATGATTAGCATCCAGTAGGCCCGCATATTTATATTTTTATGGGCATTCACAGTAGGCCTGTAAACAGTAGGCCAAATGAAATGCTGTAAAACAACACAACGTTTATTTAATCCTGGCAGTACTCACTCGAATGCGAAGAAGAGAGAGCAGGTGCCCACGATGAGGAACAGGGTGAGGTAAAAGACCCCCTTCTGCCGGGCCATCATCACCCTCCCGTCGCAGCAGAAGGTGTTCTTCCCCGGGAGCTTCTCCCATTTGCGCACCTTCCTCGTGATCATCACCGCAGACATGATGCTGCCGGAGGGTCGGGTCTGGAGGTACTACTGCGGGATAACGAGTGCTCAGTAAATACAACAGTCTTCTCGGGATTAAAATGGCAATTAGGTGAAAACAAAGAGTCCAGTTAATAGAGGTGAAACAGCGTGCGCAAAACCAACGCTCTGGACCATTTTCCTCGCGTAGTGTCGCAGTCCCATCATCAATTTATTTAATCCACACTATTCCTGGCCCGTTTCCCGTTTTACTGCAGCAGGGCATTTCAGCAGTGTATTTCTCAAAAACACGATGTCAGTCCGTCAATGTAAAGGCGCAGAGTGAGCGCAAAATCCTCCGAAAACCTGCGGCAGATGTTTCCCACCAGAGGAAGAAGGCATCAGAGCGGACCTTGACCGGCTGACTCATATCATCTCCAAACGCCAAAAATCACAAGCAAATACTCACAAAATGTCACAGGAATTCTGCCAAAACGTACTGATAAACCACGAATATAACAATAACAACGATGCTCGGCACAAATGGAGCAATGAGAGCGCTGCTTAATGTGGCTTTTCCCGCAGAAAGCAGATCCACTTTAGTCAATGGCAGCAGAAAACACGCCTAGATTGAAATGTCTAATCTTAAAGGGGCAGGACAGGTATAACAAAGCACCGTATGACACACTATTTACTTGGAAATTTACTGCAAAAATATCTGCAGTTTTACCTGGATTAAACTATGCTTCTAATAAAATAAAAATAAATAAACTATTAGAAATAGAAGTAGCCTATTTAACCATATCCCCAATACAAGATATTCTGAATATGGTGAAGCACTTGTAAAGTACGGGAGTTCAGTAAATACATTATTGAAACTTTCAGAATACAATTAAATCGTATATTACCGTACTTTCCATTTGGTTGATTTTATGCTGAAAAGTAAGAACCTGTAGAGTTAGTTTAAACCGACTGGTGTCAGGCTCATATAGTCCTTGTTTTGTTTTCATTTAGACCTGATTTAGTCCTTCTGCTTGGTGTGAAAACTCAGTTATGCTTTAGCACTGTTTTGTACAATAATCAACGCTCCTATTTGTCAATTAGTTAACTTTTTCCAAAGTTATAACATTTGGCTTTAAATGGTCCCAATTTCTGAACCCCCCGGATTAACAGTTCACTGTCAGGTGAAAAGGATCTTTCCACTGATGGAAATAAAATTGTTGAGTTTTCCTCTTTTCCCTAGAGTCATAATTAACTGTTTGTTTGTTTGTTATTTTTAATAAGGCAGTACCAGTACAAGCGGTAACAACAACAGCAACAACAACAGACAATCGTCATCCACAAGGTTCTTTTTTATAGACAGAAACTAGTTACCTTGTTGACATATGTTGCATATTTTGGCTGCAATCTGTGAGCCATCTTCAGAACTGCCACCATGGTGACCTGTCACTTATCAGATCTGATACAGTAAGTGGCCAAATCAGGTCAAAATAAAGACAAAACCAGAACAATAAACGGGCAACCAGCAGGATATAACCCTAAAAAAAGCTTGTTAGATTTGACAATGTCATATTAGAATCCAATTTGAATTCAGAGTCTTATTACAATTACAAGAATCCTATTGGACTTGGATTTTAGTGCTATCTGATTGTTAGTTCTACTACTATTGTGGGATATTTATAGGCTCCTAGTCCAATAAAGCTGAATCCCATAGGCATTAATGTTTTAAATGTTTGTCTAAAATTACAGTTTTATGAATTAGTTGAGTCAATAAAAAAGAGATGGTAAAAGAAGACTAGTTAGAGTTACAAAAATAATATGAAAGATGTCTGTTCTTTTTGGTTTGTGTTTTATATAAACAAAGCAAGAAAAGCACTCTAGCATGACCAGAAAGTATTCAGAGCAGTCTCTGTGGCGACATAAACTCAAACTGTCTAGCATCAGATTAAGATGAACTAAACCTATCAAACTGCCTTGCAGGATTAAATTACATGCTGACTAGGACTATTAATCTCCAAATTCACAGTCACATAACTCATATACCTTTTATTGTGTAACTTTATTGTTGCCAGCAGATTAACCGTAAAACTAAAGATGTAAAACACACAAACAATCACAAAGAAAAAGAGAATATTTTTTAAATGTAACTAGTTATACCAAAGACATGCGGTTCATTGGCGCCATCTGTTGGATGCTGAGGGTGCTACAAGCTGTGCGTCGTGAAATGTTCTCCGACTGGAAACACTGTACAGAAATGTTATAGAAATAAGGCAGTTTCTTGAGTTCTTTGGCTGTTTATACAAATATGGAAAACATACCGTGTCTTCGTGTATCACAGTGTCATGCGCAGCATTTCAGGTAAATGTTAATCTCACTAGAAGAGCACAGGGAAGAGCTCTTGCTAGCTTTGCTAATCTTGCCTCATTAGGCATAGCCTACACGCATAAAGCTTTTAAGTAAAACAGTGTTACTGAAATGACGCATATATTATTTTACAGGGTATATTTACAGTCCCGGCATGTTTTGGACAGAAGTTTCAGCTTATTGAAAGACACAGATGACACGGTTTTGCTGCCCATTTTGCCCAGTAGTGTGTCAGATCTGGACATGGGACATCTCCAGTCCACAGTGGACACATCTGGCAGCATCTGTGAAATAGCCTGGAGCCAGGTACTTTAAACGTCATTTTTACACCCATCAGATTATCCGTAGATTGACGATGTATCATTGTCTCACACTTACTATGTTTGATTAAATAGAGTTTTAAAAATAAGACAAAACAAACAGTTGTAAACAAGCTAGAGGTGGTCCTTAAGAAGCTGTTGGAGTCTACTGGAGAAGAATGGACAGAGGAGCTGAGGACAGACCTCCCACGTGGCTTTGAGCGACATGGCGACCTTATACTGTTGGCAGACAACTGTTTCTCTCAATCAATATGGATGAAATTAGGTATAATTTACACATCTGGCTGTTTTTCCTCATAGTCGTCAAATCGTTTGATATATTTTTACTTCATATAGGTTGCTCACTCTGGAGCTCGGTGGCAGAAGTCCTGGGGGGTGACCGACTTGCAAAAAAGAGTTGTATATCCAGTAATGGATTTAGATCTCCTGTTGTGATGATGCTGCATGGAGAGCACTCCTGGGTGACACATGTTGATAATGGCATCAGGTATTTTGCAACCTAAAAATTGTAATCATAATATGACACATTATAATATTAAAACCAACTTTTTTTCATTTCATTGCCAGGTATGATTTTGATGTCACCAAATGCATGTTTTCATCAGGGAATATTACAGAAAAACTCAGAGTTGCCAGATTTAATTGTAAAGGAGAGACTGTTGTGGATTTGTATGCCGGTAAAAGAATTTACAACATGTACGTTGACATTTACAGAGAATAATCAATAACCATATATGTACTGTAGGAATCGGATATTTCACACTGCCCTATTTGGTTCACACGGGAGCAGCTCATGTTCATGCGTGTGAATGGAATCCTGATGCTGTTGAAGCTTTACGTAAAAACCTTAAGTTAAACAAGGTCTCCAAGCGTTGCACTATCCATCAAGGGGATAATAGAAAAGTAAGTCATTTTATTTTTCACATTTTGTGTACATGTTTTATTCACAAAAGTGATTATCTTGTGTTCGTGTCATAGCTCCAGTTGTGTGATGTTGCAGACAGAGTAAACCTGGGCCTCATACCAAGCTCTGAGGAAGGCTGGCCTGTTGCATGTAAACTGCTGAAAAGATCCACTGGGGGCATTTTACACATCCATCACAATGTTACCTCTCTAATGTCCAAAAGTGAGACTTCCCTGGAGATCAGTGAAGACACTCAGATGTTTTCTGAGAGGAACAATGACAGGGGAGCATGGCGGCTTTGGGCTGATCATACAGCTGAACGCTTTAGCTCTCTTCTTCAGGACACAACGGGGACAGAATGGAGAACACATGTCCAGCACATAGAGCATGTGAAGTCTTATGCGCCTCACATACATCATGTTGTACTGGACCTGGAGTGCAGACCATTATTAAGGGAACTCACAACAAAATCACATGAAGAATGGAAAGCGTGTGACAACAGCTGATTTTAAATGTTTTTAAATAATTTATCATGTGTATGTCAGCTTTATAAGATAATTGTTTAATAAAAGTGGTGTGCATACACTTATTTATATAAGCCTTATATTCTTTATTATATAGGAAGTAGAATTGTAATGTATACATTTAATCCAATTTTTTAAAACAAGCAACGCATTAACACATTGTCATTAACAGCGTTGTACTGGGACCAAAGCCACAAGTTGAGTCCATTAAGTTAATACTGTCGATGGCTGAAGCTTCTTTTTATCCAGCTTGTGCTCCGAAAAAAAAGTGCAACGAGGTAGAAATGCTGAACGTAGTTTACGATGAATGCTTGTAGTTTGCTTTGGTCACAAATTCCCATGTTCAGTCTTTGTGGTAAACCAAGGCACCTGTCATGGAAAATGTGTAGAGGATCTAGTGCCGTTTGTGCTGCAAACTTCGCTTATCTTCCGGTGCGTCGGGACCAGGGCGCACTAAGTCAACACTTTTGGAGACGGAGCCAAGGAGAAACATGCGGATATGCTTATTGTCACTTGTAAGGCAAAGAGACTCGGGCTTCACGCTCATTTCTCTTCCACACAACAGTGATCGGACACTGTTAGGATGTACAATGATTTAGTAATGTTTCCAACAGGATTTGGCGGTCGCCTGGTGACTCGCGCTGGAGAGGACTCGAGTGGGCTCAAGAAAAGCGACTAATGACAACAGGTGCGTCCTTTTAATCGACTGCTTTACACTGCACTGTTCAATGTGCCTTTTACTCTGCCAAGGAAAACCGTTATTTGAGGAAACGCCAAACCCTTCTTGAATAACTCCATCTTATTTAAAGAGAATCCAGGCCAGCCCTGTAGTGTGCTTTATGACACGTTTTACGTTTTGGTAATGTTCATTATATGGTTTATGGTTGAGAGAGAGACACTGGAAGGTCTTGTTCGTAATAAAGCTGGCATACAGGCATAGTTCATGACTAAAACGACAAAAATGCTCCAGTAAACTTAACAAAGAAGTCGTTTTCTGAATTATATATTCCTAACAATACTCTTTTATATTGGGTTTGATTGTCTTATGTCTATTTATATTGTTTTATATAGACCCTATGTCTGAAATAAAGATTTAATTGAATGCCTTTTCCTAAAAGCTTAGTTAAAGAGTCTGTCTGTAGGTATTAAACTCCTGCTAGACTAGGTTCCAGGCATTTAAACAATGAGGAAAAATGGGTTTTCATGCATTTTTACATTTCCTCTTTGAAGTAGATGAAATGAAGCGTATACTTTTAGATGGAGCATGACAGATAATCCTGTCAGGTTTCGACTGAGACAAATGTATGAACTCCTGATCTCCACTCACTCTCTCTATCCTTAAGGGGTGGGAACCATACATGGCAGCCAAGCTTATGTTGTTTTTGCTGTCCTGCTCCCACAATCTTTCTCTGCGGCACAGACCTTCTGTGGGATTAAGGATATAAACCCTTACAACTGTTTCACCATAGAAGATATTTATCAGTAAAACACACCTAATATAATAATAATAATAATAATAAAGTAAATATACATTTACTTTCTACTGATTGGTGTTCAGCTACTTCCTGGGGATGTCTGACTGAAACAAGGCTGGGAAATTGTGGCACTGGCCCCTTGAACCACTCACTCATGCACCACGCTCACATAACCTGTGTGCAGTAGCAATGATGTGGTGAGAAAGATGAATGACCACCACTAACAAAACCTCAACATGTTCAGTTTTAATATTTTGATTTGAGTTTAGGCTAAGGTGACCCCATCTCTAACCTAATATTTCTTCAGGCTTCCTAATACTGGTGCATTGAGCCTGAGCTCACATCATGCCTCAGGCTGACATGAACCTGGGCTTTCTGTCGGACTCCGAGCGGGAGCTGATCCTGGAGGTGCTGAGGCGAGATGAAGAGCTACGACAAGCCGAGGATCAGCGCATACGGTATCCACATTTACATACATTAGATGTCCATAAATGCTCTTTATTTATCTAGGTGAGTTATATCAGTTTCTGAACAAAATGTAATAATGGTGCACGGTGGCAGAGCGGTTAGAGCTTCTGCCTCCCAATAAGGAGATCGTGGGTTCGAATCCCGGACCAGACCAACATCACACGATCTCTCTGGGTGGAGTCTGCATGTCCTCCCCGTGTTACCGTGGGTTCTCTCCAGGTTCTCCGGCTTCCTCCCACCGTCCAAAGACATGACTGTGTAGGTTAATTGACAACTCTAAATTGCCCGTAGTGGATGAATGTGAGAGTGAATGGTTGTTTGTCCTTGTCTGTCTGTGTGTGAATGAATGAGAGTGAATGCGGGACAACAGATGGAAATTAGCCCAAGGCTACAATCTGGTGTGTTTACAGCATGTATATCATGTATGTTCATTAACATGCACTGTCCCGACCAAAAAAAAAAAAAATAAATAAAAATAAAATAGATGTATTTTGTTCATCCAACAATTACATATTTTGATCTTGGCTCTGAAGTCTTACAGTTTGTAAAACCAGAAAAAATTACAATATAATTTGTTCCGGTGCTGTATTGATTTCTTTCAGGAAGCTGAAAACTGAGTTGCTGGATATTAAGAGGAGAGGGGCCAAACGTGGCAGTGGAAAATACAGTCAGCGTGTTTGCGGTCGCTGCCTCCAGCCTCTGAGTCGTCTCGCTGTCTTCTCCAGTCAGTGCAGGATGTGCCATCACTACATCTGCCGTGACTGCAGGACTCCAGACGGCCCAGAGGGGTCCTGGCTCTGCCGTGTGTGTGCCATGGAATCGTAAGAGCCTCATTAGTCATACTTTTCTAAGCATTATTACTGCTGAGATGGTATAGACTCTTTTTGTATGCACCGCTTAACTGTGATTAACAGGGACCTGAAAAAGAGAACAGGTGATTGGTTTTATGATCAAAGGGTCAACCGCTTCTCAGCAAGTCCTGGACATGACCTTGTGAGAAGCTCCATTAAAAACAAGCCTGGCCCAAGTGAGTACAGGAAGAGGAAGTGGGTATCAACAGTAGGAATGCACTCTAGTGTTGGAATGTTTTCAAGAAACAAATACTGCTATAGGCAATAATATTATTTTTGTTTTTCTTCAAACCTATATTAATAAATGAAGGAAGCTTATTACACATATTATTCTAAAGAGGAGCCAGTGCCTGGTCTATGTAGTGAATTTACAAAGTGAATATTTTTTATTTTCCTCAGTTCAGAAATAATACAGTTGTGGGGGATTGATTGTCTAAAATGATTTATTGTTTTGAAATTTCTAGTGTTGTATGCTTGTAAGTGTAGTCCTAAAATGTCTGAAACTCTGCCACTTTTGGTCCTTTTTAAAAATTACATATTTTTAGTTTAATTAAAACAGCTAATGTTGTGGTGAATGTGTTTCCCTTTAACATGCACTTGTGCTGGATGTAATCTGTTGTACTGTATTTTGTTATTTAGTAAAAAAACGTGAGACGACAAGTGAAATGCTATTAAGAAGTACAGAAGTAATTCATGAACCTCGAGCTCCTCTTCCTCGGGCAAGACTCAAACAGGACGCTACTCACAAAAGGTTTGTCAATATTGCATTATTTATTTGTTGTTGTTATTCCATTTCATGAATACTTCATTTTTTTAGTAATGCTTCAAGTGAAAATCCAGTATCCATCGCTTCAAGGGAATCTTTTGAATCAAGAGAGGATGTTTGGCCCAAATCCACCCGCAGTGACACTGAGTCTGTAGAAATCACAAGTTTGAGTAGCAGTAGAACAGCAACAGAGTCTCGCCATGTCACACCAGAACTGGACAGGTAAGAAAAATAAGAAAAAAGGGCATACAAGGGCCTTATATTCAGATAATGATAGCTTAAGTTAATTTGCTATTCAACTGTTTTAAATGTTGTGCCAATAAAGGAAAGCGAGTTTGGCAGAATCCAGAGTTTCTAGACTGCAGCTTCCTGTGAGAATTGATGTCACGGATCACAGCTGGAAAACTGAAGCTCACTACGTAAGTTCATTGTGGTTAAATGAGTCAAAATGTTGACTTTTTCAATATTTGACTTTTTTTGATGTTACGATATTGTTTGCTCATCCAAAACATACATTTGTGTCATTCATGTACATATGTTTGGTTTTCCTTCCAAAGAGGCCAAAGTGTTACATAAAATGCTAATACTTCAAACCTGTATGTTTTCAAGTCTTCCCTAGTCTTCCTCTGATCCTTTCGGCACTTGAATTGCAAGTCTACCACTCATCGATCTTAACAGAGGTCATCTTGCTAAATATAGCTGCTTCAGGTTTTTTCTCAATGTGCTTCAATCTCCACTGTAGCCAACTAAGCACGAATACACACACATACATACATCTTATTTATATAATATAGAACCCTCCAAACTACACCAATTTATCATTATTGGTGTTTACTTATTGTTAATTGTACAAAATGATCCTTGTAAATTTTGAAAGAAGAGATCAAAATAAAAGTATACAGAAATGCAAAAAAAAGAGCAGTCCAACACTTGTTTTTAAAGATTCTGTTTTGTTTTTTTGGAGCAGTTAATATATAACCTTTTGTGCGGTGAAGCTTTTTTTTTTTTCTTTGTAATTTCATCATCACTTTTGGGGAGGGGGTGTTTTTTTAACAATTTCTTTTTGTTCTTGTTCATTTGTCAATGGCCATCAAACGCCGCCTTCAGATACTGACAATCAGCTCATTGGATTCACAACAAAGAATACATTTTTAGAAATTATCCACCAGAAAATACAGCAAATTACAGTATTTCCCTGATCATAGGAGACCCCAGAGAGCAGTGTATCTCTTGAGCCGGATGTTGATCGACTTTTCAAGAAGAGTGTCAAGCGCACACAGAGGACTACTGGTACGTGTGAATTCGGCCCAAAACAAACATGATGATCAAAGTTACATCCTCTACCATGTGTTATTTTCAGAGTATACATCGACTCTGGACCTCCGGGATGAGCCAGATTCTCCTCCTGCCCCAATGGTCACCAGGAGCAAGTCTGTTCCAGGCCTGGAAGTATGTAGCACATGTTAATGCAAGATGAAAACTGTAGTGAGCTCATACTGGGTGGTTTCAGTTCACATTTGAGGGGAAGGTGTTGTGATCAAAATGATTACTGTATATTGATACAACAGGAAGAAGAGGAAGATGAAGACATTGACAGCCTGGTTAGTTTTCACAGAAGGAATATGGCCTCTAGCTCCTCCAGCCTGAACAGCTCCAAGGTAAACTGTTGATTTTATGTACACCAGTAGTAAAGTCTTCCAAGGTGCAGCTTAAAGCAGGACAGATGTTCAACAATATCTGGTAGCAATAGCAGGAAAACATAAATAAACACACAAACTTGTATCTTGGACTGAGAAGATAGTTGCTAATACTTCTGGGACATAAGGTTCCGTGTGTCCAAATATCCACAAGTCAATATTTGCTTTATACCACACTTCAGAGCACACTGGGCAGCCTGATGAGCATCTACAGTGAGGCGGGGGACTACGACAGTGTGGAGGTGAGCGGAGAGCTGGTCTACTCCATCAAATACGACGAACATACTCAGAGCCTGCTGGTCTTCATCAAGGAGTGTCACGGCCTGGCTTACGGCGAGTCTTCACGCCGGCAGTCTAACCCGTAACTATCAAACATTTAATCACGCGTGTTCAGTGTGTCTTAGCCTGTTAAATGTGCATAACCATAACAGTGCATAACAGTTGGCAGGGGATCTTTCTCAGACTCATGCTTCTTCCTTTGCACGCCCTCTGTGATGTTAACAGTCTTTGATCTGTGCAGATAAGAGCTGCTATGTTTAAACAGCCTCGATAATCACATCCCAGGGGTGCTTACTCAAACCGCTCAGGAAATTGCAATCATCAGATATTTAGTTAGAAAATGTCAAACCGGCATGCTGTTCACTGTATGTCATGTACAAATCCAGAATATTGTCTTCTTTAGCTATGTCAAATGCTACCTGCTTCCTGAAAAATCCCGTCAGAGCAAAAGGAAAACCAGCATCAAGAGACACACAGTGAACCCGATCTTCAATGAAACGTTGAAGGTACAAGTGCTACCGTGACACTCCACACTGATTATTGACCTTACATTGTTGACTTACCGACACTCCCAGACTAGTGACCTTATGCCACTGCAAACACGGACAACACCTAGAGACCGTCCACATGGATGTTGACACTGTACACAAGATTAGATATTGTTAAATGCAGTATTTCATTATGTGCCCTAACATAAGCCTTTGTAATCGCCATTTACAAAACACGCACGTTGTGTTTTCTTGTTTCTGCAGTACTCTATCAGCCGGTCTCAGCTGTTCAGCCGCTCTGTGCTCATATCAGTGTGGCATCATGGCCGCTTCAGCCGCAACACTTTCCTGGGTGAAGTTGAGATCGCTCTGGACTGCAGAGACTTGGACTCCGCAACAGAAGAGACCATCGCCCTCATGTCAAAGGTTAATAGAAATATTGTCGCAGTTTTAAATCACAACGTATATAGAGTTTCAGTAAAAACACAACAATATAAAATGTGGGTGTTTATTTAAGGTTTATTAATTGGCAAGCCATCTTTAAGACATGCTCCAATTAAATATTTTTATTACATTTTAACATAATTAGCATTTTTTATTAAATCGTAATTTTCGAGATCAGCTTTTTGTCTATCTGAAAAATACCATTTATAGTAAATTTGTAATTTATGAATGACACATTCTACTAAAAGTGTTAAAAATGTCACTGTAAGATCAGAAATGTTACTACAATTATTTGTGATTTTTGCGGTTTCCACCCATGTCATAATCTTTCACAGATGCCATCTTCAGTTCCAGTTTTTGCACAGCATAAAGGAGAGTTGATCATTTCATTAAAATATGTCTCTCCTAAAACACCAACACCTGCAAAGCTAAAAGGTAAGGAGGAAACTTGGAAAGGCAAAGAACAAATTCTGTATACACCTGTTTGTATTCTTGTGTGTCCTTTTGTGTGAAGGTAAAAAGGTTATGGCTACAGAGGGGGAGCTGCATGTTCTCGTTAAAGAGGCAAAGAATTTAGTAGCGATCAAAATTGGAGACACAGCCGACAGTTTTGTAAAGGGGTGAGAAATACCACAATACAACCAGCTAAATTATTGTTTTTCTGTAATAATAATTAACTGCATTCTTTATTTTGCAGGTACTTGTTGCCAACTAAAGGAAAGTCAACTAAGAGGAAAACTCCTGTTGTGAAGAAAAACTTGAATCCTCACTTTGATCATACATTTGTGTACAAAGATGTGGGGTTAGAAGAGCTAAAGGAGATGTGCCTCGAGTTAACCGTGTGGGACAGAGAAGCTATGTCCAGCAATGAATTTCTGGGAGGAGTTCGCCTTAGCTCTGGAAAAGGTACATTTGCCAAATATTGCCTTCTTAAAAAGTCTCGTTATTTATTTTCTGAATAAACTGAATTTGAGAAATCTCAATCTTCTTCTGCAGAAATGGACTCTGTAGGAGAAGAGGTCAGCCTTTGGCAGAAGATGATGCAATACCCAGACTCATGGGCAGAGGGCACTCTTCCACTGCGCTCTACTATGGAAAAGGCCAAGGAAAAATGAAATCTCCTGAACAAACACAAGACAGAGCAGCATGTTTGGTTTTATGTCATTTTTGGACATTGTGGAATGAGGCGAGGCTAGAGAAAGTGCATGTTTTACTTTGGGCAAGATATAAGATCATGATCTTCCTGTCTTTCAAATCCATGTCTTACATTCTTTTTAATAACAGTTTTTTAAGAGTTTGGAGGGTAATCTTAACATGTCAACTGTATTTTGTGCCATAAATACAGGCTCTGCTGGGATCCCTTCGGTTTTTATTACAGACAATATGAAGAAATGAATGGGTTTCACTGTTGTGTTCTCAAACCAGCATCTTCAACACTTAACAATTTCACTATTTACACGGTCTGTGTTGGCTACAGGAACTGCGCCAATGCATCACGCCAAATTGTGTATTTTCTTCTGAATCAAAGTAATAACAAGGCTTTCTGTTAAATATAAATAAGGAAACCTAGCACTTTTGAATATATACAGTGTAGTTCTTTTACGACATGTTTAGATGTGCGTGCGTATTGTAGACCAATGAAAAGGGTTTTATTTTTCTGCATCCACTGATTTGATCTTGTGTAGAGTTACTGTAAAATATACAAAGAATGCATATTTTAAAATCGTTTATTCCAAGTATCTTAATAAGTTTGTGCAATAAACATTTAACCTAAATGCCTAATTCACAATAATATATTTAGATCATATTATCCAAGTGTCTGTTCATACTGTGCAGACTGCTTCAGAATTAAATGGGGATCACATCTGAAGAGGATACAGTAGGTTGTTCTCAGTCCTCCGTCCTCTCAGTTTACAAATGTCCTTGTGGACTATAGGCAGAGGTCTCTGTGGTGCTTCAGTCTCTCCTCCTCATTCACATATAGCTATGGATGTAAGAGCTCATCTAGCAGCACCACACTGAAGTACGACCTGGAGATCCAAAATGTGTCTACAATAAAAAAAAGAAATACATGTGTTAAGCATCATCATTTGGTGAATTCAGCTAGATGTGTGTGTACTGTGCGCATGGAAAATAAGAGTGACAATACAGTTAAATTGAGTAACAAAAAACACTGCTTTTCAAATCTGTGTATGTAAATGTACATGATTTTTTACGTCCTATCAAATATATTTTATTCACCAAGTAAAATGATAAGATTGGTTATGATGACTAACCAATCTTTATCTGTGCACAGAGACCAGATTAAAATATGGACTAAACCTGGAACTAGTCTATATTAGGTTCCAAGTAGAAGTAAAAAGAAATAGGAGTGAGACAAAAAAGAAATGTTTGAGAAAAGATTTGATTGAAAACAACAATTAAACTGAAACAGGCCGTTCTGCAGCTGATCAAAAGTTTAGGACCACATGCTTTTAAAAGCCTAAATCTGTGCAAAAATGTGGATTGAGTGTCTTTTTCTGTCAGGCATTCACACTGTCATGACGTCCTGATGACAGTAAGAAAGTGATTTTTGAATTTCTTAAAAGATACTGAGGGTTATGGAACAAAAAAGTCAAGTGGAAGACCCAAAAAGAATGACACCAGCACTGAGCCGGAGGATCTGTTTGGCTGTCCATCAAGACACTGGATGATCCTCGACCTCGCCAAAGAACTGCAGCTTGAACTTTACAAGAGACACCAGTGAAAGGTGGAAGAAAGTTTTATTCTCTGATGAGAAAAAATGTAATCTCGATGGTCCTGATGGTTACCAGCGTTACTGGCTCAGGAGGCACAACTCATGTGGCAGACCCACCTGAGATGTTTTCTACTCACCACACAGAGGGGGCGCCATAATGATCTGGGGTGCTTGTCCTTCAGTGGAACAATGGAGCTCCAGGTGGTGCAGGTCAAACGGGCACTGGCTCTGTGCAGATGTTGCAGAGAGCATCCCTCATGACTGAGGCCCTCGTCTGTGGAACCACTGGGTTTTTCAACAGGACAACGCTACAGTTAACAAAACCTGGGGATGGACGGCAAGGGAAGTTTACAAAAATGGACAACAGTCCCAGACAGTACTGAGGCCGTCTTCATCACTTGGAGAAATGTTCCCTCTCACCTCCTGGAAACCTTGCATCAAGCGCCGAAACCCATTTTTGAAGTTATCAACAATAACGGTGGCGCTACTCAACTGAGTTGATGTTTTGGCACTTTGATTTCTGTTTTGAGGGGGGTTTTTTGTTGTTTTTTTTCGAAGTGTGGTCCTAAAATTTGATCAGCTGCAGAACAACCTATTACAGCTTAAGTGTTGTTTTCAATAAACATTTTCTAAAACTTTCTTTTTTGTCTCACTCCCAATTTTTGTTGCTTATTGAAGCTCTACCTGGAACCTTGTTAAAATCTAACCTAATCTAATGGTCTAATGGTAACCGTAACTTTTGCCATTTCTTCAACTGGTCTTTAACTTTTGATTTAGTATCAGCCTGCAAGTTTAATTTGGGGCAAAGTTGAGGTTGCTACCAGAAAGTGTCTTTAAACCTGTATGAATAAAGAATAATCAAATTTATTAGATCTGTGTATTAGATTAGGCCGTTTATTGAAGTATTGAAGTAATAGAAAAACAAAATAGCTCACTGATTTTTTTTTTTTTTAAGTACTTTTTTGTAACAAATACTTAAAATCCTACGAATCTGGATTGAATCCCTGACCAGATAATAATTTCGTTGAACATGCATGACAGTTACCTTCGCTGTGCCTTCAGTCTGATCGTCTGCTCACAGAGCCGTGGCAGCGCTGGTTTGTTGTTCCCTTCAGGAAAGTGAATGTGGGTTAGTGACGACACTTCCCCCCTTTCCTTGGATTCACCTCCGCAGATTTTTTTCTAACCACTGACCGAGTTTTTGGTGAAGTAAACTTTCCTGTGCCTTCTTGTCCTTTTTTTTAAAGTTACTATGCCGCCTCACTCTCGACGGCTTCAGACGAAGCCTGTGATTACCTGCCTCAAGACTTTTCTCATCTCATACAGCCTCATTTTCTGGGTGAGTTTGTTTTACGTGTTATTGGAGACAACAGAGCAACAATGGACAACGCGGCGATACCAGCAGACTGCTCCCTGTCCTCTGATCATGAGTGAACACATTGTTTTTAAGTTTTAACATATCGAAAAAGACTGCACCGATTAGTGACGAAAGCAAAGTTTATTTACATGTTAATTGGAGAAGATAGGGCATTTCATTTGTGCTGACGTGTCCCCTAAAGAAAAAAGGTATCCCTATGAAACCCTTTCAATCAGTTTAGTTATTGTAATCGAACGTAGGCTTATAGGCTATTCTGTTTTGTCTTTAGAGAACTATTAAAGTAGTTTGTTTGCTGCTGTGTTGTACGAGTGCCATTAATCTTTGCACCGAACCAACAGCTGCAAACACAAAGTTCAGCTCATTGCTTTTATCTTGCAATTTATGGCTCTTGGCAGCTTGTCCTTATGCCCCCCTCAGGCTAATGACTTAAGTGGGCTGTGAAAAAGATTATAAGCAACAGTAGGTTGTTGTCCAGGTGTACTTTTGGGGAAAAAAAACAAACTTTTTTTTCTGGCATAAGAAGTGCCTTCAAGAGTAAACTTTGCCTTTGAGCATTTAAGCAAGCCCACAGTGTAATTTAATTTTAAATGAAGTATGTTTTCTGTTCAGAAGATGTCCAGATTGATTCTGTGTGCTCTTCCAGTTCACTGGAGTGATCCTGCTGGCTGTTGGCGTGTCGGGGAAGGTGAGCCTGGCTTATCTGTCTCTGGCCTCGGAGGAGGGCACCAATGCACCATATGTTCTCATTGGAACTGGGGCCATCATTGTTATTTTTGGGCTTTTTGGCTGCTTTGCCACGTGCCGTGGAAGTCCATGGATGCTGAAACTGGTGGGTGAACAAGATGAACAGCAAGTGAGCTTGACTTGACCAGCTTGACTAATAGTAGTTTTAAACGCTTTCATTTTCCAGTATGCCATGTTTCTAGCTTTGGTCTTCCTAGCTGAGCTCGTGGCTGGTATTTCTGGATTCATTTTCAGACATGAGGTGAGAGCTGCAGAATATCACCATCTCTCTCTCTCTCTATCTCTCTCTCTTTCTCTCTCTCGCTCTCTCTTTCTCTCTCTCTCTCTCTCTCTCTCTCTCTCTCTCTCTCTCTCTGCATATTTTTTGTATTTATATGTATATATATATAAAATTATGCAGATATATATAAAATTATACAAACATAATTTTGTGTATGTTTATTTTTGTGTTTGACCAGATTAAAGCTACTTTAGGTAGTGCCTATAGAGACGCAGTGGCTTCCTACAACACCACAGACCCCAGAAGCACTGCCATTGATACAATCCAGAAAACTGTAAGTGCATTGTTTACCATTACTCCTCTGTTGTTGAGTCTGGCTGTTCTCTGTGACTTTAAGATTTCTTAAAGCAAACCAAACCACTGCACTTTTAATGGCAGTGTCAAATTAAATCAGAGAGGCATAGTAGTTGTTATCACTTCTGCTTCAGCCATATGTTTCAGTCCACTTTACTGGGACCTGATGCTGCATTCATGTGATTTCGGAAAAGATAGCCATGTAATTATCTGACTTCCAAAAATTAGACCATTCATATGATGAACTCAGAAAAGGTATGTGCAAAAGAAAAAATGAACATACATTTACACACAATAATTAGATTATCTATATCGATATTTTTGTTTTATCGGAAAGATGTATAAACATATGATGTTGTTATAGGATTGTTCTGAGGAGAATTTACCTAAATGTATTATTTTTGCAAAATTATTTCACCTTCATATTAAAGTGCGTATGACAGGTTTTCATTATTTTCTAATTTTGTCTTTATTTGGTGTATTAATAGCTGTTGTTAATATAAATTATAGTTTTACACCAATCAAGTAGCCGTTTGTGGAGAAAAGTTGAAAAATCTGTAGAAAGTTACGGGAAGTAAACAGATAGATGACATCACACTGGGGAGACAAAGATTATGCATAATTTACACAAAATAAACTACTTTTTTGACCCTTTAAACATTAATTCAACAAAATAAAGTGTTCACATGTATTTTTATTTGTGAAATTTAAAAAAATCTGCGATTAGATGAATTTGGCACAGTGTACAGTGTGGTTGCTATGGTGATTTCCTAGTGTGATGTCATGCTTTACAACCATGAAGTAAAATTAAAAACCTAAAAGAATAGCTAAACTGCGGTAAAATGTGTAAAGATTTTAGTAGAAATTTAAATATATTTGTTTTAACTGCATTTTAGTTAAATGAGTCGTCTAACCTGTCAGGGGCACTTTAAGCTGAATTTTGACTTAAATTTGTGAAGTAGAAAGGTCAGTGTGATAAAATACAAAATCCCTCTCCTGTGTTGTCAACCAATCCCAAACTAAGTGCTGTCTTTTTTATGTAAGGGTGTTCTGCACAAGTTTAATTTCTGAGCAGCGATGGTGGTCTTTTCTTTTGTTTTCCTAAGATTTTCTAGCTCAAGGCTTTAGTCAGCAAGACAGCTGTTATGTGAAATGGGGAGAGAGAGGGTAGAGACATTCGGCAGGAAGGCCAGGAAGCGAGCCCACAATGCAGAGGTGGTATTTGAAACGCCTAAACCACTACACCACCGGAGCTGTGATGGTGTTCAATCGAACGTTGAATCTTCCAAGTTTGTGAGATCACATGATTGCAGCATGAGTGGAGTTTGCATGCACTCCCCTTGAGAATCAATCCTCCTACAAATTTGGTGAAGATGAGAATTAGTCACCGGCATTGAACTGCAATATGTTTTTCTAATCTCCCTTTATCATTAAAAACGTTTAAATCTTTGTCACCTCAGCCTTTAGTGCTTCTCGCTTTTTATTGAAACGTTTCTCAGCATGCACTAAAGACACTTTGATAAATCTCATTTAATTAATGTTCTCTATTAATCCTGCCCATCAGAAGAACTCTGTAAACTATTCTGAAAGTCAGTGTGACTTTCCTGCGTTAACTAATTGTTGTTTTAGATTTCTTTAGATTAGTTATTGTTATTAAAGAAGGGATGTCACAATATACATATTTTGTTTTCTGATTATTATGTATATTAATGGTTTAATAATCATTATTGACACCATGACCAAAAAAGGAATCCATATTTACCTATATTTACTCTAATACATTACTATACTGTTGCATGCCTCTAGTGCGTGACCAGCTTAATGTGACATAAATTGCCAAATACAGAGCGCTGTAGTTTTTTTTTTTTTTTTTTGTCCAGAATAAATGGAAAACACTTATTTTTGCTTTTTTAAGTTGTTACGATCATATTGCAACCTAAATCTTGACTACCCCATGTTAAAAACCAGTTGATTAAAGTTTTGACAGTCACTTAATAACTGCTTGCCATGAATGTGGATTCTTTTGCAGCTTCTTTGCTGTGGTGTCGATAATTACACTGACTGGATTCACACTGCATACTTCAATGACAATGGCTTCCCTACAAGCTGCTGTAAAGACGTTGCCAACTGCTCTACAGAAGCTCTAAAAATACCTGAAAAAGCCAAAGCTGTAGTGTACAATGAGGTAAGAAACTCAGATTAAAATAATACTACCATTAACAACAACAACAGGTCGTTTGATTTCCATTCGTTCTAGGGTTGTTTTCTGAAAGTGACCAATGCAATGGAGGCGAATCTGGGAATCATTGCAGGAATCTCTTTTGGAATTGCTTTCTTCCAGGTCTGTAAAACTCCATATAACATTGTTTTTCTGTTTAAATTTCTTACATTGCAAACCACTACTAGTACAGGCAATAATTATCTTGTTTTTTCCCTCAGCTCATTGGAATTTTCTTGGCCTGCTGTTTGTCCCGGTACATAACCAATAACCAGTATGAGATGGTTTAACAGCGATCTTACTCAGGTCAAATTGCATTTTCAAGATTAGGTATGTTTAATTCCAAAAAAACAATCAACATCAATAATTAATATGTAAATGTTTATATTTTAGGTTGTTATTCAGATTCAAAGAAACGCCTGTGACTGATTCATTTGGTATTTTCAGATGCTTTTTAAGTTAATTGCTACTAAATAGGGAAAGGATTAAGTGTGGGAATTGTGTTTGACCAAAAAAGGCAAATTAGAGGACTGAGTTCCACAAGGGATATTTTCAAAAGGCATTACAATTGTATTTGTATTTTCTCCTTTTATTTTTTCTCATGTGTCTGTATTATCTGTGCTATGTTGTACTTGTGGTTATTATGACACTGGCAACGTGTTTTCTCTTGGTTAAATTAAGCAAAACCAGTGAATTTCTCTGTGTTAAAATGTTTGTTAGTGCTGCCAGTTTAATATTGAGTGCTACCTATTAGAACTCATGTGTGCCTTTCTGCTCTGCCCATATAGTTCAATTATCAGTGTTACATAGTTATATATTTTCTCAGCATGTAAAGTACTTGAAATATAAAGATGGGCTCAAACTTAGTGTGAGCTGATTTTGATAGCCAATGTGTATATGTTCCTCATTGTAACTGTAACCTTAATAAAGTTCTGTTTGCATTCACTACTATACTGTCATCCTTTTTATGTCAGTGTTTTACAGTTGCGTTGTCTCTGGCTTGCACAGGTCACACATAGACATTTAGGGTTTTTTGGTACAAGCACATATGGTAAAGGTAACATAATCTATAACACAGAATTTGCATAGCCAGTTTTGAACTGTTTTAAAGTGCGTATGACGGGTTTTCGTGATTTTCTAATTTTGACTTTATTTGGTGTGTTAATGCCAGTTGTAAATGTGGATTTTAGTTTTACACCAATCAAGCAGTCATTTGTGGAGAAAAGTTAAAAAATATGTTAAAAATTACAGGAAGTAAACAAACTGATGACATCACACTAGGGAAACAAAGGTTATGCATAATTTACACAAAATAAACAACTTTTTTTTATCCTTTACACATTAATTCAAAAAAATAAAGGTGTTCGCATGTATTATTATTCGGAAAATAAAAGAATCTGTGACATTAGAGGAGTTTTGGCCCAGTGTACAGGATGGTTTTTTGGTAATTTCCTAGTGTGATGTCATCATTAACAACCAGGAAGTAAAACAAAAAACCTAAAAAAATAGCTAAATCGTGATAAAATTTGTAAAGCATTTTAAGAAAATTTGAAATATATTTATCTTAACTGTATTTTTGTCAAATGAGTAGACCAACCTGTCATAGGCACTTTAAGTTTTACTCAAAGTTCATGCATGCCATTTATTTGATCATAGTTTATGTTTTACAGTTATCATTGTTTTATGTTGCACCATATCGCCGATGCAAATTTCTAGTTTGTGAATTTTGTACACTGACCATGACATAACGTTTTCTGATTTTGATTTATTTCAGATTTTTCTTCTTGGCCACCAGAGGACAGTGTACTACAAGAAACAAATGACAAAGAACACAGGGAAACCGTAATTCGACAAACGGACAACTGATTACCAATTATATCGAAGTTTGTACCGTGTAATGTGTAAGAGTTTATGTGCGATGTGCAGTACTTTCGATGTTTCAATAAGCAGAAAACGTGAAGTGCACTGGATCGCAGCCATGGAGGATGCGCCATCGACCTTCACTCATTTGTTTGATTGACAGCTCCGATGATTGGTCAGGATGGATCAGACGCTGTTAAGACCCGCCCATGTTGGCTGTGGTAGCGAATGAGTGGCGCAGAAAGGCTCAAATGGGCAGGGCCACGGCGCTTGCTCCGCCTTTAAACCGGCTGTTCGGTATAAGTACGTTTGCGCCTCTCCGTTAAGTGGGGAAAATTTCGACTTTCCTTCCTGGCGGGTGGCGTGAGGCGTTTGGACAAAACGGGTTTTTTGATACAGCCAACAAAAGGTTCAACCCGTTACCTCGTGGTCCAGGTGAGTCTTTAAAATGCTATGTTTGTGTGTAATTTATGAATGATCAATGCTATTAATAGTGCCAACATGCAACGTCGCATGTCGATTTAGCAAATTTGGCAGAATGTTGAGATTCCTGCTTGTGGAAAACCTCCTGAATTTTGGTGATTTTAAGTTGTCCAATAGCTTGATTATATTATGGACACGTTCAATCTAATACGGATATGGCAGCCATGGCGTATTTTCTATGAGTGTAAAGCGCTTCTGTGTTATGAAATTACCTCGTTTTGTCCAAAATGAACGCGTTATATTTGATGTGCATGTTTTAAACTCTACCACAAGGTAAAATACAAATGCTAAGTCACTTCTTCTTTGTGCAGATCAGCCCCCAATCAACTCTGCCTTAACCTCACCTGCCAGCCAAACTGTAACTTAAAGCCTTCAAAATGATGCAAATCAACAGCGACTCGGCCTGCAACAAGCACTCCCTCATCAACGTCATGCACCGCTTCATCGCAGCTGCCAATAACATGGACGAGACCATCATGGTGCCAAGCCTGCTCCGAGACGTGCCTCTGGAGGAGCAGGTGAAAAGCGAGGTGGAGGCGAACAACAACGTAACACCTTGTCCCAATAAGCAACGGGACATGTACGAGCACTACCTGCTGCTCAAGTCCATAAAGAACGACATGGAGTGGGGTTTGCTCAAGAGGGAGATGAGCAGTGGCGCCAGCTTCCTGGAAATGGCAGTGAAACAAGAGGAGCAGCAGCCTGTGAGGGGAGAGCTTCCTCTGGAGGATAACGCAGACCTGGAGCACCAGTTCCACTTCCATCTCAGGGGATTGTTTGGAGTCTTGTCCAAGCTCACTGTACAAGCGGACCACCTCACCAACAGATACAAGCGTGAGATCGGAGGAGGAAACTTTATGAGATAATGGGTGCTCCTATCTGGACTGGTTTGCACTTTAGATTGTGATGAGACGGGCGCTTTCTTCCCAACCGATGGACTGATAGGACAACCACTCTGCAATGTCTAATTTCACTCCAGTTCCCTCCTGCTGCTCTCCTGAATTCCCAGTCAACTCCTCTAAAACCAGTGACGCCTGCATGTTCGGTTTTGCAGCAGTCGATGTCAGTGCTCGGCAGAGGTTTACTATGTCAGTCCAGATGAAGCACAGCTAAAGGAAAATGTTAATTTCATATTTGACAAATGTGGTTTTGAAAAAGGATTCTGGTCGTAGGAGAAAGATGAATGCTGGTTATTCGGTCCCTCCTTTTTACAGTTTTAAAGCTGCGCTGATGGCTCTGAGCAGTCATTTCCACTACGTGTTGCTGTAACATGGCGTGCCTTGACTTTTGTATGTCATCTTCATGCCCTGTTCAGTTTCCTTTTATGTGGTTCCAAATGTCTGGACTTTTAAGGTATTATAACTTGTTGTTTTTAACTGTTTTATATTTTAAACAAATTGCAGTTAAACTGAAATAAATAATTAAACCTGATTTTTGTCTTTCAAATGCTTGCTTGAATCTGGCATGTGGGCTAAAATGCACTGCATTGACCCCTATATGGGACACCTGTGTTAATCCTGGTGCTGAAGGAATTAGGTGCTTTATTAAGGAAGGCTTTGGCTAAAGAAAGCTAAGTCGTGCTAAATAAATGGTCATGGAACAATTGGTCAAAGCAGTTTGTAATTTATGCAAATGCATTGACATGTAGATCTAGGTGATGTGCGGTGAGGACTTAAGTCCCATACAGAAGCTGCAGGTGTGGCTTGCTTTATTGTACTTTAATGGAAATGATTCAGAGGTCTCATCTGGGCATGTTTAAAGACATATTCTAGATGAGAGCCATGTTGTTGGCATCAGTCTAGAAGGGCTTAGGACTGGTTACATTTGCGTAGTGGCTTTGAATGTCTGACCCCAAGTATTTGCCTCCAGATCACCCCTCCCCTAGCAACAGCTCCACCATGACCAGCCAATCCGCGTGCATAGATTCTTTCCTCTCAAAGGCACAGCAGTGAAGGGCATCCAGGAAGTGAATGAGGGCAAACGCATTTAAACATTAAAAAAACAAATATGACTCAGAATGGGGCATATTTGCATAAATCTTTAATGGACTAGACGAATGGATGCATGTCTGTGCTGGTCAGTGTGTTGGCCCACTTTAAACTGGGTTAGATCAGATGAATCAGGAACAGCTGGTCAGTCAATGCACAAAGAAAGCTAGGCTATTCAATATTGTAAAGGAAAAATCCACAAAACTAATCCCAATTGGATTAATCCACAGTATAGTGAGTGTGTTTTTTTTTCCCCAAACAATTCTACATTTACCATTTCATTGATGACAAAAGAAAAAAAAATAAAGAACTGTTTGTTTGTAAATGCATTGTTTAGATTAGCTATGATAGAAATAAAAAAATATGCATATTTCTAATATTTGGTTTTGGGTTAGGTGAGTTTTATCAGCCTGTGGAGTGAGTGAGTGCACACAATAAAATGAGACCAGTCTATTGCAACAGAACGTCTATGTCTGGAAATTATCAACATAGTGTGCCAGTCTTGGGCTCAAACACCGCACACGCAAAGTACAAAGTTTAATCATAGTCTCTTGATAGATGATCAGATCCATTGGCGTGTGAGAGCTCCATGAGGTTGGCAGGGCTGGGCCTCAGCTGCTCTGGGGCATGCGGCTGCATGAGTGTCCTCAGGGTGGCAGATAAGAAGTGCACTGTCCCTGTTGAGTAAGCTACACTGGCAGTGCCCTTTTAACCACTGCCGTATTGTCTGTTACTCAATGGCTATAAACTGTCTGACAAAAATAAATTGTAGGTAATATAAACCTGTTCAAAATGACCTGACTTAGGTGCTGACCGCTCACATCAAATCAACAGATTCAAATACACTAAACCATGGGTGCACAAACTCTTTTCCTCAGTGGGCCAAAATTAGTACATTTTTTCCGCGGCGGGCCAAATGTATTAGCATGCCGAGGGCCAACCCTAATTTTGTGTTGCATTTAATTTGTTTACTTACAAAGATATGATGTTTAAATTGCCTTTTTTTTTTTTAACATGTTTTAGGGAAAAGACTTGATTGGTCTCTTTTGCAACTGCAGATAGTCTTTTTAACACTAAATTGAATCAAATAGATACTCCTAACAAATCTTAGAATGGGCCAAATTAGACCCCCTCGTGAGCCCACTTTAGGTACTCCTGCACTAAACCCTGGCCACACCTTTGTCATGTTTGCTCTTACCAACAACTCGAATCAGAGGGCGACACCTCTGTGATCCCTTAGCAAACATGTGCACTGTGTACTCTGCAGATGGTTTCAGTAAAGTCAATATAAATGTGGCCTGTACAGTCGACCAGACTTTTAATATTTAAGGTGGATGTTTGTCTGTGCATTGTGCTGTGGGTGGAGGTTGTGAGGGTAACTTGTCTCATGCAGAGCTCTTTGCAGTCTGCATGAATAGTGTCTTGTACTGCTGCAGTAATGAGAACCTGCATGCTGACTCTCATATCATTAACATTTCTGTTTCAGCGTCTCCACAACAGCAACATGTTTGCACAAAGACTGCTCAGGAACCCTTTTGGTTACACGTATAATACTGACACCCAGCCAAGAACCATGATGTTTCAATGCACAAAATGTGCTCTTGCAATCATAATCTGTACCATAACATCAATGCATAGGAAAGTTATTGATCAGTTTCAATCAATGTCATATATATTTGAACTGTCACACTGCATTTGGACAGTCTCTGCTCCAATCACTGCAGCGTGAAAACTGCATCTGTCTGCTCTCACAGCTATATCAGCATCAGCTCTTTTGTCTCGGCAGTGTGGAGACGGCAGGGAACACCATGTTCTTCCTCAGCCTGAGAGTTTCAACAAACACGGAGCTCCTAGTATCCTAAGTGCAATTGTTTTTGAAGACTTAAGCTAATCACTGCAATGGCAAAATGAATGCTACATGATATGGACACTTGGGAAACTGAACATGACACATAAAATAAATACATCTAATATATCAATCTCTTCTTGCTTAACTGGTCCAAAAAGTCAAAACAACAGCACAAAATGATTACAGCCGATATCCACATGAATCCTCTTTGTGCAGACTATGGGCAGTGTAGGAGGAATGTATATTCCCCTTGTGAGGTTATGTAACGGGTGGGTGGGTGTGTGGTCCAGCCAGAGCAGCTTACAGCCTGACACAGAGCGTCTCTAAGCCAGCCCCCCCTCCTCTCTCTCTCACACACACACACACTGTCCCTATCCTTTTCTGCAGATTACAATATTTAGGTCAGTCTTCTCTGGCACATACATTGTGAGTAGGCATCTGTTAAAGAGGTTAGTATGGCAGCGACAGGAATCACAACAAGGACCAGCCAACCACGATTTGGAGTCAGATGTCTGTTGTTATAGCAGCCATTCTCAAACTCTGCAGCGTCACGGCCCCCTTATCGACCTCGCAACCCCTCAGGGCCCCTCAATAATAATTAGTTCTACATTTAAAAATATATGTTTTTGTTAATAAATGTATACACAAAATATAAATAGTAATGGCAGTAGGCTTTTTATTGATGTAAAGTAGTATAGAACATATTTTGTAAAGTGGTTTTCAAGCTCAATTTTCTTATATGCTTGTTATGTGGACAACCTTTGGGGGCCCCTTTGAAGTGCTTGTGAGGCCCCCCACTGGTTTATAGTAATGATCAATGAGACATTTTCTGACACATGTATCTGAACAGCTTATAGGCCATAATAAAATAAACAACATAATAAAATACAAGATGACTTGACAATTCTGAAAATAGATAATAATAATTATATACATATACATTTGGGTTTGATTGATTCCAGTACCAGATAGGACCATGTTATGTGGATTTTGCATATTGTCTGCTTAGTTCAGAATCAGAAAAAGGTTTATTGCCATTGTCAGTGAACAAAATTCACAAACTAGGAACTTGCTTTGGCATAAGGTGCAACATATAACAATGAATAAAACAGTAGCAAAATATATAAAAGAGGGCATGCATAAAATTAAGAATTAAGTCAAGAATGAAGAAAAATATGCTTAGACTATATGTAGAAATGTACAGTTGGCTAGACAGTGCATAGACAGCTGCTTTTATTATATGATTGTTAAAGTAGCAGGTGTTATAAAGTGTTCAAGAGTCCAACAGCAGAGGGAGAGAAACTGGCTTGTGGCGGGAGGTTCTGGTCCAGATGGACCGTGGCCTCCTGCCAGAGGGGAGGGGCTTAAACAGTCCATGTCCAGGGTGAATAGGGTCAACTGTGATACTTGCCGTTGCCACTGTTTTTCTTTCACTACAAACAAGTAGGCCCAAACTTCTCTCCAGGACCACGAACTCCTGTGAAAATTACCAAATCTTTGCTATCAGCATTTGGAACAGAAACACTGACCAGTGTACAAGTATCAAATTCTCTAAATCAGAATAGTCTAGCTTTTCTAAATGAAACACATGGTAAAGGTGAAGGGAACCCTTGTACCAGAGATAAATACTTTTTTCCTGGCACCTATTTGACTTTAATCAGGACAGTGATAACTATCAGGGCAGTCTTTGATACAAACGTCTTCTACACAATGATAGGACCTCGGCTTCTGCGAGGGTCGGTGAACATGCCCATCGCTCCATATCTAATCTGCATGATGAGGGCAGGACAATGGCACGCTGTGCACTACAGAACAGATCACATTGTCTCCAGAGACACTGGGGGAGAGAGAAACACAAGTTAAACAAATACACTTCTTTTTTGTATTTGCTTTCCTATGACAATAAACATGCATTACAAAGTGATGTTGACCTCAAGTGTGTTAATTAAAACCCTTTACTGCTCAACGGTGTCAGTTGGTGGGTGGGGTGACCTGACAGTAAATCTATGACTCTTAATTTGATTATCTCAGTAACACAGTATAGGTGAGAGGAGAGTAAGGATTTTTGAGGAACTTTACTTTAGGTGTGGGGTAGTCTGAGTGCAAACAGAAGGAACTAGTCAGTTTTGATAAGAAGTGAACTTCCCTTTCAACATTAGCTGGTAGTTAAATTATATATTTCCATTGACATTTCCATAGACTCTAAACGACAGACCAACTAATGAATAACAATGTTTTTATTCATCAATGTTTTCAAAATTAAGTGTGGTTGATATTTGAATGTTTGTTACTCGTGTAAACAACAGTGCTGTGAAGCAAGATCAGTGCCTTGTAACATCAACTGGTATTGCCTGGCTGTTTTCTCCAGGGATATATTTAGATGTCGAAGGGTTCAGAGATAGATGAGCCAAGCAGCAAATTAAACATGCAAGGGTTCTTCTATATGGCACTTGGACCAACTGACTTGGGAATAAATGTATGTGGTGAAGAAAACAGGATGAAATCTCCAGAGAATGCTGGAGAAACCATAGCGTCAGGGGATTTATTTGCTGTTTACAACAAAAGTCTCAAGTCTCATGAGAGGTATATAGGTAAATTGGCTCTGACTAAAAGTGAGGCAACAATGAAGAGACTTTTAAAAGCATTTCTTGTGGACAGTCATAAATTCTTGTTTAATAGATCAGTTGTTTTGACTTGAGAAAGGGAAGTATCTAGGCTACGCTTAAGATGCAAGTGAGCAGGACATGAACGTTACATAAGCGGATCCAACGGCCATTAAGAAGAAAACACATGCCCTCTCTGAACTCCCTGCGCAACACATAAAAGCTAATTTTAATCACAAATAATTTTTAAGAGCTGTTCCCCCAAGACAGTGTTATTCAGGTTAGGCAGGACTCATCTTTCAACAGAGTATTGAATGTTGTTATGGTAAACAAGCCGCTCCCTACTTTCCCATTCTGTCCCTGTACAAGAACAATGTGGAACTCCTCTAGACTGGCAAGCCTTCCTGTTTCCATGTCAGTCTGTAAGGAGGCCCAGTACAGACTTGCCCTCCTTTTGGTCCAATCAGAGGCGCTGGTCTGAAACAGGTGTCCAATAAAAGGCAAGAACCCACAGGGGCTTGGTGAAAGGGGCGGTGCTAACTGAACTTTGTATGATGTAATAACTTTGATTTACTGGACATAAAAAAAATATGATTCGTTATCTGTATAAACCAATGTGACTGCAATATCTGGTAAAAGCTTACAAAAAAACTTAAAGTGAAAGAACTATTTTGGTGAATTTTTGAATGTAACCCTCTTTGACGTGAATGAACTAGAGTAACCTGGTGCACTGTAAAGCTGCAGTTGATGCCCTATGTCTGGTTTGTCACGTCCCTGACAGTAAATGTTAGGGTCCATGGCAGCACTTGCACATGTCGTTATTTAAATTCAATCTATTAAAAGGTAAGATGAAATAGAGATGGTACAATATGGATTTTTTTCAGCCGATACTGATATATTTCTTACAGTTGTTGTTGCTGCCTCATGGTATTCAACCCAATACCTCAGCACATTTTAATTTTTATGACAGTCTTTTAAGAATTAGGGAGGTAAATCTATGTAGTCATCGGTCACAGGCTAAACTCATTGCATCATTATAAATGTTTAAGGCTGAGATGACAAGTTTTATTACACAACCCAATGTGATCACGGTACATAGGGTCCCATACGATTACTTAAATATATGATGATATACGATAAATATATACTAGATTTGTATTGCAATACAATAAATATTATGGTCAAATATTTTTAGGAACTGTATCAATCTGCACTCAGTTAATTAAATAAAATGCAAAAGTGAAGTTTCCAAATGTTAGAAACTAACTGTAAATCAGTCCGGCATCTGTAAAAATGCAAATGCATATTATGGTTAGTGCTTTCTTCACTTATTTTGGGTTTGTCTGTAACTTCACAAACACATGTAATGTATCATATGTAACATTAACCCACATAAAAGTCCATTTTACATATTTGAGTTAGTTAGTTATATAATTTTCAAATTTTTGAACACTGCATTAGAAAATAAACATGTAAAATACATAAACAAAATGATTTCTTGTTCAAAAAGGAGTGGAATGAAGTTTGACAACTTATTAAATCCCACCCCCATTACTTCCAACACAATGTTACATGCTTTTGATGTTTCCTGCAAGCCTTGCATCAGAACAAATATTATCAATAAATACATAACAACACATTTAGTATGCCACTTTTTTCATCCCTGCAGCTATTGAAAATGTTAATTTAGTATATTATAATTGGACTGTCTCAAGTCAATTATTTAGAAATGTATAAGAAAGAAGTTTTGACACCTTGTGATGTGAAACGTTGCAGGTGGATATCTCTATGACTGTGTCCCTCCAGTGGAAGAGGGAATAGTTCTTAACTCAAGCAGCAAGAGTAAACAAAACATTTTCATATAAAGTTTCTCCGTTGTTAAGACGATTATGATCGCATTTCACCTGATTGTCCTCCGTAAAAGATTGGCTTTCTTCACTGACAAAGGGTGTGTCGCTGTACTGTTGAAAATGGCAGGACAGGACTTGTCCATTTGTAGCAAGGTACAACCAACATGTGCACCATGGTTCATTCTTTAAGGTGCACTGTCTTTTTCTGGTGCATAAATTCTTTATGAAGATGTTATTGTTTGCTTATAATGTTTCAGTTTAACATTTAAGTAAATTTAATCTATCTCTACAGACAGAGGCCAAGTCACAAGTCAGATCTGTGGAATGGGCAGCACACCTGACAAAATGTTTCTTGGCTTTTTTGGTCAAGTAAACCTTATAAGGCAAAATGGCAATTGAAAGTAATTTCTCCGTTGTTGCGTCCACTTTGCAGAGCATAGTTATCTTATTTGCTAACGGCAGTTGGATACTTCAGTTGCCCCACAACAATTATTGTCCTCAACAAGACTCAGAAACATCTTATTAAAGGGAAAGAAAACAAATCAGTTCAACTGTGTGGGATCAGAGTCTGTATCAGTGATAAATGTGAGCGTGGCCTGCAGTGTTCCTGTTGTAGATGTCCAGCTGTTTGCCTGACTAGAACCAGGAAGTACGAGCACATTAGTCTGTGCTTCAGGCTCAGAGAATAGACTTTAAAGCAGTTCTGCTTGTGTTTAAGTCTCTCCACGGCCAAGCACCAAAGTACATCATATGAACCATCTCGCACTCTGAGGACCTCAGGGATGGGCCCTCTGTTGGTGCCCAGAGTCAGGACTAAACATGGGGAATCATTGTTTAAGTTTTATGCAGCTAAAAACTGGAGTAGTCTTCATGAAGATGTGAGGCCTCTGACAATGTTTAAATCCAGGCTAAAAACAGTTCTGTTTAGCTGTGCATACTGGGGTGTTTCCACTAGCCCTACTGTGCCATGCCAGAGCAGAGTAGATAGAGTTAGGCTAAGTAGGGTTAGTGGAAATGCTCCAGTACAACTGAAAGATTAATCTGAGAGAAGGTTTTTTAATAAAAAACTATAAGAAAGACTATTTGAGTCCCGATTTATTTTATTTTTAAATTACTTTAGTGATATCTGAAAATCAAAATGGAATCCCAGTTGAGAAACGACAGTTCTTCAAAGGATTTTTGAAGAAAATGTAATTTTTATGACCAAAAAGTGCCCAGGAAGCGATAAATGGAAGGATGAGTCACAGCAGTCTGATGGCATTGAGAAACAGATTAAATTATGCTGTAAAAAGAATTATGTCCAAAAAGAAAACAAAGACAACAAATAACTGGAATAAAACAGCATTTTGAATGTTTAGAAATGTAGGAAAAAGCAGCTGCAGAAAGGAAGGAAAAGGAACGCGAAAATAGAGAAAGAAATGTGAGAAATGTAAACTAGGTTAAAGGACCATTTCAAGACACACAACTTGATTTTTCTGTATATTTTATAATATTTTTAGTAATGATTTTGTATTTCTTAATCTGTTTTGTGATTTTAATGTAATTTGATTATATTATGTAAAGCACTTTGAATTGCTGTGTGTACGAATTGTGCAACAAATAAACTTGCCTTCTTGATTTTCTTTTTTTAGATATTAGACACAAACTAAATATTTATCAGAAGTGTATGCCTTTATATTTCTTATTAGACTGCAGAAGCTTTTTCACATTTTAGTTGTGTTTTTTCTCTAACAGGAGAAAATGTAATTTCTATAGTGAAAAAAATAATTTCCCCTTTGCTTTATTTAAGCAGAAAGAGGCGCTGTGAGACGCTGTGTGTTTTTGTTCAACCATAAACTTAACTCAACAAATCTGCATTTTGACAGTTTGACAGCAAATCCCATCATAGAATTCTAACCTGCCCTCAGCTCAGTTGGAGTTGGAGACAGGTGCAGGACACCCCACTGTAAAAAATGACATAGTACACCTTTAAAGCCGCGGAAGGATTGTGCTTATTTATGTCATTAGTTCTAATTTTGATTCTAGAATGAAATTACATCATACTCTCTGATGGGGGCTATTTCCTTATCCACTGCATTGTATTTTGGCATGACATGTCCAAAACATAAACTGATAAGGTTCAACATTTGTGAATTTATCAGTTGCTAGACTAAAGTCACTATATTACAACAAAATATGCATTTCAACAAGATTCATTTGAGCTGCCCCCATCTGTATTTAATTATATTAGCTTATACACTGCCTCGCCAAAAAAAACCCCAAAAAAAAACCTGTCACCACAGAAAAAAAAGGTCACACGCTCTAATATATAGAAATCTACTTTGATTGTGGCAAACATTTGCTGTGGCATTGTTTCCATACATTTATGCAAAGTCAAAAGATGAATTTCCATCTAGTGTTGCATTATTTTTCACCAAGTTCTTGCTTTGATGATACAGTGTATGACCACAGTAGCACAGTAGGAGGTCGAGCATTTAGCTACCAAGCTCCTATGTTATGGAACCAGCTCCCTGTTCATGTAAAAGAGGCCGACACAGTCTCTACATTTAAGACCAGGCTCAAAACGTTCCTCTTTGAAATAGCTTATGGTCAGGCCAGTTAGGAACAGAAATAAAAACCTACAGTTTTAGCTATGCTGCCCTTGGAGCAATTCTGCTGGGGGAAGTATGGCAGCTTGAACACTATCCTCTGGTTCTTCCTACTTTACCTATCAACAATATTTAATATTACTTCAACTGTAGTCTGTTCATTGCTGTTCACATGTTTCTCTTTCTCTCCACTTCCCCCGGGGAGTGGAGACTGTTTCAGACACTGCGGCTGCTCCAGTGACGACCCCCACCCCCATCTGTCTGGAGGATCGATCTCTACACTGGACGATCTATGCGCCACCCGCCTGGAGGAACTCCCTCAACCCTGGATTAGCCACACCTCGTCTGCTTGGACAAACTCCATCTACTTTAGATGAACTGTTCCTCATCTCCTGCTGGAGGATCTCTCTACACTGGTGGACTGCTCCTCGTCCGCCTGGAGGAACTCTTTAAAGCCACCTCCCTCTTGAGTGGTTCTGGCTCCACAGTCCAAGTGGATGTCAGTCCTAGTTCATCTGCAGCCTGTCCGTCCGTGGGAGTAGGATCTCTCCTTCACTGTGGTTCTCCCCGAGGTTTCTACTTTTTCCCATGGGGTTCTTTGTAGTTTTTCCTCGCCGCGAAGGAGGGTCAAAGGACAGGGGCATTCTGGGACAGTTATCTGAACTGCTTTTACCTGTGGCCCATCGAGGCAACTGTTGTTGTGATTTTGGGCATTATAAAAATAAATTGATTTGATTTGATTTGATTTGACCACCACCAAAGCCTCAGCACATCCCAAAGATTCTTAATGAGCTACACAAAGCATACGTTTGTTGGATTCATAACCATGCTTTATTCTTGTTGATTTCTTTAAAAAAAGAAAAAAAAATCAAATAAAACTTTTTTTCAGTCTCGTTTTCTGCAGCTAAACAATATTTTCTTCACATTTTTAATTCTCTTCATCTTAAATACTTTTGTTAGTTTGTGACTTCAAACCAAAACTTCATTGATTGTCAACACAAAAACTTTTCAGCACCAGTACAATAAAACTGTACTTTCAGCTTTCTTGAAATACTGTTTAAACATAGGAGCAAAGGGAATCTAAAAAGCACATTTGAAAATGAAGCACCAACCATAGAAATGTCTCTTTGATACACTTGTCAGGTATACAAGAGGTCAAATATATTAATTAATGACTATTAAATTGAGCACAACAAACAGTAAAGAAACACTCCAACACAAAGTACTCCACCTTCTCCAAACACAAGGAGGAGATGAACAGTCGCGAGGGCATGTGCGCTGGACTCCAGGAGGACTGCCGCACCTCACACCACAAACACTCACACATTATCTACGTTCAGAAAGGATCTAGGCGTCGAATTCTGGAAGATGTGAGGAAAAATTAATGTTCTGTAATGTCAATAACTTAATGAATGAGCATAATTGAACTGAAACTAAAGAGGCGGTGAATCGTGAGTTTGAATACCATGAGCCGCAGGTTCCTCTTGCAGGCTTTGGATTATATCGAATCAAAAATATCCCTTTCAAACAACAAACAAACAAAAGTCCCAAAAACAAATCCATCCCTTGCCAAAAGAATACATTTATAAAATCAAATGTGTTAACCCTGATGGCAAGATATACATACACTCACAGGTACATAATTGTAAAAAAAAAAAAAAAAAAAAAAAAGGTTACCTAATGGTGTATATATTAAATATACCTTTAGTTAGGAACCTGAAAGCTGCTTTCCAGTACTGACCACTCCTGTGTGCAGGTCCTTACATGTTGTGATCACTTAATCACCTTCTGGCAGAGGTCAAAGGTTATAGGCGGGGGTCAAGTCATTATGGTTGGTTGGGATTAAACCCATGACGGTCCTTGAACAGACAAGCTTGCTTTAAACTACTTTTAGAAAATGGATGTGGTTGTCCGTTTGCTGGTTGGAGGCTACCGGCTGCGTAGTTTCCCTGTGTTAGTCAGTTTGTCCTCTTTTGGCCCCTCCTCTTCCTCATTGTCCTCAAGGATATGAACAGAGGAGCCCAGCAGTCTCTGAAGTTCAGGCACACAACGCACCAGATCCACATGTCCTTCCTCTTCCTCCTCATCAGTGTCTTTGTTCTGACCTTTGAGCGGCGATGCCAAAGCAGGGCTCACCTGGCTCACAGAGACCTGCTTCATGAGCTCTGCATGAGGCAAACTCACCACCTCCAGGTGCGGGTAGCGAGCCCGGAATATCCTCGCTGACATCTTCACACGTTTCAAGACATCAGTCAGAAGGAACCAGTTGCAGAAACTGAGCAGAGAAAAAAAGTCAGAACAAGGATACAGGATTTGTATCTACATTTTTTGCTGTATGTATATTACAGTTTGTTTTTGTTGTAAAAAAAAAAAAAAGGTGCATAAGATTTTCCAGATTTATGAAAAGATTAAGAAAATTTGTCAAAGTGATTGAAAAACAATGGTAATCGTTTAATTGAATAATTAAACTGAGGTCAAACGAACACTGGCTGGAAGAAACAAGACTCAGACAAGTGTATTGGATATTTGTGACACATTTAAGTATGTCTGTTTAATGCACTGTTCCTAATTGTGTTAAGTACACTCACCCCTGTGTTAGCGACACCTGAACGTGATAACAGGGAAGCAGAGGCTCAGAGGAGAACTCAAACACTAGACAGTCTTTGTCATGGTCCTTCTCTGTCCTCACTCCTGTCTCCTGTTCCAGATCCTGGTTTTGCTCCGACAACAGGAAGTCCCAGCATGGCCCCTGCTCTGTTTCTGTGAGAAAACAAGTTTCACAACCATTTTACAAAGTACGTTCAAGAATGCCTTATAACTTGCTTTGGCAGATCTGCACTCATCCAAGTGCGGACCTCAAGTGCCCTCTAGTGGACGCATCATGCAATATTCAAAATACTGAAATTACAATAATTATAAATGGAATCAGCAATTTTTAATTATTTTGGTTACTTCATTCAACTCAGCGGATACAAAAATGTCCCACAGGCTTTTAAAAATTATTGACTTCTATTTAACCAGGAAAGTTCCACTGAAATTCATAAACTCTTTTTCAGGGGAATCCTTGCCCCAGAGCCTATTGTACATGTTTTTAGTGGTAGGGAAAACCAAAGGCCCCACACCGCCTGGAAGTCAAGCTGTGAAGCGAGAGCACCAACCGCAGCGCTACCATCCAACAAGCAACTGGCCCAACAAAACAATAAGGTTTCTTACCAAACAGAGTGCTACTGTAGAAATCCCAATGTAGACCTGGGTCATGTTCACTTCGGCCTTGCAGATCAGTAAAGTATTCTGCATTACAAACATTTTTTGGCATTAACGTTATGGAATCATACATTGTACCCATATTAATAAAGAAAAAACACAAACCTAATAGAAAAGTCTTCATGCTTGAGCTATGTGCCAGTTTCACTGGGGTCTGGCCGGAGTAGGTAGCCAATGATGGATCTGCTCCATGATTTAAAAGCAACCAGACAATTGCCAAATTATCACAAGCCACAGCATCATGGATAGGTCTGAACAAAGAACAAAGTAGCACAGAAAAGAACTCAGTATTAAAAACAAAACCGACAGCAATGATCTATATTTCTGTAACATATAACATAACTGTAACAACATAACTTCAATAACTTAGGGGTAAAGTTAAGGTATACTTGATTAATCTCTCATGAATTAAATTCATTCTCTGCATTTGACCCATTCTTCAGTCATGAGCAGTGAAAGCTCAAGGCCTTATGTGCACGTTTTGTCCAACAGAAGGCACTGGAGAAACTGGCCTCTCTGAGTGCTGTTGAGCATCAGTGCCAGACTATATGTGATGTGGTAAAAAAACAACAACAACAAATGAACAAGTGAAATATTTTCATTTTTATCATTTAATTTTTCTGTAGTACAGAAGTGATACAATAATTCTGTTGAAGTATAATGTTTTTTAGTGATCTACAGGCTTCTCAGGGTTTTACTGTACCTAGAGTAACAAAGTCTGAAAATGTGTGGTTTAACACACTGTTATCAACAGACCAGTGAATTTAACATCATACAGAAGGTGGAGGAGGGGACTATACAATGAACATACTGTACTGAAAAAGGTCTTACCTTGTCCCATCCTGAGCACTACAGTTGACATCAGCTCCGTTCTTAAGCAGCATCTGAACAATCTGAACCCAGCCTCTGGAGGACGCCTCATGCAGCGCTGTGTAACCGGCATTGTCCTGACGGTTCACTTCCCGTAGGTCCTTTTCCAGACAGTATTGAACTACATCCTAAAAATTGGACAAATTAACAGAGGTTGGTGGAAATATAGACACTGCGTGAGTCAATATTGGTGCAATATATCCCATATAACAGCAATACTCACCTGATAACCCAAACGAGCAGCGCGTTGCAATAAAGTCTCTCCGGCATTTTTGTTAACAATGAGCCGGCGCACCTCGGGGGGAATGGCCCTTTTGAAGGGTGACTCTGTTGAACCATTGATGTTAGAAGGAGGAGGGGGTAAACTTTTAGGAGATGCTGGAGGGCTGGCTGCCTTTTTAGCTTCACTGCAGTCTTCATCTAGTACGCTTGTCCCACTTCTCTTTCCCAGGCTACGCTTTGAATTAATCTAAAATGCAGATTTAGACATTATAAATAGCACTTACCATGAAAATTAATTAAATGTTCATTCATGTCATGGGAGTAGGTTTCAATTACCGGTGAGCAACACAGAATGAGCTGCCCAATCACAAAAATATGTCAACCGTCTGGCCACAAGGGGGCACTATAAACTAAAACTTTCACAGTCTCTGGTGGTCAGTTGGATTACCTTCTGTTCATCACTGGAACACAAGTGCTTGCTTTTGAACTTCCTCTTCCCTGAAGGTTTGTCTGTGCACTCTGGAGACTCGTCACGCTCCTGGTAGCACACTGCAGCTGACCGGGACAGCGAAAGTCTTCGGGGTTCACGACTGGACGCAGAAGTATTCAAACACTGGTTCTTCTGCAAATCTACAATATTTATGTTTTAGTGTCATTTTAGTCCAGGTAATACAAGTGCAATGTTACGTTTCCATGTGTAATACTAAAAACAATGTTGTCTATTGAATGATCATTGTCTATTGTCATTATCAACTAAATTACAAAAGAAAAAAGATCAAATGATTACATTGTGTTTCAGTTGTAAAATAACAGGAATTTGTTACCTGCAGTGTTACCATGATCTTGACTGTGCAAATGGGATTCATCACGGTGCTCTCCATCATCCAGTTTGTCTTTGTCAGTGATGTAATCCCCAGTTTGATACCTCTTGTTTTTGCAGCGTTGCCGTTTCCTGTTAACAGAACACTCCGTATGTGCACTGGTGTTCTTGGCTTTCCCCTGAGCACCTCGCTCTGGCAAAGGAGTGGAGCGCGGGCGCCCTCGAGGCCGGCGAGCTGCCTGTGGTAGAGTTTGGGGCGACGACGCTGGAGGAGGGGGTGTTGTTGGTGGAGAAGGAGTGGCAAAGCCCCAAAGATCGAGTCGAGATTCATCTGCCCGCCGTCGCCCTCTTCTTAATCTGGGAACACACTGCTCTGTTGCTTCGGCTTCTTTATTCGCTCTGATGGGACTTTTTAGTTTTTGGAGACAGTAGTTTCCATCTAAAACTCACAGAAAATGTTTGGTTAACTAAAACCCTTGATGTGACTGTAACATTAGAGAAAGGCACAATTCCCCAAGCATAAGCTCAATGACAAGTAAAAAGTTGAATTTACTTTGCATGTTTGACAGTTGCATTACAAATAAACCTAACTGGAGTAATTTGAGAAGTATATTTCAAAACTGAGATAGTTTCAGCACATTAACATACAATTGACAGCGTCTACTCTTACGAGCTGATTCCACTACATGCATGTCCTCTGTGCAGGGCCACAGAGCACCTCTGTCTAAAAGGTGTACACTGGGTGCCATTTGTCCCCTCACGGCTGTACAGCCCCGAGGAGCTGGAGAAGAGCATGTTCCGACAGTTTCTGAAATAAATCATTTGGGTTCAAAATGACTGCTTATTCTAAAGCAGAAGAGCAGATAATGCCCTTGTTATATAAGATTGTAATTTAGTTCATGTTACATCAATTTCCACAGGTATTTTTCTCAATTGCGAGGGTAATTAGGCATTACACTGAACTAGGTCTGCAACTAACAATCATTTTGCTAAATGATTAGTCGATTATTGTTTTGATTAATCGATTAGTTGTTTAGAACCCAAAAGTCACGTGATGAAAAGATTTTAAATACATTTAACCCAGATGGGGCCATTTGTGGATCCTTGTGGAATACATTTATGGACTAAAGAGTTTTTCCTCAAAAAGAACAGTGTTCCTCAAATACACTAAATTTTACACATTTACACACATAATTTTCATGCAATTGCAGCTCAATTTGAGTTCTAAAATTTATTTTCTCAGCTCAAAGCATATTTAGGAGCCTATGTAAAGTTAACATTTATACGATTACTAAATTTGTTTTACAATTGTTAAAAGAACTGATTAGTAAATAATACATTATTTAAATGCAAAAAATAAATCTTCTCTGTGTTTCAGTTATATAAAGTGAAAGTTAACAGCCTACTGACCCCAATTAGCAAATTAATCAATTATAATCGATCATAATTATAAGTAATCTGATAAAAATAAAGTTCATGTGGCGTGTATTTACTTTTTACTTATACCAACAAATCCGGCTGTAGTTCACATGCTCTTTCCTGTTTGTTGTGTTCAATTGATATTACGGCCATTTATTGTGACAGACTTCCTGGCAGTACTTGTACCAATACGGAGACGCATGTTGTAATACTTTAAAACAACATTAATTATAAATTGCAGGTCTACACTTACTAACCTGCAGACTTTTGCATCAAGGCTGAATCAGGTGAGATGAAAAGGTGATTTAATCATAGGACAATATTGTATTCTGATATTAAGAGTATTTGTGACCATGAAATTCCAATCTATTTTGTTATTCTACAGCCAGTCTCTCCCCCCCCCTTATCAAGATCTCTCGAGCCATAAGAGGTGATGAAAAACACAACAGGTTGTATGTAGTATACTAGTTTACTATATCGCTTCTGGCCCAGTCCCTTTCTATCGTTTTGACATTGGAACTGTGAAAAGGGTGTGCAACCAAATATTAAGGATGCCAATAATTATGTCCGGCCCATTTTTGGAGTTTTGTGTGAAATGATGTCAATTTTTCCTTTTTTCTGTTTTTTTGTGTTGGTCCAATACACAAAGGAAATAAACATGTGTATAGAGGAATATAGTATGTGGAGTACCTCAGGGATCAGTCCTAGGGCCAAATTGTTTCTGTTATATATAAATGATTGATGTAATGCATCTACAAAATTAAAATGTATATTGTTTGCTGATGACACCACACTAGTAGGTTCTGGTAAAGATATACAACTTTTGGTGACGGAAATCACAACAGAACTACGTAAAGTCAAAGATTGGTTCCATAGAAACAAATTATTGTTAAATATGTCACAAACAAAAATTCATATTGACAATGTAATTATAGAAAATGTAAGAGTATAAATTTCTAGGTATGATCTGATCACAATCTTAGCTGGAGACCACAAATTACCAATATCTGTTCAAGAATAGCAAAAAATATTGCGTTAATGGCCAAGGCTAGGTATTTGTTGGATAAGAAAGCCCTCCACATCCTCTACTGCTTGCTTATCCTACCCTATATTAACTACTGAATGGAGATCTGGGGAAATGCCTATGGTAGTCAACTATTGCCTTTATATAAAATGCAAAAAAAAAAAGCCATACGAATAGTGCATAATGTTGGTTATAGGGATCATACTAACATTTCTCAAATATTTCTCAAGTCGCACATTTTAAAACTTGAAGACTTAGTAAACTTAAAATCTTTATTAATCATATATAAGGCCAGAAATAATAAATTACCCACAAACAACCAAAATATGTTTGCTACGAAAGAAGGGCATTATAATCTACAGGGAGAACTAAATCTGAATGTAAAAATTGTTCGAAACACCCTAAAGAGCCAATGTATCACTAGAAGAGGTGTAAAATTATGAACGAGCTGGACGAGAACTTGAAGAGTGCAGTAAGTCAACTACAATTTAAAAAACAATATAAAACCACTATATATAAGAAATATGCTTTAGAGGGTTGACGTAAGCACCTTGCAATTGCAGCTCAGAAATGATTGATGTTTGATGATTTGTTTCATGTTTTGGTTGATAGATTCATCAAGGAAGGAAGAAATAATATTCACTATGTTAAACTTAAAATAAAATAAAAATAATAAATGGATTGAATGGTTGGTGGGTTGACTGCTTTGTTGATGGATTAATTAATTGATTGGTTGGTTAATTGATTGATTGGTTGGTTAATTGATAGATTAATTAATTAATGATAAAACAGTAAGGCACACGCACACTGCGCTGTTCATGTGCCTTTGTATGGACAGGTCCAGTCACACACAGCCTGTAGTTATGACGCATTGACATTCTGGGGAATAAGGAATCTTTCTGCCTTGAAAGTTGTCTGCAGTTATCAGGCAGCTGTGAATGAAATGGCTAGGGTTGGGCTTCTATAAGCTGTGGCTTCAGCCTACTCCCTTTGGACTCTGTACATATATATTTCATTTTATAATGAACAACTTCTATGTATGTATATGTGTGTGTATATATGTGTGTGCATGCGCGTGTATATGCATAATGTATTTACATATGTGTGGATGTATTTATGCACGCATGTATGTAAGTGTACAAGTGTGTATGTATACTGTATATGTATGTATGTATGTATCTACAAAAAAAAAGAGCCCAAATAAACTAAACTAAACTATTGCTGGATTTCAGATGACATCACAGCATTCTATGGACCAATAATATTTAATATAAATAAGGGGCAGCTAAAATGAATATTGAATATGAATATTATTAAAATGCTGATTTTTATTGTAATACAGCAAGTTCACTAATAGAAATTATTAGGTTAAAATTTCACTTACATTGTGAAAATTTCCTGCCAAAGTTCAATGTAATTAAACTGGAAAAACTGGCTCTTGCCCCCCATCTGGAAGTATGACATTCTCGAATATGAAAGCCACCAATTACAAAACACGTGTTGCAATACTTTTTTGGAGGCAATACTTAATTTTCTGGAAAAAAAAAATCAGTGCCAACACTGTTAATAACTGTCATTATATAGAAATTTTGATTAGACTGTTGTTTTGAAGATATGAACATTTTAAATGTGGAGTATATTATTTAGATTACAAATTGCTACAATATGAGCAGATTAAAAACGTAAATTAAAAACGTAATATTGTTTAAAAACATGTTTTAACATATTTCTGTTGGATGTATAACATTATCATTATTGGGATGCTCCTAAAAATTATTGAGATATTCATTTTTGTCAATATTGCTCACTCCTGTGTCGGAATCAGAAGACGAAGCCCATGAATTGTGGATCAGTGCATCCTCCACAAGATAATACGAAGATTTTGAGTTTTAAGAAATGGCTTACCTGCTTTAGGGTATAGCTGTTCAATCTTTTTGGGACTGATCTTGTCCAATGGTAAGTCATCTTCAAGCTGAGGAAGTTGGTTCACCAACAAACTTTGCTGCAACATAAGTTTGATTTGTTTTATATTCATCAAATATTACAACAATGTCTTTAAAGGCAAGTAATTAAAGTGCATGTTTCAAATGGGAAATGCCATTTATAGTATTTCTTGAACAAGACAAAATATATTTTCACAAAACCATGGCTCTTCACAAGCTCAACTCCTAAATGTTGCTGCTTTTATACCCATCCACAGAGGAGAGAGGCTATTAGGAAACACAATTTCTCTCACGCTCTGTGGCCTGGACAAAAGTATCATTAGAATACAAGTAGATAATTAAAACATACCTTTTTTTTGGGAGACTCTAGTGTGTCATCTGAGTGAACCTGCTTCTTTGTTTTTCCTGTGACTGCTGACTTCTTGGATGAGATAATTGGTGAATTTGGTTTCACCACTTTCCTGGGATTTTGTTTCTTTTGTTTGATAATTGCAGCTTTAGCTTTGTTTGGAGACATATCTTTGACTCCATTTGATTTCTTCTCAATGTCGTTGCCTCTTTCACAACAGCCTGTCAGATTAGATGCGACAGTACCCTCTAATTTTTCAGGAGTTGAAGTATCTGACGATCTCCTGCTCCTCTTCAGTATTTCCCCCTCCAACACCTGTGCCAATTTGCTTTCAACCTGGGTCCCATTTGTTGATGTATTATTTTCCAAGACCCTACATTTGATAGGCTTCAAGCTGGTCTCATTTGTTAGTGGTGTTGTGTGTTCTTCTTGACTGCTCTGTATCTCTCGGTCATCCTCCACAAACTCAGTGGCATTTGTCAACTTTTCAAGTCTCTTAACTGCCTTGCTTAAATTAGTTAAATCCCTCTGAGAGGTAGGTGACTGTTTCTCTACAGACCATAATGGTGGAGACTCCAAATCATCTTTAGATTGAATATCCTGGTTACTTTTAAACATTTCTAGATTGCTGGACTTCCTAGATGTAACATGTGGGAATCTAGCATTTCCTTCACTCACAAACATTCCTGTATCCAGAGACTGTTGCTTTACAATAGAAGCAAGATTGGACAAAGGAGACTGAATTCTCTCCCATTTATCTTCTGATTTGGGCAGGCTGTAATCTGCATTTTTAGATTCATCAACGGCTGGAGCGTTCTTGTTCTTTGGAGATACTGATGCATTTTTTCTCTGAAGTGTCAAAGGTTGCTGTGAGAAATCTTCTGACGGTTGCCAAGCAGGACTGACAACAGTTGTTGGATATGACACTGCCATTTTACCACTTCCAGCTTTAGGTATCTGTTTATTTGCTGAACTAGATTGGGGTGCAATTAGGCTAGCTTTGGAGAGACACTTTGCATGCATTTTTGTGCTGGTGTTTTTGACATGCTTCACTCTGAGAGCAAGTTGGTCACTTTTCAAAGAAGATGGCTTATGTTCCCCTGAGGCCATATGCTCTCCTTGGTCAATAATAGAAATAAACTCCTGCTTTGCAAAACTCTGAAATTCATCAGCAAATGTTCCTTTTCCATCTTGTCCTCTAAGTGTGGATGCTAAAATGGGGCTTGCCACACCAACATATGTCCCTGGAATATTTTTGATAGGGTCTTGTGAAGAGCCTTTTGACCAGCAAGGTTTGGCATCCAGATGAGGGTTCTGAAGTGGCCTTAATTGTTTTTGATGAGATCCATTTCTGTGGGTGTGAGGTAAAAGTGGACATTGCACCGCTGCATTTAATGTTGAAGAATAAGTCCGCTTTGAATTGACATAATCGTTTTGATTGGATTCATCTTTGAAAGTAACTGCAGGACACCCTGATGGGTCTATTATGCATTTAGGACGTTTTGATTTTGCAGATAAATCAAGTGGTACATCCCCAGTCTCATTTGTTGCCTGGTCTTCTGAAGTCGGGGGAATAGGTGAATTCAGCGAGGTTATGGTTGTCATGTCTGTACTGTTGCTATTGTCTATGGGGTTCAACAGTCTGCCCTGAGAGGCGAGGTTAGCTAGTGCAGAGCCACAGCAAATTGCTGCAGTAGGGGACATAGTATAATGGGTGGGGGCAAGGGATGTTCGTGACGGATGCTGCACTGGTAGTGCAATAGCTGGTGAGGCTACCACAGAAGCTAAAGACCTGTGTTCTAAAGATTTGGAGCTCTTGTTTAACAAATGGCTTGACTTTTGTTTTGAGGTGCATGCATCAGCTTTCTTCTCAGATGAAGCTCGACCCACGGTGAAGGGATAGGGATAGGTCCGCATTAAAGGTGTCCCACTGACACCAGTGCTTTGTGGCTGAATTTTTTTCTGAAACTGACTTGCTGTTGCTTCTCTCAACGCTGCAATCTGACCAAGTGCTGGTGGAAGAGTAATTTTACAAAGAGAAGAAAAATTTGCAGAAGGAAGGAAGGCAACAGACTGAGTTGGTTTAAATATTGTGGAACAATGGAATCCAGAAGGAGCACTTTGAGAATGCATTTGTGTCTTTGATTGGTTACTAGATGTCATGTTTCTATGACCAAGGTTCAGTGATTTCTCTCTATTAACTTTGACACCACCCGACCACTGAGGAGCAGAAAAAACCCCGGTGTTGTCAGCATTAGGTTTAGAGACGTCTGTCCTTTTGTCTGTTACGATGAGGGCTGAGCATGCCACAGGTGCATTGTTGAGCTGTTGAAGTGAAGAAAGCCCTGTACTGTGGTTATAATGATAAATGTCTGAGCTAGTTTTTAGTGCCTTAGTATTTCTTGCAATGGTCTTGTTTTGTTGACTGAGGGTAACGTCTCCTCTAAATTCTGGGGGTAGTGTCTGGGGCGGATTTCCCACCATAGTTGTGGTGACTTTATTTGGAGCACTGAGCTCTCTGCTCACTGTTCCTCCATCCCCTACATTCATCAGTGTGGGATCCACCTAAGTGAAAGAATAAGATTAATAAAAACAATGGGATAGAACCTAAAATACAAGTATTTTCAAATTCAAAACAATCACCTGCATAGGTAATTTTAATACAGCATGCTTCGGAGTACAGCTGTATCATTCATGTGTGTTTTCTTCAACTTTTTCATCAGCTGCACAAAAGGAAAAAGGGAACATATTGTAATCTCAAGTATCGTATTGTCACTTGTGTTAATTACACTGAACAAAAGGATTGAATTTAATCTTCTGTAAAAGTTAAAGTTACATTTTATGTAATGGTAATCCATTTAGAGTTACCAACATTAAGCAACTACATTGTACTCATCTGGTCTGATAAAAGTACCCATGTTATCAAAAGCTTCAGCAACCAAATAATAGTAGTATATCGCTGTTTGTGAAGTTTTAATATAAACATAACATATTTTGTATATCTGGTGTACAAAAAACCCCCACAGTATTTTAATGGTTTCACAGAGAATTGACAGCATTTTTAGTTGTTTAACACATTAGTCCTACTGTGGCTGTTGTTAATTCACTGACTAATGAGCGCTAAGGTAGAATACCATTCACTGAATATACTTGTACAATAATAAAACAAGAAAAGCTTAAGAAATAACGTTTACACTGCATTTTTCTTTGTAGTATTTGCATTTCTGCTTAATCTTTTTGAGCTTTCTACAATGTTTCCTATTTGTTTGTAAAATATGTTATTGGGAGTTCCCCAGTGACTGCCCACCGCTTGTTTCTGGATGTAAATGTTTCATAAATTTTCCCAACAGGCATTCTGAAAAATATTAAATATTAAATGTTTGAAAGCTCGAGGCTAATGTGGTAAGTAATGAGCACAAGACCTTTATTTTATTTAATCTGTTTCTGAAACTGAAATCGCTTAGTTTTAAACATTTTGAGAATTTTAAGTTTAACATGTGTTTATCGGACGTAAAACAACCGCGTTATGCACTTTAGTTACCACATAGCTGTCATGCCCTTAAACTTCTAATATTTAAATTTATCTAACCTTCTATGGCGAAAATGAATGAGAAATGTACTTCCGAAACCACGGCGAGCTTCAAAGTGGGCAGGTCTGGTGCAGTATGGCTGTCACTAACGATTACTTTAGAATTCGACTAGTCAACGATTACTTCTGTTGTACACTGAGAGTTTTTAATACATTATCAACCAAATAAAGGATAAGATTGAATAATGTGTATTATTTAAAATTTTGATGCAATATTGCTACAGTCTTTGTTATAAAAAGGTCTTTTGGTATGTGTTTTATAGTCTGCATAGTCCAGATAACGATTACGACAAATACAACAACATTACTTTTATAGTAAAATTGTCAGAATTAGTTTGTTAATTGTTGCAGCCATACTTTGCAGAAGCCTATTTCCCCATTAAACGTTTTCCAATTTTTGTCACTAAAAAGAAATATCCTAGTTGCCATCAACTCCTGTACACTGATTATATTATAAAATTGTTTAAGGAAACAGAAAACGAAACCAGAAAAGCAACATTTGTTAAGTACAAATATATGCGCCTCAAAATATACAGAAAATCCAAGGAACATGATGGACATGATAACAAACAATCTGATGGACAGGCCAGCAATGTAAGAGCAACAGTGGTCCAAACTAAACAAACTCCAGCAAGGCAGACTCTAAAGCAAGGGACGGATCTACATTCTTTACACTTTCATAGAACTTGTTTGTGATTTAGCTGTCCCAATAAGCACCACCAGGCAGGGTCTGCCCCATAATATGAGAGGGAAGTTTTACAGTCTTAACTTGCGAAAAGGCTGGACAGAAAAGAACCTAAAACATGCGCAATTCTTTCAAAACCGCCACACCACTGTCACAGCACTACCTCTGGCAGCTCCCGTTTAGTCGCATGAAGACCACATGTAGGCAATGGAGTCCCAGTCATTTCCCAATCAATAAAAGAAGAACAAATAAAAGTAGTCTGCAATGAAAAAAGTGTTTGAGTTCATAAAAAGTGGACTTTACTCAGATCTCTAATCATCTAAACAGTTTAATGTTGGAGATCAGGCGCACATCGATGGCTCTCAGTCGCAGATGCTCGAGGCTGCGGCGTGATGGACCATAGTGGTAATCCGTCACATCGCAGATAAGGTGAGTCAACAACTCCAATGTAGAGAGGGACACAAACAATACAGAGCACTATAACAAAGTCATGACCAAACCATAATCCTATCCGGTCACTCGCGTAGTTTAACGAGCTTTTCTACGGCTTCTCCAAACGGAACAATCAAACGCACTTGCCGATCATGACTGAAACTAGAGCAGGTTTGACTTACTTGCCCCCAAAAAATGTTAAGACAAACCACCGATAACAGAGGTGGGAACACAACTTATTAGATGTGCTCCTCTGCGGGAGAGGTCACCAGTGCCCCCACAGAAGAGTACAGTGAGCGCCCACCGCTCGGGGAGCCTGCTGGTCTGAGGCTGTCGCTGCTCAACGTGTTGAGGCAGCTACGGAGTGGCTATCTATCCCCGGTCGACCCTTTGCGAGTGCTCTGTGCCTCGTTTCGGCCCTTGCTGGACTGACTTAACCACTTCGGCGTTGAAAGGCATTCACCCCCTCTTCGTCCTCTCACACACTCCCTTGCTCCATAAATACTGAAAAAACCAAAAGCTGAGACTAAATAAAAGATATCTAGTGACTGAAACAGTTACGAACCGCTCGTCCAGATGGCATGTGAACGACGCACTGCACGACTCTGATACGACTGTGTCTGTCCAACCTTTCGCCGCTGTCGTCCGTGGCTGCTCACTAATCTCGACGCTTTTCGGTTCTCAAAGTCCGGGGGGCGGGAGGCAGGGAGGGAGGGTACATGAGGAGGGGAGGTGGGGGTCGTCAAGACGGTCCGTTCCGTATCTCCAGTCTCCAGTCTGGAGGGAGCGAGAGCGCGAGGGGGCGCGCGGTGAGCGCATGGGAGATGTAGTGCGTGCCTATCCACGCCCAGGATTAGGCGCTGAAGAGGAAGGGAGGGGTGAGGACTACAGGTACCGGCATGCAACGCGGGCGCCAGCGGCTCAGGGAATGGGGGATCGTAACCAGAGTGTAACGGTGCGCTAAAGTGTAAAGCCTTATCTGGGTAACGAAGTAACAAACTGTGTTTTTGTAAGCATGGGTTGTCCAGTGTCAACGAACCATATTTCAAACGACACGGACAATCAAAGAATAGATGTTTAACTGCTGTATAATAAAATTAACTAAATAAAAAAGAGAAACCCTATAGTCAGTTGTATCCTGAAAATTGATGAGCCTATACTTCACAGGACTTTGATGAGGGGATTATTTATTTGCAAGACAAGCAGTAAAAAAAAAATAATAATAATAATAACACACACACACACACACACACACACACACACACACACACACACACACACACACACACACACACACACACACACACACACACACACACACACACACACACACACACACACACACACACACATATAATGAATGCATATTTGTCAAATAGGTATATACTACAAAAGCACAGGACAAGTGCAGTCAAGTAGGTTGCTTTCAGTAGCCTCTCTGTCTAAACAAGGAGCAGGCCTTGGTTCCCCTGACACGCACTCATCTTCTTACCAGTGTGCTCTGCGTGATACACACACTAGTGCCAAATCCCTAAATGAAGAGAGACGTTTCCCTCATTAGATGGGACTCGTATCACTCCTCCACGCCGCAGCTGGTGTTGCGTGAGTCTGAGTTTGTTTACCTCTGCGTGGTCTCAATAAGTGCGAACTACAGACCTATCCATGAGAAAGCACTACTTGGCGGCTCTTTCGCGGAGTGAACCTGTGTGAAAGCATAATATCTTCCGTGATGGCTGCCTGCAACTGCATCGATTGATGACATGTTAAAATACTAAAACGAAGCGGAGGTCAAGAAGAGATGAAGAGATGCCAGGTTGAGCAAAACTGGGGGTTGCGCTAGGGGCAAGTTGAATGACACATTGCATTGTCTGATCGGGGCAAAACCGGCGACCCTCAGTGGGATGGCCGGGAAGGATTGCCTTTTAATGTATAGTTGACAAGCTGTCAAATCGCCAAAATTGTTCTTTGTTCAATTATGCAATTATGAGCAAGGAGATAGCACGTCGACAAACACGAAAGTACGAAGCCACGCTGTCCAGCATGGTTTCTGGAAATATGTCGTTCTCTAACTTGGGTTGATGATAAATCTAGATCTAGATTCTAGTCACACTGGAGGTTATCAAGCTGATTTAGGCCGCCGCAGACGAGAAGCCTATGTCCCGTATAACTTCGCTGTTCACGTGGTAGATGTCCTGATTTGGGAAGAGGCACGAGTGGTCAAAAGGGGGTGATGATGGTGAAATAAGTGGTGAGATCACATAAAATCAACAATGGCATGCGATACGACCAATGAAGCCGGGTAACGTCCCTTCTCCCAGGTGAAAGCCAAGGCTCAACAAATCGTCTGATGAAATGTAAAGGTTGAAATTCACTTCGTACTCGTGTGGCAGCGTCTGGATCGCCGTCTGCACCCATAGGCTGAGTGTGTGGAGAGCACACTAGTGTTGTCATCTTGACAGACAACTTGACTCCATAGTGTACATGACACGATTCTACATAATGCCGCGGGATACCAGCGAGACGTTCAACGAAACGCGAGGCACCAAATGCAGACATGCAGGTCAAAGTTTGACAAGAGTTTTACTCACCCTCAGTAGCTTAGTGCAATGCCCCCTTTAATGCCCCCTGCTCGCCCATAACGCCTTTGTTATTAGTAATCGCATGGTATTGCACCGTCTTACCTTGTGCTCCGAGCTTATTTCAGCCACAAAGCATGCACACAGAGCAACAAGCTATTGTTGTCCTCACGCGGCTTGCACGCACGGGCAGGAATGGGATTTTAAAGTAAGATTAATTCAGAATGCAATTTTGGCTTGTCCTCGCCTTCTTTCCTTATTGCCAGTTTTCGGTCTGCAGCAGCTGGAGAAAATCGCGCACCCAGGGTCCTAGCGCCGAGAAAGCCCTACAGGTGAATTATAGTGAATAGGCTGCACACACAGCTGCGTGGAGACCCCGAGCTTTGGGAAAGGGTCCTGTCCAACGGACGCCCGGGCAAGAATCAGAACAGGTATATAACCAGCAACAGACAACGTGAAGATTAACACCCAACACCTGCAAGACAGACTCGTTAATGCTTTCTTATGCTTTCCAAGTGTTGAAGTCACCAGGGACACTGCAGCAATGAACTTGGCTGGCGGGCATTGCCATTTTTTATGTAGGACAATCTGCACTACAGTGGCTATGACGTATGGTTATCCTTGTCATTTTGCCAAACTGTTAAGTCTACACGGTAAGGCTATTTAAAGCCCCACGTAAGTTTTCAGTAAAAAAAAAAAAAGCCTGAAACAAGCCATTTATTTCAGCACGTCTGTTTAACAGCCTCAAGGGGGCTTGTCTCTCCACAGCCATGACTTGTAACTTTTCTGGTGAAAGGCCTGCCATCTGCTTGTCTCCATGGAGATGTTCTTATGTTGCCTGAAACATTTGACAGAATGTTTATTTTAGACAATAATTAGTTTACAAAGTAATTCAAAGTGCTTTAAATAACAAACAAAAAAATGCATCAAATTCACAAAATATGAAGACATAAATAATTTTTATAAAATTTACTTTAAAAGAGAAGAGTGCAGACAAAATCCTTTCACTCATAATATACTGCATGCTAAGTTAAACAGAGCCTAGATTTGAACATCGTCAGAATAGAAACCTCCCGGTTCTAAAGTTTGGTTTTAAAGGAAAAATATTATGCATTTTCACATCCACTTATTTGATGCCCTGCATGTCTCTCAAATGTGGAAGACATCTCTCAAATATCCAGGGAGTTCCAGGGACAGATGACTAAAGACATTTTTGGACATGCCCTTACATTAATTGCTCAACTAAAAGGGACAATGACACATTTTGCCATTTTAAGTGTCCATCATGTCAATCATTGTTAAATGAAAAAAAAAAAAAGGAAAGATACATTCAATTACTTAACCAATAACTTTACATCTTGAATAAAAGAATTGTCATATGGTGTTGAAAACATATTGATTGCATTTATATCCTTAATTAATATTGATTCCAGGTATTATCTTCAACATAATGAATCATGAAACAGCAACCAAGTCCAGTTTAAGCAAAGGTTTATAGGAATTATGAACGAATGCAGCAGTGATGCTGTGGTTGGTCTGGGAAGTACAGAAGGGGAAAATAATACGGGGAAATAGCAGTGAAATTATTTCAAATTCTATTATTTATTATTATTATTATTATTATTATTATTATTATTATTATTATTATTATTATTATTATTATTATTCTATTATTATTTCAAATTCTGGAAATATAGAACAGAAAATATACTCAAATGGATACAGCCAATAAACCAAGACATAACTCACTGTCATTTACTCTTAATACAACTACTTCTACTCTACCATGCCAGCCTCAGGAACAAAGGGACAACAGGTGAGCTGGTAGTGATGGCAATAATTATAGGGTTGGGGGCGGAGCTAAGGTAAAACCTTGAGGGACTTAGGCAGGGCAGTGGGAGGGACCAAGGGGAAATAGACTGATGGAATTTTGTACAGCTGTCCCTTAAATATGTACAGAATATTTGAAAGAAGACAAAATCCTTAGTGTCCCTAAATAACATCCTCTCAAAGCTTGGTCCTCACAGAATTTGGAATGGGGGTCGCAGCGTTTACAGCACTTGGCTGCCCCATGAAAAGGTTGACTGATATCATGAAGGACTCCAAGGTGTTTGCATTTACACACTCTTCTCATTTGAGTTTTAGTAATGGATGCACAGGAAAGGCACATGGATTCAGAGGAACCTGTGGTCTCAGGAACGGGGACTGCAAACTCCACTGACAAGGAACATAAGGCGCCCTGACTCGACTGAATTTTGCCAAATGGGAGGATGATTGAGATACATTAGAAGTTGCGCACAGACTGACTGCTCACTTAAATCAGTTTGCTTAAAGTTAATTTTCATTACACACATTAGCAGAGGAATGTTCACTAGCCTGAGTGCCCTAGACCAGGAGGAGGTAGGGGGCTAGGAAAGGAAAGGCAGGTGCAGAATATGACTGTAGATCAACTTTTTCGGCCCTCGTCTACTAAGTTGAAGATCAAGCCTTTAAGTTCCCTGACTTCTTCTTGTAGAGCACTTATCTCCACACGAGTGCATTGTCCAGGATCCTCCTCTTGTAAGTTGAGGTTAGGAGGAAGGGACATGGCAGAATGAAGTGGGTTATTAAAACTTGGCTGGGAAGTGAAATAGGATGTCCATAGATGGTCCTCTAGAACAGTGGTTCTCAAACTTTTTCAGTCGCGACCCCCAAAATAACAATAGTTCACATTTGCGACCCCCCAAACACAAAAAATAGGCGACATGCAACGTGATAAATTAGCCTTATATCTCATGTTTGATTTTATTTTGAGAATATAGACCTAAAAATGACTTTAATAGGCCAACAAATAGGAATCTACATTTACCACTTCATTTGAAGGGCGTCCAGCCTTGTTTAAGGCTATTGTATCAGTTTTTCCCCATCATCTGGGGACCCCTGGAAATCATTTCGTGACCCCCATTGGGGTCCCGACCCCTAGTTTAAGAACCACTGCTCTAGAAGAAGTAGATCTTGAAGCAAAGACCTTCATTAAAGTAACCACTAAAAGTTCAAAATCATTCAAAAACTTAATTCATATTTAGTGTGGCACTATTACCGCACACAGGGAAAGACACCTACAAGATGTTGTTAGAAGATTTCTCGGAGTCCATTATGTTTGCCTTGTATGCTAATCACCAATGCTAATAATGTATTAGCATTTTATACATAATTTGCTACAACAACAAAGCCAAACTTGCAAAAAAAATTGTACAATATAATTTGTTGTTTTGTAGATGTAAGAACCACAGCTGACAGTAAAGATGTGGACTGTTCTGATATTTGAACGGTTTATGTATTTGTTTACATCAGCGATCAGAGATGGCTGTGGGCGGCATATGGGTCACGTGTCTGGCAGGCCTTCTTTTGACAGGCAGACACAGAAAAACAAAATTCCTAAATAAAGGCATTCCTTTACACAAACAACATGTTATTAATACAATTATTTAGTAAAAAACAAAACAAAAAAAAACCAAAATGGATCATTTGGAGGGACATAACGCAAGGGGGAACTGTATGTATTTCTATAGAGGACAGTTCCACTGTTACATGATGACAAAATGCATGCATTAGCAAACCCAGACTAATAGGTTTTAGAAAAATTTATTTAAACACATTTTTAAGAGCCTGTGATCAAGACAAGTGATTACGGTACGGAAGTTTGATCTTCAACAAAAGGTTAGTGAGAAACTGAAAACTGTTGGCCAATGCTTAGGACTTGCTTCACTGCACAAATCAGCTCACCTGTCAACAAAGACAGTTCTTTATGGTCAAGTTGTGTTCAAACACAGCTCAGATTGCTGTAAGGCGAGAATATGCAGGGGAAAAACAAATCGTTGATTTAGAGATATTCATTTAAATGTTTTCATATAAAAATAATGGATTTTATGTGTAAAAATGGCAAAAATTGCACATATCTGAAAATGGAGAAAATAGAGCCAGGTTCAAATGTCTTACTTCATTTTGTTGCCATGATGAAGAGCAAAGTCTTGCACACTGTCTACTTGCAAGGTGAGATTTATTTACAGGTGAGGCAACTATTTGGTGACTAGGTTTTCATCTGTTGCACAGTTGACATATTAGATTAACAACTAGATGCGTGTAAACATTCAAATTTTGCTTCATTTTCTGGAGTTAAAAGTTTAATTACTTAATACTTCTATTAATTAGATAGAAACAAATCATGCAAAAGTATCAACACTTTTTTAATCATAATTTTTAATTACTTTTTTGTGCAATTTTTAAAATGAATTGTTAATATTCTAGTTTTTTTTTTAAAACATATTTATTTTCTATATTAGTTGAAGCTGGAGTGAAGAGTAAATAATGATAGCCAAGAGGAGTTTCAATCAATTTTTTGTACAAAACTCATTGGTATCGGTATAGACCCTTCCAGCGTTTGTAAACAAAATTCTGCATTCTATTAGCTGGTACTATTTTGTATTAGCACTAATGTATTGTCAGTGTGAAGGAGCGTTCAGACCGTAGCGACCAACATGACCAGTTTACATGTAAAGCCCTGTTCACACCGCAGCGACAAAATCGCGCCTGTCGCCCCTAGTTTGTCGCCTGTGCATATTGAGTACAGTCGCTTTGGTCGCGCGACTTGGTCGCCAGGCACGACTAAAAAAAAAAAGTCAGCAGCAGACGCACGGCGCGACCAGCGCACAACTGACCTGCTGCTGCCCCAATCCTTCTCTTTTCTTTCTCCTTTCTCTTCTCCCTCATGTCCTTTAGTGTCCCTATTCTCCCACCGCTTCCTGCACACGTCCTCTGAATAAACATGAACTTGTCAAACCACAAAATAGCGGCAATTATGTTAGCTGCACAGCTAGAAAAAAGACGACAAATCTTTCCAGGCTCCAAAGTTGTGATAACTTACCAGACAATCCAAGCTCCTGCTAACCTTCCTCCAGGCTCTTGTTCCTGTCTCTGTCATTCACCAGCGTGACACAGAGCTCTGAGCGCCACAGACACCATGACTTTATCATCCATTTTTTGCCGCTGTGTGGTTTGTTTACGTTCTTCTTCCCGGATAATGAAATACGTAGTTATGTCACTGAAGCGTGATCTCTGATTGCTTGCCATCCGCGGCAGCAGCAGACGGTCGCCTTTGTCGCGCAAATTAAACGATTTTGCGGCCGCCGCAAAGTCGCTCTTGTCACGCCGCGCCGCACAATAAAATCGCAGGATTCACGTCGCAAAGGTCGTGCCGCAAAATCGCAGGAGGCCTTTGTCACGCGATACCACACTTTGCGTAAACTGGTCACGTTGGTCACTGCGGTCTGAACGCTCCTTAAAGTCTATGGTGCACAATATGCACAGGCGACAAACTAGGGGCGACAGGTGTGATTTTGTCGCTACGGAGTGAACTGGGCTGGAGAGTTGACGAGAGCATTGCAAAACATTGCAAAATACAAAAAACCAGGGCTGTTTTGGAGACTGATAACCACTCAGCTAACACCACAGCCTCATTAGAAAATATTACAATGTGGAGAAGTGTTTTGTGTAGATTTCAGACAAAACTGAAATCATTGTCTTTGACCCACAGAAACAAAGAGAAAGTGTCAGACCTCCAGTCTCTCGCTAGTTTGAAGTTAGAATTCCATAAATTGGGGTACTATTGGACTCAACTTTGGACTATTGCGCTTTAACAGCCACATCAAATCAATAATATCAGCAGCGTTTTACCATCTAAAATATAGCCAAAATCAAAGGTATAGTGTAACCAGACTTGGAGAGACTTATCCATGCATTTGTCTCCAATAGGTCAGACTGCTGTAACAGCAGCTCACTGGCCTCTCCAGACGAACTGTAAAACAGCTGCAGTACATCCAGAACTCTGCTGCTCGGGTCCTGACTAGAACCAGGAAGTACGAGCACATTAGTCCTGTGCTCAGGTCTCTGCACTGGCTTCAGATTCAGAGAATAGACTATAAAGCAGCTCTGCTTGTATTTAAGTCTCTCCACGGCCAAGCACCAAAATACATCTCAGACATGTTAGTGCCATATGAACCATCTCGCACTCTGAGGACCTCAGGGATGGGCCTCCTGCTGGTGCCTAGAGTCAGGACTAAACATGGGGAATCCTTGTTTAAGTTTTATGCAGCTAAAAACTGGAACATTCTTCCTGAGGATGTGAGACTTTTTCTCTGGCAATGTTCTGTTTAGCTGTGTATATGACTGAAAATATTTTATCCTCTCTTTTAGTTAAACTTAAAGTTTTTAACAATAATCTCCATCTAGGGTTTTTAATTCTGTCATGTAAAGCATTTACTTTGTGTACATATTGGTCCAGAAATAAAGTTGCATTGCCATTTACCATTAGCAATTTACAGCAGTTTGACAAGAATTTTTTTCTTTTCTTTCACCAACCACCACAAATCTTACAGTTCTTAAGGGAACTTTAGAAACTAGAGGTTGCAGTTAGATAGGCTATTGATAATTATTACTCATTAACAAAAGTGATGAACATATAAATCAGAACTATATATATACTTTTAGTTTACAAGATACAACATTTTTATTTTGCATTTCCTGCTCCATTAGAAAGAAAAGATAAACACAGGGACAACACACGGGAGAGTTACTCCTGTAAGGGTGATATTCGATTGTTATTGCGATACTTGCTGTCACCTATCACAATGATGGTTGGTTAGAAAGTCATCTCCCCTTCCAGTGTCAGAATCTGAATTTCTCAGATTTGAGACGTCATAGGCCCTAAGACTAAATTGTGTTGGCCCAAATAACCAAAAGTAGCAAAACTAAAAGTTTTACTGTACAACTAAAAAAACAAAAACCTTCATATCATAACATGATACAGAACTAAACTGTACAGTATGTTACAAGCCTTACTAAAGGTGCGTTGGCTCATCAAAACTATGTCCAATGCAACATTTTGATTGATTCACTTAATTGTCTTGTAGTTTGTAGCCCTTCGCTCCATATGTGTTTCAAAATACAGCCCTTGGTGGAAAAAATTTGGACACTGATGCCATAAATTATTGCCAGACTCATTCTGACTTCTGAGCATTTCTCCATGTACTGGCTCCATCTAGTGCAGCCAGCAGACGGGGCCAGTTCCTGCTGTGGGAAACGCCAAAAAAGTCTTTATGACAGGTTAGACGTCACATTTCACTAAAACGTTGTGAACTTGGTGATATTTAAGAGTTTTGCCCATTTGTCCCCAGTTTGACAGGTTTTATTTAAAATGTTGATTTCCAAATTAGATTAATTAAAAAAACAAAACAAATGGAGCCTTTGTGCACTCAAAAGCTAAATAGATAGAAGAAGGAGAAAAAAATAGCACATAGTTCAGTAAATTAGAAAAAACAAAACAGGAAAGAAATCAATTAATAATCAATAAAGAATGTTGCTTACAAGAATGAAACAAGGCATTAAAACTCTAATTCCAAAACCAAGCAAAGACAAAACTATTATTGATAATTTAAGACCAATCACATTACTTAATGTTGATTATAACATTTTTACCCAAATACTTGCAAGTAGAATGAAAAGTGGAATTGATCAAATTAAAGATGAAACACAATCTGGTTTCCTCCCCAAAAAATTAATCCACAACAATCTATGGTTTATTATAGATTTATTAGACCATGAACATTTAATAGAAGATAATGGCATTTTATTATTTTGGGATTTTTTCAAAGCTTTTGAAAGAACATGCTTTTATTCTGGAGACAACTGACCATTTTGGTTTGGGAAAAAAATGTATAAACACAATTGGAATGTTATGTGCAACAAGTGCTGTTTTGCTTCCCTCAGGTTCCAACACCAGATTTTTTATTTATTATTATTTTAATTTTTTCCTTTTATTATTATCACATAACAAAAAAACAAACAAACATGCAGACAAAGGTCTCACACAAGATATCAAGACAGAATCCCCATCCACCAGACAACATAGAGAGAAACAAACAAACAAACAAAAAAAAACAACAATTAATAACAGATAATTACCAAAAGCAACACCAGTCTTTAAAAGAGTTAAAAGAGGGATTCGTCAAGGAGATCCGGTCAGTTCTCTGTTGTTCATTCTGGCTGCAAAGATGCTGGTATTATATATAAAGAACAATCAAAGAACAATCAAGAACAATTCAATCATTGCATTTTTTGGCAAATCCTTGAAAATAACACAATTAACTGACAATACTATTACTGAAGACAGCCTTGAAAGCAGTCTCCTTGTTTTCTAAAGCATCAGTGCTGTATTTTAACTTTAAAAATGTGAGACATTACAAAAATATCCAAATAAAAAAAACCCAACATAAATAAATAGCTGGTTACAAATAAATATTTCAATATTTGGTAGGATTCTTTTAACTTCTTTTTTATTTTTTTACCAATTAATTCCAATATGATTTTATTTGGAATAATAAACAACATCCATCCATCTTCTTCGGCTCATCCGGGGCCGGGTCGCCGCAGCAGTCTAAGCAGAACAACATCTCATTAGAAAAAAATGACATGAAAAAACCTGTTAAAAGAAGGTGGCTTGAATGTAACTAAATGGTGCACTGAACGGTTACAAAATCCAGAAAATCCATATGGTTCAATATACCCACTTATCTCTATGATAAAGTTGGTGGAATTGAATTTTGACTCAAATGTGACTTTGATCCCCATAAACTATCCATTTAATCATACGATTATCATATGCAGGTGGTACTTTATTGGAAAATGTTACATAAACATAATTTGAGTCCACACAGTGCTAAACTTTGGAACAACAAATGTGTATTACTCAAAAGAACATCTCTGTTCTGTAAAGACTGGTTTGATAAAGTTTTGATAGATTTTTAATGGTAAAACTGAACTTTATTGCTTTTAGAAATTAACTTATGTGTTTATACAAGTCTTTATAATTATTAAAATGTAATGGTGCTTTAAGACTGACAGGGAAATGGCTATGTATCTATAATTAATGTATATATAGTATATATATATATTTACCTCTACATTCCACAACTGTTACCTTGCAACTGTCTTGAAAACAACAACCAAAATCCATCTTAATTACATAATAGTTATGATTTGACAAATAATAACGCCTGACAACAACTTTATTATGTTAGATGACTGTGTACTTACAATGGCATATTGCTTTTTGATGACATCACAGAGGGATTCTGTTTTAGAACTCAGCACTACTTCCTGTATTTTTAAACTTTTATTTTTCTAAATTTCTTCACAAACTACAAGGTGTAAAACTATAATAAACAATTACCACAGGTCCCCTCCCACCAAACTAAGTCATAATTAGAACATTTTGAGGACCTGTCATATAGACTTTAAAGTCTATCTTTACGATAGCAAAAGAGGGGTAAAGTTTTTCTCAAAAATGTTTGTCTTTAAGAAGAACTACACCCAGACTACAGCACATTGTGCTCTGCTGAGAAGGTGATCGGCTGCAGCCTTCCATCTGTCCAGGACCTGTACGTCTCCAGGACTCGGGGACGAGCAGGTCGGATCACAGCTGACCCTGTGTTTCTCATGAACACTTTATAACACCTGCCACTTTAACAATAATATTATAAAAGAGCTATTTGCACTGCCAATTTGCACTACTGTCTACCCAGCTGTACATTTCTCTATATAGTCTTAGTCTTAGTCTATTTTATTTTTAAATTGTATTCATTGTTTTATGTTGCACCTTATACCAAAGCAAGTTCATATGTTTGTGAATTTGGTCACTGACAATGGCAGTAAACCGATTCTGATGATGAGATTCTGTTTGCCATTTAAAGTCTATATGTCAGGTTAGACGTCACAATTCACTAAAATGTAGTAAAGATGATTATATTTAAGATTTTACTAAGCATTTTTCCTGTTTGTCCATATGACATAGGTAGAGGTAATTCCATAACTGTTTCCTAGCAACCATTTCAAAAACAAGGACCAAAATCCATATAAATTAGAGTAGTTATGGTTTGACAAATTATAATACCTGATAACGATTTTATTTGGTTATTTTGTTGAATGACTATTTTAACTGTCAGAAAGATGTTTCAGTTGAGTGATAACTGTCTGTTTATTTTCAACTGTACGTCACTTTTTGATGGCATAGGTGGTGGGATTCCATTTTAGAACTCATCACTTCCTGTCATTTTATTTGTCAAATTTTCTTCATGAACTGCTACTTCACAGATGTAAACTATGATAAATATTTAACACAGGTGCCCTCCCACCAAACTAAGTCAGTATTAGAGAAAGATGAGAACCTGTCATATGGACTTTAAATAGGTAGGTCTTTCCAAAGGTCAAGGGAGGTTGCCAGTAAGAATTTCAGTTTGTATCCAGACACTGGACTAATACTATTAAAGAAATGGATCACATTAGGTATGGGAGTTTCTGGTTTGGTCAAAAACAATAGAACATCATCATGTGGCAGGCAATTTTATTTTCTATCCCATCATTACTTACTCTAGAGCCCTGACGCACCACTGTGATTTGTATTCACAAGTGGGATGGCCTTCTCTGGCCACTATTGGTACACTTTTAATTACAAGGCAATTCTTAGATTACTGCCTCCCAACATTTGTACTTTAGTCTCACAGAGAAGTGGTGACTCTTACTCCTTGCGGTCAAACGATCAACTGTTGGTCTCTGCTCCTTTCGCCTGCACAGAGCGCTGGAAGAAAGCCTTTGTCCACTCTTTCCTTTGGCTTGGAACATGTTACAGAAAGAAAGACTGAGCTCTTGTCCATAAATGTGTTTAAAACCAAGCTGGAAGCATTTGAGGTTGCCTCTACAATGTGGAATTGTTTTTCATAACTTTAATGTTGATGTCATTTAATGTCATTTTAATGTTGTTAATTTTTTTAAAACTGTAAAACCTTGCTGCCTATTGGCCAGGACTCCCTTGGAAAAGAGGTTTTTAATCTCAATGGGACTCTCCTCGTTAAATAAAGGTTATATAAAAAATAAATAAATGATTGCTTTTGATTGTCTACTATAAGGGCTCTGTGCAGTTGGCTTTTTATTTTTAAAATTGCTAGCTCTTTGTACTACTTCCTGCACAATACTATCCCTATGGGGTTTTTGCAGAGTCACACTAACATTAATACATACTTAAAAAGGTGGCAGTGAAGAGTGAGCTGCAGGTGGATGTCACTGAATACATGATAAAGACTTTACACATGAGATTCCCCGGCGACACTTCTGTGATGATAAATGCAGGTGTTTGTGGGTTATTGCTAACCCTAATAAAGATAAAAATAAAACTTTTTAAAATACAATCAGGAAGTCTTTACTTTGAGCCAATGGTTCCAAGTACAGAGCGAACAAAAGAGGAGACCAGCCAAAAGATGAAGCTTTTTACCACTCTGAAGTGAACCCATCGCTCCCGGAGACATATTGTTCTTTAATCTCTTGATTGCAAAAAATTTAAACTCGAAACTGAAACTGTTAATTCCACTCCTAATTTTTTTATTTTGTATCCAAAAAAACAAAACAAAACAAAAAAACAACTATCTCTACTTCTTTGTCTTTCAAGCCAGAACTCTGTTTTATATGCTAGCATATAAACCAGAGTTCTCAGACCAGCTCACTGATTGACAATGACTTCTGGATAGAAGTCGAAACGTCTCGATTTTTGAACAGCGTCCGGATGACCACCCCATAACCTTTTCTACGATGGAACACGCCTGGACGAATGAGGGATTACATCGACTAACCTCCTGATATTTTGGTGAAAGAGTTTTTATAGGAGCTGTATCGCATTGCCAGCAGTAAATCAGACCTGTTCCTGGTGCATGTTGGACTCCGCCAGGGCTGTCCTTTGTCACTGGTTCTGTTCATAATCTTTACGGACACAGGGCATCAGGTTTGGGGACCACATACGGTTGCTGTATCGGACCATTGTGGTAAAGAAATAGCTGAGTTGAATTACTCTCGATTTACCGGTCACTCTACATTCCTACCCTCACCTATGGTCGTGAGCTTTGAGTAATGACCGAAAGGACAAGATCGCAGGATGGTTGGGCTAATACATTTAGAATTTTTTTTGATCCACTTTCATAATTTTTTTTAATAGCTTTTGTCTTTTTTCTTCAAACTAAGGGTTAAGTTGGCATTAAACCTCCAAAGTGTGTTTTTTTGTTTTTTGTTCCAAGTCTGTAATGTAGAGTATGATCACTTTTTAGAGTGCCTATGTCTATGTCAGTGATTGTTGATCTCTTTATTGAAAATATATCAAAATCTCTATTCCAGTGTAGACCTTATCTGGATCGAAAAATGGGTTTATTAGTGAGCACTGAGAAAAATTTATGAAATTTTGCAGTGCAGGACAGCCTGGATGGTGGATAAGTCCCAAACAAGTTCCAAATAAATTCAGCTCTCCTGCAGGATCAGGGTGCATCAGCGCCAACTATCCGTCAAAATTTGACTGAAATGAAACCAGGCGGACTTTTTGGTCTTTTTGCTTTTTGGTAAAGCACAGCATTTTACTGTTTAACGAAAAAAAAAATAGGCCTACAAAGAAATGAACACAGTACAGTCAAATATGGTGGCTTTTGGGGTTGTTTTGCTGCCTCTGGCACTAGGTGTCTCTTGACTGTGTGCAAGGCAACACAAGAGACTTGGAGCAGTTTGCAACTTAAGTGTGGTCCAAAACTCTGTGGTTCAAACTGGTTGGGCGGTGTAAGATGCTTATTGATGATTATAGGAAGCGTTTAATTGCAGTTATTTTTTCAAAAGGGTTAATATTAAGTTAAGGGTGCTATTAATTTTGTCCGGCCGGTTTTGCATAAAATTTTATTTTTTTCTCTTTTTTGTATTATTCCAACAAAGGAAATAAACAAGTGTATGTCAAAACATGTGTAATTGCAATATACTTCTGGGAGAAATAGTGCATTTTCGGCCATGACTGTAAATGAATGAATGAATTTGTATTTTCTAAACAGGCCCACTGTGTGGAGCCGTTCATTCACCCGAAGCAGAATCAGCTGATATTTCCTTAAAACACCCTGTTGGTAGTGGTTTCATACATACATGGGTATGAGTGGCTGTTTTACCGTGGTTTCTGGCTGTTTCTTGGTATTTTAACGCAAACAGGAGAGATTTGGAGAAGTTCCCTCAGTTTTTTACTGCCGCCATAGAACGAAAATATGCTTAATACATCTATAGTAGGCCTACAGTGAATTATTACCAAATTTAGTTAGTTTTCAATGTTTTAGGTTTTTTAAATGGGTTTCTTCCTTGTCTATATTATCTATTTTTTCTTTTCTCATTTTTGTTAGTATCTTTGAAAGTTTAGTTGGGCTCAGAATGCCATTAACATTAAAGGATGCTATTGGTAATTTTTCAGATGTCATTGTTTTAACCGTGTTGAAATTATTCTTAAAAGTTTGCCACTGTTGCAAAAGTCTCTGGGCAAACACAACACTCAAACACAAGAACTGTACCGCGACAGTTATTAAAAAATAACGCAGTTAGCATTAGAATTCTCACTGACCAAGGTCCTGATTCTTCCTTCTCAGGTGAGTCTTCCTTTCATCAAATGTCTTCTGTTTTTTCAGCCACTCTTGCAGAATGGACATGATGCTCGTCCGCTCCCCGCAGCGAGGCGTCTGGCTGCAGTCATCACTGGGTTATTATTGTGAAATTGTAGTATAATGGGCCTTGGACATTGGGTGGGGAACCAGGTTTCCATATACAGTAGGCAACGGTGTCTCCCTTAAATGCACGGACCACCTGTAAGTTACCTGTGTGTTTTAAACATTTTGTCACTTTGGCCTGCAGCGTTGCCACTGTGTCTTCCAAGTCAGAGATCCAGCAGTTGGCTGCGGTGGCCCGTTTATAACTCGTGACTCTTGGATGTTACATCATGAAGAGCAGCAATCACAGTAAATTTTTGCGTCAAATGCACTAGTAATACTATCTCGCGTATGGGGGCCATGGGTCTACTATGCTTCTGGTCTCTTTAGCCTTGTGTGGAGCCATGTCTGAATAAGAGGCAGATGAGCAGGAGGAGCAGGAGGAGTCCCACGGCCCGCTGGACAGAAGCTCAGCATGGCTAGCTTGTTTCTACTTGTTGTTCTTTTTCTTGCTATTAGAGTTGGGCTTTAAATAAAAAAAAGTTGTCCAAGCTCATCATATGTCACCTCCCACGTAGTTCCCCCAGCTGCCTAATTTAGGCAGATATTCAGAAGATTTTCACCGCAGCCCAGGCAGAAATGTGCTATCACTTCGGCGCCATCTTGTCACCATCCCATTCACTTTCTATTGCACCCCTTTCTCTTTTTCTGCTGCTTTCCTTTTAAAAAGCTCTTCATGATCCTGGTGTTTTTATTTCGCTATAGGATAGTTAAGACTCACACAGTATATTCCTCACTTTCTGGTCCAAGCAGCCATTCATGGCAAACTGAATGTTTTTTTGGCCTGTATTTGACAGGACGGTACAGTGTGAAATGGGATGAGACGATGGAATGACCTGCAGTAAATGGTTGGAGCTGTATTCAAACTCAGAACCTTGTGGTCTGACCCATACGGCAGGCATATGTGCTATCCTCTTTAATTAGATGTGGACACACATCTCTCACAGAGCTGTTTTTACACTACTAAAACAGATTTTACTTTAATGTAAGATTTTTTTTTTTCAATCTGCTGCCAGATGCACTTTGGAGTGAGTGAGAAATAAGCTGTGACGTCATCACTTGTAAATCAGACATGAAGAAAGACTGACCAGTCAGGTGTCTTCTTCCCCTGAGGTCTGCTCACGCTTGCGTTGCAAAGGTGGTTGGTTGATAGGAGTGGGTACTTTCAGCAATCTCGCTCCTAATTGGCTCTTTAGTTGCCATGAAAAGCGCTGATCCCCTTTGTCCAGTTCTACACAGTCTTATGGTACAGCATCCAAAAAGTTACATACTGTTGCTTTAATTATGTAACTGTGTAGCTGAGAGCGTGTTGTGGCGTCCCCTTACAATTTTTTGCTCAGAGCTGTGCAACTACAATTCTTAAGTGATTATAGTAAAAAATGTACTTCAATATATCATTCATAAGCAGTCTGTACAGCTGAAAATTGTTACTCTGTTGTGGCTGTGTTTTCCCTATTTTATTTTCATTGGGTATATATATATCTTTGTTAAACTATACTGAACCCCTGTACCTCTCACAGTTGTTGACAGGAATAATAATTTGGGCAGGTGATAGGACCCAGGGCTGATAGGGGACCAGAAAGATCAGAGCACTTCTGCACATAGGCTATTATATTATAGTTTAAGAGTAGGTTATATCGAATGGAGCCCTCATTATTTCATTATTATTATTATTGAGTGTAAAACAGCTTTCTATATTTTAATCACTATTGATCACATTATTACTTTTTGATTTATTTTAGACAATGATTAACAATCCACTGATTAACCGACATCAGATTATTTTAGTAAGAATATAGTAATTACTAAATAAAAAAATAAAAATACCAGATTTTGAATTCCCAGTGAATAATTTTATATTAAAAGGGGCTGAAAAATATTGTTTTCTAGCCATAAAATATATTTGAGCTTCACAGAAAGAATCATTTCTGTATGTAATTAGCTGTCCAGTTCATTTCTATGGGGTTTTCGTCCAGTCAGTCTAAAATGAATAAATCCTGACAGATCCTGCAGTGAACAGTGAGCTGTGCTGGACGTCTCTGAAACATGTTAAAGACTTTATAAAACAAGCGAGTACTTCACCAAAGGACACGTGTGATTATAAAGGGACGTGTTTGTGTCTCAATGCTAATGCTAATGCATAACAATTTAAAAGTAACCAACCCAACTGACGTTCTGTGCACAGAGTCAATAAACCTTAACGTTAACTACGGTTACTTGCGAGGTGTACCGTAAATAGAATCACGTATTTTAAGAATAAAACTGACAATTTATATATGTTTTGAAGAACATTGTAATTGGCAAAAGTGATAACGTTATGCGTTGAAAAGCAACAGCTAACGTTAACTTGATTATAGCTAACGTTATAGGGCTGCAATCACCTGATTTGCGTTGTAACTTAGATGTTATTTATTAGTTAATATTTTAACTTCGTAGATGAAGACGATATCAACGCAATAACGCATTAAGCAAAATAGCGCTGTCTAGTGCTCACAGTTGAAAGTTTTCGCCCTGGCCGTTGCTTTAACAGTTAGCGGAAGTTGGTCTTTGGGTTTCCGGGTGCATCATTAATTTCTGTCCCAAAATGGCGAGTGTAGCCGCCGCCGCCGCTGCAGCCGCCGCCGCTGCTGCGGCTGCCGCCAGAGACCCAGCGGTTGATCGTTCTCTTCGATCTGTGTTTGGTAAGTCGATGGTGATTCTGTATAGATGTCGATGCATTACAACGCTGCGTTAAAAAACACATGGGACACAGTGGTCTTCTGCCGTCACTTCAGCAAAGCTCTAAGTTAGCTAGAGGGCCAAAACAAACTCCATTGTTAATCAACTGTGTTATAAAAGAACATCAAAGACTTGACAAAGTTTCAAAGATCGTCGTCCGGACACCGTTTTTGAAATCGAGACGTTTCGACACAGACGTCTGGATTTGAGAAAATTGAAAACATTTTTTTTTGCACTGTCCCTTGCTTGTGCCAACATTGTGCAGTGGTTCTACTCAACCCGACCACACAAGATGGGTTATTGTACACTCTTTTGTCCATGGATCCAGTCTACATATCCACATGTAGCTTATGTCCACAACAAAGCACTACATGTGCTTTGTCGTGGACATAAGCTACATGTGGATATGTAAACATGGCGGCGTGGTCAGTTTTAGTTATTTATTTTTCATAGTTCTAAGATCATAGTACTAGTTGAATTGTCATAGATTTTAAATGAACTCTTATTCAACAAATCTGATCTGGTGTGGTTCATTTTATTGTGTTTATGCTGCACATTTCAGTGGGAAACATTCCATATGAAGCGACAGAGGAACAACTGAAGGATATATTTTCTGAAGTAGGACTTGTGGTGAGTTTCAGGTAAGTTAATTAAAATCTTTGCTGATTGTACAGTTTTACTCTGGCTTTATGTGTTGTACACCGTTTGTGAGTTGATATACGCAGAAGAACTTTGTATATATGGATAGATACACCAAATGTGCTCATTTTACTTACTGCAGGTTAGTGTATGACAGAGAAACAGGAAAGCCAAAGGGGTATGGCTTCTGTGAGTATCAGGATCAGGAGACTGCGCTCAGTGCTATGCGCAACTTGAATGGGAGAGAGTTCAGTGGGCGCGCACTTCGGGTTGACAATGCAGCAAGTGAAAAGAATAAAGAAGAACTTAAAAGTAAGTCCTTTTCAATATTACAAGATGAAAACCAAACACATATATTTAACTACCTGTTGTGGATAGGCCTGGGTACAGGAGCTCCGATCATTGAATCTCCATATGGGGATAATGTACAGCCAGAAGAAGCTCCCGAATCCATTAGCAGAGCTGTGGCCAGCCTACCACCAGAACAAATGTTTGAACTAATGAAACAGATGAAGGTATACTGTTTTTTGTTCTTTTAACAACACATTTGTAGACTACTTCCTATCAAATACCCTCTTAATATCCAATGGTCCTTGTTGACAATGTTCATTATCTTCAAATTAAATGTTTGTTATTGTTTTTTTTTTATTATAATGTCCTTTGATACATCGTCAAGTTTTGTTTCTTCTATAGGAATGTCTAAAGTAATTTTTTTTTCTCAGCTGTGTGTGCAAAATAGTCCACAGGAGGCAAGAAATATGCTGCTACAGAATCCCCAGTTGGCCTATGCTTTGTTACAAGCTCAAGTTGTTATGCGTATAGTTGATCCTGAAATTGCTTTGGTAAGTATCTTTTAACGTAATCGTTTTTGGCCTTGAATAAGTTTTACCATTTACAGTTTGCTAAGTTGTGTTAATTTTTTATACATGTAGAAAATGCTTCATCGTCAAACTACAGTCCAGCCCCTAGTTCCAAGTGGACAAGGTGGAGGAGCGCCAGTGGGTAACCAACCTCCAACTCAGCCCAATGCACCTGTTTCACAACCACAGCCTGTGGTATGAGCCAAATATATCACACAGTCTTCTTTACAAAAGCTGTCTTACAACCACTAAACAAAAAATGAATTGTTTTTCATGTATGGTTGCATGAATAGCCCGGAATGCATGTCAATGGAGCTCCCCAAATGATGCAGCCCCCCAATATGGGTGTTCCTGGACCTATACCTGGGCCTGGGTCTGGGCCTGCACCAGTTGGACCTCCAGGTGATTGTTCAATTATTAATTTTTATTATGAGCATGTCAGAGGGGTCTCTTATGTTACCTGCATTGCACATTTAACAACACTTTCAGATAATATTAAAATATCAGAAAAAGCCTTTTCAGTCTCAATCTGGAAACTGGTAGAAATGGCCAATCGGGGGCAATTCTGATGTGGCATTTCCATTTAACAGTTATTCGCTCCCTTAAACACTTGCATGATGAAATTTCGTTTACAAGCAAGTGTTGACTGAATTTAGAGGGTTTCCAGATTGGTCTATGATTTCTGGAGTAGGGGAGGATAGTTGAAGTAGTAAATGTCAATTTTAAAATATCACACTTAAGAACTAAATACACTCTTAATATTATTGCATTGATAACATTGCTTGGATGAATCAATAAATACTGAATAAAGTTGGTTTCCGGCAGCAGCATCAAAATGTTAGTGGTAGTAAGACCATCAGCAAATATTAAGTGCAATGTCAAGAAGTTATGGAAAACTGAAACCTATTAGCTTGGACATACTGTGAGGGCATCTGTAATGATTGCGCACAGGAGCACTACTTGGTACAGAAACTTGGACATCTGCACTCGACTGTGAGCATGTTTAAAATTCTCCGTCCCCATTTGTTCCTTCGCTACTCCTTCAGTATCTCTTGTTCTTCTTATTTTTAATGCTGGCTCAGGAAATCTACAGCATTCCCCTACGGCATCATCCAGCCCAGCTGCTATCGAGCGGCCGCAAGGTATCACTGTACCCCTCACTTCTTCTGTGAGGTTGTAGGACAGTTGATCGAAATTGCTGCATGTCATCTCAAGCTGATTTGACCAACTTATCTGATCTGTCCAGTATGTTTCCATCCGTAAGCTCATAGCCACTCCATTTCTTTTAGAGGATATTGCGGTGTACCTTTTTAAGAAGAGGCCAAGCTTTACTTTGCCAAACAGGGGGTATTCCATGAAACGAGAGTAAGAAAAGTCTGCCTTCTATAAAACGATCCAGGTGTAGGTCTTTTCATCAATGTAGCGAAACAGAGTTGGCACTGAGTTGCTGTGGAAATACACCTATGTACAATCCTTGTCCGAACCACACTGTCAAAATTATTTCAATTTTGATTTGTTTCCTACTTGTCGCCTGAAACATGTCAAATAGGCAAAAATAATATATTTAGCCTAATTTTATTTTCATTTTATTAAAATTATCTCAAGTTTAACTTTAATTCTATATACTATTTAGGTATTTTCCTGCTGTGTATTGTGTGAAAAGTTTGTTTGCACACTGACACACTGACAGAAACTGAAGCTGGACTCTTGAGGATGAGCTGGTATTCTGTTGTGGCTCTACCCTGTCCTTTCAATGGGCGTCCCACCCTGCCCAGCAAAGTAGCACATATTTGGAATACAGTTCTCGTTACATGTGGAGATTTCCATTACAGCTTTATGGCCTGTGCACATACAGTAGGACACGGTGTTTCATGGCGTTTTCTACTGAGTGGTGAGCAGAAGGGAGAAAGCAGGCTGGAGTGTAGTGGAGATATTGGTCTGTTTGAGTATCTCCACTGCACTCCACACCGCTTTCTCCCCTCTGCTCTCCACTTAGCAGAAAACACCATGAAAAACCATGTCCTATGTGCACATTATATAAATTATAATGTATGTATTTTAATTTTTTTGGTTAAGGTTAAGCCCCTTGAGATGATCAATCTTTTTGAAGGGGACCTATCCCTATCCCAGGGTCTCCTCTTTTTGGAAACTGTCTTTCAGATTAGATAAGATGTGGCACTGAATATATTTCAACAGCTGTCTCCGTGTTTCAGTGGTAAAGCCTAGGCTTGTATCTTCTGTCTGTGCTTGCTAGTCACTGCAAATATGGGTAAAGGTAAAAAAAAAAACATGTCATTCTGAAGCAGTTGGCCTAGAACATGTGTTGTGCAACAATAAATCATATTTTCTAGATATTTCCTTATGTAAAACATACAGCTTTTACACACACAGAGAAAATGCACATTGTCTGAAATTGTATTGATTTTAAACCCAAATGAAAATCTGGTACATCTCAAAGGGCATTCCAGTTATAAATTTCAAACCCACGTTTAAATCCAATGATGGACCTAGTTTCAGCCTAGAATTCCAAATGAGCCTGCACTCACTAAGCAACGTTGATGGAATACCCCCAATAAGTTTTTCAAATGTCTTAAAACCTGTCTGTAGAGGTCTTTATCATACAGAAAGTAAAACAAGCAAAAATATCACCTTTCAACATGGTTTGGAAGATTACATGGCAAGTTTCTATTTTTTGCTTTGTTCATTTTATTTTATATCAGTATTATTCTTATGATTGATGACTGACACAAGTATTCTAATTTTCCATATCAAAAACAACAAGTTTTTCTTGAGCCCCCCCCCCGTTTATAATTCTTGTTTTTATTGCCTTCAGGACCAGGTGGCATCCCCCCGAGAGGTCTTTTAGGAGATGGTCCCAATGACCCCAGAGGAGGAACTTTGTTATCTGTCACTGGAGAGGTGATTGATCCCAAGTAAGAGACACAACAAAAGTTTTTAATGAATAAACAATTATCCGTTTTATCATACAATCACACTCACAAAGTGTTCTGCGTGTGAATGTAGTCGAGGTTACATGGGAGCCCCACCTCCACTGCAAGCACCCCCTGCGCATATAGGCCAGATGGGTGGAGGACCCCCTCCAGATATGAGAGGGCCTCCAATGGACATGAGGGGTCCCCCCATGGGTGAGCCACGGAATATGATGGGTGACCCCCGAGGACCCCCGATGATGGAGCCGCGTGGACCTCCAATGGAGACTAGAGGTAGCGGCAGCGGCAGTGCTGTGTGTCAATTGATTTTGAACGAAGGCACAATTGTATTACACTTATCTTCTAACAAAAAAGTCCTTTGTCCTAATGTGATAAAGTGTAACAAATGCACTTTTATTTTAATTTGAAAGAGACATTTTGATTGTCTTCTGTTTAAAGGCCCTGTACCTGAAATGTGGAAAACCAAACTAGTTTATGTTCAACAGTCACATGTATTGCTCACTCACTTAATGCAGTCCCAGCATCCTAAATATTCACCGCAAGAAGTTTATAGGCAATTTTCACTTGTTTCTGAGCCCATAGCATCACGGACCGTTACTGGTAAAGCCAACAGGCATTAGCATGCTAACTGTGCACTTCCTGTTTCTGTCGTAGGATAAAATGCTCTATAAATAGATGCAAAGTAAAAGTTGTGGTCTCATATCCATCCAAACACATGCTTTTTCAATACCTATCGCTATATCTATGCTGGGGCAACACAGATTTTACTACAGTACTACATGTACTACATGCAAAAAAAATGGTAACATGGTCTAGTTCTGGTTTTCCTGTTTCACAACAGTAAAAATAAGGTACAGGCCCTTCCTTATTTTGATCAATTTTCTCTAGGTCGTGACCCCCGGGCAATGGATGCTCGCGTGCCTGTGGGCAACCAGAGGGTTCCTATGGCTGTGGGAATGCCAGGTTCTGTCCCTCACAATATGGGTCCTAATGCCCCCCCACCTGTGAGACCAGTAAGTGCTGCTACTGCTTAAATAGCTTCATGTTCACTAAAATGTTGGCATCACAATCAGACACTAATAGTCGACCTGCTCTTTGTCCCTCAGGCAGGAGGAGGATTTAGCCCCGGACAGGCACCTGTTTCTTCTCAAGACCAAGAGAAGGTGAATGTCACCCAAACCCAATTTTTTTTTTTTGTTTGTTTCATGTTGCTGAAATGACTTGTCTTGCTCGCAATGTCTAAACCAATAGCTCATTAATAGATAATTAGTAGTGCCTTGAAGGAAAACTTATTTTAAATTGAAATATTAAATTCTTTCCTGAATTTGACTTGTACATCTACACCTTTCTTTTTCCTGTTAATCAATCGATTATCCTCCATCATTTGTAGGCTGCTCTCATCATGCAAGTGCTACAGCTCACCCCAGAACAGATCGCCATGCTGCCCCCGGAACAGCGACAAAGCATCCTCATCCTCAAGGAGCAGATTCAGAAGACGGCCAGTGGAGCACCTTGATCAAAACACATCTAGGTATGTTAAGATGGATGAATGTTACATGAACAGTTTTAATTATAATCTCTTCACTTTTTTATATTTCAGCCATTGAAACCTGCTAAAACACTCGGAGAAAGGTCCAGCTTAAGAATGTTGTAAACTTTTTTTTTTGTCCCATTCTTGACTTTAAAGTTGTCTAGAGCCAGCGTTTGTGAATTTTTGGTATGACAATATTTCTTTGACCTCAATAACAAAACTCTTTACCCAATAAAAAAAACAAAAAACAGTCATTTTGCAATTATTTACTATTCAAAAGTATGGATATAAATGTTTCTTTGATCAGCCATAGTCTGCCATAAAGTCTATGTTGTAGTTTGTGAAGAAATTTTGAATAAAAGGGAAGCCCTCTGTCAATAGGCGACGTTTATTTCATTTCGAGTGACCAACTTGTGGCCCAGTGGCCGAGTGGGTAGCCCACGGCTTCATGAGTTTGATGTCCTTACCGCCGCTCCCACAATTTACATTTTTCTGATAGTTTAAATGATCATTCAAATAAATAAAGATGTTACCAGATATTTTTTATTGTCAATGTTTAACTAATGTGTAATTTCCATGGATCTTGCCCGTGTTCACATTGTGGTTGCTAGAAAACAGTTGTGGAGTCGCCTCTGCTTATGTCATAGTTGCTGCCCATGTTCAACCAGAAAGAAACTTTATAAGAACTGTCAAACTAGGGACAATAGGCAAAGTGCTGAGTATAATCTTGTTTACTACGTTTTGGTGAAATATGTAATCGAACCTGTGATATGGACTTTTATTGTTGGGACTTTCCTTCTGACTTCTGAAAGTAGATGTGACATTTCCTTATTTATAAAAAATGAAACAAAACTAATGTGAATTACATATTTTATTTACACAATATCAAAGCAAAAACGATTTCTACCAATGAAACTTTGTGTTGTAGATTACAGTTTTTAAAAGTTGTTCATTACAATCCAAAATTTAAATTATGATTAAGAACAATATTGCCCATGGCATGAATCATCTGACTGGTAGGTTTGTAAAAGCTCCACACCCAGTCTGATAATCATACAGTATGTTTCTGAAACCTAGTACGTTCCTTATATTAAAATAACCTATTTTTATCAACATGGGAGTGCTACATTGATTGAAAAGACAATACTTTAGAGATGTTTGCATAAACTACTCCAAAAGTATTCACTGGGTATCCATTGTCTGTGTATATGGTAAGAGAGTGGTAGAATCAGAAGTTTTCTTTGTTGAAATAAAATTTTGTCTTTCGAGGATCTACATCTGAGTATTTGACACAGTTCTTCTCCAAAACTGTGGCCAGGGCTTGAGGGCCACATAAGAAGGTTCCCACCGCAGACCTGAGGAGCGCATGCACACAGACATAAATATGACTTTAGGGACAGTACATGTAAAAAACGACATAGAAAGAACTACAGTGTTACTTACGTGGGATTCTCTTTGCGAACTTGTTCAAACTCTTTATCCCAGTTTGGCCTGCCAATGTTTGTTTTCTGTTTTAGCCCGGTAACCACATCAGTGTCCTTATCAAAGTTTATGTTGAAGAAGTCGGCCTGAAAAAATATAAAAAGAATGTTAAATGGTTTTTCATAAACAGTAATAGACTTGAGTAATTACTTGCTGAGCTACGCACCAGGCTTTGGTCCCATCCAGTTAGGTAGAGCTTGTAAGTGAGGAAATGACCCAGTCCTCTCTCCTCCATTTCCCTCTCTAGCACCTGAAGGAGGTCAGCAAACCATTCAAAGGCGTAGGTTTCCCGACAGAGCCAGTAGAAATAGATCTGTACCAGGAAGTAAATGCAAGCTTTTAAAACAATGGTTCTTTTACAAAAGAGACAGCAAGCATAGCTCTGTGACTTGAATGTATTGAGAAAGAACACAGCAAGATAAAAAGACAAAGAGATGCTTTGTTTTCTCATGCATCAAGCGCAGTGGTGTTGTAAAACAGATAGTAGGCCCAGGTTTATGAAATCATGTGAAGGGCACTTCTAACCTTTCTGGTGCGCAGCTTCGGGTTTGACTGTTTGAACTTGTACCAGATAGATTTGAGTATGGAGGCAAATGGAGTCACTCCAATACCAGCACCGACCAGCATGGCCACCTCATAGTCAAAGACATCCTCACTGGCTGTGCCAAAAGGGCCATCCACACCAAGCCTAAAGAAGAGGATTTGTAATTGTAATTATTATGTAAGAGAATACATAAATTAAGCACATTTAGTAATTTTTTGTAACTAATTTGAATCGAATTGTTTGGATCAACGTCTTACATAAAATCCAGCATAAATGGCGCAAGTCAAAAGGAAAGCAAGGCTGCACTTTTCCTATTTATCCAACAAAACCTATACTACATTGTTGTTTGATGAAGAGCTGAAAGGATTTTTAGCACCTATATAAGTAGTCCAACCCCGGAGCCTTATTAATGCCCAAACAACAAAATCCTCAGATAATAAATTGGCTGGACTAACTTGGGTCCCTGGGCTCCCTCTGGTAGCTGCTCCATGATGTTGATGAGTTTGTTGGTCCAGTCTCCAGCTGAGCGGATGTGCACACTGAAGAAGTCCTCCTCGGGGGCAGAGGTCATGGTGAAAGGATGCCACTCAAGCTGTGAGATGGATGGGCAGTTGATGAAGACATACTGGCCCACTTCCATTTTAAACCCATTTTTCACCAGTTGAAGCTCCAGTACTTTGGAAGGTCTCATCACAATCTAAAATACAATTGGGATGTACAATATTAAAATAACAACATAATACATGTTTAATTTCTTAAAACACCACAAAAATGCAAGTTACCTTTCTATATTTGACAGCCTGGGTGTAGCGAATGAAACGAAGAACTCGTTCACAAAGATATAAAAACATGGGCCCAATAACCCACTTCCAAGTCTAAATAAGTCACAAGATAATATCGTATTATAAAACTGTGATATAAATGTAAAAACTTGTATATTAGGACTTTAAAGTAAAACCTTTGTGACAAACCTGTGGCTCCCCTCCTTCGAACTCAGGAATAGGACACTCGGGGATCTTTCCCCAGCTGTCAATACGGTCTTTGCAGAACGTAATATTATATGGTGGGTCTGTTTCCTCTTGGTGTCGCACAATACGACTGAAGACGGATAATTAAAACAATCAAAGAAAATCAGTCCAACAAGTTATAATAAAAACTTAAACATACTGTAAAGAAAATACTCACCCAGCTCCGTGGAAAACCAGTCCAGCGAAGAAGATGATGAAGAGGTGATGCGTGTACCAGAAGACTTCGAAGTAGTTCCGCCGGATGACCTCCATAGACGAAGTGATGATCAGGATGAGAGACAGAGTGATAATAACCCCAGTGAGGCCAGCAATGGAGGTGAATACAAAGTAGGTTGGAATATGTTGTGGATCCTAGAACATGGTGGAATGATTCAAAAATGTAACCATTGTCAACAAGAAATCAAGTGTTTTTACTAAGCTGAATATTTCTAATCTTTGCAATATGCTGTTACACAATGTGGAAGTTATACTTACAATGTCATCTTTCCGAATTGGGTTGAGATAAGTAGTGGTATCTGTGTCATCCAGATTTGACAGAGCCGTGCTTAGTTTGTCATAAACTCCTTGTCTGCTATTGTTGTACCACTCCACGTTCAGTAAATGGGCAATCACATGAACCGCTGCGAAAAGAGAGGGGAAATTAGTGTTAGGACATAATTGAGATGATGTGCATTTATTAGACAGGAAAGGCATCTAAATGCAGCTTGCTTCATATTAAAGGATAGGTCAGGGAACCCCACCATTAGGCCATTAAGTGCTTATCCAGTATTTACCTTTGCACCAAAAGTAGGTGATCTTTGTTTCTTTTGTGTGTGTGTGTGTGTGTGTGTGTGTGTGTGTGTGTGTGTGTGTGTGTGTGTGTGTGTGTGTGTGTGTGTGTGTGTGTGTGTGTGTGTGTGTGTGTGTGTGTGTGTGTGTGTGTGTGTGTGTGTGTGTGTGTGTGTGTGTGTGTGTGTGTGTGTGTGTGTGTGTGTGTGTGTGTGTGTTTTTAATCAGAAACCTACTCCTGCATCTCATTACAATTCATTTTCTGTTTTATCACATTGAAATGAATGGAGGGGAGAGGGGGATACATAAATAAACATAACATAGCATAACATCACAAAAAAGTCACAATGATTGGCAACATTCCTTATAAACCCTTTCAAATAGTATTGTCAGTCTTTTGTAAAATGTGACGTAAAAGGTAAAGGATACCTCACCTGTCATCAGTGCGATCATGTAGGCCACAAGCTTATGGAAACTCAAATTCTTGTCAAGTTGTTTTCGCATTGACCTTCCACAACACTGACAATATAAAGAATCATGTTATAACAAAATTAACTTCACATGGTCATGTTTTGCCAAAGGTGAGGCTATTTGGTTGACTGCTCAAAAACTTTAAAACTAGACAAAGGTGGGTAGAGTAACCAAACATTGTACTCAAGTAGAGTAGGGTATTACTCAAGTAAAACTATAAAATCTACAGAATTACTCAAGTAAAAATAAAAAGTACAGCTAGTGACAGTAAGAGTCACTAATTGGACGCAAGAACTGATTGACTACAACCCAAAGAACACCGTCCCAGCAGTGAAGCATTAGAGGGGGTAACATTATGCTCTGAGGGTGTTCCTCTTCCAAGGGGACAGGCAGACTTAGGCAACATGAACAGTGCAATGTACTGTCACATTTGGGCGAGAAGTCATGGTTGGGTCTTCCAACAAGACTATGGCCCAAAGCACACAGCAAAGCAAAGGTCATGGAGTGGTCTAGTCAGACCCCCAGAAGGCAACATTGCAACATCTAGATTTAGAAACAATCTGCAAGGAGGAGTGGTCAAAAATTCCCACAGAGAACTTGCAAACTTGGTAAATAACTATAACTATATTACTGATTGCAGTAATTGCTAACCATGGTTAATGGACCAAACACTATCTTGCTTAGGGACTTTTTCCTTCCACAAAACACACAAAAAATTACTATTGAAGATAATATTTTTGTTGGATATTTTGTTCTTATTCTATCATTTTTGTTGGATATTTTGTTCTTATTCTATCTGCAGAGTGTAAAATACACACTTAAAAAAATATAGACCACTCACTCTTTTTTGAAGAATTGCAAATCACAAAATTAACAGAGGAGCGAATACATGTATTTCCCCCACTGTATAATTTGGAATTGATTTAATCGCAAGCACAAAATCTGGTATTTTAAAGGACAGACCAGAAGATTTAGAAAAACCTAAATCATACCAGAAAGTGCACAGCAAGAAACACAAATGTTTTATATTATTTTATATTGTCCGTTTGTCACTCACAGCAGGACCAAAAACCTTTACTCAAGAGTGCTGTTACCTTTAAGTAAAACTGTGAGAACTCAGAGCAGAAGTTCAGGTTTATTAAAAAGTTACTAGTAAATATAACTGAGTACTACCCACCTCTAAAATAGGAACCCTTAGATGTTTTTGTCTTTACTTTCTTACCATAAAGGAGCCGCGGAGCAAAGACAGCAGGTTCCTACACACAGGGAGCAGAATCAGAGTGCAGTTAAAGTTGAGCACAGCGGCAGGAGCTCGGGCCCAAGCCAAAGCAGACTGTGAAACAGACAAAAACAGTGGACACTACATGCACAATGGTCATACGGCGATGTGTTTGTTAGAGCAGCTCTGTCACTCACCCCTAAGAGATGCCTGGTGTAGAAAAAGTCCTCTTCCAAGTCATAGTGGAGGTAATACCATACAAACAGGAAGATATTGATGCCCATCCACACAAACTTTAAGTCAAAGGAGGTGAGAAAAACACCACTTTATTACAATAACAATAGACTTTCTCTTCAAATCTAATCTTTGCACATTTTGACATGAAGTAGATCTACTTGTAAAGAAAATACCAAATGACTTTCTTATAGCCTACCAACTTAATTTCATCCAGGTTATTAAAATCAACATGTCTACATTGTTTTGAAAAGATATATTTTTAAAAACCCTACCAGTATGAATGAAGTGAGTCCATGGTTGATGATCCAATTCCCCATGGTGTTGTAGACAGCCACCGCTCAAGGCTCTCTGTGCATCTTCAGCTCCTCTCGCCCGGTGCTTTATTGGACCTTACAGGAAAAACTCCGCCCTTTTCATGAGCACTCAATCTGCAGGGAATCGTTGACGCCACACGGAAATAAAACCGCGATGCATTCAGTCCCTGAGATTATCTTCATGAAGCAGAAGGACAACATTCCGCCCTTTGGTAACAATGGGGTTGAGAAACAAAACTGGAATGAGGAAGTAAGGAGCGGTTTACCTGACAGGTGCTTAAAGGCCTCCAATAACAACAGATTACATTATAAAAGACCGTTAGACATTGTAGTTGCGAAATTGTGAAAAAGTCAAACACTGAACTGAATTGGGTTAGATTAAAGTGTGCTCCCTGATGTAACCTTCAAAATCTATGGAGACTAAAAAAGTAATCAAGTAGGTACAGTGGGGGAAATAACGTATTTAATCCCCTGTTCATTTTGTGATTTGCACTACGTCCAAAAGAGTGAGGCCTACAATTTTTAAAGTGTGCATTTTATACTCTACAGATAGAATAAGAGCATAACACGCTCTGCCATGCCTCCCGAGTCGCTTAGATTTTCATTTGCAAACTTTACATGGGATTTGTTCAGCGGTGGATCTCCGTGAGCGCCGCAGGATTTGAACCCATTACGGCGTAATGTGTTGCCATTGGTTTCCATGGCGACAGTGGTCCCAGCCGCCTCCACATCGGGTCTGAGTTCCTTCCTTGTGGTTCTGGGCTTGTCTCGTACCTTTTGCAGAAGTAAAGATTCTGCTCGACATCTTGCGTGGAGCTCCAGGCCTCTGTTGGATGAGTTCCTTTTATACCAGTAAATCATTTGGAGTGGGATATTTTTCTCTTGAAATGGACTTTTAAATTTGTGTGACTCAAAGGTTCATAATCAGTAGTAAAAACATACTGAAGTCAAGGAAATCAAATACTTATTTCCCTACACAAAACACAAATAAAATTATAACTAGTATACTTTTTCTTGTTTTACATACTTAAAAAATTGACCTGTCACTCTTTGGAGGTACTGGAAATCACAAAATTAACCGGGAATACTGATGGTATATTTAAAGTCAAAGAAAAACATTGAAATATTTATTTTTATTACATTAGTAAATTAGACAACAAATACATATGTTCTCATAATTGAGTTATAGGTGGACGTAAGGCTTTATGTAGGTTTCAAGTATTACATAAGTAGTCAAGGCACTAACAAAACATGTAAAAGCACATAATGACAGCAGCCCAGGGGGAGGGGGGTCTTAGGGGCCCACAATTTGACTTTCTTCCTATTAAGTTATATCAGAGGGGGGCCCCATCTTTTTCTTATATAGGCTTTTTAACAGTTTCAGGCACATCCAAGCTTATTTTTTGTTTAATTCTAGATTTGAACGAGGAACAAAAAAATCTGAACATATCCAAATTTCTTCTGCTGCTTGTCTCATGAAAATAATTTCCCTTTAGGGATTGATAAAAGTAATTCTGATTCTCCACTACATTTTTTGACCTGTACATGATACTTCTGTTTTCGAAGTGCTAGAAATGTGCAAAACAGAGCATCTATGGCGTGAAAATCCTGTAGTTGTAAACAGGGGATGTCCAAACTTGGCACCATTCCCGTACACCTGCTTGATCTACCTGGCCCTCCGCTCAGGGCAGCCTTTGTGCATGACTGCATACTTAAAACATGCTACATTCTTTGGTACAGAGGCTTTAGTGTGTGCAGCTATCGCCATGAAATACAAAAAAACAAATGTGTGGATATCCCTCCAGCAATTATCAATAAAGATCTGTGTGCATGAAGAAAAATATAAAACCTGCTATCCTAAATCTCACTGTTAATTAGTCATCTAGTGTTAAGGTGTATAAACATCTAGTCTGATCTCAAGCTGCATCCATAGAATCATCCAGGATGGCTGTCTCCTGCTCTCCCAGTAGACAGTTCGGGTCCAGGGGTTGTGAGTTGTGACTGTCCACTGGGTCCTCTGCTACCAACACCATAGTGGCAGCATTGGAGTATGAAGGCTTTCCCCGTCGACTCCCGGGTGAAGTGATGTTTCTTCGGAAACAAACACAGTGCAGACAGTCATGGACATTGTACTTGAAGAGGCGTCTGCAAGGGTGAAAAAACTGATAAAACAATAACATGAAGAGGATGGCCAGGCAGTAGCAGACCAGCAGTTGGACTACAAGTAGTGGCGCACACACATATTCATAGAAGTCCGACTTGAAGAAGTACCAGAGAGTGATGAGGAGGAAGTTCTCCAAAAAGCGGCCGCTGTAGTAGAGGGCCAAACGGTCCCACCGCAGCTGCCTTTCAATGAGCTCTCGGTGAGTGAGGTCCAGTTGTACCGCAGACCAGCAGAAGATGTTGATACAGGCATAGAGCAGAGTAAACATACTCAGCACCACAGTGGTGCCCAACTTTGAAAAGTTCTTCTCTACATTCTCAGCCAAAGAGCCTTTCCTGGCCCAAAACTCAGCCCATGGCAGGAAAAAGAAAAACAGCAAGTTCAACATTCCCACAAGTATAACCCAGTGAGTGAGGGCTGTGCTAAACAGTACCAGGGCAGTGACTCGAGTGGCTATTTCCAAGCCTCTCCACACGATCAAGCAAATATAGGCAGCTGGACGCAACCGCACCTTGTAGTCGTCATATCGTATCTGAATAGCCAAGATGTTGCATACGAGAGCACCGTATGTGATTGAGATCAGGGTAATGATCATCAGAGCCACTGCAGATACAACATAATATTAGTTTATGAACTCTCATAATAACATTCTTTATATCATTTAACATTCTTTATATTTTAAAAGCTTCACAAAGTTAGAATGTTCAGATGTCAATCTGAATATTGTAACATGGAGCATTTCTTACATCTGAGAGGAAGGATGTATTTCTCCTGGATGGTTGCATACAGCTGAAGGGTTAGCTGAGGGGTAGAGCCCAGAAATGCCTGAATAACAGTAGCACGTTTAAAGGCGTTTCTGTGGGCGGCAAGATTGCGTTCTGATTGGCCAATTTCCCACTCCATGGGCGTCCCCTGCCCCTTCTTTAGACAGATCCTTCTCGAAATGGTGACATATGGCTCCTCCTCCTTGCCGGCTCTGAAATACATGACCAGGGCCTCGAGGCATCTGAAAAGACAGGGAAAAGAGTGTAAGCGAAACCAGTTTTAACCAGCAGAGGGCAGTACAGTACTGTGTACAGCGAGCATAACTCCTACATAGCATATCAGTCCAGTGATAGGTACAGACTATGACAGCGAGTCATGGTAATTTGTTTGGCATTTTGTTATTACACATTAACTTCTGTGGAAAACACTGACTGTGTCACTTACCAGATCAAACATTTTAAAAACATAATTTAATTAGGAAAGACACTCATGCAAAATGTACTAAATAAAAACTGGGTTATGTAAATACATGGGCTTTGAACACCCACCACAACACTAAATCACAGCTGAATAAATACTTGTCCTGTGGTTCCAGCAGAGGGCAACCAAGAAACATTTTTAACAGAACTCAAGGGTGTGGCTCTTACAATTTGCAAAGTAAATGGTCCCAGTGTTCACAGTGGGAGGGGTTACCTCAGGGCACACTTCTGATACGATTACTGAAAAAAGAGCCCTGTTTGTTGCTGAGAGGAAAATTATGAGTAGGAAGAAACTGAAAATGTAACATAGGAAAACACAGGCCAGGCTGTAACACTACACCATCCATCCTAAGCCAACAACAGGTAGCACTGGTTTTCCACCTATAATCTAATGCCCGTTTCATTATTATTGAATAAAAGCTGTAAACATTCTCTTTTTGAAAAGAGCGCCTGAGACCTGTCCTTCAGAGGCTCAAGAGACAGTACATCACTCAGCTGGAATGTTGTCTTTAGTTCAAACTCCAAAAATCTCTCATTTGATTTTGTACTTTTACTAGTGCGTTTTTAGGGATTCTGTTCAAGCTCCCAGACATTCCACAGTCAGCTGTTTGACTTTTAAGGACACTGTTGCTGCTAGGTGAGGAATTTCTGTCAAGGAAAAAATGCAGCACAGAGCCAAACATGGGTTGCTCTAGTTTTAAACATAAATTATTTTTATCAAACCAATTTTAATATCACACCAACACAACACGCATAAACATAAAGTGTCATTGCTCAAGGATAATTGTATTTATTATTATTAGGAAATAAATGTGTTAAAAAGTAATTGCCTAATTGATTGGGCCACCATTGGCTGACACTTTTTAGAATAGTTTTAATAACAGCTATATTGGATTTTTTTCCAGCAGCAGAACCCAAGAGCATTTGAGCTTGAGTGAAAGCAAGTGGCCCAGGTCCTGAAACAGCAAAGCCCCAGACCATCACAGCAGGTGTGAATTTAGGCAAGATCAGGTGCTCTTTTATGGAGCTGCGTTCATCAAGGGATCATCCAGGTGTTTCTTGTCAAATGTGAAGATTTTGTGTTCTTTTTGTCAGCTGTGGTTTTTACCTTGGAACTCCTATGGGTGCCATTTTGGCTGAGCCATGAACACCTTCCTTAACTGAATTTGGTGAAGCTTCCAGGTCTTCATTCTGGGTGCTTCTGTGACCTACTGAATGTGGAAAATTTGGGAAAATTTGGGTTTCTCATTTGTTCTCAGTCATTTTGAATCATGGCATAACAGCTTTCTTTTGACCTACTTGACTTTATCTGGTAGGCTCTCCCACCTGGTGGTAACCTGGCCTGGGTGTGGCCTTTGAAACTGAACTCAGTTTACAAAACCATTAGAAAGATGCAATTACTTTTTCACATGGGGTCAGATAGGTTTGGATTTTTTAAAACTTAATATAAAGATAATTATTTAAAAACAGTATATTATAGATTTACTAGTGGTCAAATGATCCTTAACATTTAAGTATGATATGCAAAACAAATCTGAAATCAGAAAGGTGCAAATATTTTTTCCTCTAAAAATAGAAACACTGGTAAACAGCATCTTCAAAAGTGAAAAAGCAGATTAAACTGTCTCTCCTAAAACTACACTTAACTCATCCCATGGCTTTTCCTTTCTGTTGTTGTACATATAAATACGTCTGGTCGACTAAGACACCATCGAATGATTAATCGACTAAAAGACTACAGCCTTACTGCTACAGCCTGACTGGAGGAAATGTCATTGTGTCCTTAGGCAAGACACTTCACCAACATTATCTAGTATGGAAGTGGTGTGTGTGAATGGTTGGTGGTGATCGGAGGGGCCGATGGCTCAAACTAGCAGCCTCGCTTCCGTCAGTCTGGCTACATAAGAGGTTTAGCACCACAGAGTGAAAGAATAATGACAACAGTGTGGCGCTTTGAGAGACTTCGATAAGTCTGTAAAGCGCATTTTAAGTGTAAGGCATTATTATTATTATTATTAAAACAACAAAGTCATTTTCAAAACAGCATTATGGGGACAGTAGTTGGATAAAAAATAAGTTGTTGACAATGTCTACAAGAAATTTGTCAAGAAAACAGGCTGAACTTGCAGTACAAGGGCAAAGCACCCGTAACAATTCTGTTGAGCCATCTGCTTTCACTCAGAGGAAAAAAGCAGCACTGATAAAAGCATTAGTCTAAAATCAATACTCTGGCTTCTATTGCAGCATATCCTGGGTTTGCTAGACAAAAGCATGCTGGGAAATGGTCTATAATAAGATGTACAATGAATCAATCAGAAGAAAGTAAGCTAACAAAGACAATTTGCTTCAATCAATACAATATTCTCCCCACAACATACTTCTCAGGAAATAGTTCCCAGTCTTATCATGCTATTTGGTAAACAGTGGGATCCGGCTGACCCTGACCGCTTCACTGCTACTATATTTGTCTGACTTTGTAGCACAGAGAGCGACACAACAAGTACGTCTGCATGCTGCAACTGGTCAGCTCAGGAGGAATCATTATGTGTCTATGTGGTTGTGGAGACATGTCGTGACAAGGCTTACCCTCAAGCAAATTACTCAGCTTCTTACTTGAATTTGCATAGTGTCTTTGCAAACACAATTTATTATTCTCTTTAGTCAATAAAAACAAAACAAAAAACAAATAGAATCCTTTATCCTTTATCTCTAAGCCACTGATGAGACTTCTCCTTTAAAGGAAAATAGACATTTACAGTGATAGCAATAGAACGATAGGAAGACAGACCTACACTACAGCATTTGCCATTGATTGGACAGTAATATTTTGTAAAAACTCTACATATTTTTAACCTGATTGATATGTGTATCACTCTGAATTTAGTTGTACACATATCGTGAGAATTCATATAGCAGGGCTAGCTTAACATATTTTTGGATTACAGTCACATTTTAATGCAAATGTTTGATGAATATAAAAACAAATTACTTCGAATATATTCATACAGCGGTATCTGTTGATACTGCATTATGTCAATAATATATCACATAACATTGAAGTATAGTTCACGCCTCTATTTAGTTTCACAATGTTGTTAACACAGTTTAGAGAGGGAGACAACATATCTTCACTCACTCACTCACTCACTCACTCACTCACTCACTCACTCACTCACTCACTCACTCACTCACTCACTCACTCACTCACTCACTCACTCACTCACTCACTCACTAGTTAGTTGTTAATTGTGTGAATTTATCTTAACTTCATTTCATTTCATGGGCCTTGCATTGCATGTAGCAAGAGCAATGTTGATATCAACATTTGTAAATATCGGTTCTTGGGTAAAAAAAAAAGGACCTGTTGTCACACCAATGTTTTATGAAAGAACCTGTTTCAGTTTAAGTCACACAGATGTTATACAGATTTTAAACCCACCGTGCTCTGAAACCAGATTTGTACGCTTCACTAAAGATAAAAGTGAAACGAGTGGACCTGATCGAACAGACCAACTATTACCACGTTAAAATCAAATGCAGTTCCCAGCTGTGTGGTGGTGTTGTTACAACCTCGACGTTGTGAGTTTGCTACCTGGCCTTGAGTGTTTGCCAAATGTCTCTACCCTCTCTCTCCCCATTTCACACCACTATAGCTGTCCTGACTCCTGTCCAATAAAGCCTTCAGGACAGAAAAAAACAACACAAACACATCCACACAAACCTTTTCTCTGGGGACAACTGATACTACACACCCTCCAATAAACTCCGGTAAAATCCACTCAGCACCATTGGTTTATTGTTTACAAGTCAAAGTTCAAGGCTGCAAGCTTAGTATCGAGTGTGCGTTTGAATGTGTAATATCATCAAATAAAAGTCTTGGCATTGTGTTAACGTCTTACTATGAGTCATGGTTTGCAAAACAGGTCTCTCAGCAAAGGGAATGGATCAGGTGGTACAAGGAGGTTGAGTGCAAAAACAAAAAGGCGCTTAATTTACATTTACATAATCAGTCAAAATATATAACAATTTAGGCCAGTTTAGCAACAGATGTTATTTTATTACCATGGCATAGCAATAACTGTTTTTTTTCCCCAATTTTTCTGCACAAACTGCCACTTGTAAATGTAAAACTATAATAAATATTTACCACAGGTCCTATCCCACCAAACAAAGTAATAATTAGAAAAACCATGATATCCTGTCATATGTCCTTTAAGTTTGTCACAAACAATAACAAATCCTTCAACACTACAGCAGTTTCTGTTTCGTGGTTAGTCAGTTCCAACACTGTGGTGAGCTGTGACTATTGTATTGTGCAAGTTTTAGGACATGATGTGAGTGTCCACATGTTAACTCTGCAGACTCCTCTCTTTACTGCAGACCATGTGTTAATCATAACGTCTGGGTCCATACATCATCGTCTTAACACATTCAATTCAACTTGGACAGTGTTTTTGGGAAAAACACAAGTGCAGTGTATTAAATAACAAATATATGTATATGTATACAAAATGAGCAGTTCTTTAAGCAGTTACTGGCAATGTAGGCCTACCACACGATTGCTGACTGTACAGTCTGCAGACCTACCTAATGACAGGTCCGAGCAGCAGTAGGTGCAGGAAGAGCACAAGTGGCCTGTCCCGGCCCAGGTCTCTGTGGATGAAGGTGAGGGCCAGCTGGATGAGCACAGCGGGGACCAGCATGAAGGCGAGGGTGAAGCCCATCCAGATGCTGTCCTGGGTGCTGTGGTACTTGCTGCACATGACAGCGGCGGTGATGAACTCTGCGCAGTAGAGCACGGTGCTCAGGACCACGCTGAAGGGCGGGTGGACACGGCTGTGACGGACCACCAACATCAGTCCATTCTCGTCCTCAGGATGGACACACTCCTGCGTGTCAATGTCAGAGATGTCCCGCTCTTGTTCAGGCACCTCCATGGCTCCTTCACACATAGCAATCAGACGCTTTTATTGTCTTGTGAGTTATTTCAAAACACAGTTCTTTAAATATGACCATCTCCTCCAACTTTCCATGAAGTCCTCCATTGCTGGTTCCACACTGTATAAATGTGTCAGTTCCGCCTCCGGCCTGTCTCTGAGTGCTCTACGGTCCGTGGCCTTACCGGGCGCTGTCCGTGCGGGGGACGCGGCAGGTCTGCTCTGTGCACCCACGGGAAACTTGTGTGTCACAATCACAGCCCGCCTGTCGGCGCGGCGGCCATAGTCAGGGCTGAAGTTAGCTTCTTTCATAAACACCTGATGGCTTCGCAGACCCGGAGAGAGCCCCAACAGGCCTTCGGAGTCTGGGAGGCTTCATGTGGGAGCGACCGTGCAGGCTGCGAGGCTCCGGCTGTAAACGCTCCGCTGGTGGAGCTCGTGGAGACAGCGCTTCAGAGTCAAGCGTCCGCGAGTAACAGGCAACGGAAATGACCGAGCTGTTTCAAAATAAGACGATCGAGAGGAACAAGAAACATTATTGATAACCAAATGATCTGATTCACAAATCAGTACATGCTGTAAGAGGACATTTTACATGATTGTTGTTTTAAGACTCATATCCCCACACTTGTTGGAAATCATTTTACAGAACATTTCCAGGACATTTAGTTTTGTAATGAAAGTGTCTATAACAGGCAAGTTTGGACGGCCCGGGTCTACAAACTTTTTATTATAAAGTTTTTATCATAAAGACGCAGTCTAGGGCTATACCTCACTATATTTATATCGATCACCAAACATATTTGAGCTCAAATTAGATGGAGAACACGTTTGAACCAAAACATATTTATGATCAAATTATGTAAGATAAAGAGATGAAAGCAACAAGACATTTGTACAAAAGAGGTGCCATTTTCTCAATGTCAGGCAAATTATTTTCCAGAACAGGTGGGAACCCTGATATTGTGTTTTTGTTGCAATGCGTAAGCCATTCACTTCCCCGTTTAGAAATGTGAGATGAGGTTACTCAAATTACTTTACTTCATGCTCCTGGCCTAAACGTATTTGTAAATGTTTTACTATAGAACATTTATTTTAATTGAGTTTTCTTGAGTCTGAAAAGAAGGCAGTGTGGAGGCCAAGTAAAAAGAGCAGCATGTTTTCTGCTTCCATTTTTAGTTCAGCCCAGTTGGTCTTGTTGTGTAGTGCTGAGAACACAGCAGCTACACAAACAGGTGCAAAAAACCCACACTTACACACAAGCTGAATCATCTACAACTCCCACTAATGTTCCCAGCTTTCACAGAGCACTTTAACACTGTTTCTTTTAAGCGTCATCAAGCAGAGTAAGACAACAAGATATAGCTTATCTTAATGCTGAACACAAACCCAAATCTGACAGTTCTTTTGGTAATTGAACTATGCATGCAGGGTGGCATTTACTTCTTCTGTTTAGCCCATGGACACCTTATGTTTAAATAAACCAGTTGTCTAAACAGTAGCCTACACAATTTCTATGTGTCAGTCTGTGTACGATCATTCATTTGAAGACTGCCCCACCCTTTGATATTTGTGAGATTAGTTTCCCCACGTATTTATTACAATGGTTTTGTATTGTACACAAAGGTTTTTATAATGTTACCAACTTCCTGAATGACAAATCTCACAAGATGACACCAAATCTGAATGTGACTATGAGCGCAGCATCAGCAGTTGTGAAACATGTGTGCAATGTGGTGTAGGAGCCAGTGCTTGGGGGTGCTCTTCTGCACTGCATGTCTGAGCAGTTGTTTGTGTCATTTGACAGAGTGGTCAGGGATACGCTTACTCAGCAGAGTGGGCGGCTTCTCACTGGACATTGGCTAAATAACAGACAACTGAGACAACGACGAGTCTTCTCGATCTCTTCATGTTGCCAACGAATGTAGCCTAACTTCATGGGTTTCAGGCAAATGATTCCTTCCTTATTTGAAGGATTTTGTGAGGATTGTGACAAAGTGGGCTGTTCTGTCCCATAATTCACCCTTTCTTTCATGTATTTGTTTAATTTACTGTCATTTTCCATATTCAACTAAACATAACTGTCCCGGGTTTGTTTTTGTTTAGTCTTTGTTAAGTTACCTTCAGTTAATTATCACACAACACATAGTTCTTTTCAATATTTGCACTGCCAAATTTGCACTACTGTCTAGCCAACTGTACATTTTCTGTATATAGTCTAAGTATTTTATTTTATTTTAATTTTATGCATGCCGTCTTTTATATATTAAGCTACTATTTTATTCATTGATATATGTTGTACTTTACGCCAAAGCAAGTTCCGAGTTTGTGAATTTTGTTCAATGACAATGGCAATAATCCTTTTTCTGATTCTAATCCTGAATCTGAATATGTATATGTTTTATTTGTTTTTGTTTTGTGTTTCTAGTTTACTTTAAAGGTATGGGACTTAGATTCATTTTAATAGTCCTGTGCAAACCCTTTGCTAATGTTAAAGTTTTGGAGTTTTGGAGGGCTAAGAGTACTTTCCTAGAGAAGGGGCCTTATTCGCTGGGTGCATAAAAGCAGTCTGTTGAAGTTAATCGAGGAGAAACATCAGTGTAGCCTGGTACACAAGGGTTTTTTCCTCAGTTTTGTTCATTTCTGTTGCATTTGATTTCAGTTATGCCACTGCTATGACACCATGACAAGACCATATACCAAATTCCAATCAGGAAGGAATATTTATGCCAGAAACCCATGAATAGGTTATGTTTGCGTTCTATAATTTAATGATGTGGTCATAATCTCAGATGGTGGACAAGGGACTACGTAACCCTATGAGTGATTTACTGTTCTTTGAAAAAAAAAACTAAACTTCGCTTCTTTTTATATTATATGTAAATGATTTCATCAATTCCTCAAATTATTCTTCATAAGGTCATCTTTGCTGATGATACAAACCTATTTCTATCTCATAAAAATCCACAGTATCTTCAAGACCTTGTAAATAGCGAAGTGGAAAAAGTAGATGCTTGGTTTAAGTGCAATAAATTACCATTAAATAACAACAGAGCTAAATTCATTGTATTCCACTCAAATAGAAATCGTAAAAACCTTGAAAATATTAAGATCAGAATAAATAGAGCCATTGAAAGACTGAACAATGTTACATTTCTTGGAATCCAAATTGACAAATTCCTTAAATTCAATAAATATACTGAATACCTCACCAATAAATTATCAAAATATGTTGGCTTATTTTTAACACTGAGACATTTCCTTCCAATAGAAGCTCTCTTAACTCTGTACAGAACTCTGTTTGAACCCCATCTAAACTATTGTTGTGTCATCTGGTGTAATACCTATCCAAGTTATCTTGGAAAGCTACAATGTTTACAAAAGAAAGCTATTCGAGCAATAACAGGCAAGGTTAAACAGTCCCTCTGATCCCCTCTTCTATAACCTTAAGCTTCTTAAACTTACTGAGAGTAATGTCTTTCTTAATGCATGTATGATGTACAATGTTGTTTTTAGATTAAATGACAGACTCTGTCAGCTCATTCCTATTTCTACACCTTCTCATGAAGGGAAAGTCACTACTGAAGGAAAAAAAAAAGGAAATTAAAGTCTACCAATTTTAGTGTAAGCATGCAAAGGCCCAAAAGTTTGGAATGAGGTGGACAAAAACATACAAGATTCCTCATCTCTGTCCATATTTAAAAGTAAACTGAAAGTGGAGCTACTAAGGAATATAGAGGACACCAAAGCCCCTTTTAGCTGATGATTTCTTTATGATGCAAACCTTTCATTATGTTCAGTGAGTTGATGTAACTTCCTGATTTCCTATCAAGACGGCCCAAAAGTAATGTAATTTGAAAGACCTGAACATATTTTACCATGGGCCCTACTTATAAGCTAAAGATAGCTTCAGGGGTGTCCCATTTAGAAAATATATTTTTTATTAATAATGTTTGTGTGTGTGAGGACTTTGCAACAATGGCACCATTGGCGTCTCACTTCATGCTATTGGGAGAAAATCATTTAGCTTTTGTTTATTGATTCTGACAGACATTGAACTTGCTGGTTTTTGTTTCATGTGGATAGGCTATAACTATTTCTTCTAATTCTAGGATGTTGCAATGTCACATGAACCTATTGGATAAGACCAAGAGCGATGCCACTTAGTCAACAGTTTTATTATTACTATAGACCATTTTCTTAATACTACTACATTGTACATCGAAAATGTAAGGTTCATGTTTATAAAGTCATGATAAAACCTTTCTTAATTCCATTGTTAAATTGAATTGATGAAATTGAAGTGCTTGTCTGGGAAGCCCAAGACACACTTTTTTCCAGTGCATGAACAGTTGCACGGCTCTTGAACTGTATTCAGTCTCCACTATTTCAGATGGGTGTGATTGGCAGGTGGTTTATTTTAAAAATAAAAAAAGAACACAAAGCACTGAGAAAAAGCATCAATCTTTTGACTGTAAATCTGAGATTAAAAAAGTAAAATGTTTTGTTCTCAATGACACGCAGATATGTGAGAGGAGAAATCTACTGCGTTTGAGAGCCACGTGCCACAAATTAGCAGCCGTGATAGACATTTACCAAGGACGGTTGTCTAGCTATCAAAAATAAAATTCTGAGAAATAAAATGAAATACAACAAATCTTTTTAATCAAATAAAATAACATACATTTTAAGACCCAGACCCTCCTGAAACAGACAGCAGAAGGGACTGTCTCACCAGGGAAGTGCAGTTTAAATCAGTGCGTGTCATTGCACTGTTGTTCTGATCTTGCTGATATATTTTAACTATTTTGCATGCCTTTACTTTAGCATAGTCTATACTTCGTACTATTATTATTCATCGTTGTATGTCACAAGTTTGTGAATTTTGTTCACTATTAATGGCAATAAAACATTTCTAATTCTGATTCTTCAAGATGCTGTCTAGTGGTGTTTACTGGATTTAATCTGATTTCAAAAGTGATTCAGTCATATGTAATTGTCAAGGATATGCTATGGATTTTTTTTTCAAGAGAGAGCCAAACCTTTATCTGTAAATAAATAAAGGTAATAATAATGGTTTAGAGCAGAGTTCTGACGTTGTAGCAATTTTTTTCCCTCTGGAACATTGTAAGACTGGATGCTCACAATAATCAAAATGATTGAGTACTTTTAACTCGAAATTACTTGAAATGTACTGCCTTAAGTAACCCTAACGTTTTGTATTTCTTGTATTTGTATAAGCTTAAATAATTTGATGTAAGCCGCGAGCACCTCGTTGAGGGCCACATGAGAAAGCCCTAGAGCGTCACACATCACACCACTAGACTCATTTAGGTTTCCTGGACAAATCTGTACATCCCCAGATTGTTTTTACTTAAAGCACAGCCACATTGTCCAATAGCATCCAAACACTGCTCAGCAAGCTGTGTGATTGGCTGAAACTCCAGTTGCACCTTTGCTAGGTTACTCCTCCTGCATGGGGTGACCTAGGGCTTACTGTGAGCCTGATTAGTTTAGCCGCTGATGAGCCCAGTATGTCAGCAGAGACCTGCACCAAAACAAATGCATGGCCGTAGACTTGCTTCTGTGAGTATTTGTTAAACTTTATTTCTTTAATGCTTTTCACCCAAAAATTAGTTTTACCAAGGTTTAAAACGCCTTAAACTAGAGATTTGTCAAGCTTTGTTTATTTTTGTGTTGTATTATTTGTATAGTATAGACTATTTATAATTATATTGGAAATGTTCATAATTATTTAAAAATGTAAGTTTGCTACATTTTCTTCTTGCTTAAATCACTATAAAACCTTTATGGGTGGTCCTAAACATCCCTCAACATACAATTTATGCAAAATTTTAAAAGTAAATATTTTTTCCTGATATGAAAATTGACCAAAGGTGCACAGCTCAAATGAAGAGAGCACAAAGGCTAATTAAGGTTATGGTTATCAAACTGACAACATAACCTTGGGCAAATTATTTTTCCTTTTGCACAACAAAGGTTTACAAAACAGTGACTACAGAGTCTTCTTCTGCCAAAACAAAAATGGGACAGCAGCCTGTTAACAATACTTGAAAGCAGGCCACTCTAAAGTGGCTTTGGCAGATTAGCCTTAGCTGAGACACTACACAATGTTTTTATTTAGCCCAACTACAGATGACCCATCTGTAGGCTATGATTGAAATAGTTGGGCAATATTTGAATCATTTAACTACTAAATTATCTGTGCATATTTGTATTGTATTGTATCGTATTTATAATTTTCTTTTTCATATAAAACAACAGCATATTGTATGTGGAGGTACAGTGTAAATATAGAGCATAGAAACCCAAACATGTTCTGACTTTCAAAAGGAAACAACAACCAAGTGCCCTCAAAATCATCCTCAAATCCTGGTGAATTTGCCTTATTATTACAGACACCAGTTTCGGAAAAGATGGTGGCCTCAGTGCTCACCTCAAGTCAACATGTTCAACCTAATCACCAACTGCTGCACCTGGGTCTCCAAAATACAGGAACCTATCAGGTTGGGATCAAACGTGTTCTTATGTGTATTTTGTAAATTGCCACGGTATTAGCACAGGTGTTTTGTAATTATTTATGTATTTATTTATTTTGGATTGCCCCTTGAGATGAAACCTCTTTTTAAAGGGGGTCCTTATTATTGTTAACTTTTATTTATTATTGGCATTTGCAGGAAATTGACAATTCTTGTGGTGGGTCTTGACAAAGCAGGAAAAACATCCTCTATCAAGGGGATGTTAAGAGGTAACGTAAAACTTGAATATTAGTGTAAAGAATGTAAAATACAATTTTTATCAAAGGTTACAGTATTGTAGGTGTTTCTTTACTTATTGTGGATATGTCAATCAATGCTAACATTATATACTAAGTGTTCATATAAAGCTCTCAGATTTATGGCTGCATTAGTCAGTGTCAATAGTGTCAATATTTACTTGTCCATGTAGAGGCTCATGGAGGAGAAGCAGGACCCACACACAGCTGTGTGCGACATGAGCTGAGAGTGGAGAATTACCTGGTCACTCTGTTGGACACGGGAGGATCTGCAGACTGCAGGGGCAGGTGGAAGGATCTCTACAGTGAAGCTCATGGAGTCATCTTTGTGGTGGACTCCTGTGACAGACAGAGGATGAAGGAGGTCAAAGAGGTTTTAGAAGAACTGTTAAAACACCCCAGGGTGGCTGGAAAACCCTTACTGGTGTAAGCATCTTCTTGTAAAAATAAAACAAACAAACACTGATATTTGATATTATTTTCCTGATTTGTTGATACGGGTAATGCTGCCAATAGGTATTTTTCTCATTTTTTGTTTTTGTTCTCCAGGTTAGCTAACAAACAAGACAAAATGAATGCTTTGCTTGGAAGTGAATTAATTGAGATTTTGTGTCTGGAGAAGTTGGTTAACCAAAGCCGTTCTCTGTGCCATATTGTAAGTTTTCAAATGAAAAGTCAAACGCACAAACAGACAATGAAAAAATACAACCCTTATATTCCCTTTTGTAGGAACCTTGCTCAGCCTTAATGGACCTGCGTCGCTGGTCAGATCGGAAGACTCTGAAAGGTCTTCGCTGGCTGCTGCGAGCAGTTTGTCTGGACTACCCGGATCTCTGTGCCCGAGTGATCCATGACAGCAGGAAACCGCTGGAGTTACGAGAGGAGAAAACTGGGAAGACTGAGAAAGTTCGCAAAAAATCCAAACTAGATAGGTGAGAAAATCTACTGTCACCCTTATATGCACTCCACTTCAAGTGGTAATAAATATGAAGTATTATTTATTTCAGAATGGAGTCCAGCAAGTCCAGTCTTCGCCAGATCCATCGTCCAAAGGAAAGAGAAACAAAAACAAAGAGTGAAGGAAAACTTCAACCCATTCGAAACATGTTGCAAAAGGTAAGAACACAATCAACCATTCTATGGTCTGTACCTTAGGTGGGGTCTGACTTATGCTGTAATATGCAGGAAACATCTTTAAAAAAGAAATTAACAAAGAAGAAGAAAAATAAGCCGCCAAAGCCCCCAGAAGATGTAAAAGACGAGGAGACAGTAAATGATCAGGAAGCAGAGGATGGTGATGAAGAGACTGCTGAGAATAGAGAGAGAGCCAACAGTGTCCTCATCCCACCAAAGAAGCGCAAACCAAAGGGTAAAACAAAGAGCAAAGCGGACCCAGAGGATGGGCCCGAGTTACCCACCCATGGAGATAACAAGTCACACAAAGGTAAAAACAATCCAATTATACTGACCAGTTTTACATTATTGTTGAGCTGATTGCAAATAAATCTTTTTTTGACCAGTTAAAGTTGAAAAGAAGAAAAAGAAGAAAGTTGTTAAAGTGAAAAGGAAAAACAAGATTAACACAGAAGATCTGACTCAAACTTATTCACAGCCTGTGGACCTATCCTCAACATTTGGTAAAGGAATTTGTCTCGTATTATCTCTCTCTCTCTCTCTCTCTCTCTCTCTCTCTCTCTCTCTCTCTCTCTTTATATATATATATATATATATATATATATATGCATATATATGCACATACATACAGATTTATAAATAAATACATCTCTTTTTCTTTATAGATCTTTACCGAAAAGCCATATTGGCCCTCAAGGAGCGTCAAGAACAGGGGCAAGGATAAGAAAAGGCATCTAAATAATGTGATCCCTGAATATTTGGATGAACCACTATGTAATGAAGGGATCTTTTGAGCTGTGCACTGTGATATGAGCCTACAGTTAAATGAATCACTACATTCTTGCATTATGCTTTTAAAGCAATTTTGTAACTATTTCTAACTATTAGCCTAAATATAAATATATAATATTAGTTAACTGTTGCTGACCAGATCCTACTTTTTCACCCAGGAAAAAGTAGTGGTTAGTTGTTAAAAATAATCAGATCAAGCCAATTGGTGGTTATGTATTTGCCTTTTGGAGGTTTCATGTGTCTCTTTCAAACTTTTCCAAATAAAATTCATTGTCCTTTGTTATTATTATTTGTATTTATTTATCTCAGCAGCATAAGTTAAAAGCAAATGATAATTTTTGCTCATCATATTTTAAATAGAAATAACATGATTCTCACTGAGCAGACCCCCGTGCTGCAGACCCCTGTGCCCCTGAGCAGACCCCTGTGCTGCAGACCCCTGTGCCCCCTGAGCAGACCCCTGTGCTGCAGACCCCTGTGCCCCCTGAGCAGACCCCTGTGCTGCAGACCCCTGTGCCCCTGAGCAGACCCCTTTGCTGCAGACCCCTGTGCCCCTGAGCAGACCCCTGTGCTGCAGACCCCTGTGCCCCCTGAGCAGACCCCTGTGCTGCAGACCCCTGTGCCCCCTGAGCAGACCCCTGTGCTGCAGACCCCTGTGCCCCCTGAGCAGACCACTGTGCTGCAGACCCCTGTGCGCCCTGAGCAGACCCCTGTGCTGCAGACCCCTGTGCTGCAGACCCCTGTGCTGCAGACCACTGTGCTGCAGACCCCTGTGCTGCAGACCCCTGTGCTGCAGACCCCTGTGCCCCTGAGCAGACCCCTGTGCTGCAGACCCCTGTGTCCCCTGAGCAGACCCCTGTGCCCCCTAAGCAGACCCCAGTGCTGCAGACCCAAGTGCCCCTGAGCAGACCCCTGTGCTGCAGACCCCTGGGCCCCGGAGCAGACCCCTGTGCTGCAGACCCCTGTGCCCCCTGAGCAGACCACTGTGCTGCAGACCCCTGTGCGCCCTGAGCAGACCCCTGTGCTGCAGACCCCTGTGCTGCAGACCCCTGTGCTGCAGACCACTGTGCTGCAGACCCCTGTGCTGCAGACCCCTGTGCTGCAGACCCCTGTGCCCCTGAGCAGACCCCTGTGCTGCAGACCCCTGTGTCCCCTGAGCAGACCCCTGTGCCCCCTGAGCAGACCCCTGTGCTGCAGACCCCTGTGTCCCCTGAGCAGACCCCTGTGCTGCAGACCCCTGTGTCCCCTGAGCAGACCCCCGTGCTGCAGACCCCTGTGCCTCCTGACGTCAGGATGTGGAGGGAGCTGCGTTTGGGGTTAGCAATGACTCCCTCTAGTGGAGGCAGGAGGCAGTCACTCTTTTTCATAAGCCCATCCCCCTGACGCATCTTCATCGGGAAACATCCGACTCTCACATCAGGGAGAAAGCGCCTGCTCGCGTGCACAAAACATGGCTTCACCAAGGACAATTACCATTGTGGCCCTTTCCTTTGCGTTGGGTTTATTTTTCGTTTTTATGGGAACGATTAAACTCACACCAAGGCTAAGCAAAGATGCATATAGCGAAATGGTAAGTGTTAAAGGATGGTAAACGCATGTTGAGAAGTGTATTTTGGTAGAAAAGCCATTGTTCTGTTCTGTGATGATGCAGACGCCAAAGGCTTTCATGCTCAAATAATGTGTGGACTGGAGACGTTGACCTAAATAACCGCAGATATGAACGATGAGCTGCTCCTGGATCGCTCTTTTTATTTACTATTAAGGATCTTACTTTTCACCACAACGATGTGTTTCCATTGTTAGCAGCACAACACAGGACACTGTATTTGGAGGGTCTGTAGTTCTTTGGACTTTGGACTTGGTCAGATAACCGAATCCATCCACTGTGCCCTGTAAAAACCCGAACTACATTCACACCATAAGCACATTTGGAATGATGGATTCAAATACTTAACATCTTGCTTTGTTCAAGTCATCTGGTGAACGGTGTACGTACGCGCACTAATAGCTAAATGCCCATATCTTTAAGCGTTTCAAGCTTTATCTACTGCTCTTGCATTTTTGAATAACTGAGAGTAATGGCGGCCACACATTCGAGCAAATTCTGTGAGATGCACCTGCCGCTGGTACTGATGTTGATCGGCCTTGGCCCATAAAAAGAGGCGTGTGAAACTGAAGAGCCAGACTCAATGGATAAAAGGGATGTGTTTGTTTTCATTATTTAAGATAGGGGTGTGCAATATAAAGATGGTGAGTGATGATGCATGGTCACGTTGCAGTCTGAGTGAGCTCTCAAGACTGACATGAAGCCAAATGTCACAGTGTAACACTAAAATGTTTTCCATTTTTCCCCAGAAAAGAGCCTACAAGAGCTATGCCAAAGCACTTCCAGGTCTGAAGAAAATTGGTGTTAGCTCTGTCCTGCTCCGTAAGATCATTGGCTCTCTGGAGGTCGGTTGTGGTGTGGTGCTTACCTTGGTGCCAGGAAAGCCAAAGGATGTAGCTAACTTCCTGCTTCTGCTGGTCATGCTGGCAGTCCTCTTCTTCCATCAACTTGTTGGAGACCCTCTAAAAAGATATGCCCATGCTTTAGTTTTTGGTATTCTCCTCACTTGCCGACTTCTTATTGCCCGTCAAAGTGAGGACCGACCAGAGAGAGAGGACAGCAGAGAAGAACAGTACCTCAACGAACAGGAAAGAAACAAAGTCAAGCAGTCTTAAGCTTGACTTCCATTTTGATCAAAGCCACAAAATGCGCACTATTGCGCCTTTACGCATTGGATTGGAATAATTTAATTTTTAACAATATGTTTACAACAAACAACGGCTACAGAACACAATAGGAGGCATCAAAAATCTGAACTGATACTCTTTTATGCACCCAGTGTGAAATATGATCTTTCTATACATCCTCTAAATCTGTGGTTCTTAAACTGTGGTATGTGTGCCACTGGTGGTACACGGATTCTTCAGAAGTTCAAATATTTGATGAATTTAGGGTCAATTGAATCCACATTTTTGTCTTCCTTTGGGTTATTCCTTAATTCCTTATTGCAATTGTGTGGTCCTATTTTAGATCTGATTTATCCCTAGTTTAGTCCTAGAATAGCCCAGTAATAGACCTGGTTTAGATCTGCTTGTGCTCACAATGCCACGTCTTTTCTGTGAGGGTACTTGGTGTGAATAGTTCTATCTATTTGTGGATATAGTCCACAGACAAATAGTGCACACCAATTGCTCATACTGACTGAATTTATTCCAGCGTTTCTACCCCCTTTTTATCTTTGCATTATGTGTCATGATATTAAAATGGTATCCCTTTCAATGGAAAAATATGATGATCTGTTAAAAGTGTTTTAATTTTGTAATATTACAGTACCACTATGTTGTATTTTTGCCAGTTACTGACAGAGAAATAATAAAGAGTTAATTTTTCAGTCTGCATCTTAATTCCCAAGGCTAATGAATTGGGTCTGGTTTAGAGGAGGCTGTAGCTGTAAACTTGGGCTCACATTTGCGGCTAGCTTATGCAGCAGACCAAATCTACCCTTTTATCTAATTATGGGAAATGCTCCTTTGTTTTAATGTCTCTTTAATTATTATAATTTTGATGTCTTTGAATACATTTTTGTGTAAAGTTACAGAAGATGAGCATACACTTTTAACTTTTAAATTTCTATATGACATACAAATATGTTTTAAGACTCAAAAAATACTATGTACATTCTAGTTTTAAAAATAAAGGATTTGGAATTGACCGACTCATCTGGTATTTCATGTGATGTGATTGTGAATTGAGGATGTAGTATCTGTTGGTTGAAAGAAAACTGTAGTGTACATATGGATTTTTTATTAAAAGTGTATGAGGATTCCCGTTCAAAACAAAGCCGCATCCTTACCTTCCGGGAGACAGGACATTAACTACGTTTCCCGTCATGCAACGGAGACGGAGACTACGCACGCGCAGAGTAAACGGTCGCGCGGAGAATTTGAGTTCCGTTTGAATCGAAGAGTGAGGAGAACATAAAACTTACTTTTAGCAATGTAGAGATGGCAGCGAATCTAAATGTGTCGGGAGCCTCGGATTCAGATCAGTCATCATCAAGTGACCAATCTCGGTCGAACCGTAGCATAAACCGAAGTCTGAGAATCGCAGAAAAGGAGAGAAGGAAAAACGAGGCGGAGGACTCGTTTGGTCTGGCCCTGAAGTACTTCACCGAAGGTGAGACTTAACCCCGTAAACATGATCTATATCACATACAGATGTAGCATGATGTCATGAACTGTATGGCTGCACTTGTTTTGCACTTGTTTTGTTTCCTAACAGTGTGTTAGCCTCGCAGAGTTTGTTTATCATAACGTCACTAACGCTAGCTAAAGTTAGAGCTTTGTTTACCATGATGGTGTCTACAGTAGTAATAGACCAGTGCATTATTGAGAGTTTCGAATCTCTTTTAAGTTATCTAATAACACTTAACAAAGTCCCTTATTGACTTAAAGTAGTCTATAATCTTCAAGTGTTTATATGACATTACAGTAGTATAATGTATTTGACCGTCTTTTGTGGCACTGTTGCGTCTTTGTCTGAACTGTTTCCCTTCATGTTTTGCAAATCAGTTAAACCAGGAACCCCAGTTATGGGAAACGATGAGTTTGAAAGAAATCTCGTGTATGTGGAGAAGATGGCCTACAGTAAAGGACTGCATCCAGAGGCTGTATCTACTATGCTGGAGTTTGCGATGAGCTGCCGAATGGGTAAGCTTTTCTTAAACAACTGTGCTTCTTGGTACCACGAAAAGGCTGGTAGTTTGATTCTTCAATGTAATTATTATTGTGTTTTAAGGAACATCTCCATGTGCTCGAATACTGAAGTGCCTGGTTCCCTCCAGCGTGGTGCCTCAGGTGGCTGTAGTTCGGGCTGTGGTTTGGCTGGGAATCAGTAAAATAGCTGTCAGCACACAGGTACAGTGACCAAATTACTCAACAGTAATTTACATTACAACAAAAAACATCAAAATACTTGGTCTCGTTCATCACAAATTATCTGTGGGTTTCATACTGATGAGGAATTAGGATTGTTGCCATAGCAATTAACAATTTAAAACAGACAATTATATATATCATTCGAATTGGGAAAAGTCCTTAATGTGTTGCATATAGCACAGGAAGTTTAAACCCATTAATAGTATTATTTCTGGATTAACAATGTTTCAGTGGTCAGCACATTTTTCCTAAAATTGTTCCCTGTTCCGGCCAGTGCATACTGTTGTGTCCTTGGGCAAGGCACTTGACCCATCTTTACCCCCCCAGTGTCCATACGCACTGCTGCATGAAATAGAAAGAGTGAATTTTATGTTCATTAACATGTATTGTCCCCACCAAGCATACAATAATGATATTAAAAAAGATTCTGAAAATGTTAAAGTGATTTAAATGTTTTATGCTTCTTTGAATGGAAATTTTGGCATTTTCTACAACTCATTAATATGACATTTCTAGATTCTGTTTGTGAAGTGGGTGCTGACGATGTTTGACCTGATTGATGCAAAGGATCAGCTCCGTGCCATTTATGGCTTCATCTTTAACTTTGTGACAGATGAAAATCTGGTATGGAATACATTTTGGTTTTCTATTTTGTAACCAATACATACTATTGTATGAGTAACTGTACATATGAATTTGTGTCAGCTCAGCTGTGCAATCAACTGACTGTTGTAAATGGTTTAAGTTGTTCAATTTATACTTACTTATCTATTGTTGATGAGGTTTAATCTGATTTATATCGTGGTCAAATAAAAACAAACAAATACAACATTGATATATTTCTCTACAGTCACATACAATACAATCAATAAAATATGATCTTTTTAGTGCCCATTTATATGCCATCTGCTATACCTGTTGACCAGAAAAGAAAGTGGTAAGTTGTACCTAATATATATAAAATTATTCATTATTTTTACTATTTCAGAAATGTAATTTGTGAATTCTTATTGCAGTGCGTGTTTTCCGAGTTCGAAAACTTCTAGAACTTCAATCAAAACTGGTAAACATATTTTGTGTATTTATGTTTGTGTTCATTGTTCTGTGCGTATTATATTTTCTCTGATCTGCTTCAGGGAAGGCAGCCTTTTCTCCTGCATTTACTTTCTCTTTACAAAGTGTTTTGCCCTGAGTTGGTGACTCTCTCCATCCCATCACGAATGAAGGTTTGTTCAGAATTGGAAAAGCTTTTATTCATCCCCAAGCGGAATTTCTTAAAAGCAAAGATTTTTCTGGGTAATTATTATCTCATAATTAATTTTACATTTTGAATTACACTGTTGTGTTTCAGACTGGTTTTAAAAACCACAATTTTCCGTGGAAATCTGCACTGGTTGGTGTCCAGAAGAGAAATGGCTCTCAAGTTGTTCCTAGTGCTAGCCTATCGGTGTCTAAGTCAAGAAAAAGGGTAAAGGCAGTTTGCACTGGTTATTCTCATTACATTACATGTATCGTTGTCAAGCAATGACAGGGGGTCACACACTTTAGCACTGTCTCAGCCAGAACACAACTTAATTTACTTTTGCTTCAGAATTAACCCACTGAAACATCACATTTGATAAAGATTGTGGATTTTCTCTTCTACCATTATTTGTTTTTGTCCACTTTCCTAGAAACTTGACCATATGGACCTGCCTGCACTGGTGCCTGTTGTCAATAAACAGACTTTGCCAGAGTCTTGTCTCAGCAGAAAATTGGTTCCTTTGGTGCAGATACAGTCATTTGCTCAGCTGCTGGACAATATACACCAAATAGAGGTAAAAAAAAAAGTGTAATGGCTATGATTGTTGGTAAATTTGGTTTCTAACATTTGTTCCTAGAGGTGCAAAGCTGTGTTGAATCCTTTAGACCACATGGTGGTGCTATTCAACTGATTTAAGGCTTTGGTTCAACGTGACCATACCTTAGCCATGGGCTACAAAAATAATAAAGCAATTGAAGACACCCTTCAATATTTACTTCATAGATTTGGTTATGGTTTTAGTTTATTTGCTTATTTTGTGTCATGCACCATTTGAAAGATGCCCAGCCCGAATGAGCTTAAAAGACACACAAAACAAACAATAAGCTCATTCTTATGTTTTCAGAACAAACTTGGCCAAATTAAATCTAAAACTTTTAAACAGATACGCCAGTCTCTCTTTATCTGACATGGCATAAAAAACAAATCCAAAAACAATTCACCGCACAGTACAAAAAGGACAGAAGTACAAAAAGAGCATTTCATTTTCAATGTCATTTAAGTCTTGCACACACGGACCTCTGACCCCTGGTGAGGTTCAGAGTGACAAACGGCTCTGGACCAAAGATGTCTTTAACATATATTCTTGCCTTTGGTTTACACAAAATTTCCTTGTGCCATTTCTATTTGTGTCAAAGTAAACTTTCCTTATTTGTCCGATATTACAGGTCAACATCTTTCTATTGATAAACTGGAGATATGTATCCTCAAATGTGATGTCCAAGAAAATGCATTTCTATCAAACTATCATGCCTCCATCTTTCAGTATGTGTTAATACTATGAATACAAAATAAAAAAATCTATTCATATATTAATAATTCAGTTCTGGAGAATTGACTCCAGAGCAAAAAAAAGATTGTAAAATATCACGTTACTCTGTACCATGTGTTTTCTTGTTAATAATAGAAATAATATTTAGCTCCAAGCAAAGATCACTGGGTTGACTTTGTTTTAGCTGGTGAATATAAAATGTGCTATGCACATTTCCAATGGTGTTTATAAGTTTTTAATATGTATTAAGATGTTTTTTTTCTGTCACCAGTTGCCTGCTCAGATGGGCTCACTTTTAGGCTCCGGCTTGGCTCTGCAGTACCTGGACTGTTTACAGGATGAGTCTGCCCTCCTACGCTTGAACTTCTGGCTTGGTTATGCACTCCACGAAGGTAAGGAGAAGAGAGAAAAAGCCCTACAAAACGACTGACATCTTCCTTAAGGAGAACAGCCCAAACCAGAGCTGACCCTGTGCTGAACCTCTTGGCTCTGTGCTTAGCTGACATATCAAAGAGTCTTCTTCCTCAGAAGGGTTTAAACAGGCTCTGGAGAGCTCACAGGGGAAGGATGTTCTGAATGTGAAATTGTTTTTTTTGCACTTTTTTAAGAATTCCTATTCTTCAATGACGGAGGAGCAAACCAGAACTCAGAAGAGGCCCAGCAGTTTTTAGACAAATTACTTTCTACGCAGCACTTTCTTCAGGTGAGTCGCATTTCACTCAATACCAGTGACGTGTTCATTTTCTGTAGTAAGTAGCTGTTATTATCGGTGACAGGAAGGGTTTTCCAGCACCGAGGCATTTCTGTACAAATTTCTCAATGTTTGGGATGGAGCCCTAATGCGACCGCAGATCCTGGGCCTCATGAGTAACATTCCAGTTATACCAAGTTCACGTAAGTTGTGCTCCTTCCATGCAGCTTTACCAATTATCTACAGTTATTATTTTTAAATGTACATCTTTATGAGTTTTAATATTGGCCGTGCATGCGTTGAACAGTAAATAATCTACTACTCTTTTACAGAAATTGGGCGACTTCTGTTTGAACCCCTCATGCAACTTTTCTTTACCTCCTCACTATTTTTCAAGGTACGTTTTTGATAATACAGAAAGATTTATTTGATACGCAATGTAGTGAGCAGTTTTAATTTGAGTCTTGGTGGGTGTGACTGTCCCTGTCTGGGTTTAGTGTGGATTGATGGAGTGTCTCAACAATATGCTGTTAAAATGGCTGACTTGGCACTCTGTTTATGCCTTGGAGGACGACTTAGACATCAGCCTGAACAGTCAAACGTCTATGTAAGTGTTTTTATACACATTTTGTGTATATATAATTAATACTAGTCAATAGATGTATGATTTATTACCATTTTTCAACATGGCTCATACATATTGTAATTCTGTTCCTATGATGACAATCCCTTCTGTTCTTTTCTGCCTCAATACACTACAAAAATGTGTGCTAAAATTGTCATTTTCTACAGTTCTGCTGTGACCCATGAGGGTTACTTTCCGAGACAAAAATATTGAAATGGCAGGGCAGCCCTCAGTTATTTGACTTTGTTGTCTGTATTTCAGAAACATTACATTGTCGGGGTTTAAGAACTCTGTGATGGAGCTTGTACATTTTGTGGGTCGGCTTGCTTCTGTGGGACTTCAGGTCGAAGGCTGTCATTCGCTCCTCCTCAGCTTTATTTTGGACTTCTATGAAACGGTAGATAACATAACAGTGATCATTTGAGCATACAGTTATTGTTGTAATCTTGTATATTTTGTATTAAATTCCTGCAGGTGTGTGACATGTTTCTGAAATATGGCCTTCCTCTGGTGGTGATGCCCCCACCTGGTGTTTTTTACCCAGCACTTTTTGCAACTGACCCTGTGAGCGTCGACAGACTGGCGTACATCATGTACAGGTAAGCTACAGCTTTCAATATGGACAGCATTAGGGCCTGAAATGCAACCCCAGCACATTTAATGGCATATGTCATACTCATTTATTTTTAATGGCAGAACAGAGCTGGAATCAAATGGCGTGATTGCACTTACATGTAATGCATGATTTATAATAATGAGAAGCTCAGATGCATTACACTGAAGCTGTCTACTGCTACATATGACTCAAAGTTTAGTAAGGCAAATGTACCCATTGTAGACTAATTGAGTTTGTTTATCAACAAGTACATGATCAATGAGTACAAGTGAGGTTTGGACAGAAATACAAGATTGATGGAGTTCTTTGTTTTCTGGACAGATATAAGATGAATCTGGCGTCAGCCAAGAACCAGGAGAAACGGACAGAGGTGAGTCAACATTGGTTTTATCGCTGAAGTCTTTTCTATGCTAATTATATATTTAGTTCTGCCTCACTATCTAAGCTCTTTTTATTGTTTAGAAATCCATTTTAGTGAATTAATGAACAATAATTCTCAAAACAAAACCTCCAGAAGTAGATAATATGCCACACTAGACAGTTTTCATTAATAAATGTCCAGGACAACATAACATACGTTTATGCATGAAATTTGCCATTTTATACGTTATAAATGCAAATTACATTCAAAACTTAAAGGCTTCCTTTTCTTAACATCTCCACAATTTTTTAGCAAGCCTTCCACATCAACCGACAGACGTTTCGCGAGTTTAATCACTATGTGGTGCTGATGGTGAACTGCCTCTGGAATTCCAAGGTGTTTGAGCCGGGGATGGGCATAGAGCTGAGCACCAAGCTGCTTCTGAGGAGCAATGTCCCCAACTACACAGCGAGCTTTGACCTCATCCACCACCCTGCCTTTCTGAGCTATGCTGTTGACTTTCACCAGCAGGTAAGCATTTTCTCATTTTATGGTGGGAAATAACACTATGAATGAGCTTGGTTTGATTAGAAAAAAAGTTATGTACAAGGAATGTGTGATGCTGTTAAAATGAAACAATATTTTTAAATGAATTATTATATTTGTATCACAATTATAATACTTAACACTTGTGTAGCACTTTTCATGATACTCAGACACCTCACAGTTCAAGACGTAAGAGGCAGTAGAGTTGGTTATTCATTTTAATTTATACAAATGGCCAACTCAGTCCAAGTGCAACGTAATCCTTGTCTTCTAAAATACACAAAACACAAAGACATAAAAAACAACAACTGGTAAACTGAATCAGAGAAATTGCATCTTCAAACATATCTGAGCCCTTTTGATAATTTTACTCCAGACAAATAAAAATAGATTCAGATTGTAGTTTTCCCACATTTTAATGTTTGTTAAAATGTATTAGACATGTTTTATGTTGGCTTTTTACTGAAACACCACCATCTGTCAGAATGGTTTGATCTCCCTCGTACACTGGTTAATAGACTTATAGTGAAGACAAATGTGATGAATGTCTTTTTCATTCCAATTACATTAATGCAGAGAGGGAGTGTTTTATTGATGGAGGCAACAGGAGATGGTGGTTTTCATCATGTTCAATTTTACAAGTGCATGTTTTTTGACGTGCAGTGATTTGTTTTTTTTTTGTTTTTTTTTTGAGATCTACACTGGTGGGCAAATAATTTATCTTTTTCTTTGTTTAGTGTTGGCCCAAGAGAAAGAATATGGACCTCAATTCCATAAAGGTACAGTTCATCTTTTAGTTTTGATATAACAAAAATTATAACAAAAATTCCAACATGCATAAAAAGAAAATTAGTCTGTTTTAGCCGTTTATTCTATGTTGAAATGTTGTAGCCGAAACTAGGGCTTAAATTGTTCTTTTGAGCTTCAGCTAGGGCTGTCATAAATGCAACTAATTTAGTATAAGACCTCATGGCAATATTAAAGAAACTACAATTATTTTGTGCTGAAAATGAATGTTCTATTGTATAAAAAAGTACTTTCACAGTGGTTTCGCATTTCAGGTCTCTGTCACAGCACTAGCCTCAGCATACCCCATCAATCATGTTTTAATTTAAAATGTAACACACTGCCTGTTTTTTTCCTCTTCTTTTTTTTTTTTAAAGCAATCTAAGCCATGGGGTTGGTACTTGGAGTTCCTCTTCTCTCAGGGATTCGACGGCCTTAAACATTTTGTTGAGAGTAACATCAGCTGGCAGGTGGCAAGAGGCGGCAGCCAGGGAGACGGGGCGTCCACACAGACGCGGTAGAGACAGGACTCGGTGGAGAGAGAACCCACTCGAGATTTAAGAGACTTGTACAGTTTTTCTAGCGACTTGCTATTTATCTGGGTATATGTTGTAAATAGGCTTTTCTCTTTTGTCTTTTAACATTGTTGTTGATATGCTCTGTCCCTGTTACTAAGTGCATGTACAGTCACTAAAGAAAAAAATGTAAATTACAACAGATCAACTAGATGTGTACCTCTTTGTCTTAACCACAAAAAACTGAATCCACTGTAAGAGTTTTTAAGTTTTTAGCTTTCCATAACCTGCTGCATTCTTTGTAAATCTCCATATTCCTGTTTTCTTGTCTCTTGCACTTTTTAAAATTAAATCAGTGTAAGATTTTAAAGCAAATAAACTGTTGTACATTTTACTGTGGTGACACTCTCCGTCATCAGGGGTTTTTGCATTTTAAAAATCCTGTGCTGACATCCAAACCTTTAGTAACCTTCACCTACCTCTGCAGTGTATGCTGACCACCTGTCTCTCTTTTGGTCGTCCTGCACAGCCATTTAAGCCTCTGCTCCTTGTCCCACTTATTTGGAGAATGTCCCACTTTTATATTGGTGCCACAAATTGTATATAAAAAGTTCACAGAAAACAGGATAACATACATGTTCAGTGCACAAAATTAACACTAGGTGGATTTTACTTTGTGCTAATTGTATGTTTTCTGTCAACATAAAAGCAATAGGTCACAATGGATTACAAGGTGTTAAAGGAACTACTATGTACCGGTATAAGCATCAATCCACCACATCTGTCCCACGACATCACTCAACGTGTCCCACTTTAACTACACAGGGCAGCTGCAAGGTCATAAAAGCATTAAAAAGTATTGAATTAGATTGTGCCAAATTTAAAGCCTTAAAAGCAAAATTGAAAGTACAATGGCCCCACATTTTCTTGCTTCTCGTACTTGTTGTAAATAGGACAAATTTAGACCTTTCTTGAATATTCTAAATTTGAATATAGACCACATGGTAATATTAAAGAAAGTACAATTATGTTGTGTTTACATTAACATTCTATTATATCAAAAAGGATAATTAAATATCAAGTCTCTTGTATTTGTTATAGTAACTGTGTAATATTTTTGTCAGAACATTCACCTAAGTTTGATTGAACTGTACTGAATTAAGTCTACATAAAATGTCTCATAACTATAGTTGAATGATTTTTAAGATTACAGTTAGCTATCTTTTCCAAAATATTTTGTATTCAACATATCTTGTTTAATACTAGTGAATACATTTTAAAATAAAATAAATCTTCATTAATTTCAACTTCATTAAAACTATTAAAAAGGACTGACCAAACCTGGAGCTACCATGCCACAATTTCAGGTGACAAGTCTCAAGAGCAAACTGACCAGTGAGTCGATGCATGTATATATTTTACCATATCTTCCCCTAAAAAATGAAACAAAATAATGCATCACTTCCATGTCCAAAACTAACCATCTATAATCACCCGGACAGTTCGTTGACGTTGGCACACTTCCTGCCCCCTCCTCCTCCCCCGGGCAGCTCTCCCTTGACGCAGCCCAAGTTTCCCCCTCTCCTCCTTCACTTCTGGCCGCATTTCTCGCAGCCTCTCGCTCGCTGGCTCCGGATGAGACTGTTGCTGATGTAAACGCGCGCGGAGCCACCTTTGGAGCCGCTCTCAGTGATGTGATCCCGCAGACAGACGCGTATCTGCGCCGCTGCCGCCGCCGCCGCTGCCCTCCTCACTTTTGCGCGTGTGTCCATCGCGTTTCTGCCTCTTCACGGGAGTAGCTCTTTCTTTTCCTGCCTGTTTTTGGCCAACATCCATGCCACGTGCGAGCTCTCCGCCTCGTACCTGAAGATCTGCCGCGGGAAATCGAGGTAAGCCTGGACTAAACCGGTCTCGTTTTTACGCGGAGATGGGCTTTTTTGTTTAATCGTGTTGACCAGGTTCAGGACAGAAGTAATGTGTCGACGGCGTGACAGTGGGTCAAGATTTAACCGTTCCTCGAGTAACCACGAGTAATCTGATGTTGTCCTGAGTGTATGCGCTGCTTTGGTCATAGTTTGGCACCGTGTCATCCTTGAGACGGTCGTGCTTTTTGAGATGGGAGAGCTCTTTGCGCAATAAAAAGATGCTCTACTGGGCAGTTTGAGTAAATTATTGGAAATGTTACCTTTAATGTGTGTTAAAAGCGTGTGTTAAAAAAACCGGGGCTGATTTGTTCTATAAAATGAGCAGAAGTGGACGGGTGACATTACGCACAGTGAGCCAGTCTACGCACACGAAAAAACCCAACAAGTTTCTCCCAAAGCGTGATTTTTGTGTGTGATGAAGCAGTAATGTTTCTGCCCCATCACGTTGTTTGGGCGAATCTTGACGTTGATGGTCAGGGTGATGGCAGAGCCGAGGGAGAGTCAGGATTTTGCGAGTATTTTTTTCTTACGGCGCGCGTCTTGAGTCATAAATTACCCACTCTCTTCCCCCAGTGTTTAGACGTAGTGAAGGAAATCAGTGCTGGCTTGCTTATTGTTAATAGTTGGTAAAATTATCCCCAAATCTATTGCTCCGATCTGGTAGTTTAAAAGGGGAAAAAACTTGAATGTTGAGTTGGCTGATGTGCAACACCCTCCTTCATAAAACTATAATTGTGTGGGCTCTGAACATCAAAAGCAGCACTGCAGTTCTTCGTCTTGACAGTTGGTTTTGTATAGTTAATCTTTGATCACAGATTCAGTAACTTGGTGTATTTAAGTCAGCCAAGGATAAAACTGAAGTTCTTTGGTGACACAGTGAGGGGCAAAAGGGTTAGACATTTATTAAAGGCCCAAATCTGTGTAAAGAGTCTTCTAACTCTTATCTTTTTGCAGTTAAATAGAGAACAGTACAACTTAGCTATACTCTATTAATTCTCTAAATCCATTTGGAAGGAAAATTACTTGTAAACTAGGCTGTACTTCATTAAAAAAATGAATAAATAAATAAAAATATCTTGAGTAGAGCTAAAAACATTGTTACCTAAATATATATAGACTACACATTTATGGTTTATAGAGAGCGAGCTAGTGATAATGGAGAAAATAGAAACAGTTTTTTGCCATTGTCTGTGAACAAAATTCATATACGATATAGTGTACTAAAAACAACTCATAATCGCTTTAAAATATAAACTTTGATACAATAAAGGCAACGAATATAAATATAATATAAATACAAAAGGCTCTTGGCGCACGGGTACTAAAATTGCTCTTTTGATCACAACGTCAACTTATATTATGGTGTTTTGATTTGGCTTTTGATTTGCAGATTGAATTCAGTGAATTTGTCAAGCAAAGATGCAGTTAAGTTGCTGTATTTCCCATCCAATTGCAAACCGTTATTCATTCCTATCTGTTAACAATACTAAAATATAATCATAGTCAGTGACTATATTTTAATGTCAGTCTTCCCAGATTTGAGGAAGGTTGATCTTAAAGTTCTCCAAGGCATCCAGCTGTTCTCTGTTCTCGTTCTTTTAGAACTATACCCCTCAACCAGAGGATCTGTGAGTTCAGGTTTAATGAAGACTGGCGCTTGCTGCTTTGTATCTCTAGTTTCTGAAGGGGACAGTGGCTTATGTGGAGCGGTTGTCGCCTGACTCATATTATTATGTGTTGCACTCTGAATTGAATTCTACACATTTATTTATCTGGAAAGTAGCTGAAAGCCGTTGGGATAAGGCAGAATGTCATGATGAATATTTGAAGCTTATTGGAGAAGTGTCACAACAGCGGAACAAGCTGAGATATCAAACTGTTGTTAAATCTTATCCAGTTGAGAGAAAAGCACAGACTTCTTTCCCACCACAAATGCACTAAGCACCTCTCTACATGTCTTTTTGAAAATGAAATAGTCCATAAATCTGACACAATTGTCCAAAGTACGTCCGTTGGCGCTTTCATGCTTGTTTTGGTTCGTTTGGGCGCTTCACCTTTGATTTCAGCAGAAATGCACAGTGCTACGCTGTGATTGGTAGACTGGTCATACTGGTGACGATATTTGTGAGTTCACAAATTATTGAGAATTCATCAGGCTGGCCAGGTTTGAGCAGTTGTGTCATTACTAGTTGCTGGTTCGAGTCATGTTCTCTACCTCATTTGCCTGGGTACATGGATTGGTATTTGCTTGTTATGAGTTGAATCTGTCTCACATCTCTGTCCAGCCAACAACCGAACAGACAAGAAGCGTATTCTGTGTAAGAATTCATGAATAATGCGTCTAATTCTAAAACGATTCAGACTAAATTATCTTCTGAATGTTTTTTGTCAATTGTCTTTTGCAGTGTAATTTGGAGATTGTGTTTTTATATGGAGACCCAGCAGTGTCTTGTATTTTTCATTCTTCTCTTTTTAATGCAGGAGAGTGATCTGGAAATGTCATTCTCTGTTAGTCTGCCTGCGGTCTTCTGTTAACTCTAGCCAAGCGTTAAGAATTAGCAACCTACCAACTGCTGGAGCAGCGCTGCATGTAAGAAGATCTCTTTTTTTACTACAAGAAGGTGCTGCCAGGTCACATTCTGAGATTGATATGACACGAGTGACAGTGGTAGCATCTTTGGTGAATGGATTTTCTGTTTCACTTTGGAAGAGGGACAGTGCTGGAGTGTACAAGTGGTGACCTCATCAGCCCTATGGAGTGGAGTGGTCAGAGCGCAGTTATGATTTAATTACAGCTGACCCTGTGCTGACCTTATTGATGTCACCTTGGACCCTCCATGAAGCAGAGAGTTGTGATTTACGCAACACTTTTTATTACCATGTGTTGCCAGATAGGGAGAGCTAAGCTTTAAGGGATTTGACTTGATGGCCTTTAGCTCCAAAGTACAGTATATTCATCATCACCATGGGAGCTTTTGAGATTGTAAGACTGGTCAAAATATCATTTTTAATTTTGTTGAAGAAAAAAAAAAGAACTGGATACTAGAATGTGTTCCATTAAAAGAAGCACACTGGAAAACATTTTTCATTTTCATAAAGAAAAAAAAACTCAACAGCAAATATAACTAGTAAAGTATATTATTTGCTTAGAGACACGGTGGGACATCAGCATGTCTAAAATGAAGAGAACAAACAGATGAAATGAAAGTAGGTGACGTTCCAATATATTGTTGAAAACTATACAAGTAGAAAGGTATCTGAGAAACTTTTCACTCAGAAACGCATATGTGCGCTTTGACTGTACTTAAGCGTGAAAGTTAATCAGAATGATAGGAATAATCACACTTTTAACAGAAATTTTATTAATTTCACAACCCTATTGTACGCCATGATGAAGATTACAGTTATATACATAAATCATTATTTATTTAGGTTATTATGTTTGGACATATTGGACAGTGAGAAGCAAAAGATGGATTGGGATTGACAAATCAGCAAATGTATGTGTAAGGTTCAAAACTAAACCTTAATTATTGGTGAAGAAATACCCTCAAGCATGGGTGCTCTATATTACTTAAGTTGAAGTGAAATATACTACAATTACTTTATGTTTTCAACGCATCCCAGAAATGTTGCAATGTTGTTGTCACCAAGCAAATCTTTACCTGTCCACTTGTCACATTTCATACCATTTCCTTCTCTCCAAATTGCCCGTGGTCACAACCCAAACACCCCTGGTCCTGCTGGTATAAAAATATCTCGTATCTCCTGTCAAGTGCCCCCCGCAGACGGACCTCTGTTGTACACCTCGAGCTGCTCCTGCCCGCGGCCCTCAGACAGGTGTGTGCTCAGTCAGCCAGCATCTCCCCTCACCTCTCCATCATCTCGTGTTGTGGGGTGGGCACAGGGACAAATGGGACTCGAATGTGGATAGAAAAGCAATTTGCTAACTCCATAAATTCAGGTGGCTATCCTTGGCCGTGGTGACTGTGGGCTATTATTTAGAATCTGGTAACTGATGCGTGCCTATTAGCATTAAATGGGAGAGTGTCTGGCGCTTGTCTCTGTGGACATGTTTAATACCGGTTATTTACGGGGAGCAGAGGTGGACCTTGCCCTGGAAGATGCAATAAGGGGCAGACACCAATGGCTCTGTGTGGTGTAAGGACTCTGCACTATGTGGGGACGGGAGGGGAGAATGTAGGGGTATGTTGTCAGCATAAGAAATAATGATACAGATGTCATTCAAGGGGCTTTGATCATTGTATCTTGCAGATTAGATAGATTGCTAAACTAAATGTATAGCAGCTCTATACATTTGCAACAGCGGCTCTCAATCTGGGGCTTGTGAAATGATTTCAAGGAGTCCACAGATAGTATGTGGAAAAAAACAACTTGAAAATGTATGCAATAGTCTTAATAAACCCTTCTGATGCCGTGTTGAATGTTGAATGTGTTGAATGGCCTACCAAATTAAAGTATCTAACCATGTGTCCTGAAAATATTGGAGATAAGACTGCTGTATCATTTTGCGGTGTAGCCTATTGTGTTTGAATGTCACAAGTGCTAAAGGTTCACTATTTTAAATTACAGATTCATCTTTCAAGGTTATGAATGTGAGAAAAAAAAAGCTTTTCTGAATTTTCTTGGTCGTTGGGTTCATTCACTTTTATTGTAGATTTAAAAAGAACATTGAAGGTTTAATGTCAAAACTGTCTTATTAGAGGCCTATATGAAAAAATAGGATTTTATTTGGTCTGAAGATTAGTGTAGATTCAAAGCATGGCTCGTGAAATGCTGTGCTGGCAACAAAGGATCTCACCCGAAATATATGACCCAGCATATCTCTGTAAAGACTTGCTCATCCTTTTAAACCTTTAAAATGTGAGCTGAATCTAATTGTCTTTATAGGGCTCTCATTTATACAACTTTACAGGACAGATCTCCGGGAGGCATTGGTCAATAACATTATATCAGCTGCCCCCCTTAGGAGCCGTACTACCCCTAATTGAAGTTAATGGCTTTTGCACATGGCTTTCCCATTCCTCTTACTGCTAATGCTGCTTTGCTAGTTTCCCAAGTCCTTTCTGATCAGTGTAAAGGTTTTTTTGGCACTTTAGCCTCTGGTGTCAGATCCGGTTAGTGTTCTGGTCACATCCCATCAGTGGACACATGTGCTAACAGCCAACGCAGTCCAATTAAAAGAGACATGTTTGGCTGTAGCTTTGGACGCAGTGTCATGTCTGGCACCTCGGTGTCGCCTCGGTCACTGTTGCGTCTCTCATCAAATTCACACTTTTTGATCCACTGAGGAGCTGGATCGGCGTGATGGCTCCCCTCAAACATACTTTCATATCTATACATCTTTTATACATTAAAAGATGTGCTTTAAAGTATGATTGGCGTGGTGAAATAATTGGCTGCTTATATAGCTGTTAGAAAGTATTCTTGATGATGAGTCATTCTGGTGCCTTTTTCTCCTTGACCTTTTCTCTGCGAGTTAAATGGGAGCTGTAATGTGCTTGATATCTATAAATGAATGTTAAGGCTGCAGAGATTCGAGAGATTAGCCGCCAACAGTAACTGGTGATACCTGTGATTTTTGTTTTCATTCAATATAACACCTTAGGGCTGGAGATGCGAGTAAATGTGGAAGAAAAAGTTTTTGCATAATGAGCACAATACAGTACAGACTATATTTCAATTTGAATCTCTGAATTTCAGAAAAAATATGTGTAGTTTATAGGCATTTCTATTGCAATAATGCCCAAACTATATTTTGGGTACATGAGTTTGAATAATAATTAGAGATGGTGTAAATCTTTTGATACATGTTGATATCCAGCAGCAGCATCTGTTTTATACTGTGGGTATTTAGGTAAACTGGGAGGAACTGGAACAGCCAGGAGAAGCCTAACCTGTACACAGGAGAAGACGCAAACCTGCCCAAAAAGCAACAGTGGAAGAACGTGAGAGCTTTACTTCAATAAGAAATCCTAAGGAGTCTCAAAACGTCTTTAAATTCAACATAAACATTCAGCTTATTTGCACAAGGACAGACCTAATCATATAGTCTTAAATTAATACATAATAAAATAATACAATTTTCATGGTTCTCTTTGTTGAATCTTCCCCAGCACACAGCTGTATCTATTTTCTGTTTGTAATGTGTTAAACCTTCATTTATTAAATCACATTAATACAGGAGCAGATAGAGAAGAGATGTGCAACAGCAGTGTTCTCACTGTGAGACGTTTTACCAGCCCTTATTCATTATGCAGCAGGCCCCCTTTTGGAGACACTTTGAATATTAGATTTTATGAGTGTGTAACCATTATAAATAACTATACTGTACTGCTGGGAACAACATAATTTCGTTTTGATTATAATTTCTATTCAGAAACTACTGACCGAGGCTGTCTAATAAATCACGGCTACCAAATGAAATTACTCATGCAAACTGTATGAGCTGATTAAAGACACTTACTTTTGGCTGTGAGTCTGCTGTTGAACACACACTTCAGATTTGAGATTGCCTGATGAAAAATGCATAATTAAACTCAATGATAATGTAGTATCACCCGTGCACACCAGAGTTCACGACCCCCACAATGTAGGCCCACAGTTAAATATATAAGAAGCAAAGCCCTAGCCATTCACAGGCTGAAGTGACTTATTTGTTCTAAATGTGTTGATAATTATTAGTATATCTCGTCAGTAATATTGCTTTTACTTGTGGTTAAAGGTATAAAATACAAAATACAAGTAAAATACAAGGCTAAGGTAATTGTTACTTTTGAGGTAGAGCGTGTAATGTAAAGATTAGACTTCTACTTTAGTAACAGTTAATTAATTATTTTTAATATAATTACAAAGGCTTGGTGATATGGCAAAAATAATATCCCAATTTTCCTGGAGCTTGATCACAATCAGTTTGATCACAATTCATGTACACCTTGAATTTTTCTAGACCAGCAAGAGGTACATAAAGTGTTCTGCTTCTTTACACTTCACTGGGATTGACTAAATCTCACGCTTTACAGAAGAGAAATGGGAGGGGGAAAAGTGTGTTTGAGCAGACAGCTGCATTAAATATATAAATAGTGAATCACAATTTTACAATTTCACCAACATAGCAGATCATCACAAGGATGAGATCATAATCTGATTTTTATTGCTCTATCGTCCAACCATAAGGCTACTGTATTCCTCTCCAACTTTGACAGTGACATGCTTCTCTCTCCCAGTAAAAGTTTTTCTCTCAAATAATTTAATTAGAAAAATTAAATGACTGTCTGCATTTTTCACTGCTGCTCCTCCTGTTGAAGACTAATTGAGCACTGCGGGAATGCTTTCCTTTTTACACAGTGATGAAATAGAGATACGAGTTCCCTCAAACAATAAAACATCTTTGCCTCATTTTAACTAGAAAACTCTTTGTAATTTGTGTGTTGTGAGATTCGGTCTATACCAATTATATTCATTACTCGGGAATAGAGATGCACTTTTCATTTTAGGACCTAATGGCAAACTATTATTAATCAAAGACAAAAGGTCAACGTGGCAGGCTGCAATTAATCCAGTCTACTTTTATTTGGTGTTGCCCATGGGTGCTCTGCTCCATTAACAACACATTGTATTAGATGTGGAAGTCTAAACCAGTCTGGTGTAGCATTATAAAAGGTGAAGTGAGTTGCATACGTTATACGTTATAAAACATTACTGTGTGTCACAGTGTTTAGCTTAGTTTGTGGATGTAGCAATTTGTGCAGAAATCATCAATCATAAAGGCTAACTTTTAAAAACATATATCAGGCTGGACAAATGGCATAAAATATAGTAGGCTACAGTTTGACAATGAAATGATCCTTATGTTGGGTAAGTCCATGTTAATGAACATACATGACATGTACATTCATACAACAGTGTAAATGGACTCTGGAGGCAGGGTGAGTGCACTGTCTTGCCCAAGGACCTGATATTCCCAGCACATTCCAAGTACTTACCAGATCCCGCTCCTTACTTTCCGAGATCTTACGAGATCGGTCATTTTCAGTGTGGTATAGTTGCAAAGTTTTGTTTCATTTCATGACGCACCACAAACCTTCCTTATGAATTACTTTAGAAAATGAATCTGGAAGTTAAATATTGACTCTTATTACTTGTTGCCAAATATAATTAACATATAAACAGACACATTTGGCATATCCTCAAAACAGCATATATTGCCTGCCATCTGTAATCTGATCTATTATTGTTGTTCAAACTATGTATTGTTAGAAATATCACTTAATATCAGCAAATCTCTCAAACTGCGGCAGTTGTGGAGTGGTTCCAGTCTCCAGTTGTGTCCATCTCAACTAATGTAACATGTAATCATCTCCAAAAATAGTCAGGTGGTGGTCATAATGTTAATCTTGACCAGTGTAAAGTCTTTTTCAAAGTAGAAGTTTGTGCTTTATCTGGGGGTGAGTCAGTTGGCGTTATGCTTAAGACTTGTTGAATATCACTTAAGCTACCTTGACAAATAGATCTTTTCCAAGGACAGATTGTGTGTTCAAAGCCGCTCTTGACTCAACAGTCTCGCTCGAGTCAGAAAAATTATCTGCTGTTTGACAACACAACAACCATGCTAATTTTTTTCTATTTTTTTCAACTCCTTTTATGTTGGAAGGATCTCAGATTAGCCTGCTTTCCCCTAGCCATATTTATTTACTTTTTGTCAAAGCAGCATTCAAGATCATTTTAAATTTCACATTTTTCATTACTTTAATAGCAAGAGTATTAAAATCTCAACAATCCATTTTACCACTGTTAACTGTCGAGTTCCTATGGAAACAGCAGCGTTAAGAGTTCAACCTTATTGCTATGCAGAGCTCTCCAGTTGTATGTGATATGTTAAGTATACCCTTGTATATTTCTCCATGCTGAATTCTTCTTTTTGGCAATGTGCATCAGGTCATTCAACTCACCATTGTCTAAAACAGCCAGTTTGAGTTTTGTAATCCAAGACTGGGCTGGATTGTTTTAACCCCAAAGGCTGAATGTTGGATTGTTTCTTGACCTTTCTGACTAGTTCCAATCAGGCTGACCTTTTTATATGTATGCCAGTAGATGGTTGCTCCAAGCCTGTGTTCTCCATGCATTAAACTCTGAACCCAAAATTGTCATACTGGTTTCCAAATTCAGACAATAAACCCCAACAAAAAACACCTGCACCCTCATGTATTGTCTGTGTTTCCCGAATAGCTCTATGAACTTGGCGCCACCACTGCTGTCTGTCTCCGTATCAGAATGCATTGTCTGGAATAGCTGAAGGTGTAGAGGTTTTATTTTTAGAGTTGATCTCCTGTTGGTGCTCTGTCTCAGTGAGGAGGCAGTGAATCATGTCAAAACCAATGAACGTAAACCGTCTAAAACCCCCAGTGGAATGATGCGTTTGTGTAATGTTGCTCCATATGAGATGTTGCTTTGATTACTCAACATACAGCTGGCACATAATAAGCTCATGATATGTTGCACTTTTTCTAAGGAGTGGCCTTGCAAAAGCTATCTGATTGCATTTGAGAGTCTGAGAGCTTAGATGAAAAATACCATGCATGTTTTATATTGTTATTAGCCTTTGTACTTGCTCTTGAGTATCTGTTTTAGAACTATTCAAAAATTGTTTATGAAAACAAAATGAACATCTGTATCTGGTTCTGTTTGCCCTGGCACTTACTGCGTTTAGGCGCCCTCTACTGACTGCATAGCGCTTACACATGCTAAATATGCATTTGCCAGGAAATGCGAGTGAGCTAGTCAGTTTGTTGTGATCGTGTTTAGACGCAGAAATGCAACGAGTCTGGCAATGATTTAAGGACTTAAAACAGCCGAAGACTCAGTTAATTAGTATTGGAAAATTGTCATAGATCGAGGGAGTTCAGCGGGGAGTGCTTTTGACTGTCGGAGGGAGAGGATTTTTGAACCAGAATTCCCCCAAATAGTGTGAATGCAGCTGAATGCAACTCCAAGTATGTTTTTGATGACGGAACAATATGTATTACTGTCTTAATGCGTAATCGTGTCATGTCAATTTTGGTCACACATTTCAGTACTGTTAGCGTATGTATAACAAACACAACTATACATTTCCACTGAATCCATTACCCCCGCCACCGTCGTCTCTCTGCAATACAATCTTACATGTCCAGTAATCTCCTCAAACTTAACTGCAACAAATCTAAATAATCATCATCATCAGCCCCAAATCCCTCCTCCACTCAGATCTTCACTCTCTCCATTGACAGCCACACGGTCACCCCTTCTCCGCAGATCGGGAACCTCGGATTCATCTTTGACCCCGCCCTCTCGTTTAAGCCACACATCCGCCACCAAGACTGCCTTATTCCACCTTAAAAATATTGCCCGTTCCTCGTCGTCCTCCTCTGCTGCTGAAACCCTGGACCAGGCTTTCATTACATCCAGACTCGACTACTGCAACAGCCTCCTTTATGGTCTCCTTTCCTCCTCCCCGCTTCCTCACCAGACACCAGACCATATCACCCCGACTTTACAAAAACTCCAATGTCTCCTAATCCTACAGCGCATCCAATTCAAGATCATGCTCATCACCTACAACACCTCCAGAACTATGTCCCCCCACACCTCAGTGAACTTCCCCAACCCCACTGTCCCTCCCTCCGCCTCCGATCAGCAGATTCTAACCTCCAAAGCACCGGAGCTCTAGTTATAGGCTTTATATTCTCCTCCACAGAGCTCAAAACAGACAAACGTGGTACAGCCACAACAAGCAGAACAGGGCTGTCACTTTTACGCGGTGGACACAGGCCAAACAACGCATTTACCAAACACACTTCTATCACAAACAGTCTCACAATAACGATATATATTATCCTTAAAATCCACTTGTTTCCACACATTTAGAAGCTGAAAGACTAAGATCAGAGCGTGTCTGCTAAACCAATGAAATGTCAGCTAAGTGTCTACACCCGCCTCACGCTACTTTTGATTAGTTAATTTTATAGTTAATTTTATCGTCAGTTTCTTTTTTAGCCAATCGCTGTCTCTAATTCTTCGTCTTGCTCCTGTTCACTTCCCAAAACAAACTTTGCAGCTTCTGAATGAGACGAGAAGCAGAGTCTGATCAATCCCTGCTGCTGCGACTCACAGTAAAATAACGAGCTGCGTTATACTGACAAATACTATAATGGCGTGATGGCAGAGGAAAGAGTAATTAATTAGATTACTGATAAAAAATAATGCAGTTTGTAATGCCGTTATATTTAAATATCTTACCCAGGGCAGCTCCATTGGACATTTTTCTACACTTAAATCTATTTTTGTTGTAATAAAATGCAGCATGAGTAAAGTGCTTCAGAGACTAAATGCATGACATCTGAGGGCCCCATCACCCTGTTAAAAAGAGGAAAATCATTGCTCACATAGTAGCCAAGTTGTTAACAAATAAAATTAGTGATTATAATTTACAGTTTGTGTTTTTTCCTAATGTGATAATACATTTTAAGAGCTTTGTGAAAATGTTATGGTACTAATTGCAAAAACAAACAGCACTGTATCATAATATATAATAAATAAATAACATAATAATAATGTGTGTTAGGGGCCCACGGGGAAGATTTGTACCTGGGGCCCAGAATTTGGCATTACACCCCTGGCTGTGGCTACAGAAGGCGTTGAACGAATGACAATTGTTACGTTTCTTTTGAGTGTCTGGAAAAGCACTATAAGGAAACTCTCATGTCTTCCCATTTTTATGCTCAAGTAAAGTAAAATAAATATGGCAATATGCTATAAATTCGGCTTTAGCTCTTCGAAAGTTTTTCTAATAATAACTTAACTGCACACTGCTGCTAATTAGCATCCCAAAGCCACTCATTTCCCACTTTAACCTCCTGCTTTCAACTCTCATGTCTTTGTCTGGCGGATTCAAAAAGCTAAGTCAGTCTTTGAACAGTCTATTATTCTTACATCTCAGTGTATATATATGCAAATGAGTCTGGTCGGCAAATACAAGGCGTGAACTTCAGATTGCTGTGTCGATCAATCACGGCTGTTTAATCTGCAAAGTGGTGCGTGAACAGGAGAGGACATGTGGACATCGGGGAAAAGCAGGTTTATAAGTTGACCTCAATAGCCACTGCCTGTTTATTATCGGCTGTTATTCTGGATACCAGTCTTGTTTGACTCTCCTCCACACTTGATTGCTTTGCTTGAGTTTAAGCCTTAACCATCTCGAAAACTTATCAGCACAATTCAGACTGACAGCCTTTATCCGTGCGTTCTTTCATGCTCTTTTGAAAAACTCCAGAGATTTGGCCAGGCTTGTTTCACTGACGCACTTTAATATGGTCTCCAGATGCAATTCAAAGACACCGGACTGAGTTTTTCATCAGTTTGACTAATGGTTTATAGTGTGTATTTGTGTATGTTTTTCAACTTTACAAGGGACAAAGAAAAGGACCAAGGGACAAGTGCCAGGCGCAATAAAAATACATGGACTGTTGTTTTGTGATTCGATTTTTGACATAAATAGCCGTTTACCATGCCAATTGTTGTAAGTAAGATAAGGTATATGTAATTCTTTAAACACACATTTCGGTTTCATTAGATTTACAAGTGATTTATTTTGAACATTTATGCACATCTGAATGTGACCCTAAGAGCTACTTATACAATATACCAGAAAACAGATTTTACTTTATTACATGAAGAAACTGGGCACAGCCACTTAAATGTATAGAATGAAATGTTCACGCTATCATGCTTAATTAAATTAGGTAAGTAAAACTGTAACCTTCTTATTTTCACTTCACAACTGCATAAAGAAACAATCCATACTGCCTTTGAGACTTGGATGTCACGTGGGAATCACGTTGCATGAGCTCTGGTTCTGCGTTTTATCATTTACAAGCAACACATACTTCTCAGTAGCATCATTAAAGCAGTAGTTTAGTGTATAAACCTTACTGATTTACGATTTGACAAATAAAATATTAAGGGCTTGATTTATCAAGCGTCACTTGCAGATTATACCAACTCCTGTGTACTGCGGTCAGTATTTGACGAACACCACACAGATTCATATGGTTTCATGCGAGAGCACACGTCTAATGACTTGAAAACAAAATTAGACTTTTAGAAATTAGATTTTTTCTACAGACCCTTGCAGCTTCTGGACTCCTGATGCCGCAGTACGCCAAGGTCAGTGTAATAGCGAGCATTGATTTTAAGAACTTTCTAAGTCTTGCGGGATCCACGCTGGAGTCAGTGTACACCCGGCGTTACGAACCATGCGCTGCAGTGTCTTTGTTTATGTCCCGTTGTTCTGCTTCTGCTAAAATTTGTCGCAGAACCCTTAGTGCTGGTTATTCTTATTTTTCCCATGTTCTTCTGCTCCAAAGCATCAGATTAATCTAAACGCTGCACAGATTTGGTGCTGGATGCACATTTGGTTAGTGGAGAGGATTCTTTGCCTCCCCAGTAGGTTCACAGTTGGCACTATTTCCACCTGTTAAACTTTAAATGTTTGATGGTTTAATGACAGAAACACATTTACAGAAGTAGAGACGTGACTTAAAGGAAAATCATATTATGTCATTTTCATATTGTTATTAACCTTTAAACATGCTCTTGAGTACCTAACATCTCATGTTTTGAGACAAACTTTTTTTTTTTTCATTTTGCACTATATGAACAAGTTTCTCTGCTTTCAACCTATGCAGCAGTAGATGGCACCTAGTCCTAGCCCTTATACAATCTAATTATGTTATCTACGCTCAGATTAGCAGTTGCTGTGATCATGTTTGGACAACAGAAATGCACCGAACGAGTCTGACAATGATTTAAGGTCTTAAACCAGCCAAAGATTCTCAAATAAGTGACAAATAAAATCAAAAAATGTCATGGATAGAGGAAGTGTTTTCGATGCTTGGAGGGGAGAGAATTTTGAAACATTCCTCAAAATGGCTTGAATGCAGCTAAATGCAACTTCAGTTATGTTTTTTTTTTATGACAAAACGGGGTTAAAAGCTCAAAAAAGTCACTGTAACAGAATACTTTATGTGTCCTTTTATTTGTGTACAAATTTAAATTATAAAATTATTAACTAAATACAGTGAGCCAATGAATATGTTCAGTCTTGCAGTCATCGTGACGTTTTACACGTAGTATAGGCTACTCTATTAGGTACTCAATGTCATTATTATAGAAGCAGCATAATTACGTGCACTATCTAATAGTAAATGCAACATGTTCACAAATTGAACTTGATTCAATATGTGGATGACGTAGGTTTATAATTGCGTGATGCGACTCTCATAATATTTTACATTTGACTGTTGACCCAGTACAGAAGCTAGCATCAAAGATAAGGTCATCCGTAGTTCATATTACAATAGACTGTGTGTAGAGTGCACAAACCTGCTGCCATCAAACATATTCAGGATTTCAGCCTTAAAACCCCAGGTACTCTTTATCCTCTCCGATGTCGAGTGAGGACAAAGCACTCTAAATCAGAGACAGGTACTGGTTTCCAAAGCCAAACAAAGTGATAAATTGCACATGTTTTCACTCTGGTGCAAAGGAGGGGAGCGAGGCTTGAAAATGGACAATTAAATGATCTACCAGGCCCAAAGGGGAGCTCAAAGGCTACAGATGAAATGAAAAATGTCAAGGGGAATTGTGTTATTTCAGCTTTTTATATGGTGTGTGCCGCTGAATACAACAGTGGATTGAAATGGCTCAAAAATGGATTGAATTAAGATGTGCTTGGAGATCTCGTCCCAGTTTTTTGCCCTTACTCGTGTCCACATGAATAATTTATGAGTACTTAACGTGACGTCCAATTATTACGTTGTCACATGAGAGGACTTTTAAAGTAAGCTATTCCTCCTCCAAAATTCAACTTTAGTGCACAATATAGTCTTCTTCAAATTACTTTTGTTTGTACTTTTAGCTCAAAACACTCTCAAACTTCACTACACTTAATAAAAGTTAATACATGTGTTGGAGCACGTTTAGCTCTGAGCGCAGGTTTCTGAGGATCAAAATCGAAACTAATTAAACAATTACATGCGCTGTTTTCAGCGAATATACCATTTTCAAACCAACAAAAGGTAACCCCTCTTTCCAGGCTAATAACAATATGAAAAGTGCCTATTATTTTTCCTTTAACTATTTAACTATTCCTTTAACTATTCAAAACTAGATTTAATTTCACAAAACTACATGCTTTGTTCTTTCCCAGTATTTCTGCTCCGTTCAGCTTTGTGTGTGTGTTAAGTTCTGAGAATCCTAAATCACTAGTGGAGGCTGAAGACATGTCCTAAGAGGGGTGCGTTTGCCCTTATCAAAGTCTTATCCCGGTGAGAGAGGGAGGTAGATGGCACTGCGATGATGGCGAGTCTCCCCCGATGTGGCCTTTTCATTTGTACCTCCTCGTCCCTGTTTCCTCCTCCCAGTGGTATGTGAGTAATGAGCCCACGGCAAGTTGGGCTAATTAGACCCGACATCACACCAGAATCAGCACGCACCCTCCTGCACAGCTCACAAACTTCAAGACAGGTGCATACATCCTGTCTCAACTACTGTAACTTTTATTCATGTTGAATAAAATACAACTGCAGTCTAACTGAGTTTGCTTGTAAATATCAAAACAACAGAAAATTTGTGTAGTCAAACTAAATATCTACATAAGGAGCGCAATTTCAAAATTCTGATTAGGAGCTGTATCACGCACATAAAGTGAAATTAAACCTTTCACTGATCATGATCCCATAAAAATCCACTCATAAACTGTGTTCTTTGTATTATTTATTGAATCTTGCATAAGACTTGCATAAATATTGCGCCATGTGTAAGCACTATTATATATTGATAGCTGTCTTTTAGTGAACAAACAGACCAAACTTTATTGTTTTAAATAAATAAGGATAGTAATATTAAATGTTCGTGCCCTTATAAGTTCTTGTTTCATTTATTATAGGCAGACAGGCGACCCATAATAGTAACTCTAACTCTGCAGGTTCTATAGTTCCCTTTAATCTAATTCTTTCAGTCAAAGTGTATTGTCCCCTGAGGCTCCTGGGGCCCGGGGCATCCTCCCTTAGCTCAACTCCATTGGAAGCTAAAGCAATGCTAAAGGCTACACCGCAATGTGCATGCGAGATAAAAAAGTAATTCTCGCCCCAGAGGAAGTATAGAGGCTCCTGATGTCGGAACGATGCTTTCAAGTTCAGTCTGGTCTCACCGGGGAGGCAGGGATTGACCGCGATATCTTTGTCATCGTGAATCCATGAGCTCAGTGGATGCTTATTCCATACATTATAACGTGAATATCTGGAATAGGGCGCTGAAAAAGTGGACCCCTGGGTTAGTTTAGGAAGTAGACAAGTACATGACTTGTTGCATGTGGGTTTGTAAAAAATAGACAGCTGTGTATTTTCTATTATAATCTGTTTGTTAGAGGTTTGGCTATAAGTACTTGACACATTTTTTAAATCGTTTACACACAGATTTTACGTTAAAAAAGGAAGATAGATAAGTGGCGCTCACTGTTGACCACACAAGCCTGTTCTTGGTTCAGTCACTATAGTCTTCAACCATCATCAATGAACAATACACTCTGTGAAGTCAGAACAGCCACATCAATGATACACAAGTAAAAACACAAGGACTACTGTGTGAAAATGAATATAATAATATCATGAAATATATTACAGCTTCAGCGTGTAGTACAACAGGAGATAAACAAGAGAAGTGGAAGGATTTACAATTCATTTAAAGTTTTTTTTCACCTTTTTTTATTAACCAATTGTAATATTTGGGTTATTAAAAAGGACATGGTTTTTGCACATGGTTTTGGTGTGTGTGCGTGCGTGCGTGCATGCGTGCATGCGTGCATCTTGTGGCGTGTGTGTTGTGGCGATGTGTGTGTGTGTCTTGTAGCGCGCACTAGGTGTCTTGGCACACGTGTGTGTGTGTGTGTGTGTGTGTGTAACCAGGGATTTCTTTTGCTGTTTATGTATTTATACTTTATTTAACCAGGATAGTCCCCTCAATATTTTGAATCTCTTCTTGAGTCCCGCCCCAAAAATATTTATATTGGTTTAAATAAAGGCCAATAAAATAAAATGAAATAAAAATAAAATATTGTGAAAGTGTGGCACCATGTGTATCAGGGGTCTGGGGTTCTCCACAGGGAAATTTTGAACAATCTGTACGCAATTCACTGTATTCCAGTGCATTTTGACAACTGCTGAAAGTTTGCTCAGAGTATGGACTGAAGTCTGACATTACATGCAAAAAAGAGTGCTGTACTAATATGTCGGACCAAAGGGGACAAGGACCTCTGCTTTCCAGACTTTTACCTGTCTGGCCAAATATTAAGTTGTGCAACACAAATATCTGGGTCACTCCATCACAGATCACCTTTGTGATGATGATGCCATATACTCTATGGCCAAGCCAACATTTTGCTCAGAAAAGTTCACATGTGTTCAGACAATATAAAAATGAATCTGAGAATGTACTGTACACCTGCAGCACCCCTGTGGTGTAAATATAAGAAGGCTTCAATACGGAAGTGTAAAGGAGCGTATAATGATGCTCTCAGAATGCTGCTGAAAAAGCCCAGGTCCAGCAGTGCCAGTCTGCTGTTCTGTCAGGCTCGAGTCAACACTCTTTAAGCTCTTATGAGAACGTTGATGTATAGGTTCATGTGTTGCCTAATGACTCTGTGTACTCTCTTGTGGTGAGGCTGGTGAATCTCAGGTGCAGTTCTGTGCCGTACCAAGAACTGGTACAGCTGTCTTTTATAACCTTGTTTGTATTTTTGTGGTTGTTGTCTGTCCCATGCGTCTTATTATGGACCCTGAATCTGATATAAATAAATGATGCTGATGATGATGATTTTAGAGCTCAATAATATAAGCCTATATATTTTTCACAGGTTTATTTTAAGTCGATCTGGTTGTTCCTTGAGCCCTCAGTCTGCTTTAAATACAGCCTGAGGACATTTGTTAAATGAATACACTTCCTGTGAACTCATAGAAAAGGTTAAGGGGTTGTCATCCGGACGCTGTTTGAAGATCGAGATGTTTCGACTTCTATCCAGAAGTCATTGTCAACCAGTGACAAAGTGAACGCACGCCACAGTTACGTGTGTCTCTGTGCACTGTTAAAACTGCACAGCTGGGATTTATGAACATATCTTTTTGTCAAATAAAAAGTGGTGTGAAGTTTGAGACTTGAGGCTCTCCATTGTTTCCATAGTATTGTATTCACCTGTATTGACATTAAATTGAATCCATTTAGGTGTCCTTTCCTTGCTGTGTTGTACAGGACTGAGGACCGAGCGTTTAGACACACGCTGCTGGAGAGGAGCTGTGACTGGATCATATCAGATGAGCCAAGAGTGTCGTCATAACTAGGAAAAGTAGCCAACGATCTCTTGATTGTTAGAAAGTAAAAATTCCAGACATTTAGGTGTTATTTTCAAATTCCTCCTGGATGTTCTTTTTGGGTCAGAATAGGAAAACATGTCTGTGCATAAAAGGACGTCTGGTCACCTTAGTTACGGGTTTAATAAATCGTTGCAAAAAACAACTATGGATTAAAAAAAAAAAAGAGATAGTTGGAGAATAGTACTTGAATTGATTGAGAACTTAAAGATCTTGTGCAATAATGAAATTGTTGTTCTGAGGTAAAGGTCAAAAATGAGTTCAGTCAGACTACTTGTTATTTTCAGGAAAATATAGAGAAAATTATACCGAAGCATTTTTAGCAAAAGCTGCATATTACATTTCTGTGTATGATCCATTGATCCCGAGTAAATTACAAGAGATAAGTGCATTAAGGAGAAGGATAAAGGGAGCGCATTGTGGGACAAGAAATGTTCCAAAAATGAGCTTCTTTTTACAGTTGCACTATGTACACGTCTGCACAGAGATATTATAGCTCTGCCCGGGATGTTCCACAGTGTGTCATTAAACTTATATGTTACATTTATTCAACCACAGGAAAACATGCATTCTTAGTGTGAGTGGTCTTGCCTCTGCACAGACCAGACCAGTCCCTTGACCTGGTGGTATCACTTGCTCGTCACCATGTATATAAATAAGTTTAATGCCATACTGTGAAACATTCCAGACAAAGCTATAATATCTCTGCAGATATGTAGTTTGCAGACAACCATCCCAAAAGTTGAGTTTTCTGTGAATATTTCTGTGCACCCTTTTCATCCTCTCCTTAATACACTTTTAGTTTGTATTCACACTTTTCTTATCTCTTGTAATTTGCTCAGAATCAATGGATCACGCACTGAACCGTCTGTGAAATCTTTTATGCAGCTTTTGCTGAAAGTGTTTTGGTATAATTTCTCTATATTTTTCTTCTGGCAAAATAACAAGTTGTGAAACCATTTTTAACCCTAACCCCAAAACAACAAATTCAGCTCTGGATTTTCTGTTAAAACATCATTTTCAGCCTTAAAGCATCTACAATGAAAGACTTGAAACAGTAGTAGTTTCTGTGGCTGTAGCTCAAGGGCAGTTAAGGTCAGAAAATGTGATACTGTGCTAACTTTTTTCTTACACTTTATTCTCCCATCTCCCAAAAAGATGCCTGACAAAGACAATGACATCTAGTCTCCATTGATTTTGAGATGCCTGTGTCTCCGTCCAACTGAACAAGACCAAAACTGAGTGCTGTGGGGACGGATATATGACGGATTCTCATGTTTTTGTAAGAATTACTTTGTTTCATCTGCTGCTCCTGTCCAACCACGAAGATCAAAATTTTCAAACTGAGGAAAAATATGCAATTTATTAATGTTAGATGTTAAATATAATTATTTTCACTATGTTCTAATAAAGTGTGAACACTGACCGGTCATATGCACTTTAAACTCAATCAAAACATACCAAAAGTTTCATTCCCATTCATTCGCCTTTCGACTTCATGTTTTTTTTATAAATGAACCAAAGTCTAATGTATTTTACACCATTGTGCTTCTGTTGCTTATTTTATACAGTCCAAAATGAACAATGAAATATACGTAAATGTCATACTCTGTGCAAAACAAAAATAGTGCTCAAAACAATTTTATCACCATGTCAAGACAATTAGCAATCGGTTGTTTATTTTATCCATGCATTATAGACATTTTTGCAAAAGAAAACATGGCTTTAGTATGCATCATCACATTCCATAATTTAAGATTTGTTCAGATAATGTACTTTTCTTTTTAATTGCCTGGTCTTTACCCCTAAGATGATTGCCACTTTATGTCAAGATCAAAATTTATTTCTAAATTTAAAATACAGTCACCAGTGCCCAAAGTGCTGTAAAATGAAAAAAACAACAACAACAACGAAAGAGCTAAAAATGATCATATTACACTCAATTTATCTACATTACATCTTCGCTAAACTCAGTATCTGCCATATTACCATGTCACACCTTGCATCTAAGTTTGCATGAATGTTTACGCTAAGTATAAATATCCCCTTCATCTGTGAAATATGTCACTTTATATACCCGTAATGACCACAAGTGTGTATCTTGTTTACTTGTCGTCTTGTAAATCCACACTGCTCTTTGGATTTTCACACATCTCTCCGTTATGGTCATCGCTATAGCAACTCTCAGCGTTCCTGTCGGGCTAGTACTACGCTGCATATAAATTGTAATTGAACAGCGGCGAGTGGGAGGGGAAGGACTTCAAATGTTAATGAAGCTAAATGTTCTAATTACATGTTACGTTTTTGAGTTCTACTGGGGCTTTTAATTACAAAGAAACTGGTCCCAGTATACATGGTCCAAGGGGAACAGCTCTCTAGCAATTTAAAAGCAATTTCCTCCTTGCGTTCTCGCTATCTCTAAAACGGCCTTGAAACACACAAGTCATAAAACAAAATTTATCTTAGACATTTTGCCTCTCTCCTTTGCCGTGACAGTAGTTTGTCTTCAAAATGTGACGAGGGATTGTTCAGCATATTTTAAAAATATTTTTAAAATATTTTTCCTTGCCTTGGGTGAAGATTATTTTGGAGTTCAATTTTCATAATCCTGCATGTTGCAGAGAGAGCTTTGAATGCGCATAGTGGCTGTGCAGAGTTGCCAGGCGAAAGGAGGTTGCATAATATTTAAAAAAATTCTAGCCCCACCTTTCTTTGATGTCCGTTTCAGCCAGCTCGATATATGTCATACATTCTCAGTAGCATTGTCAGTAAGAGATTTCACCTAATGTTTTGTGTTTCATTATGCTGTGAGAATTTGCTCTGGGGATGTGATCAATCGGCACCACAATTGACTTCATATAAACCACTGAGCTCAAAGGAAAGCAAATAAAGCGCTCGTGTTATCCTAAAGTAATTACTGTTTCCAGCTCAGGCCGATGGGGATGGGTTCATTTCAGTTTCTGTTCATTATATATTAACAACAAGGACATGTTTAATATAAGAACTGTTGCCATCTTGTAAAGAGCTGAGGAATCAAATGAACAATATCAGAGTAAACCAACTGCAAGCTTCTTATTAAACTGATGGGGACGCTACCTGTTAGAGTCTGTAAGGAGTTTACTTGATTATGATTATGAAGTTATTACCCTTTATGAATGCATACAGCACTTTATAGATCTGTCAGTGCAAAAACGTAATGGAATGAAAATACAAACTGATTATTGGTCATATTTGCTGAAAACATTGCATCTCACATCTGCATATCCCAATATAAGTTGCATGCTGTAACTTATTTTGAGAAGTAAAACCGCCAAACAAACATGTCCTGACCTTTGGCAGGAATGAGCTGTCAGTGTCAGGACGATGAGCAATAGGAGCAGGCAAAAACTATGGCAAGAATGGGATGTCGAGTTATAGAGGACTTGTGTGTTATTTTGTTTGTTTTGTTTGTTTGTTTACGGAAGTTGGATTTTTCACTTTTTTTGCGTCTGTGTTGCTTCAGTCAGAGTTGGGATTATTGAGGAAAAGCATAGAGTTTTTACCTTTTGCTAAATCAGGAGCGTTCCAACCTTCTTTTACTAAAAATATGTATCAACTACATATCATTAAATGACCAGAACCTACTGAAATTCTGTTTTTCCAATGTAATCGTGTTATATTATATTTATATTTGTCGCGTTAAATGCTTTGTTAGAGCCGCATGATTTGGAAAAAATATCTAACTGCGATTGACCAATAATTGCAACGATTGAGATTAGATTTGCGATTACGTTTTTAATAATGGGATTAGTTCAAAGTTCACAATTTAAATACAACCAGGAGAACTGACAAAAAGACTGAAGTACAAACAAAAGAATCATGTGTTTCAGAGCGCTTTTGTCGCTTTTGGTTGAGTTTTTGTTGCTTTAAGTGTCGTTTTTGTCTCTTGTAGTTGCATTATTTACTCTTTTTGTCACTTTTTGACGCTTTTTTGTTGCTTGTTTCAGAACATGTTTTAACAAATCTAAACTATAGGGTGTGGAGTTTTCATGCAGAAACGATTGCGCTTCAAAAATTGCAGCCTTTGTGATTTGCTAATTGTGTCCATTCAAATTTCGATTGCATTTGATTAATTGTGCAGCCCTATCCTTTGTCACACATAAGGCTTTTGCCATGTCATATTGCATTGACAGCTCTGAAAAGTCATGACTTTGCCCTGAAGTCTTGTTCCCAACCAAATCACCCTTCGCTCCATCATAAAACTGATGAACCTTAGCTTGTCTTTCAAAGGATTTGCAGAGATCCGTTCTGCTGGCTGTGACTCAAAATGTCTCCTGTCTCTTTTCCTTTTTTTCCATTTTTCTGACAAGTCCTTGGCCCTGCTCCCACCTTCCCTTCTTCCTTTAAGCTGAAGAATCAAAATGTTCTCTGTGTCAGGTTGTGGGATGTAGTCTGTGGTGCCAGCTAATTTCACAAACGCTGTTAACGGTGCTTACTAAAATATCTTGCACTGTTGTTTCCCCTTTTATCCTCACTTGCATGTAGAACCAACGTACAAGCCACTACAAAAAATAGAAATAGTACCCCTGGAAAAGTGGTGGTGCCTAGAGCTGTGAAAATGTAAGTGAAGGGCTGACCTTGATGGCCTAATGGCTCCAAATAGCATGTGAATGTCAGAGTGGCCTGCAGAAGGGCAGAGCTGGCCCTTGGGGAGCAGCTAAAGCCAGGCTGATGGACTTGTGAAAAGGAGAGATTACACTGGGCGGAGCTGATGAGGGTATGGTGGATTGACTTGGCCATTTACACCTATTGTGCAAAAAGTCTTTAAAGGCTATGGACAGCAAAATGGCACGGATGTGTCAAAAATGTTAATAAAAGTAAGAAATGCTTGTCAGAGTTTACTGTTCAGTCCAGTCCATTGGAGAGCGCTGTTATAACTGTTTACTGTGTTCTGTCTCTTGTGTGAGCAGTGGTAAGAGCATGTATTAAATGAACTGGATAAGCCACGCCCCCTCTGTCTGTGGTTCCAGATTGATTAGTGGCCGTGCGAGGTACTGCAGCCTCTTGGGCCCAGCCTTTTTGTATAATTTCACATTATAATTGCAGACAGTACTTAATTATTATTGGTATTTAAATAAAATAGAAGGAAATGTTCTTTTCTACCGTTTCTAAAATCACCAAAATTAATGTTTTTATGTTAAGTGACGTCATGGTAAACATGTGCGAGCCACGTGAACGAGCGTCCGACGATACAAACAGAAGCACGTGGACATGGCTAGACTAGTGATACCTGTAAGTTGTATTTTATTTCATTTCAGATGCTTTCACGTGTGAAAAACGTTCACGTCGCTCAAAGCATCATGGGGGACTGTCGTCATGTGGTGTCCTAAAGCAAAGATGTCAGCCTCCATAACGCAAAGATGGCAGCCTCCGTATCAGGAAGTAACGCGGAAGTAAAGAACTTTTTTGGGGTCATGCGCCAATGAGCACACGCCATAGGGATAAACAGGGTGCCATTTTGGGTTCATCTTCCAGTTTTAATTATAGTTCTATGGGTAAGAGCTACAGGTCATGTGTCATTGTCAATCAGGAAGTTCCATCGTAGCATGAGGCTGCATGGTGTTGTTTTCATCAAACCTCAGCCAGAAACATCTGCATATATTTTATGCCTATGATAGCACGTGGATATGTATTAATAAGGTGGTTTAATCTGTCTGGATGTACATGGATATTATGAGGAAATTTGTAAAATGTGGAAGTATACTCGAAAGTTGATGATGATGCATTGCTATCATTCACATGTAAACTGTTCTGCAGCTATGTTAGTTTATATTGAAGTGATTATAAACATACAAATGATTACATATTTGATTTTATGTGACAAATACAGTGCATTTCCATCCACATGTCACTCACTAATGCCTTCTGAGTATCCTAATTATTCACCGTGATGAGTTTATAGGCATTTTTCACAACTCTCTGAACCTACCGCGTCATTGTAAAGCTAACAAACATTAGCATGCTAACAGCGCACTTCCTGCTTCGCGGAGAATAAAACGCTCTAGTTGCACAGAAAGCATTGTGGTCTCATTTTGAGCTTAAGAGCTGCTTTTATGATATCTGCATTGGGGGAAAAACTGATTTGACTTTATTTATACTGGTTCAACCCACAGCAGTAAAAATAGAAAATAGGTGGTTGTGTTTGAGTGTCACTATGTTCATCAATGTGCACTGTCCCATAATGATTATATTCCACCTCAGGATGGATAACCTGAGGTGATAACTTTTGCCAAGTACTGAACTGGAAAAAACAACACATCGTCAAATACACTTCCAGATACTGTCTTCATATAGTAGTTGTCTATCTTTCAAAATGACTCTTCCAAAACTTTTGCGCAGTAGTAAAAAGACTATCCTCCAATCATCAAAAAATGGCATAAACATCAACTAAAGCTGAGATAAAATGTTTGTGGCCATAGTTTAAAAAGGGCCATTAATCCACGGTGTAGCAGATGCTTGTAAAGCTCGGTGATGGTGTTTGGATGTGGTGTCTCGTCCTGGAACACAAATTCATTACTTCACGTTGTTTCATTTAACAATAAGTCGTCAAATGCAAAGGACAATGGTTTAATTTCCAAATTGGGGACATAAAAACACTGGCCTTTATAGATGTTGGCCTTTCTGCATTTTATGATTGACTTCAAATTTATGTTCTATAGCCTCTGAGGTATCAGTGTGAATTATTTTCTAATAACAGTAAAAGCTTTTGCATAACACTATGTTTTACTACCTTTTACTTTTTGAAGCAGTAGAGCACTTTTCAATACATAAAAAAAGCACTTTGGTGGATCAATATTTGATCTACTTCAAAATCATCTTTTGTCATATTATAATAATGTGAATAATAATCTAAATTCTTCCCAGAGCAAGATTCATAAAAAACATGTACATCTGCAAACATCATACAACACACATATTATATATCATATAATCCAAGGTAATAACAAAAGAAAAAGAAAATTTTAACAGTCAAACAATATCAAGAACTAAAAAAAAAAAAAAGAAGATGTACGTTTTCAAGTGTTTCCTAAACGTATTGTTCTTTGCCCGAGAGGGATCTGGAGACAAGCAGGGCACCATCACCAGAGCAGACAGAATTTTGGTAGACAATTCTTTGACTCGTCCAAAGAATGGTTTAGTTCTTGAGGGCTGATGACTTGTTTTGCAGCTTTGTTCAATCTGTCTCAGAGGCGTATAAAATATATCAAGAGTTGATCTCACACTGATAAAGAACGTGGCCATAGTGATTACTGACGTTGTAATTTCCCCCCTCCCCAGGATCTAACTTTGTGACCTTCTATAATACAGGTTTCTAGAAAGAGATGTACAATTCAATGAACAATGTGGCACTCTGTTTAACCAGGAGGGAGGTACATTTAGACTCGATACAACTTACATTTCAATCAAGTCACCATTGTTAGTAACCCTTTGCTGCCTTACCACGAACAAAAACTCATAATGCTGTCACTGAAAATTAAACAATGGAAATCCGTCTCATCTCAAACCCATGCATTATATTCCAGTTTTGTGAGTCATGCCAGGACAGCCATGCTATAGAAACATGGAGGTAAAACATGATTAGTTATACCTCGGGACTTTTAAATTATCTTCTTATTCTTTTTACAGACTTTATTCTGGAAATGGCAGAATGATCCACACATTGAAATATGACAAGAACTACATTTTTTTTTCTTTTTACTACATTGTTGTGATCAAAATAACATCCACACAATCAGATTTCACCCGGAGCTTCTCTCTTTTATTCCATCACACTGACAGCCCCTCAATCAAAAAAAAATAAAAAAAATATTTTGCACCAAAATCACTCAAACTTTTCCCAAAAGAACCTCCTCAGTTCTGAGTTGACATGTATTTTTTACTTTTTTAATTGTCGAAAAAAAATCAATAATAATTGGGTTGTTGGCGAATTATTAATATGAATCTAGTTCACATTTGAACGTAAAATAGAAGTAGAAACATTTCAAATTATTATAAAATTCAATGCACAGACTATAAACACTCCAAATAACAGACACAAGCAATCGCACAGGATTAAAATCACATGAAGGGATCTGAGTTAAAAACGAAACTAAAACTAAAATATAGGAGGTAAAATTTAAGGGAAATTTTACAGACATTTTCACAGATATGGACAATTAGCACTGGGCTAGAAACACAGGGACAAATTAGGGCTATTATCTGGAGAATGATACAAAATAATTTATGCAGTCAACAGCAACCTCTGCATCAATGTATATCATATAGTTAAATATGCAAAGAAACCATAACATTGCATACACCCATATTCATCAAAAGTAGACAGAAACCCCCATCTGACCCCAAGCATGTCTAGAACCAGTTATAGTGCACCAAGCATAGTTCTACATCTCCTCAGTAGTTAGTTAGTTGATTGCTTACACTCGCTCTGGACATAACGAGTCCCCGGTGCTCAGTTAGTGCACGCGGGTGACACAGAATGCGCTGTGGAGCGGCAGATGATTTCCCCAAGTGCCTTTTAATTGAACCATCCTCCTCTGTCTCAGGACACGCCGCGTGGCCCGTTACTCGGCTCTGCGCTCCAGCGGTTCAGATGATGACAGGAGGAAGCATTAAGAGCCGTTTCCAGATGTGAAATCTTCATCGAAATGGCAGCCGATTCTCGAGTCGATCCGTGAAAGCCAATGAGGTGAAATGCTTGATTTGATTTACAGCATTCTGACTCAATAATCCATCTCATTTTCACTCGCGTTAGGCAATGAAACAGGCTCTCATTCAGCAGTAGTCTATTTATCCTTCTATAAAAGCCTGAGTGGAACATGTAAATGAAGTGGTCCATTGACAGGAGTGGAGTGGGAGGCGACAGGGGCCGACAGGTGCAGCGCACTTGTGGCACCTCCTCGTCTTGTTTAATTGACCTGATAACAAATAATACTCAGACTGACATGAGAAGGTCTTGTTTGAAGCATTCATTGTACTGTTTATAGTTTGGAGGGGATCAAAAATGATCTATCCACAATATTTTGTTAGCGTTAGCTGCTTGCAGAGTTATGAGCTGCATTGTAATTGAGAATAGGAAATTCGCAAAAAAATGGGCAAATCTAGAGCAATTTCCCATAGTTGGAATGATCATCTTGAGTAGAAATTATTAGATCACAACCCAGTTTACATTGCCAAAATAATACAACTCTGAGCAGATGAATTACAATAAATGATGTTTCATGCTTCCTCTTTGGTCCTTGGCAGTTATAAAATCATTAACCATGACAATTTGTGGGGATGGTTTAAGTCCAAGTCTGTTGTTGTTGCTTTTTGGTTGCATTTGGGACATTGATGAAAAGGAATGGGAACAAAATGTGGTGTCTCATATCTGAAGACAGAGCCTGTGTCATTGGGCTTTCAGAGTGGTTTATCTGCGCAGTGCAAAGCGCCTGTGTGAAATTTGCTGTGCAGGCTTTTCTGAATTGGCAGTAGAAGGAGTCTATTCTTCTGGAGTTGTCTGGCTTATGGATGTGGAATTCTCTTCAATTGGTTCTCCACTTGCTCTGTATTACTTATTTTAATAAAAAGGCCCATTGATGTGGATCTCTGTGAGCTCTTAGACACTGAAGGGGTGTTTCATGGCTAATCTGGCTCTTCAGTGATACTGGACTTAAAAGTGAAAGTAAAAAGTGCCACCAGTCCTTTTTAGGTGCTGTATTCTACAGGTAAATTTAATATGCAGATGTTATTGTGCTCCTCAGAAATGATGAACACCAAAATAGCTAATCTCTTCTTGGTCATCTCTTATGAATGTGTGGCTACTATGAGTTATAGCTTCCATTACACAAATTTAGGCTGTCTGGTTCTGCATAGCACCTATAAATATGGACGTTCTGAGGACATGAACTCTTACAGGCATAAAGAGGACCTTCACATAAACATGACAAGAAATGATAGATGAAACATATTTTATTTATATTTATTATTGACTTCATGTGATAATATACATATAAAAATATACATATCCTGAAATGTCTCGACAAATGACAGGGATATTTACCCACTATTCCAAAATGTAGCCAAAGTTGCCCATAAATCAAATCAGTTTTTCCTGTTGACAGGTCAATAGGATAAAATAGTTCTTCAAAACTGAACAGATTGGCTCAAATTGCTTAAAATGATCATCTTGGGTGAATGACATTGATCTCTCTCTGAAAAGAACTTTAGAAAGTAACTTTAGAATATAAATCCTAAAAAGAAAATCTATTTTCAAACACCACAAGATCGACACTTTAACCCTCCCAAAGTGGAAGCCCCGCTTGGAAAAAGAAGTGAAATTCACAAAATGTCTGCACAATAAGAGGCGGACAAAAGGTAATTTTACACCTTTTTACCTGCACTCAGCGCTGATACATGGTCCTACTGTTGGTCTGTTTAAAATCAAATATCAAATTCATAGCACATATCATTTCTCTGAATGTACTTGATCTGTCAGCAGTAAGCTTCAGTTGTTTTGTATGACCTCTACATGCTGTACGTGTGACACCTTATAAAAATACACTGTCCTTTTTAAACGCTCTGTGTGAAAACACATTTTAGCCATTAAGGAGAGCCTGTTATGTTATTTGGTGACAGAAATAATGATTTTCTCAAGTCCTTGGCAGTAACCTAGCGACCTCAACAACCAGGCTTGAGCACACCATGTGACTGACAAGTGCACTATATGTACCGCCATAACAACATACAGACAACATGCGCTACACCAACATACCACACACAAAAATGTGTCTTATTTCACAAATCATAAAAAATGAGTCTCAAGCCTGGCTAAAAAGTCAAATCTATTGGCATTCTAAAACAGTTTCAGTTGAAAAATTGTGTTCCTATAAATTATATGATATTATTTAATGTGCTTTTCCATGGTCACAGTTTATTTTTAGAGCTAATCTGTCACATTTTCATCGCGTAACATGCTACTGTGGATCTCATTAGTGTTTGCTGTCTACTGCATTAACATGAAATTACTATTTGCCTTGATTTGAAGATTTCTCCGCTCTAATCAGATTCACTCATTTGGTTAGGTGATGACGCTTCCTTCTTTCCCTTTTTCACATGGAAACTAAATTATATGGAGTGCGATGATTGACGAGGACAGGTAGTCATTTTCCAGTGGACGCTCTTCTGTTCCTCTCGCTAGACAGCACTGATAGGTCTTCACTTCTCCCTGCTCTGGGCTTGAAAACTTGAGCTTTACCTTCTGACAGTCGGACAAAAACTCAACCTGTAAGGAAAAAGCACACACTTATCAAGAGCAATACTAACAATAGCTTCTGCCATCTACTGGTATTGTTGTAAAGCACTAAAGCATCACATTAGTCACCGGTGTACACTGCCATATTTATGGTCTTTACTGCTTCCAATCGATCCACACACTGCCATTTTCCATCTAAAAATCAATATCCCAATTGTATTTGTTTTTTTTCCCTCACTAACCTTGGTTAATTCCATTGATAAAAATGAAACCTCCCAAATATCATTCATCTCAAAATGTCATGTCGGAGGTAGAAAGTGTACTGTGTCAATATAACTCTGTAGCATTTAGTCAAGCACAGCCATTGGTTTTATCGAACGAATGGCATTTCAAGGACCGTATTGCAAAACATAAAGCATGTGACAAACAAAGCGGGATGAGGCTACTAATTTAGCATTTTAACTAAGGGTTGCACTATCTATATCTAACTCAGAAATAGGTGTTGCATAAACAATTTAACAATATAAACACAGTTTTATATGAATATATATATATATATGTGTGTGTGTGTGTGTGTGTATGTGTGTGTGTGTGTGTAGGGTTAGGGTTGCTAAGCTATTGTTTCTCTGCAGCGCACATAAACACATTGAAGCTCCTGTAGTTTTTACTTACTGATTTTAATGCAGTGGATCAACAAAACCACGCGTGCAAGTCTGCTGTGGAGAGACTGTACTTTGTCATCTCGGCTGATCTAAAATGAGTGAATACACTTTCAAACACATGACACAAACTGTGCGGTTACATGCGGCATCAATACAAATAGACTTCTCCAGATCTGTTTTAGGGATGTTTGAGAATCGAATCAAGACGACTCAGTGTTAGTTCCCGGGTTTACATGAATTTTGAAAAACGGTTTTAAAGCAGAACTCAATCACTTCAGCGACAGAGCTCCTCCTGCAGGTTTCTTGTGAAAATACACTCCCAGTATAAAGACGCCAAAAGCTTTTTTTTTTCCTTCTTTTTTTGCCCTTCCTTTTTATTAAATTTCGGAAGTACAATCACATATAAAATATTTCATGTCACCAAATATAAAACAGAGAGCCAAGGTTTCTCAGGAGTCTTTGTGCCGGCATCAGGAAAGCAGCAAGGCTGGTTTTCTGCACGGAGACAGCAGGGGGAGACGGCAGGGGTTACAAACAGCCCAAAAGTACATTTGCAATCCCCACATGGACTTACAAAGATATTTAATAAGGTAAAAATGTTAATAAGGTAAAAATGTTACTTAGTTCTACTTTAAATTGGACTGACATGCGTGTAAACGTAGTGACACAGGAGGGCTGAGTGTTACAGAATGAGGAAGGACAAGGTTAGCTGGCATCTGCTAGCGCTCAGCCAGACGCCGGACACATCCAGGCGGGAGGTAGACTCCACTGCTCTTACTCAGCATGACTGGCATGATTGGATTTGAATGGTCCAAAGCAGATGTAGAGAGCATGAATAATATGAAAATCTGTGGGTGAAATTTATAATTGGTTTCTGAATTTGAAACATGAACATCCAAATTCATTACTTTTGTTGCGGTATCCACCAAACCAAGCATTAAAGGCTTTGGTTATATGTAGTTTAAAAAGTCTCTTAGCATTTATTTTTCTCCTAAATTTCAACCTATCTGCATATGCACTATTATTCAGGCAGCTTCTTTTGAGACAATTATCTCTTCATGTTTTTATTTTTACTCTGTGTACAGTTATGCTGGTGCCTAGCCACAATAAATGAAAAGGAATTTATTAAAAACCATCCCAATATGACAAAAGCCAAATTCCTTTTACAGTAAAAGTAGTGGACAATACACTTAGATACTGACTAGTTTTGTTGTGTACTATCAAGTGCGCTGTTTTGCAAGAACTGACGCTGATTTTGTTCAAATACATAATTGACTCCTACAGTGTAACAGTCCACCAAGTACACTTCAGTGCGACGCCTCTATGAGTAAGATATTTCTGCGCTTGATTATAGTCTTAAGTCATATATTTTATTCAATAGAATGGTTTAGCTATCAGTAATTTGACATACTCTAACACATTATAATTCCTCCATAACAAAATGTGAAGCATACAGAACAAGGCAGCATAATTTGTTTTTTGTTTGTGGAAACATTAGGAGATGACATGAAGAAAGTGTGGGTGTGAGCATGTCCCCCTGTGCACTGCTTTTTGCTTTATTTGTCATTAGATCACTATTTAGTTTCATCTCTTGCCCCTGTCAGCCGAGGAGGAGTCTGGATCTGGTCTGCGTTCATATACCATAGCAACAGCAACTCTGTCTTCCTCTGTGCCGACGTTCATCACGTGATGTGGAAGCGGAGGATGATTATTCACAAACTATTTCCTGGAACATGGACAAGCTTTTCACACGTTCTGTTCATTCTTTGCAGAGCGTGATGAGGCCCAGTGTGTTCTGTGTAAAACAGATTCTTCATGTTACACTACAGCCTTGTGTTTCTATTAAATATACACTGATCTGCTGTATATGCCACATGCCAGTGCGCTGTAAAAAACGGCCTCTTTTATTGGCAAAAAAGGATGGTTTTGAACAATAAGTACTTTGCCGACATATTTTCACTGCATATGTGGGTGATTCTCTTAATACTGGCGTGGTGCTGGATGTGAAGTATAGAAGAACTGTGCAGATGGTTTGGCACCAGTGTTGCTCTGAAGCCTCCCTCCTCCTTCACAGCTAATGCTTTATGTTGTTACACAAGATGCAATAGTTTGTGGAGTTTGCCGTGAAATGCTGCTATGAAATTAAATTATATTTGCAATTGAAGCAAACAGCGGACTTTGCAGTTTTGTATGAAAATAGCATAACAACTAGATTTTCTACTACACTTTGTTGTTAATCGGCTATTTAAAGTAGACGTGGTGTTGCTTTATTGTAGTCAGTCTATCCCTGTATGTTAGATCAGTGCACACTTTAGTCAAGTAACTCTGTAGCAGTAGTAAAAACACAGTTTAAAAGTTTAATTATTATAGTATGTTAATAATACATAATAATGCCTTACAGTTGTAATGCACTTTGCAGGTTCATGGAAGCCTCTCAGAACACTACACTGGTGTCATTATTCATTCACTCCATACTCAACTTTCCACTTCCATATCTATATTTAAGTTGGGGCTTCAGTTTGTTGAGCACCTATGGCCTGATTTGTCTTCCTTGTTACATTAATGTCATTTGCATAGACCTACATGGAATGAGGCATTATGCAACTTTTTTGTGTTGAAATAGTTTGTTTTAAATGAGCAGAGTTAAATGATTGTTTAGTTTTTTATCAATTTGATTTTTGGAGAAATGGTATTTATAAAGTCATCATTGATAATAACATCATTGAAATAAGAATTACAATACTGTTAGAGCATCCAACCACTGTTGAAAGAACAAGTTTCCATTTTGGTTTGGCAGAGGCAGAGTGATGTGCAGAAGGAGGAGATGTCCAGGTCTCCACTCTTATTACTGCTGTACCAGGTGCACCATGTACGTTATTGGGTTGAGGGTCCATCATCTGCTTGTCTCATGAAAATGTCATGGCTTTGCCTGGAATGTTCCACAGTGGAGTACAAATATTGTATATCCATCTTTCATTTATTACATTCCAGGTATTTTTAAATTCTTGGTTTGGTGGAGTTTCCTGCTTGTTTTAGGCCATTTTGTTGAACATTCCAAACAAAACAATGACATCTCTGAGGAGAATAGAAGGTTCGGACTCTCCGCTAAAAACGTATAGTGCCCTTTCAGCCGACCAAGAAAAAATCTGCACAGTACAACACTTTGTTCCACTTGAATCCTCAATGCTCTGTGTACTTACTCTGGCTGTTGTTTGGTTGTGAGCAAATCCTCTATTGCCTGGAGCTGCGCTGGAGAGAGCTGTCTGCTGCTCATGTAAATGAGCTTTAAAAGAGATGTACCATGGTGACTTAAATGAATAAGCAATTACACTGGTCCTGTGGATGGAGGAGATATGACACAAAGAGTCACACAGACGTGCACTCATAATTTAAGACATCAAGACAAAGCATACGTCAAGTGTTTTAATGAACAATGAGTGCACCAGTGTTCATGATGTCCTCACAGGAGAATGTATTGGATTTCTGGATTTGCCCTTTGTTTTTGTTTTTGTAAATACATAAGCCTCATTGAAACTAGAACACATCTATTGGATTTTGTAATGCTTTCTTTGCCTTATATTTTTGCACTGATGAATGTTGCAGTCTGCAGATAATGACAAAAAGGTAATAATCACTTCATTTGTGATGTAAAATACTGCATTATGTTGTTTTCTGATGACCACACTCTAGCACAGCATTATTCCTCCTTCCTTCCATCTCCACCGCTCTGTACACAACATATATCCACGGATTAACCCTGTCCTCTCACTTCGATATTACTCTGAGATGAAACCTGTTGTAGCCGCTCCACCAGACTGCAATGACAATCTCACAGAGTCAACAGAAAGCCCATTACCGCAACACGCAGGGAGATAACAACACTCGATAGGAGCTTTAGGAAGAGGAGAGGTGCCTTCTTTCCTTCTAAGTGATGACCAGGGCATGGCTTCAGGCTGCCCAAGGGCTAATAAAACCAGGGTGACCTTCTGTAAGATCACCGATGTCCAGCATTGATAATAAAAGCTCCATCAAAACAGTTCCTCTGTTTGGTACCAGGAATGGATGAAAACGCTCATTGTTGGAGCTAGATAGTTTAACACAGCAAAGGAGCATTTTGAAAGGGCCCCCAAAGACCTCCGAGATGTTCTCACTGATATTTAATGGAGAGATTTGGAGCTCAGGCTTAAACAGTGCCTCAGGGTAACATCTTCCAAACGTTTATTAGAGCAGCCCGACATACATAAAAGCAGAAATTCTCACCTGGAGAGTCACAAAGAAGTGCAGTGCATAACAAATCCCAGAGCAGAGATGGTAAGTGGAGGTTAAAAACAGGTGACAAGCTGACTGATACACACTCAGCGCACTCGGCAATTGTGCTTTGTGGTTAAGTACCCGCTGTGTCAAGAGCATAGTGAAAAAAAGTACATAAAACAGGCATTTTAAGAACCAAACAAATTGTATTGAATTAATAGTGGTCACATCAGACCAAGAGCCCAGCACAAAATGTATTCAGAGTTAAATGGCCGGAGTATAGATCTCTGTGTGAGGTCAACACAAACAACTAAGTATTATTCTTGCATTTACTAACATCATTAAAACATCATTATTTTTACCTTTTTAATGGCTGAAAGTAAAATCTATCACATGATGAACTCACATCACACATTTTTTATCAATAATTCTTGCCGAACACTAACAGAACAGCGTTTCTTGGGAGCTGTGCTTTTGCAGCTGTATCTGAATATCGCGACAGGCTTCATTACCAGAGAAGATGGCGTGTGAGTAATCTCCACACTTAACCCTCCAGAGACCTCCGGTCACTGAGCAGTGCCACATCTTCACGACTGACTGCATTCATAGACATCATATAAAGCCCTCTCGTTTGGAAACACAGATCCTTCAGAGTTCAGCTTGAGTGGTGAGCTGGTGCCCTGGCCCGGTCAGCTAATTCCCATGTCACAATCTTTCATTTACCCCTGTGGCCTGCAACTTATCCAACCAACCCGAACGTAAAGCTCTGTAACTTATAAATGTCCTCTGGTTCTCCCACATGCAGAAAAATAAGACTTTACGACCTCTAAGTGGGAGTAATCAATCATTGACATCAAGGGTACAATGAAATGAGTGAAAATTAATGAAAAAGACAAACATTAAAATCCAAAATAATAAAAATAATTATTCATTGCCTGGCCATGTTTAAAAGGAAGGCTATTGCATTTATTTCACATCAAATCTGCAGGGAGGTTATTGCACAGGGGAGTTAATCTTTAAGTAAACGGTAACACATATTCAAGTTCATACATCTACAGTCCAATCAACTCCACAGGTTGGTTGTTTCTCATGCACTCGGACAAAGTGAGAATTCCTGCTGAGTACGCCCTGCATGTAAATTACTGTTAGTTTTGTTCTGGCAGAGTGTGGAGTTAACACACAGATGCAGCAAATGCAGGTACACACAGTTCAAACTGTGTGATGATATGAAATTGTAATACAACAACAGTCAACAAGAGTAATTCGTTTGATTAGTATGAGTAAGATTGGGGAACAACCGACTGATACAACTTTAATAAAAGCAGTTGGACCATCAGAGGCAGAAATTCTGGTGCTATCAGTTGTGATGACAATGGAAGCAGCTGTTGCATTTACTATCCAGTAGCGCAAGGATTTGTTGAGTCAGTTTTTCTTACATACTTTTACTTTTTGAATACTTCCGCACCAAAGACAAAGATAGGTCTTCAGTGCTTACATACATAACCCATATAGCTGCTGTGGCAGATAAATAGATAATAGTTGCTATGGTTGATACCAATGTTTTTTTTTTTATGTATAGCAAGGCCCACAAATTGTAAGGAACTTCACAAATTACACTTTTGTAAAAAATAACTACAAAATGTATCTAGGATACAGCTGAACGATTTAATGACTAATTGTGATTTTTGGTTTGCGATTAGATCCAGAGTTTCAGAGTTCACATCTTAAACACGTTCAGTGGGATTGACAACAAGATTAATATGTGAAATGACAAATTGTATGTTTGTAAACTGCAGGGTTTATTATTTGTATGTGTATGAAATTATACTACTTAAAACATTGCAGTTTCACAATTTGCTAATTGCATCCATTCAAAGTTTTTTGATTTGATTGTGATTAATCTTGCACCCCTAGTCTAGGATGTCATAATTTGTTGGATTTGATTAATAATTGTGTGACCATACGGCCATCTCTTCAGCTTGATTGCGCATCTATTTCCATTTTTCCAATTCACCAATTTTAAAAGACACTTGAAGAAAAGCAAAGAGACTGTTGCAGCTGTTCAATAATAGCCCCGAGTTTAGAATATGGGAAGGTAAGGTTAGACTTTCTAATTTACTGCTGATTATGTTATACCTGTATTTATATAAAGTCCACCTTTCACTCTCACTTTCCCTCAGTTCTGCCTTCAAGGATGAGACCCGGAGTGCACCTCTTGCGTCCTCTCGCCTCTTCTCGCTGCTGGAAAGTTGAAGACACTCTTCTTGTCTTTACCTTTTCTTCAAATCTTGCTTGCGCTCTTGAATGAATAATGTAGTGTCGGCCTTTTTAGAAGCGGGGTGGTAGCAAGGACGTGGTGCTAGAGAGGACAAACTCACGGACCCTCTGTGTACGTGCCTGTCTGTCCGCTCGCCTCTGCTGTTCTGTCGGAGTGGCCACAGATTCACCGTGTCAGGAGAGGTGACGGAAACAGATGAGCACACTTTTAAGTTTGAGGCATGCTGTCAATTTGATTTATTATACCACAGCCTGACAGTTTCCCTTTTCTGCAAAGATGTGGAAATGTTTAGGATGTGGAAAGAATGGCTGAAAGTTAAGAAAGTATAACTATAAGAGATCGACCAAAATGGGTTCATGGGTTAGTCAATACCGATTGTTTAGAATCCAGAGAAATCAATGGCCAATAAGCTCGGCTGACATTTATGGGCTGACAATTTTCCCCAAATTATGTAATTTCCAATTAACTTGGAACCACAACCCTATTTCCCAAAATCAGTTTTGTGCATTGACCCCTATTGTTCAAATGAAGCTTTATGTGTATCCTTTACCAGCAGGTCAGCAAAAACAAAATACTGAGTGTGCTGGAGATGTAAGAATGATAGTCGATGCACTAAAAAGTGCAAATATCAAGTCAAAATGTAATTAGTATATAAGTCAGTCTGTTTGTTGCACTCATGGACTTTTAGCAACAGCAAAGCTATAATTAAGTCGAACATTAACAAGATTGACTTTTAATGTACTGTTTAACACAAAATTTGTCAAATGTATTCCTCCAAAGTTTTAACTCTTTTCCAAACCACATGCTTTTACCGACAGAGGATTGGCTTCATACCTTTCTTTCAAACGGATCATGGACGATTTGAAGCACTTTTATTATGCACAGCCCTAAAAGGAATATTGGTTAGAACACATTTTTAATCCTGACATGTATTCACCTTATTCTGCCCCGCCCACTTTTGCTGTTTTTTGCCACAGATATGCACTTTTGTTGTAAACGCACTTCCGTTTGACGAGAACTCCGTTAAAGCTAATGACGAATGAGGGAAAAGTCTCGCCGCTAAAATGTTACATAAAGTAGATTGATTTGTGTAAAAAACACGAGCAACAACAAGTCAGCAACGCTTCGACTTCCTGGGCGGCCTGAAAACGGCTTTTTAGTCCGTGTAGAACTTTATTTTCTGTTGAGCTCGTCTGCTCCATGTAAACTAATACAACGGAAACAAGACGGCAGCGCCTACGGCAACTTCCAGAATAAGGTGAATATAGTGTAAGAAAATCATAATGTTTGATATGGGAAAAATACTAAATCCATAACTAAACTGAGAGAAGAATGTTGCAGATTTAAATGTACACTACACCACCACTTGGAATTCACACTTGGAAAGGGCATTTGAGGTAAGAATCCTTTGTGGATGATTGGTTGTGTGGACCTCCTCTAAAATAGAGTTAAGTTGACAGGAACCACAACAACAACTGCAAGATTTCACCTCGTTTGACTGAAAGGTTTTTAAAATGTATTGCTTCACCTTCCGTCCATGTAAATCTTTATGTCACGCTTCAATAAACTGCATGATTTAGGTACTGCATGAACGTTTCCATTGCATTGTGCGGACACTTGAGTTATGTGCAGATTCATTAGATGCTACAGAATGTGTTGTATCTGGGCTCAAATCTAAGTAGAGCATGAGCATATTGTAAAGAGACGTTCATCCTTATATCTTATTCCTAACTCCTGATACTCTTTAATTGTACATGTCTCCTGTCTTTATGCGAGTAAAACAAATATTAAAATGAGCAATTTAGTATTTTAGGTGACCAGAAGTCCTCTTTTTCCTCAGACACCACTAAACCAAAACCACGTCAAGCTACACCAGAGACGTAAAAGCTGCTCCTACAGCGCGAGTCTGTGCATCTAAACGATGTTTAAACACCAAACTGTTTTATACTGCTTACTTCTTAAATATTCGTTGAATGAAGTAGGTTTAAAAACTTTTCAACAGTTGATCAAAGTCACATACTTTACACAGAGCAATAAGAGGCATTGGCTGCAGTGTTTGTGTTAATCATGTTGCTTACCTTCAAAGTTTTGGCTGTTGCCCGTTGTGCTTTCTCCTGTCTTGAGTTGTCCTTGGGAAAATGAGGTTTGACGTCGTAAACCATGTTATATTGTTCCAATTTGACGATTAACTGGCCCTAGTCCACTGTGAATCATTCCTCTGGGTCCTGGACGTGCTCAAGATGCGATGCTCCTTGTTTTCGTCACTCACATGTTTTTAGTGAACATATTTTGAAAGGGTAGTTTATTTTGAAAGGGAAGTTTATTTTGACACCACCTACATTTTCCCATATTTCTCCCCTCCTGCGGGTCCTGGAGACCCGTCATCGACGCTGAAAACTAGTTGAGAACTCCAACCTAATTTCCGCGATGCATAGCATAATTACACCCGTCGGACGTGCGTATGACATCGCTGGTGTAGATTGTCCGATTATTATTATTATTATTAAAAGTGATTCCTGCGCGTATGCTGCACTTACACGCTGTTACTGCTTTGGTGTAAAGTGAGGGTAAGCATGTCACCACACACTTACACACAGCTAAAAACACTACTGTCACACTTGCCTTACATTTTTTTTAACATAATATTCCGCAATTACTCTGTTTTGTATTCTGCTCCCAGATCCCCAGTGAGCAGTTCTCACACAACATTTAAATTCAGGCTGCAGAGATTTGCTGAAGTTCAAGAGCATTAGTTGGAGCTGGCACTGATGAGCGATACTGCTCGCCCTGCAGTTGTTGTCCCAAATTATTCCCCAAAGTGTTAAATGGGTTTGATTACAGGCTTTTTTTTCATTCCTACAAGCTCATGTCCAACCTCAAATAGCACTTCTAGCTTAAAGCGCTAATATCTCTCTAAAAATCCTTGTATAGATTAGCATTCCTGATTGTTGTACTGAAAAGATGACAGCTAAATTGATCTTAGAGGAAGCGTGTCAAGTCATTGGTGGTAAGAGAAATGTTTGTTCGTGTGGTATGTGTCGGTTCAGCAAAACAACTTCTAGAGCTTATCCAACTTATCTCGACAACACCAAATTGCAGGCAAATGCTCGTAAAGGTCAACTCGGAAGTGAAGTACTTATTGCTGTAAAGGGGTAAACACAGACAAAGACGTCAAATACTGCGCTCTTAAAGGCTGTTGAGAGTGTGAAGTGGTCCACAGGCTCAAGGGCACCAGCTGTTTTGTAGTTTTTTTCACCCTGAGCTTCCTTCTGTGACATGTGCTGTGAAGTGACTTAGAGTGACAGGAAGTCCCCAGTCATTCCAAACACCTCAATCTAATGGAAAGTGGTGAACCGGGAATTCTGCAGCGATCCAGAAACCACAGCGAGTCGGAATTTGCCACCTCTGAGAACAGTGGGGTAAATCCATTCTCTTTATCTATTTTCCATACGCAGTCATAAATGTTTCTTTCAGTTGTCAGCCAAGCGTCATTCAGGTTTATTTATTGATCAATCTTTAGTCATAGACTCTGTTCATTGTGTTCTATTATTGAAACAAGTATAGTCTTCTTTCACACTTTTCAAAGCGTTTCTTTCATGTAAACTACTTGTGATTGCATTATTGTGTTTTCTTATGAGCTGTTCCATTCTCCTTGCCATCACTGCCGCCTACAAGAATGTAATTGTCGGTTTGGTCCAATCACACCAACAAAATTAAGCTCTTTATGTCTTTCCTTTGAAAACCTCTATCAGGAGAAACATTAAGAGCAGCACAAACAGATAAAGTAAATAACACAGATTAGCTCATCATCACAGTGATATAGGATATAAATAAGCGGCAAGTGAACAAGTTGATCCTCGGATGCAAAATGGACACACAGTTTGAGCAAGATTTGAACAACAAGTTTGACAAGTCTGAGTCAGTCTGCATATCAAAATCTGCAGCTCTGTTGGGTTGTTTGAGGTCTAAGAATGAACCGTGGTGAACCAGAGACAGGTGATGCAAGGCAGCCCATGTAGTCTCAACTTGTAAATGCTGGGTATGAATTAAACGTCTTGGAATAGAAAATATCCCTCTTATATTTGATGTAAATTACACATTTTGTAGTTTAGGGGAAGGGCTTAATTTGTAAAGCAGTAGTTACAGAAAGTTTAAGAATTCTTTTGGACTGGTGTCATGAGCTTGAGGAACAGGACAAAAGTGTCCAGATCCCTTCCCCAGACTCCATTAAACATTTTTTCAGGGTTAAGTATCTATTTTGCCCCAGTACAAATATATCGTTCATGCCAGACATGTGACCAGACATGCGTAGGGTTGCCAACAGTCTCTCCAAAGCGGGATATAGCAGTTTGCATGCTTTAGAAAGTATTTTGAGATTCGGATCCGTCCCCTGTGGCTTTGATCTTGTCTGTGGCCCTTCATTTAGTTGATTTGCTCCTCCTTCCTATCATTCAATCAACAATAGATGCTCGGACTGAAATGCGGGACAGTAGTTGTCCCTATAGGGAGAAATCAAAACCAGCCAAATAGCGGGATGTCCCGCCTAAACTGGGACGGTTGGAAACCATACCTGTACCTTGATTCCGGTTGCTAATATAAACAAATTTAAACGCCAAAGAAAATCTGTATAAACTGCTCAAATATCAAAACAGTCCTAATCTTTACTGTCAGCTGTGGTTCTGAAAACCAAAACCTTTCAAGTAACATTTGTGACCCAGTTTTGCATAAATAAAAAAAAGTATAAAAAGTAAACAATTGAGGAATCATACTTTTGTTCTTTTCAGCCCGTTGTTGCTAGTGTTTTTCATGCACTTGAAATAGTATGGAATTTCAATAAAAAAAAAAGAAAAGAAAGTTTTCATTCCTATATTGATGTCCCTTTTATCTTGTCACGTCATTGCGAACATCACCTACCAGATTTCAATCTCCAGTCTGTTCCAATAACTTTGATTCAATAATGCCCTCTCAACCCCTTTCCCATTGCTTTCCAATCAAAAGCTATTTCATGCTTGTGAAATACACTTTTCTGAATGAGCGCCCACAGCCCTCTGCGATGACAAAACACTCCTGCGTTTGACCGCTTTCAAAGTGACAGGAGGGGTTAGCGGTGGGGATGATGAATTGAGCTGCGCCGTTGAAGTGCACTCCAGTGAGCTGTCCTATTTAAATGACAAGACGCCTTTGCCTCCATATGACTAAGTTCTTATGGCTCCACGCTGCAGGAGGAGGAGAAAAAGCTGCAGCAGAAACACGTGAAAATGTCTGCCGGAGATGACTTAGCCCTCATCCACCCTGGAGAGTAGAGCAGACCGTCCAACCTGCATGGCGTTGTATCTTCTTTTGAAATGTGTTGTTGGAGGCGTCGGAGTCTCAGGGGTCAGTGGGTGGCCACAAGGGAAGTGATGAGGAAACGCGGCGTAAATGCTACCGTTCAGTAATACATCATGTCCGTGTCAGAGCAGGCTGCATCTCTGACAGGACTGCACTTAAGGTCGACTCTGTCTCACTTTGTTTGTCTTGCTCTCCAGGCACATGCATCTGTCAAAGAGCTGGCATTTGGATGCGCTGTTACTGAAGGAAATCATTTGTAACATAAGAATAAGACTTTATCTTTTATGATTTAATATGTGCAATAAACAAGATAGTTCAACAAGTATAGGTCTGATGGATAAAATAAATGAAGGGTTTTTGGTGGCATATATCTTTATCTATATATCTATCTTAGCGTTAACTCATTAATCATAGAAAATTGACACATTCATCAGAAATTTACACAAATTAATCACACACCCTCTTTTAGATCACGCAGGAGGCTTTACCTGAGCGAAGGAGGAAGGTACAGGGGAAATGCTATAGTCACGCGGTTCATTTTACACATAAAATCCATAAATCCTCACGTTGACGTGAGCGTGGAGCTGCAGAGAGCGGTGCGGCGCAGAACAAACCAAACACGCGACAGAGATCACGTGTCGAGCCGCGTGTGCGCCATGACAAAACAAAACTTGCGTGTGAGTGCTAAAACAAGTAAACTGGATCAAACATGTCACCAAACTATTACAGAGCACTTATGACACCAGACCATCACCAACAGATCCATCTGTCTCCATGAATGTCAGTTACCTATGTAACTATAGTTCTATGAGTGTATGAAGGGCCCTTAATCCATTAAACCTGAGTTTGGTCATGAAGCCTAGATTTACCTGAAACTGTCTCAAAATGAAATGTGTAGACTTTAATTAAGTCTAGACATGTGAATTAATAAAATGATTTAATTTTCAGAATAATCTGCAAAAATACTTTAAAATAGACATGTAAACTATGACACTTGAAAAAGCGTGTGATGCGATTAATCGTGATTAATCACAGTTCCAAAGTGTGAATAATCAGATTAATTTTTTTAATCGTTTGACAGCACTAATATATGTGTGTCTGTGTGTGTGTGTGTGTGTGTGTGTGTGTGTTTGTATATAGTATAAAAATCCAAATGTATTTGATGTGCTAAAAGTGTACTAAGTGCATTTCCTTATATCCGAATGTGTCTTTAATTGATGCATGCTTAACTGAATAATCCACTCTTTTAATTGTGCCTGCCTTATGTAATGCCATTATGAGGTTAGTGTTTAACTCCCAGTAGGTGGTCTTATTCTGTGTTACTCGTATAGACTCACTGACAGTGGGCAGATGTTCTTTTATTGGACCACTTACACAGACTTGCACTTTCTGCATGTGTCCCACGTTGTACACTTTCAGCTCACTTTTCCTCATGTCCCACTTTAATTCCACAAATATGAATTATTTCTAGCTCAAGTTGAAGTCTGTGGACATTATATGCAGATTACATTTTCAATTATTGAGTGTACGGTACCAATTTATCCACATTTGATTCTTATGTTAAACCAGAGCCACAGGGAGAAGATTATACATTATCTAAAAATGAGTTTGAATGTAGCAGAAATGACAGTGTTGTTGGTTATATCCGTGCACAGTCAGGAGGCGTCTCCACAGACACGGCCTTGGTGAGGTTTATGGGCCACATATTTAATGAATGGCAGCCTGACCATTTGGGGCTGTTCTACTGTAAAGAGCTGATGATGGATTTACTGTAACACAGCTGATGGCTACATGATAAATACTTTATAAAACCTGAGGCCTGAGTGCTGTCTAAGCTTTAAGAATAGTACACAGAAAAGTTTTTTTTTTAATGTTTGAAATACTAAAGAAAAAAAACTTCATATTTCTGAAACATTATTTGAGACATGGTGGTAATGTTGATGTGATAATGGCATGGTGTAAAAAAAAATAAAAAATAAAATAAAAAATTGAATGCCTTAAAATGCATGAACGATAAATTAAATGCTGCTTCCTATAACAAAATATATACGAACAAGTTGATTATGTAATGATTTTAACTCAGTTCTGTTGCTCAATATAATGCCCCTCATATATAAATATATATATATATATATATATATATATATATATATATATATATATATATATATATATATATATATTTTTTTTTTTTTTAATATATATATGAATTATTCTATATATAAACACAGATATTTGTATTCCCACCTATACCTCTCTAGGGTGTCAATATAAAACGTCTAATCAAACCTTGTTAAATGCTAGAAAAACAAGCCTAAATAATAAATGCCAAGGTACTTAAGAGGCACTGCCTGATCCTCAAACTCCATAATAACTAAACCAACAGTACACAGATGCTGCTCAAGGGACCTGTTTATTGAATGATTAATAAAAGGCCAAAAGCAAAGTCCTTGGTAACTCTGTTTACAGAGTTTTAGTGAACGCACCCATGTGAAGCTCACTGCACCTGACACTTCCTTTGTTTGCTCCTCTATTAGCAACAAAGCAGATACACCCTTTTGCATTTAGAGCAGCCAAGTAAATTCTACTGCTTTGGAAAACTAAAACTACCTCGCATGTGCCTTTCATGTAGAACAGTCTGAATATTTAATCTTCAAATACAATAAAGGTAGCTTTCCTGGGGTTATTATTCCCAATCATTATAAGCTCTGATGTGCATTTCTTTCCACTTCTCTGGGCTTGGCGCTGACACAAACAAAACATCGGCTTTTTCACTGGTGACTAGATTTTTTAAACAGTCAAAATAATTTATACATAGTTAAAGCTTTTCTGTTGGAGAATCATCTGCAAATGGAACTGCTTTGCCTGGAATGTTCCACAGTATGGCATTAACTGTATCTGTCTTGCATTTCAACTGGACCTGGGGGCATTATCTGTTTGTCTCCATGGAGATTGATGAGTTTAATGACCTACTGTGAAACATTCCAGTTTTGATAGTAAAACTAGTATCAAAACTACAAGTAAAAAATCATATTAACAGGACAAAATGTGACTTATTAACAGTTTTAGAGCAATCTTGAACATCTTATCCGAACTAGTATAAGATCACATGGTAGCATAAAGAAAGTACAGTTATTTTGTGTGGTAAATTATAGTCTATTATCTAAAAAAAGAGTGTTTTTTTTCATTATTATTGTGGTATGGAAACTGCTATTGAGCCTAATCCTTAGTATCGACATTGGTCTACTTTGGCCAGGTCTACAGCACTGCTTATTTACATCTGTTTCTGTATTACTACTACCTCAACTCGTATAATACAAATCAAACAAAAACTGTTCCCATCTAAAAAAAAAATCTTTAAATATGTAAAAAAAAAAAAAGTTGTTTGTGCCTCGTTCTATGCAGCTGTTTTGTTCACATCTCCTCTGTATTTGCATTCTGCCTTTCCTGTCTGACGGATCGGGGCTCAGTATTGCATTTGCCACCTTCAGCACTTCCCTCTTTCTCTCCTTCACAGCGACTTGTGTTCATTGTGGTTTTATGGCGTCTTTCCCTGGAGTGGATCTATCGGTTCTGTGGTTGTGGTTTTCATTTGTGTTTCCCGTCATCCCATATAAGATGAGACTGTGCTGTGGTGTGTTGATGGTTGTCTCTGAAACTGCACGTTGCATATTGCTGCACTGTTATTATTGTGGGCTACATGGATTGTTTGGTGGCACTTGGCTCTGACCAGTGACCGCACTCACCATTTACCTGCCTCATGTTCTAGTGTCATTATCTTCCGTGGCATCCGGACTAATGACTTACCTTCTCTCACACATCTCAGGCCAAAGTCAAAAGAGCAAACTTTAGAAACAAACATGAGGTCATCTCTCATTTAGAACTGTCACCTCAGATTTACAGAGTTTACTGCACTGTTCACTGATTCTTTTTCTTTATATGATGTCAAGTATACTTTCTTTGCACAATTGTAAGAAAAGTGCATTGTTTTGTCCAGGCCCAGGTTTACAGGCATGCAAAGGGTGCATTGCAACCTCATCTAAAAATGTCCACACTCTCATTTTAAGCAAGTTTAGTTGTTGCACCCCATTAAAACTGAAATGCTCCCTCAATCAGTTTGCGCTGAACTTACCTGACATTGTTTTCTATCACTACCACCATTAAAAAGTGTATTGATATTCACTTTATTCCGGAAGTTTAAACTCTTTGCAGCAGTCCACATCACTTACCTAATGCCCTGAGCCTCCTAATTATTTACCGCAATGAGTTAGTGAGTGCTAACAACAACTAGCATGCTAACAACAGAGGCTTTTACAATAAATCAGTATTGGGGATAAACACATTTTACTTTACTGCATGAACAAAAATCTGGTACAGCCCCTTTAAGTAGATATAGTATACCTGTACTGCACAAAGACTTAGCTTGATAGGATTAATGCTTTGAGGATGTTTCTGTTTTTGGAAAATCAGCTCCCTTAAAATACACAAATTTTTTGCTTTTCTGTCAAGTTACTCATATTCAAACGCAGCATCCTGAGTCAATTAGAGCAATGCATTTTCCTGTCATTCACTGTGCACACGTAAACACAGAGACAGGAGCACCTCTGACATGGGAGCTCTGCCTTTGCGACTCCCACCTCTAAATGTCAGACAGCAACAGGAAGACAATAACACTCATATAAAAACTATAATGTGAATTATGAATGCCTCTTTACCACTCTGAAAATAGTTCTCCTCATTCCCTTACTGCCGGCTGCCTTCTGCCAGCTTGGCATTAAACTTTTATATGTGTTTTGAACTGTTAGGGAGTGCTCTCTTTAGCTGTCAACCTCTGCACTGCACCCCTCTAGATTTATCGGATATGTGACGTTCCGTATTTCTCAGCAGCCCTTGTTACCGGGGGCCTGGGTGGTGCGTATCGAAGTGGATTTTACACGCTTACAGTGGTGCCTAATGGTCTTAATGTGGGGTGCTTTTGATGGCCCCGAATCAGGAGTTAACACGGCTGCGGACCCCAGGCAAGGATAGAGAGATGCTTTGTACTGTTGTGTTGTGGCGGCGCGGGCATCGGGCTCTGAAGGAGAAGAGCCGGACACTCATTGGCATTCAGCCGCCGTGGCCCCAGCGCCGAAGCCTCCCAGCGCCTACCGTCCCCCAGCGCCTATCCAAGCCCAGTGTGCTGCTGTCTGCTGATAATAAACAGCCCCTCACTGGGCCACAGTCACAGGGCTACACCAACTAGTGTCTGTGCCAGGGCTTGGAGGAGATCTTTACTTTGTGTTCAGCGTCATGTTTCTCAAACAGCAACCAACACTGGCTCGCTTTGAAAGTGTGAATGTCACCGTAGAAGGGACAGGGCTCTGTATGTAAGCTTTTCAATGCATGAACCAAGCCTTTTCCTACTTTGAATATTGGAAAGTACTTTGTTACCAGTTCACAGGGAAATACTTGTTGCTGGAGAAATTTTTGTTGCCTGGCGGCCCATCATTATCATATGTTTTGGGACTGTCTCACTGTTTGCAAATACTGGACTGAAATTAGTAAAGCGCTACATGATATTTTCTGTGTGGGCATCCTGCTTACCATCAGAATTATTTATCTGGGTCTAAAACTCCTGCATCTGATAGAAAAATCTAAAAACATTGCACGTCATTTGTTTGAAATTCACTGTATTATAAGTCAGACGTTTTGCCAAGAATATTTAAATGGATTTTTGGATAGAATTCAAATTCACCAATCACTGTCAGAATATGCCCAAGAAGAAATGAAATAAAACTTCAACATCTTTTGTGCTGTCTACTTTGAGAAAAGCACAGTTTTTCTGAGTTCTGCCAAGTGCCAACTTTAACTTTCATATTCCTTAAAAGCCAAGATGTTTTTGAAACTTATCATAAAATCTCAGACTTTTTCTCACATCCTGTACTTGTGGTGTAATTTATTTGTTTCTTTGTCTAACTTATGTTTGGAAATCGTGTAATCAAATTTGTTTTTTACTGATCAGGTTTTGCATGCAACATATTCCACACCAAACACCATGAGCAACTCTTGTTCTCTTTCTTGCAGGTTTCCCTTTGTGTGAGAAGATCAGTGCTTTGGCTGTTCACATCCAGGGTCCTCTCCCGTAGGTTGGCCCCCACACCCTCTCCACCGCCCCTCCTCTGGGGCAGGGGCCGCCACAGAAGCATTGGATCGTTTCCAGGGAGGCTCCGATCCTGCAGCCACTTCAATCACGACTTCACCGCTGGGTAAAGTGCAGACCATACAATACACGTCTGTTGGTTTTTAAAACCAGGTCAATAGATTTAAGACATAATGCTTTCTATTTGGGGTTCTGTTGTTTTACGCTCATTTTGCTACGTCTTTGGGCATTCATGTGTCTCGTGGAGAATGGGTATTTTGTCCAGTCAAGCGTGCAGCATACTCAAATGAAGTTGCCCGAGGGTTCAGAAAAGATTATTTCGGAGTTGGTAATTTCTGAGTTTTTGTTGCGCGTTGGCTCCAGGTGCTGTGTCACACTCCACAACTACTTTTTAAAGAATTCTGTCATTTAGGCAAAGAAAGGTCCAAATTGTCAGGCTCGTCACATTAGTCACACTTCACTAATGTGCTCTACTTCTGCAGTTTTCTCTCATTTAACATGTAGGCTATGTTTTGTAATGAGGTTTGTAAGGGTACTTTCACTCAAATAGTTTTGTTTTAGGCCCAAATAAAGGGGGAATGTTGCATCAGTAAAGGCACATCTATGCCATATGAGAAAGAAGAAGTAAATGAACTAAAAGCAATTTTTGAAGTTGCGTCATGAATGCATAGCAGCAGAACTAGCATTTTGTAGCAGCATATTGGTGTAAATTAAACATTATATAGGATTAATTTAAATTATTTTTGTACCGTTATAATTACAAAAAAACGTCATATATAACTTGTACATTCATTCTACTCCACTAAACCCTAACCATCAGGTTCTTGCTCATTTATTTGCAAATAATAATAGTAGTTGTTACAATAGTATTTTTTACTAAAGTATCTTGTAAACCATAGAGTTTTACACTCACATTAGGTAATATTGATTCAAAATGTAATAAAATCACTGGATTGATAGTCATTTGATAATCTTTCCCATATGTAATATCTGTGGTTTAGTACATGATGCACCAACTTATTTATTACCTAATGAATTGCATTTTGAATTGTTACATAATGCTGCATTATTACAAAATATGGCTGTGCAGGGCTTTAGTGAAGTGATATATTAGTGAAGTACAGATTTAGTGAGGTACAAACAAAAAATTCTTCCACTTCTTTGGGCAAATGCATTTTTCTACTTATGTAACAAATTTTGTACTGTCTGTCACATCCATTTTTAGAACTTCTATTCATTTTGAGCCCTCCTGTCTGCAGCCTTGTTTAACACGCCTGGAATCACCTTTTCATCTGTTTACTGTGTCTTCTCCTTGCACATGAATCACTCACATGATCTAGTGACTCTTTTTTTGTTTCTGTTGCTGTTCTAGCCTGCGGTACATTTCGTCACCGCGTCCGCCCACTCCCCGCTCTTCTCGCTTAAATAAATGCATCCAGGGCTTTTTGTGCTGTGGCTGTCATTTAGGTGTATTTGACCCTTTGAGCCAATTCAATCACTGTCTACCCACAAGTAATATCCTCTGCCTGGCCTTATCGCAGACTCCAAATTACTCAGCTGCAGACTAGCGTCACATCACAAGAAAGCCCTGCGACATCAAGGCGGCTTAGAGAAGGTCATAAACACTTGCTGTACGACACAATCAGACTTATAGGACCAGACCCGTGTCCAAATTGTGGAAGTGTCAAGGGAAATTAGCCTCAAAGCTATAGCGCTAACTCCGCCAACTGTTGTGCCATAAGGGAACACAGTGTCTCGCCACAACTGCAGCATATAAACAGATCTGGTTTGAAGTTGCAGTCTGTCAAAGTGTTATCTCGCTCCAAGACATCTGGGAAGGGTTTACTATACTGTGGCAGCCAAAGATTGCGCCTCCATCACTTTTTCTGCTGCTCTTATCTGAAGGCTATGACTGGATTTTTATTGTTTTGATAAATGCCATGTTACTTCTGAAAGTTAAGCCAATAAAAATTTTTTATTCTCAACTGCTACTGATTCTTTGGGCCACTTTTATTAAAGATGGGATACCTGAGTTTTTTCTCTCGTAGAGTTTCTAGTAATAGCTGCACTTTGTGACAAAATCAGACTGCTGCACTACAAGCTGTCCGCATCGAATGATTGATTAGTAAGAACCCAGAGCTAAAAGCCATAAGCTATGATTGACTGGGCGTTGGCGGTCTGCCTCAGCTTCAAGCTGATCTTAAGATGCCCAAAAATTTGCCGAAGAGTTTGTGAGCTAGGAACTAGTTAGAGTTTCATCCTTTTGCAGTTTGTGTTTTGGGAGTGTTGGACTGTTTGGATATTGAACTGAGATTAACAAAGCACTGTGGATTGTTTTCGGCTTTGGCATTCCTCTTGATTTCAGAACTATGATGATGATGATGACTTTTAGAGCGCTTTTCCACCTAACAGGCACTCAAAGGGCTTTACAAACTGTTGAAACTACAGTTGCTGTTACAACATAACATATACAATTACATTTATAGACAATAAACAATAAACAGACAACATACTACAGTTGCGGTCACAACAAACACACAATAAACAAAACAATATATGGTAGACATACATAGCAGGTAGCTGTATTCTGTAAGTAATCCATACAAGATGCAAGTAACTATGTATCTGGGCCTGAGAACTCCTGTTATGAACACAATAAATGGATACATTTGGAGTATACATTTGGAGAATGCGTTTGATGGCAGGAGAGGAAGCCCATCACAAAAAAATGGATGACACAAACTGAACCAACAATTAAAGACTGGAAACAAATTATAACTGACATTCATAAAATAGAAAAGAAAAAAAATCACATTCACTGTCTCAATTCGAAAATTGACTTATTTAACTGACTTTAGTCTTTTTTTCTTTGGATGTCTGGTGCTATTATGTTTTCTTTTCTCTCTGTAGAATGTTTTGTGTTTTATGTTTTGTTTTACAAATTCTAAATTGGCAGAAATGGAGCATTAGGTAAAAGTACAGTTCAATCCCATTCAGGGTCTTTGTGAAGTTTGATTTGGTTGTCACAGAGTAGTGGGCATAGAGATCATTTGTTATTCACTTGACCTGTTTTTCTGGTCATAATGTTATGGCTGATTGGTGGTAGTATTTGTTACGTATTCTTTCTGTGTACTTTATTGATAAGTTTATGGCGTCTGTGTTCATTTCACATTCAACAACATAACACAAATAGATGTCTGCAACGTGTTTCCCCCAGTGTCAACTCCTCTTCTCCATTGCTTTCAACTCTCCCTTAAGCTCTGTTTTGTATGCATCACCATAACATCTGAATAATAATAGTTAATGTAATGATTACATGCTTCATTGCAAGAGCATACACACATCAAATACTGGTCACGGCTTTCATAGAGTAAACAAATATGAAGTCAGCTAATAAAATCTTCTTGTCAGTCAATAAAAGCACAGCATCTGCCTTTTATGGCTTTTTATAAAACATTACATCGGTTTGATTTGACAACAATAACAGCAGTTAGTTACAAGCAAAGGTTTGGTGTCAAAACAGTTATTCATTAAAGGACAATAAACTTTGGTAACTTAATAACATAGTATAATCAGTGAGTGTTGTGAGTGCTGAAACGAATCACAAGGTGGTTTGAAAGTTGGTGCTGTCAAAGAATTGAACCACCAACCCCCACCAAGCCCTTTGATGAGTTAAAACTACACAAAAAATAAAGCCTATACTGTATCATTTTTTTGTATCTGTAGCGTTCGATTTTTTTGCTGTTTGCTGAAAGATACTTTAACTGCAGATTGAAAAAAGAAACCATGACAAATAAGTCTGTGAACGCATGTGTTTTATTACCCATACTTAAAATGGCATTGATCTTGTGCAGCTCTGTTCACCCGGCGCAGCCCACTGAATTACACAGAAGTGCATCAGTCAGCTGTGTCACCCTCTGCGGATGTACTACTATGAGTGACTGCGGATAAGTACTTCACATTACCGCACTTCAAACAATGGGAAGTCCCCCTTTAACATCCTGCCTGTGTCTCTGAGCTCCACTAATCTGTGTTCAAGACAGCTTACCCCTCTGCCCACCCCAAACGTCCCAAAGAGCCCGCAGTGTCAGAAAGCCTCTTCATGTTCCACATCACGTCCACTGACTTCTCTGCTACGGCTCTTTCTAATCTCATTCGTCTCCAGTTGTTCTGCGTTTTGTGTCGACTTGAGTTATAAGCGTGTCTGGAGAAGTGGGTAATTACTCTGTAACATTACCCAAGTAACTTTGGGAAGAAACTGAACTTCAGAGTAGTTAATAAAAGGGAACTAGCAAGCTCCTGGGCATGTAAAACTCTGAAGTGTGAAGAATCAGGGTGAATTTGTACTCCAAACCCACAAATGAAAAAAAAAAACTATATTCACAGCATTTTAATAGGCTTTGTTTTTTTTTTTTTCATTATTTATTATATTTATTACATTTTTTTGTGATATGTGCGTTAGCTTTGAAATGGGAAGACCCAACAAATGCTCAATTTACTGTCTGCCAGACCATTCCTCCAACAGCAGCTTTACTTCTCCTTGTTTTTACCAAAGAAAATCTAGGCGGGATTTGAATTTTGATATTCCTCTGTGCAGAGCTTGTTCACACTAATAGTTAGAGTAAATCAGACATCAGAGGCCAAATTTACAGAGTCTTCACAAAGAGTCCAGTCATTTGTTTATTCACCTTATTCTGCCCCGCCCACTTTTGCCTCTTTTTATGTCTATGATCCACACTCTTGCAAAGGAACTTCTGGTTTGACGCTAACGGTGTTCGCGCAAATGGCAATCGATTGATTTGTCTATAATGTTTAATGCTTTTTAGTCTGTGTAGAACTTATTTTTTGTTGAGCTCGCCTGCTCCATGTAAACTACAACGGAAAAAGATGGCGGCGCCCACAGCAACTTCCAGAATAAGATGAATACGGCAAAGAGTTCAGTTTCAGCTTCAGTTCGAATTTTAATCAAGCGTTTTAGGGAAAATCAGCTAAAGATGAGAGGTTTTGCTGATCTATTCTCCTCTTGGGAATTTTCCCGCCTGGGGATGTCATCAGATTTGTTGTCTGAACTTTTTCACACTCTTAACAGCTTGCATTTTACTTGTCCAGAGGCTGCTTTTATGCATTAAAATGTGTATTGGTTATCTGAAGTATACATGAAGACAACACCGCATGAGATAGATGGCAGCAGAGAGTAACCTCCCCCCTTTTTACAATCTAAGGCTTTGGCATTGAGGTTTGTGACTGTGCTGAGAAATGGAGCTGACTGTAGTATTTGTTTTGGCGATGTGGATATATGCCTCAGTGTGTTCAGGAGTAAATAGCCCGTCATTTGTCTCTTAAAGCCCTATTGGACTGCATAGTTGGGTTGTGAGGTTGTTTATGTTTTTTCATCTGCATGTTATTCGAGGAAACGCGGATTTATGTGCAGAGACAGGCCTAGTCGTGACGTGTGGGTCAGGGCCATGGTAATAGATGGTGGTGGAGAGGTGCTGCTTTGCAAATATGGGACCTGCATGCAAATATATAGCATAGAGTCACGCAAGCCACCCCGCCTGCACTGTAAAAATTAAATCCACGTCAGCAGGCAGCCGTTCACATAAGATTAATAGGAGCTGACATTTGCTTGGTTGGAGACAGATGCTCTACATTCCCCTCTTCTGCATCTCTGGTCCAAATTGCATTTCATCTGCGTCTGAGGACATTTCCCTCAAGTAGCCGCCTTGCACACAGACAGACCTGCTCCCACCATTCATTTTAGGTTGGATATTATATGATATTGTTATTGGCCAGTGTGAGGGAGTGTTTGGATTGAAGCTGTTTTCGCTATACTGGAGGCAATTAAATGTTTTCACCCCAGTGGACAGATTGCAGTTAATGTTGTGTAGGCAGCTTATAATCACTGCCTGTAACTGGACAATATAAAGGATAGTGGGGTTGCTATAAAAATGCACTTAGTTCTGTGTGGTTAAACCAATTGACTTTGGAATTGAGCTTGTATACTGGTGTATGCTAAAGTTTAATTTGTGAGAATAGATTTTTAAGCAGCAGATGCTGAATGGAGCTAAACGAGCAGTCAAAGTCTTAAAATAATGGACACTGTGTTTTGGAACCATTACTTTAGATACTCCCACAAGCTTGATATTCATCAGAACTAATCATAAAACTTAATATTATAACTCAGTCTTCTTAAAACAGCCAAATAGACGATGGCTGAGTGGCTAGCACTCACAACTCACACCAAGAAGGTCGCAGGTTAGACTCTGGAGCTGGCTTGGGTGTTTCTGAGTTTTGTTTCTGCCTGTGTCTGGGTGGGTTTCCTCCATCAACCCAAAACATGCAAAACAGGGAACCCTCCAGGCACAGCAGTCCTGCCCAAGCTGAGCTCAAGATCTGGAGGTCCCCGAGCGCTGTACAGCAGCTGCTCTCTGCTCCCAACAGGTGGCCCCAGTGGCATTGAAGGATGGGTCAAATGCACAAAATGGATTGAATAAAGTATACCTTAACCTTCAATAAAATATGGCATATTAAATGTTTTTCTTGATGTGACTTGTTACCAGATAATTGTCTCCTGGCCAATACAAGGAAGGACAATATGGTTTATTTTTCCAGTTTAATTATCACATCCATAGAAAACAAATTAGATGGAACAAATGGAGTTACATTTGAAAGAAAATTTTAAACCTTGTCTTATTTTAAACAGAATCAAAGCAAGACGGTTTCAGTAAAGATTCCCCTTAATTGTGTTTAAAACCCAAACAAAATGGTATGTTTTACTGATATTAAAAGCCTCTACCTCACACAGAATTTCTCAATGTATTTGAGCACAATTTGTTTTGCTCCAGTACAGATAGATCTGTTGTAAAAACAGCCATTTGAGTCAAAATGAGGCTACAATGTGCTTAAAAGTGCTTTTCAGCAGTTCAACAGTTGGACCGCAGCAAATTGTTTAAAAACTAGTTGTTTCTCATGTTTTAAAGACGTCAAGTAGCCTATTGTGTCTTTAAGGAATGCACATGCAGTTCTCTTTTCATGCATGATACTATTTTAATAAGCAAGCTTCATGAGAAAAATGCTTTCCTTTTCAATACTGACTTGAAAAAAGGTGGAATAAATTAACTATTAATTTTACTCATGTATGATAGATGACCCACTGAATTATACTGCGCTGTCAATTAACTTTAAATTATAATATTATAGCTTGAGTTTTGGTTGATTTGATTTGACGGATGATTTCTATTATTTTACATAATGGCTTCAGAGCACACTGTGATTGGACGACATGGATGTGATTTTGACACATTTCGCACTTTACAAACACGTGTAATGTGCAGTGGAATAATGAGCGGCTTGTACTCTGTGGAACTGGGTTACAGAGATATCACTTATACATAAGCTTTGAGAGTCACAGCTTTTTAGCTCAGAGAGAATGAGGTGATCACGTATGCACAAGTGCGGTGAGAGCAGGGTGAAACAAAAAGTCAGAACATCAGGGTTATTATTAAACAATCTCATTTTTTTCTTTCTTTTCATTTGTGTTCTGCACCAAGTAGGTCAATCCAAGGTGCACTGAATACCCCCCAAAGTGAATGTGTTTCCATAGTTCAATTCAAGGTGAAAAGCATAGATTATGTAAATTGCACTGCACTGCAGGAAATATAAATGTATGTGATAATTAAAATGATTATGTAACTTTATATTTTTAACTATGAGGGAACTACAAATGGAGTTTTGGCAACAGATGGGACTCTTTGGAAATGTGTTTTTAGTTGTAAGGGAAATGAGAACATAAGGAAGAAACCAACACAGACACACTCCACTTACACGCCACACAGAAAGCTCCAAACCACATAGTTTCATATTGCTATTTTAAGATAATAGTTTGCAGCCGCAGTTGGCTTACCAAATAGACTATTTATGTCTGTGAAATGGCTAAAAATGTACAGGTCCTTTACCAAGGGGACTTCATGTGTGATTGTTTTGCTTTTCTTATGTTTAATCCAAATCATAAAACACTATAAAAGAGGTAATGCTAAAAGGCACAAAAGGGAAACTTACTTTGAGAATCAAACTTCAGACCTTCTTTCTATGAGGCTGAAGTGTGAACTACTACTTCTGCTACCGCGCCACCGTCTGTTGCTAGGCTTCAGCAACCAAACCCGTGCACGAGTACATGAGAACGTACAGCGCTGCTGTATCTTCAGTTGTTTTTATGAAAGTTGCGCTCCTTGGATATGAGCATTTGTCACTGAATTGCAGGACTTTCATTATGAATTTTCTAAAATGAATACATTTACATAGAAAATTACTCTGGCCCATTCCAGTACTTTTGACCCACTCTTAAAAAGCTGCACAATTCCACAGGAAAACTATGGTTCAAGTTTCTGTGTTCCAGTGGTCCAAAAAAACCCTTACATTATTATAGCTTATGTACTGTATGCAATAACTTTAGTCAAATAATAAAAAACATGAAAGTGCTCAAATCAGCCAAAATCCAATGAGGTTAATTTACGAACCCGGACAGTGTTATTCCATGTGTAAATTGTAAATCAATGTTTGAAAGTGAATTTTTGCTTTTGTTGTCATAGCTCTATATAGACAACATTAACACACAAAGCATAACACGCATTTATAACTGCAGAGGCTTAACGCAGGAGCATGTTCACACAAGTGGGTGGACAGTAGAGAGAAACTAAAGGGAAAAAAAGAACACAAGCACTATCAATATTTTAACTGTCAGTTATTAAACTTTATCCAAACGCAGGGCGCTGTCATGTTGGGTTGTCTAACTCTGATCCACTCGGGGTTCTGAAATGTTGATGAGTTTCCAAGTAGGATTTCTGAGACGTGAGACTGTTCCAGTGTGAATTTTATAAGTCGTAACTCAGAAAATCCTACCTCTGAGGACGACTGTAACGCCTCATTAGACAAACTTTATTGATCCACGGGGGAAATTACTTGGACACAGTAGCTCACACATTGCAATATATTAACCAGATCAAAAAATACATTTTAAATAATTAAAGGGGCAGAAATCGCAAGCATGTTTCAAATTGTAAAAATAAGTACAGTAAATACATATCTAAATATACCACGGCTAGGAGGAGGGATTATGAGATATAGTGCCAAGATGAAAATGGTGACTTTGACACAACTTTATGTAAACTCTGACATAAGTTTATTAATTTTTGTCGATGATGTAGGCGATTGTATGTGTAACGTGTGGGTATCGGTGGAGCTCCAGTGAATATAAGCCTGTTCAAACAAATTGTCATCTCCTCTCTGTGAAAGAAAAGGGATTTGTACTTGTCTGTAAATGCGCTGGCAGCTCAATTCCCTTCTATGTGCTGCGTGTGCATTGTGACTGAGAACTGCTGCATGCCACTATCATGTTACACCCATTAGCGCTATAGGGAAGTCATTGATCTTCAGTGTAGCGTTAGCACTTTTCTCTATCTTTGTGTAGACTGAATAGCTGCAGACGTCAGAAGATGTGTTTACTGTTATTGTTGCTCTTTCTGCATTCTGTGGATGTTCTCCAAAGGCTCTTATCACCTCTGGAGCTAATCTGGCAGAGCGTTAATTGCGTGGTTCAGGGCCACAGGCTCCTCTGGCTATAGTCCTGTTTCAGCGGCTCAGAATTGCCCTTCATTATAGGGGAGGTAATCCCTGCTTAGACCAGCGGAGGCAGGACTACATCCACACATTCATTAATCTCAACAGCGGCAGGAGCATTTGTGTATCAACCTTGAATTTGAATGTTTACATGTTTAAGTGTTCTATATACACATTGTTGTTTCATTTGTTGTCTTTAAGTGGCCCCAGAGAGCTTATTTAGAATATACTAAGGGTAAAGGGTATATGGCAAGGTGTGCCACAACACAGAAAAACATTTAAGCAGACACATAAATGGGATGGAGATGGTGGCGATACAAAGCTGAAAATGCCAGGAGAAAAGATAATGGGAATTTAACTTTCAGAACCAAAAGTCACTGCTCACTGTTGAGCTCCATTGAAAAGGTTGTATTAGGAACTGATTCAAGTCACATGGCAGAGCGTGGGTCTAAAACAGATCCGTTGTTGTCTGGCTCCATGCTAGTTTTTTATTCTCTTTCTCTTTTTTATTGTCTTGTGTCCGTACTTGTGTCCTTAAATGGGAGCTTGTTACAAGGGTGTTTCCTCATTTGTTTGATTGTTTGATTTCTGCATGTTTGATTAATCCTGTGTTGTCCTGCAAGTAAACCTCGGGTGCTCAGAATATTACTGTGTCCTATCCCAGCCCACATCCCTCTACTTAGTTGCGATTAAAAAAAAAAAATTAAGACTCTAAATGACACGTTTGGTTCTAAAGTGTCACTTAGGTGTAGCCACTTAAAAAAAAAAGTCATTACAAAGAGGCTTAACAGTTCTGCAGTTTTGAACAAGAAATCAGTGAACCTGTTTCTATGATCAAGCTGTTTTAAATCATGATTGTGGTTTACAATGAAAAAAGTGTTAAATAATTATCTAATTATGTCATAATTAAATATTAACTATCTGAAAAAAGCTAAATATGTCTCCTTTAAAGGACACACATTCTGCTACTTTGACTTTTTTGAACTTTTAATCATGTTCTAACAATGTTCCATCATCAAAAACATACCTGAAGTAGCATTCAGTTGCATTCACACTGTTTTGAGGACTGTTCATTAAAAAATCCTCCCCCCTTTCAGTGTCAAACACACTTCCTGCTGAAACTCCTGGATTTTCGGATATATTTTCAGATCATCTACGTCACTTATCCGAGAATCTTCCACTGTTTTAACTCCTCATCAGCAGACTTGTTCTGAGCATTTTCTGTCTAAACATGATAACTGCTGCTTCTAGCTTGATAATTGCCTTATAGAGATAATAAAACTGAGCACTTGGCGCCATCTTCTGGCTGGATGCACCAAGTAAGTGTCTTTGCACACTGCTAAGGAAAACATGAATTATTTAATAATAAAAAATAATTTTTATCAGGAAGAAAGTTGTGTTGTGCCGTTTCTGTCTGCCTCGTTGGAATGTTTGGCATTATGCACGGTATAAATCAGCATTCCTTTTTTTCTATGGACAAGGTTGTGAATATCGTCCTCCTGCACTTGTCCATGCTGTGCAGAACTTAGACTGGCTGAGTCATAAATTACACAGCGTTTGGCGAGCAACATCTCACCTTGACTTGCTCTGTTGTCTGATTGAATGCCTCAGCGCACGAGTGAAAGATCGCATGTAAATAACTGGCTGCAAAACAGGTAAATTGCCTCTCAGTTCAGTCTTCACATTGTCAGCAGAAATATGCGGCAATGCAATTTTCTCTGTTGCTGTGAAGGATGACGAGACACATCCGAGCATCAAACTGGAAATACAGATCATGATGGGGCGGAACTGTGGCTTTGAGAAGAGCAGAAGAAATGTTTGCATGTGCAGTGACAGCAGGAGTTATGTGGCCTTGTGAAATTGAACAAACAAGTTAATAAAATCTCCTGGCTATTCGTTACCCTGGAGTGTGCGCGAGTTGACAAGCGTGCTCTGAAATGTGTGACGCTGCTCGTTATTTGTGGAGGACCATTTAGACCTGCAGGCTTTAGGCTAAAAACACGTAGCCCCCTGCTGATGCTCAAATCTCAGGATTATTTGGACTTCAGAATGAATCCAGTCAGTCGGGCCCGGTTGTTGAGAGCAGAGGGCAGGTTGCGGTGATGGGGTGGAGGGGCAGACGGTGTGAGCCGCTGTGATTGAGAGGGCTGTCACTGCACCTGCGGTCACAGACTCACGCACTCCTCTGGGCATGAATAATGTACACAGTGGGCTTGAGTGATGGGTGGGGTAATAATAGCAGGCGGAGTGGCACAAGCACACACCCAGTGACAGTCAATGTCTTAACCACACATCAACGACACACTGACTGCACCCAGACCTCGAGATGTCGATATGCATTTGTTTCCAAGAGAGTAAATTAATTGAATTTTAAGATCCACATTAGTACATTCAGAATTATGTGCATCTTTATGTGCAACTTTAGAGTACTGATTTCCAAACTCTGGGTCTGAAACAGTGAGTGACGTGTCTTGTTCAAGGACACAGCAACAGGCACTACGTTTACGTGCACTGAGAACTCCGAGTGCGCTAAACAAAACAACCAAATTGAACTTTAGTGGGACATTCAGGGTCGTCTGGTAATTCAGAATTAGCACCTAAAGTTTGCAGCTGTAATTGCTAATAAAACAGTCATCAAACATGTAACCACATTTTTGGCAAACCCAGCGACAACTCAGTTACGTTTTTAGACACACTTGGAACTGCTTGGCTCACAAGTTATATTCTCTCTACGGCGCAAAAAACACAGAAGTAGTTTTTACTATCATTTTAATGCAGCAGATCAAAACAAAACCATGCGTGCCGAGGGACTGTAGTTTGTCATCTCCGTTCATTTAAAGCGAGTGATACGCGTCCAAACACAACGTTTTCCTGCCTGTTTGTTACCGCGCGCAGTTGAACGCCTCTCCCAGTCTGCTCTGTTTGGTGTTTGAGAGTTAAATCAAGACGCCTCAATCATTACATGCATTTTTTTTTATTGACATTTACCTAGTTTTCCTGGCCTGCATGTAAAAGTATTTTGTGCATGAGCGTATAAGGATCAATTTGCTTATCTTCTGTTCAGTACGTTTGTTTTTTTTTTGAGTTTTTTTTGACGATGATATCAAATCTGCTTGAATTTTAATTTGAAGAATTAACAGCAAATGTAGAATGGGGTGAAACTGCCTGAGATGAAGCCAGTGCAAGATGCCTTGGTGGTGGTCTGTCCTCTCCAATGACGTCTGTCCATATGTCAATTTCATCCTCATTTAATTTCATCCATTTTTCCAGCTGTTCTATTTGACATGGGCCAATTTAAGCAAGCACTGACATTATAATTTCACTGGTCTGTGAGCTGACATGCTGGATTATTTTTAAATCATCTATAGAGGCAGGTTGATGATTGCAAAGTCTGTGAGTTGGAAAGCAGACAAAGGAACCATTCAGAGGACGATGAGCAGCTTGCTGGCTCTGACCGGGTTGCATAAATTGAATAAAAGATGCAGAAATGGTTTAAGCACGGAGCAGGCGATTGTTTCATTAAATTGACTGATACAGCTCTCAAAATAAGGCTGTGGGGCTGAACCGTGTCACTCAGCTGGCTGTAAACTACGATTAATTTGTGAAGAGTGGAGCAGAATTAAGTGTGATTCAACGGAGTAAACCAAGTCTTCCCGGGCCAAGGCGCACGGAGGGGTACGGCTGTGTTTGGCACTTCACAGGCAGCACAGTCACTATTAGAGTCATAAGATCCACACTTCAGTTGGGTCTCTCATGTTGAAACTCAAAAAACTGTGGTCACTGATGTACAAAAGGTTTTTGACTGAAATGGGATTCCTCGGATCTCTGCTTCGTGTTTGATTCTAAGTATTTGTATACCTTAGATCCTCAAAGAGCACCTGCCTCACATTTCCTGACCCATCAACGTACTCACATTTCATGTTTTTTTTGTTCTAATTTCTAACAACTAAGTAACACATTTATCCAGAATCCATATAGAATTTCTTATTTGCATGGTTATTAAAAAGATCTATCTAAATTTTAATTTGTCATTTTGATGCAAACATATATGACTGCATCTGCCAACCAGGGTAATGACAAGTTATAGTTGTGCTGTGCAATGGTCAGTATTAAACACTATAAATTAATGAAAAAACAAACAAACTCTGAACTAAAGCATGCTGTAAATGTTACTGTGATGTGATAAAACAATAAAACAAATGATTGTTCAGTCGGATAATTGCTACAGAAAGAAAAAAATTCTTGGTGTTTATTAGTACTACTTAATAATAGTAGTATAAAGCAAGTTAACTTCTGTTTTATACTGTATCTTTTCAAATCCCTTATCTCTCCATAAGCTTTAAAGTGTTTTTCTAAGCTGTTCAATTTCCTGGAAACCTCCGTCTCCTTCCTTCAGAGACCGTGCATCCTCCAGTGGGGCTTGCCCTCGTTGATTACCGCTAAGCTCTTTCCTTCTCATCCTCTCAGTTTTTCCCTATGAAGTATCCCTGGGCTCCGCCGTGCCACATTTCACCACGTTTCCTTTTGCATCTCACGACTTTTCAGCTGAGCGGCAAACATTTGGTGTCAGGTACTTGGTGACGGTTTGTAGAGGCTAATGATGGGAATATTCACCACTGCACCATTTCTCTGGGTCTTATGGATGCTGTGAAAGAGTATATAACTATATAGTGCTGATTAGTGGGAAATGAGGCCATCTTTACATTAGCTGATAGTTCACCAAACAGAAAGATCTTTACAGATTCTCTAATGTGGTCCCTCTAGTTTTCTCACTGGAGAGGGATGATATTGTACATTAGCTTTGGGATTAAACTGCTGTAACTTCAAAACTTTCAATCTCTAGTAAATGTCTTATAGACCTGCACAAAGCTACTTATAAATTCTTTCTTATGTTGACTTCTGAACAGCTTCGGAAAGCTTCGGAAAGACTGCAGTTTAGTCAATGCTTTTTAACCATGTAAGATGTAGGATTCATGCATTGGCCATGCCGGTTACAGCCCCAGGCCTACAGATTCTGCCTCAATTTGTGTTTTTTGAATGTCGTGTTTCTTTCTTTGTGTGAAACTGGCTGTGGAGAGTGGAGGCAAGTTCATGCTGAACGTGATTGGCTGCTGCCTCCTGGCCCACTGAGAGGGCCAATCAGTCCACCTGTGGTCCCACCCAGTATTTAAGGACTCACTCCACACCTGTTCGGGGCTGCTGGACTGTGTGTGGCCAGTATGCCATTGTGTGTTCAGGGCTGCAGTGGCAGCGCCTGTATTTCGTCTCATATGTGTCAGGGCTGCAGTGGCAGTACCTATACCTGTGGGTTTTGTTCTGTTGTCTTTTGTTTTATTTGTTTTATTTTTGATTTTGTTTTAGTTCTGTTAATTTAAACCCCTGTTCATTAAATTGCATCTTTATTTTTCCATCCTTGGTTTTTGTTACTTCCCCTAACAGTGCCTATACTAATATATTTTTAGTAATCACTGGCAAAAGCATGAAAGAAACCATGTAATTTCCATCTGTATTTTATTTATGTATTTTTTGGCAAATACTCTAATACTCTAAATGTTCTCTTTTACTTCACAAATGCTACACTAAGCTATCCTACTGCTAAAGTCAGTCAGTCCTAACCGTTCTGTGTTCACCGATGCATCCATAGTTTCTCGTTGATGTCTCTATCTGAAGTGTAGAGTTTGCCGTTCTCTTCTGTTCTTGAGTAACTGTTAGCACTCTCGCCTCACAGCAAATAGGACGGGACTTTATGTGTGAGCTCTGAAGGTTCTCTCTGGGTGGGTTTCCTCTGGTTTTCCCCATCAACCTAAAAAGGCACAATACACTTAACCCCCCAACTTAGCCATGAGTTAAATAAACTATCTATTCTTTTAGTTATTAATTCATTTGACAAAGACAGTACTTCTAGCCGCATGCATTTAAAGGTGTTAAAAAAAAAGAAAAAAAGAATAGAAATAATAAATATTTAAAGGACTCGTGTAACATCATTCAAACTCACTCATTCTTTCGCTCACATATACGATTGGGTAATGTTTTGGAAAGTTTTGAGCCAAGATTTGTACACATGAATATTTTGAACTCATAATTTCAGTCTGGTGTGTAGGAAAACATGTCCAAAAGAAGTCCTGCACTGTGGGATTTTGCTACTAGGATCAAAAACTATACCATTCTTATTAAACTTAAAGTGGAAGCTGCTTTGGGTTGTTATTGTTCTAACTTCAGACCGTGTCCCCTGAGCTGGGAGATTTCTCCAGATTTGTCTGCAGATGCCACTGTGAGATTAAATAAAACTGCCCATCCGTAGTGGTTGCAAAAATGTATCCAAGGAAAACAACTTTGCCAAGTCCTATGTCTTAACTGTGTTTTTGTTCAGGTGTAAAAACAAAGTGGTATTTGCAAAAGCATTTGTCATAAAAAGTATCAGTTGAAGTATGATTAATACAAGACCCCACAGTGACTTGATTAGAATGACTGATAGTTGTGTTTGGAGACAAATGTTAATGGCATGCATGTTCTTCTAATATCTTAATTCGCTGTGAAGGCAGAGTGATGGCATTGTTTACTCAGCAAGGAGCCTGCGGGGCCCTTCCGGATGCTTTATGAGTCTCCTTAGACACTTGATTAAGGGCCTGTTCTCCTCTGGGGCCTCAACCGCACTGGAGCAAAAAGTCAGCTCCATCATCTGCCTGTGCTCCGTGTTGTACTTCAGATATTTATAAGACACACATTAACCTGGAATGGAAAAGTTGTACTGTTTAAATAACTAGATAAATCACTGCAGTTCCTCAACAACTTTACGAACTTGATGCAGTTTAGATATTTCTCCAAATATCTAAACTGCATCGAGTTGGTAAAGTTGTTGAGTTTTCTAAGTGTTATCATTTAAATGGGTGATTTTCAGATGATTTACAATTTCTTCAGCAGTTGTTTTGAATCAGTGAAGGCAATTTGAATAGTTTGATGAAGGTTTGTTGACGAAAGAGCTAAAACTGTTGCATATTTTCATGACTCAATGGATAAAGCATTCACCTCTGACTATAAATCAATTAGATTTGCAACAATTTTGGAAAACTGTCTAATTATGATTTTTCAAACAATGAGACAGACATTGTGATCGCGATTAGATTTGCGATTTTGTTTTAATAGTTGGATTCTGTGCAAAGTTCACATTTTAAACTTGTCAAAGAGCATTTACATTTGACAGATGGAATACAATAATCCCATTTCAGAACATGTTTGTAAAGATCTGAACTACAGCGTTAGCAGGTTTTATACAGAATGAATGGATATTTTTGTTATTTACAAAGGACTTAAAGTGATTGCAGTCTTTGCGATTTGGTAATTGCAACCATACATATTACGAATTCTGTTAGATTGTGATATATTTTGCAGCCTTAAATTAAGATACTGTATGTGCTTTGTTCTTTTCGATAAAACTTTGACCAAATAAATATACATTGTATTTGTTGAGACATCAAAAGGAGGAGCTACAGTTTCTCGAAGAAATATCGAAACTAGAGTCCACAAATGTTGAACCTTCTCAATATTTGTCATAGATTTACTCCACAAACCTGTCATATTAATCTCATGGCTTAAAGTTCTTTCAACTGACAACAGTCACACCTTTGGAGTTGAATAATGGCACCACTTTCTGAGGCTATTGTGAACAAAAAAAAACCCTTTTTCATCTATGCTGAGAGTCTGCCAGTTTTTCTTTCATGTGGATAGGCGCAGTAATTACAGAGAAATAAACCAGGTCAACAAATCTGCAAATTCTTCCTGAGATGCTGAGCTTGATTTTAAACTACAGGGATTCTAGAATGTTGTCACTTCAAGTGAACACACCTTTTATTATTAAGAAAGTCCTTGGTCAGTGGAACTCTCCAGACAATATTTCAATTCTGTCTCGCTAGAAAGTCATATCCATACCCCACACAGCGAGGCATGGCTTTGTGTTCAACTCCAGATGACAGTTCTCTATAATTCACTTCCTCTATCAAACTTTACCCCAAACCCACGACAGCATAGCACCGTCAGCTGCGAAGAAACACCGCTTTGTCTTCTGTTCTTTTCTGGAACCTTAAATGTCAGGACGGTTCCTCCCTCCTCAGCCTACTGTCTTTTAATCAAAGGACACAGTGTGTACAAAAGTTTGCTGCTGTGCTGTCCTTTACACAAGACTTAAAACAGGATCTCCTCCGGGTGAAATTACCACAATGAACAGCGCTTAAATTGAGGGCACCTTGAAGGTTAAAAGGAAGTGCGCGTATGTTAATGTGGGTCTCTGAAGATGAGTTCCAGCTTTTTTTTTTACTTCATCCCTCTGTTAGTGCGTCTTGGCTTTATTTAATGGAAACAAATGGTTCTTTCATTCTATGACCTACAACTATTCAACCATAAACTGCACACTCTAGAATTGATTTTACTCACGACTAGTTATTTAGGTTAAAGATCAGAGATAAGTAAGGCATAGGTCTTGCAATTATTTCCATTTCGTTACGTCAACTACTAATGCAGTTCTTCCGGAAGCTTGTAAATGATTTGAGAAACACATTATTTATCTATTCATTTGTGTTCATTGCGAAGCAAACAGATCCCAGTGACCCTGTTTACACAAGGAATTTCTGCCTGTCCTAATTGCATACTTATTAAAGTTTATGTCCCAGTCACACAAGCAAAGCATCAATGTTGCGTTTTCTATTTCGGATGAATGTTTCCTCAATCTCAATATCCCCCGTGTCCTCCTCCTCCCTCTCTCTTCTGTTTGAAAAAGAGCAAGCAAACTCATCTCTACTTGCTCTCCATTTTGTCCCTTATCGCAATTTTTTCTCAAACACAAACTTTGATTTATTCCGGGACACTTTCCATCTATCTTTCTCTCTATTAGCTATGACAATTTTCTGCACAATTAATTGTCACCTTTTTAATGGACGGAACGCTGTCACCCAGATTCCCGTCTCTTGGAATTTCAATGTCTCCTCCAGCAAATCGGAAGTGACAAGGTTGACAGGCCTGAGGGTGCGGGCAGTTGAGCAGAGAGCCAAATGTCACTGCGCTCCCTGTCAGAAACCTTTTCTTGCTTTTATAATGACATTCGTGGTTCAAACGAGCTTCAATAGACTGGTGAATTCATTAAAGGCTGTTCCAGCACACTGTATAGGCTAATTATATCTCATTTCCCTCAGATATGCCTAGCTTTGACTTGTTTCCTGGTTATTTCCCTTGCTCTGTCATGTTGTTTAACATATACTGTATGACATTTATAGCCTTAATCTTCTTGAGGAAGTGTAGCAACATACCGTTTATGCTGTAAAGTCAGTCGTAGAATGAAAGGATTACATTATAGACTAAGAAGGTTCCAAAGCATTTACTAACTACATTAAACACCCTTATATTTTTCTTGGCAAAACAAGAAAATGCAATTATAGTAAGATGTCATCACCACTTCAAATTGAGAAAGGGGAAAAACAAAACTCCTTCAACCATTGTAAAAAAATAATAATTAAATCATAATTAATTTGTTTTTGTATAGCACCAGAACAAAACAAAACCACAACCTAAGTGCTACTTTGTACGGTATTTGCTAATCTCAAAGATTTCCTCATGTCACACTTTCAATAACCTATTGCTAATGTTTCAAATTGATGCCTTGCACATTCAAGCAAATGATTATGGGAGGTGAACTGTCATAACACAAAATATCAATATTATGTACAAAACATGTGTTCAATGGCGTTTTTGAGCTGCGGTCCAGCTATCAGAGCACATAAACAGCCCTCATTAGATGAAATGGGCAGTGCAAATTTGTTGGATGCGAAGCAGGTAGTATGATGGGTGGTCAGGTCAGACAAGGTCGGCATTAGCTACTCTGTAAAAATGCAATTACCATAATGTATGTAAGAGCAGTACATCACATTTTCCACTCACCAATATTAAAGTCCATTATTTTTTCTTCTTTTTAGATGCATCAACTGCTCTAATCCCTCATTATGGCTTCCTGCAAACAGAATATTTCCTCTTCTCTGTTGTTACTTGTCTTAATTAGGACGGATTTCGCTGGGGCTTTGGTAAATTGGCTTTTTCTGAACCAGGCGTTCCCACTGCACACACCACTGCACTGTTAGTCACTGGGAGAGACGATAAGGGTGGCTTTTTCAGCACTGCCTATTTATTTGTGTTCGTTTACTTTAATTAAGTGTAAATACCTTAGATGCACTCGTATGTAAATATGTAATAGACAAGAGTTCAACCTTAATTCTTTAATGATACACATGGGACCACAATATGAAGATCTTATTATTGTGGGTAATGGCATTGTTGCAGTTGGAGGTGTTGTTTTTAATACATTTGACACTTTTGCAAGATACAGCAGTTTTATATTTCATATTGCGCCATACTGTTTTGGCGAGGGTATTAGACTGATCTTATGGCAGCCTACAGTTTACTCAGCTCCTGCTTCTCAGTCAGTCTTTCTTGTGTCAGTGGTCATTTTAAGTCTTGTGACCTTCCGCTTTTAGTTTGTAAGCTGATTCACACAAGGGCCATGTGACATTGCACTGCTTATTTTACAAAACATTATAAATGGCTGCTGCAAAAAATACACTTCAGGTGGTATGCTCTTTGCTTTAATTGACAATAAATTAACTAGAAGTGTCTACGTTGTTTGAAATAATAAAAAGCACATTATGGGACATTGTTTCCTGCAGAGTCAGCTGAGGTTGTGTGAACAGAGTGTGAACAGAGTGGCAGACGTTGTGATCATACAACACCAGTGGCTTTTACAGACTGGAGAGAGTAGAATTTGGTTACAGTGTTTGACACCAGTGTTCATCACAAACCAGCTCTTCTCTTTCACTTCTTAAAGTGAAGAATAAAAAGCAGCATGAGTTGAATGCTGATTCGACACTCATGATTAAGTATTGGAGGCAAAACGCAGTTTGAGTGCCTCTTTGTATCTTATGCAAGAGATGTATTTCCACAGTTTCATTATGTCTTCTCCTGTCTAGATTTCTTAGAAGAACATCAGTTGTAACCTTCACAAATTACTGAAAAAAAAATTGTGTTAATGTCAGCCAAGCTTTTATTTCACTTCTTACTTTTTTTTTCTCGTTTATAAAAGCATGCAGCTTGTAAACATAAATAAAGCGTGCAAACAGCGTGCATGCTCTCGGGCAAATTACTTAGACGCTGTAAAGATAATAAAGTGCAAGACTAATGAAATGTCTGGTTGGAGGGCACAACAGTGCAGGGATGACAGCATTGGAACTCTATGAGAATAAAGGATGAAGGTTTGTACTTTAATTAGTGCATGAAAGTAAGGTTATACTTGAACAGTTGGGAGACACACGAATTGGGTCATAAAATCATAAAAAGCCTCCGTGCTAAGCATTGAGACCTAATCAGATCTACGTAATTCATCAATGTGCTTCTTGTAGTAGCAGGTTGAACCATAACCCAGAGATTATAGACCCTGTAGGACAGTTAGTTGCGGCAGTGACTCACAAACGGCAAACTTGGCTCTAATCCCCAAACTTAGCGTTCTTGTTTGGTACATGGAGTCTATGAACCAGCTGGTCCATTCTTGGCATTAGTTGGTTTCTTTTGGACAGTGCACAATGGTTTTTTATCACTCGAGTTAAGTGTTGTAATTGTGGGTGTAAAAAGCATTACAAATCGCAGTTGGCGTCGCTGGCAGACAGAGGATGTATTCACAATTACAGCACAGAATTAGATCTATCTCAGTACAATTTGTCCATCTGTCGTGGCTGATGTGTGTTTGAATTTGGATCCGTGGTTTCCTGACACAAACACTATGCCCCCTTTGGCAGCTATTCTTCATGTTTTCCTCTTCCTTTGTCTTATAATTAAGTCTAATATTAGTGAAACGATCATTGAATATGTTCCACTTTTATTCATTACTTAGAAACGACTGTTCAATTTGATGTGATTTCATAAATATGTTTCACTATTAAGGACTTGTATTTCCAGCAGCTTGATTTGCTATCACCATTATAATGTTTAGCATCATGTTCAAATGTGCATTATGATTAAACTAATTTATTAAACGCATTTTATTTACTAATCAAAACGTACAATGGAGTTTTGTTTTATCTCTATGCTTGTTTGAGCAACATAGGAACTTCTTATCTGTGCATTTAAATGGTAAATGGTAAATGGTCACATTTATATAGCGCTTTTCTACCTTTTTTAAGGCACTCAAAGCGCTTTACATCAAGGAACCAGTCACCCATCCACTCACACATTCATACACCAGTGTACGCACACACTGGGGGCAAGGTGGGTTAAGTGTCCTGCCCAAGGACACAACGGCATTATTCATCAGAAGGAGCTGAAATCGCACCACCAACCTGCGGGTCAGAGGATCAGACCACTCAACTACTCCATGTCTAGAGTGGGATTCGAACCGCCGACCTTCGGATCAGAAGGCGCCCACTCTACCTACTGCGCTACTGCCGCCCCAATTGCCCCAGATGCCGCCCCATTTAAACACCAAGCACATTCAATAAATGATTTCAGTACACAAATTTACAAAATTTCTCATATTTTTATAAACAATTTCAAACCTGCAACTACTCAGGATGGGACAAGATATTTGCCACAAGAGATTAGTTGCAGCCAATGGACAGCGCCATGCTGAGTCTGACATCCGGTTTGGTTTAATACTCAATTATTCATCCTAAACCCTTACCCTAATCATACCCAGTGTAACCATGTAGCTATCATAATTGTATAAATCATCCCCACTCTTAAAAAACGGTCTGGCTTTTTGGCACCAGATGTGACTGTGTGGAGCAGCGCCTGCAGCTGGACTCTTGGTCTGTTACATTTAGCTTGGACAGAAGGGGTAATGTTGGTGAGTTACATCTCTTTTGAATCTTTAGTTCCAAAAAGCAATGCCACAATAACAGCAAAAAGTATTTAAAAATGTAACCAAACTGAACTGTCCAATTTGATTAATATAAACCATGTCAAAAACCTGTCATGGGAATTTAATCTTGTCCCCTAACAGCTGCTATATTGTTTTTAACCTTACTTCAACTGCTTTACTGTAGGTAACTAAACCATATTACAAGACTTAAACTGGATTACCTGGCTGCAAGAAACTGGCCAGCAGGGTAAACATGCCAACTCTACTGTGAAGTGACAATACAGACCACTGTGTCCGTGTATCTTTAGTGATTACTTGTTTACCTTGAAAAAGCAAAAGGGAAATATAAATTTTGCCTTACTTCAAAGTTTATATTCCATTATTGCTACATAGACTGTTCTTATTTTATCTCAATGTTTAAGTTATTTTCAATTTTATCTGGTCATCTGTGAACACAACCTTTGCCCTCGCTGCGATGCTTTCTATTTTCCTGTTTCGTTGCTTGCCGTGACCCTTTCCAACCCTTATTAATTGTGTATACATCAGACTCAAACACTGCTGAAAGACTGGCATTGTGTCGGCCATATTCCACTGGTGAATATTTTGTGTTGTGGCGTGTCTGTGGGTGGGCCCAGATGGCCTTTTCATTCGCTTGCATTGAAATGAAGGAGTTACGTCGGTTTGAGCACAGACAGCAGCTTTGACCAAGATTTTCTCAATAAGGTTGCATTTCCTCTATCCGCCAAACTCATCTTTCTGTGAGCTGTTTAAGGTACGTACTACACATTGTCGAGCGTAGCGTTTAGAGACTAAATCCTGTCTCGTATCTACTGGCGGATATCTTTGTCTTGTCTTGATGGCTCCGAGATTACCATCAGCAGTGCGTTGACATAGCGTAGCAGTATACGACTTTGATCCACTCATCTTTTATCTTAAGCATGCTTTGATTTCACATTCACACATTGCCTACGGAATGTCCTTCCAATCTCAGCTCAAGTGGGCCAAAAATGAATTGGGGATGTATATGAAGCATGCATACACTGTTCGGATAAAAGAAGTTTTCAAATCGATGTGGGTTTGATGCGAGTGCTGTAGTTATCGCAGTGAGATGCGTTGAGTGTGTGGAATGCCAAGGAAATCTTCTGTTTTTATATTATTGCCTCACTTGGCTGAACAATGCCCAATTTGCAACAGGTTGTAAACAATGTATATTTAAGGCTTAGCTTGAGTTTTGAACGTGGTTCGCTTGTAGAAAGTAACAGGTTTTTCTATTGAGACTGTTCTTGCTGAATAGTAGAAGGGGTTGGGTGGAACAGGGTGAAACCTCTGATGGCCATAACCAATCCAATTTAATGGTTATGTGTTCAGATAGATAAAGTAAGGCATTGGTGCTATTTCAGCGGTAAACCAGATTCATTTGGTGATGTCGCTTGTGGTAGATCCTCAGGGCACACTCTGGGCTGCTCTGCATCATGAGTTTGAAAGGAGACTGTATTTCCTGCTGCACTGTTCTAATGAATAGTTAATTTGTGTAGTTTTTTCTTCACATTGTTTAAAGTGTATTTTATTTTGTAATGGTGCAGAATTGCAAATACAATTTTAATCTAAATCAAAACGAATAAGGGTGGTTTGTTGCAAATGTGCTCAGTGCTCAATGTGTACTAGATTTAGTTCTCAGAAATGAAGAGTTGGTCTTTGTTCACACACGCTGCTCATCATTCACCCCAAACTGCACCATGAGTCAAATGAGCGAGAATCCAAAATCATTTCTATGACAATGGGCTTCAAGCGAACAGAGTCAATACGCACACACTCAATCTCTTAAGTTAACTGTTATCCGTTGTGTTTGTAATAATGTTGTACTTTTCTTTGCTGTTTTTACCTTGAGATGCAAGTGAAGCACTTTGGGCAGCTGTTGTTGTGTACAGTGGTCTTTCACCTGAAGTATACCCTTAGAGTGATGCTTGTGGCGGGCAGGGAAAAGCACTAGTATTTCTCTGTATACACTTGTTTTTGTGCAATATCCTAGTCATTTTTTGAGTTTTTTGTGGGTGCCACGCTCACCCCGTTTTAGTCGATTAATCGATGCACAGAGCATGTCTTTTGTCGGCCAATAATTTCTTTAGCTGACTGCAGCCATACTCTCTCTGAGGTACTGCTTCACACTGTTTTAAGGCTTGTCTTGGTTCTACTCCATTTCACATTTCTGAGAGGCAGCTTTCATTTGCAAACAAACAAACCGCGTTGCCATTCTGCTCTTAAACATCAGGCTGTCATGTAAAACTCCCATCTGGGTTTTATTCACACCCAAATGCTCTGGTTGTGCAATGAGGCTTATAGTGCACCGTCACGCATAGGATTCTGCTGGTGCAGATGGAAGGAGATGGAGTTCACCTACACTGAACGGAGAACTCTGAGGAAAGGAAACAAGGAGATAAGGAGCGAGGAGACAGCAGCAAAGGCAAAGAGATGCTGATGATTCACCGAGGGAAGGTGAGAGCGAGTCCTATGCAGTCGGAGGAGGTCTAAACTGGAAAGGTGCAGCGAGACGAGCGAACATGCAGGAAATAAATGGACAGGAAGATAAGGCGAGGATGCGGGAGAAAGTTTAATAGTTTCCTTCATGTAGTTTTACGCTCTGATGTTGTGTTGGAAAGTTTCCTCGACATTTCTCATCTGATTGTTACAAGGAGGTTTCAAGGTTGTGATGCACCGTCTCAAATCTTTTGTATTTTTTTGCACTGACAAAACAGAATACCTTCATGCTAAAATCCCTTTAATTTTGAATATGTATCTTGATTTTGGGTAGTCTAAACAAGCCGAGATATATTTAGTTAGATTTTTGGACAAAACAATTAGTCCCTGGCCTTGCAGTAAGAAATATTTGCATAAGATAAATAAAAACACCTTACTTCATTTACTTAAACAAGAAAGAAAATCGAATGAAACCAGACTTTTTAGGCTTTTTGCTCAACTCTAGCGATCACATGCATAATTCAATCTACTTTGATCTTGGCTCAGATAAACATGAAAAAACATCTCTCCCATTTCAACAAAAGAGCAAGGAGTTCAGAGAGATGAGATGTTCCAGTTGACATAATATTATAAACACCTACTTTTATTAGTTACTGATCTTTGCAGTGTTGACAGTGCTCAGCTTTAAGGTCAAATTTTAACAGTTTAACCGTTAACAGTGTGTTATTTTAGGCTACTTTACCCATCAGCTGTCAGAATTCCATCAGGCCTGTTTCCAAAGTTTGCAGATTTCAACATATAGTATGTCACACTGAAAATGAATGCTCAAAACTAGGTTGCGTGTTTTGAACTTGTAAACTGCCACAGATGGACAGCACAAACATGTATGGGAGCGTCTTACAGGACTAAAAAGACAAGAATCTGACCAAACCTCGAAATGCTCGCTCTGCCCCCAAACCATCTGTGCTGTTGCCTTTGCATATGTGTTCTTCTGTCTCATATTTTCCCTCCAGGTTCATGGGGGGAGTGCACCTCCTCAAATCTAACCTACGTACCTCTTCACTCTAACACACCAAAACCCCAGCCTGATGTTTTCTTTGATTTAATGATACAGAATAATGGGATAAAACATGTTCTGCGTCAGATTCGAAGTCTTCTATCTCACAAACAAGACACCTTATTCATTATTTACTTCTTGTGTTCATGATTTATTGACGGATTGTGATGTTTGGCTGACATGGCAGTCTGTTTTGTGCTTTACTTTAATAAAGAGTGCAATGTGCAAGCTGATATTTGTACTGCTGTTTATTATGAGAAAATGACACATCTTGCACTGCTGATAAGGTTGTATTTGACAGCTCTTAAATTTACTTTTCTCTCTGTGTTTTGTCAGCAGTTGCGAATAAGTACATATTATGACATTGTGGCATTTCCTCGCAGAAACCACCGCACAGATTGTACACTGTATGTCTAATGTGCTTGTCTGTGTTCTTACAGCTGCGGGGCGGCCCTCGTGGCCGGGATGCCACTGTGTGCCTTGTCAGTCCACAGTGGACGGTGAGGGTCAGGAGGAGGCGACAGAGAACAGGAGATTGAGAGGGGGGGGCGGTCCTCACCAATCAGGAGAAATGAACCTCTGCTGGAATGAGATCAAACGCAAGTCCCACAACATACGGTAAGCTCTCAAAGTCTACATATATTACACTCTGTGGGCTGTAATATGGCTAAATCCTGTGTCTCGCTAAAAGGCGCTTTTAGAAAATGGAATTTAACAGAAACTTGCTGTTTGCTGAAATATTCATCTTATTATGAACTGACTAAACAGTCTAATTTCTAAATCTCCAGTTAATACTAGTGCAGTAGTAATCACTGGAAAAATATACTTTAATGTCTGGCAAGGTCCAGAACTTGGTTTCAGTATGTTGGTCCTCACACTTGTCATTATTAATGCATTAGAGATCTCCAGCGAGACAGGAAATTGGTTGTCTAACCAGGCAGAGCTTGCATGCCTTACATATGTCAAGGTTATAGCCCTATTGGATGTCATTGCCTTATTTGCAATGGCAACATGTGAGTACTAGACTCCATAATGTCTGTTGGCCCATGACAGCCCTGCTTTGACTAAACCCATTAGGAAGACTTATTTAATGGTGATGGCTGCAGTGCAAGTGCACCATGGAAGTTAAACACTCCTTTAAGCCTGATAATTTATTTGGTCTCTGCCTTTCCATTTTAAACACTCCTCTGTTGATTTAAATGCATTGTCCATTATTGTGGCAAATTCAAACAATATTTCAGGAGTTAATTCTATTCGTTACACTTGAGTGCATTAGTCTGGGTAAAACAATTAGCCTTCGCGCTGTCCTTAGAAGCCTAATTGGAAAAAGCCCATGCATGCTTTTTCTCCTCTCCTGCATGCATCCCTGTTCAGACTACTGGCCCCTTTAATTGCTTACTTGACCCTGATGTATTATGGAGGGGTGAAGTTAAGGAAGGATAGTCGTGAAATTGGTTAAGACATTTCCCCCGCAGCCCTGTTTAATGAGATCTCTATGAATGGCCCGCAGTGGCTGTTTGTTGTCTGTTGCTCCCTGACCTCATCAAGGAAGGAGAGAGAGGGGATTTTGAAAGGACAGAGGCAGCTGGTATTAAATCATCACAGGAGAGGGGAGAGGATACAGCTGGGGTGGTGGTGGTGGAAGAATGATTGAAAAGAAAGACTGTCCAACCTTGAGGGTGAATGCGGACCTGAAGAAAACGTCTGGACAAGCACAGACGCCCGACTCTATAATGGTCTGTCTGGCATTGAGTGACAGCTGGATTAGACACCATTCCAATAAAAGTCTCCTTTATCCTTTAAACTGGTCTGCCCATGACAGACAGGATTATGGTAGATGGCTGAAGATATACCTACACAGATGAGCTAAGGTGGCACAAATACACCAATCAGGTAAATCATTATAACAGTAGAATTGGGGATAGGCAAGTTTCCATTGGTTCGCTTTGGAGCAGATCAGCATTGTCTGTTAAAGGGGTCTGAAGGTAGCAGCTTTTGTGTGTGCTGGCTTGCTTTTGACTCCTGGAATGCTATTTAGCGTGAGATTAAAACAAAATGTTACAAACAGAAATTAAAATGTAAAATAAAATTTCTCTCCAAACACATTTCTCTCCAAATTTCTCCAAACACTGACTTGATCTTGTGATAAACACTGCATTTCTGGTGATAATAACTTTATTTGGTGACATACTTAGCAAAACAAAGCTAGTACACAGCAGTTTCCCATTTGTTGATGCACGGCACTCGTGTCACAACCCAAAATATTATATTTCCAGTGCATAATGCATCACCGTCCAAACCCAATGTATTTCATAAAAAGACGCGGCGTAGAAGGGCAGAGAAGTAAATTCAGAAAAAGCAGACAATAAACCAGAAGTTGCTTCATGTTTACCCTAGCTTATCCTTAAATAGAACATGCTTTCCATGTGTTTGCCATGTGTTTGAGTATTGCAAACTTGTCCGTTAGTGGTTGACCACTTGACATGAATAAAGAGATATTTACAAGCAATAGCAGAAGCATATTGAATGTAAAGCTGTAGCCGTGGGAGGAGGAGGAGGCAGTAATCTTAAGGTTCCTGCATTTGACAAGACAATGAAGCAATTACTTAAAACCATCTTGTAAAAAATATGTATTGCGCTTGTGATGGCTGCATTGAATCACAACTTGACACATAAAGTGGTCTAATAGCTTCTTTGTTACCCATAATTTGCTCAGGGGCACTAATTGCATGAAATTTCCTCGCACTTCCATTCCAGTCAGTTCATGGCTCATCGAGATGTGCTAATAGATTCTGTTTATTATTCAATATAATTCTATATTGTCCACAGTGCCTGCTGTTTCAAATACAAATTGAAAAGCTCAGTCGTCAATGGCAGTATTTGTACACCTGTGAACTTTACTTTAACACTCTTGTTTTGTTGTTCCTATATTGTTATCAGATTCAATTCTCATATAATTCACCCAATGGGCTAGAACTCGACGTCATAGATGTCTGAGTAGGTCACACTGAAATTAAACTATTTTGGGATCCTTGGCATTTCAGAGCCATTATAGAAATGGCAACCCTAGAGAAGACGTTTATGGTATGGTCACCCTTGTTGTGTTGCTCTTAACACACATAATAACTTTCATAAATCTTGGTAATGGACCAATGGTCTGTCAATGCCAGGCTTGTTTAAAGGTGTCAGTGTTTTGTGATTTTAATGCAGTTTTATTCTGTCATGTAAAGTGTTACAAACCCAGATCGCCTAGGGGGAAGGGAAGGTAACACAACCAAGGTTTTAAATGGTGTAAGTGGTTTAATTAAAATAAAAGAAGGTAAATAATAATAATGTTTACAACAACGAAAGAAAACCCTACATGAACAGAAATTAGGGCTCAAGCAAAAAAACAGGAGTAGCTCACACAGAGGCTACAATGCCACGTACTTTTACGTACAACACACACAGGCACCAAAACACACAGCAGAACAGCACATCTGAGTGCTGTGGCGAGCCGAACCAAAGTGTCCGAGTCGCCCCGACCAGCAGGTGGGCGACCTTTTTATTGGGTGGAGTAGAGCAGGTGGAAGACGATGATTGGCAGATGTGTCGAGCCAGGCACCACCCAAGAGACGCCGACACCGGGACCAACCCAACCAGCAGGAGCCGGATCCTCCAATCAGGACATGGGACGACAAGGCACAGGGATGAAACAAATGGGGGAGCGAGGCGAGGCGGGCCCTGGCCAAACGCCGTAACATAAAGCACTTTGAATTGCCTTGTGTACAAATTGTGCTCTACAAATAAACTTGCCTTGCCTTGTGAGAGCCCCACGATTGCCTCCACAGGACCCTGCTGTGGGTGGCTCGGTGGCATGCTACAAATGTATTAGCTGCATGTCTTAGATAACTGCAGAGCCAGGCGCCCACACCAGCGTCTGCCTGTGGGAGCTCTCTTCACTTCAACTCTACTCTTTGTTTGTAAACTTCCACTCTGTTATTCCCATTCATGTCATACAATTGGACTCATGGGCACAATATCCAAAATAAAGGCTTTGATTATACTAAAGATTTATATTTATGCAAGCAATTCATATGTGGGACTGAAAAAGGCTACATCTACATCTTGTGGTGAACATAACCATTATTTGCCAATGCCTTTAACAATATCATAACATTTTATTCGATGTTCTTTAAGCTAATTTTACGGTTCCTCCGTACGTCTGTGACGTGTTTAGGGCATTACGAGCTGTGATCACGATAGCACACGATAGCTGATCGTAGGATTGCAAGGACTTCAAACATGTTTTATATTTGTCATGAGTTCTAGGGTCCTTGCAATGCTTAAACTGTTTGAGAGTGGCACGGACACTGTAAATTACAGCTGCAGGCGGCAGCAAAGACCGCCCTGGTGAATTTTCAGCACGGAGGTGAAGTGGGACAAGAACTGTGCCTGTGACACACTAAAGCCAGAAAAAGTTTTGTGGCAAAAGTTTACAAACAAAGCAGTTCTTAAGTTAACAGTGCCAGTGGTTTTCCAACGGTTTCTTTGTTGTTTCGGGAGTACAAACACGCTATATGAGAAGATAGAGCCCCTAAACATGGCCTCAGACCTGTTAATACACCTCTTCTGTCTCCGATCCATATCGTATGTACGCAGGTCCATCTTTCTGTACAGCGCGGTGCTTTCGCTCTGAGCTTGGGCTCATTCAATGTGTTCTGTGAATAATTTGAAACGTCCTAAAATTGTATAAATTGAACAGTGTTTAAACCCAGCTTTAGGTTATTAATTATTATACAATTATGCATTATCCCATTATTCTGAATGCACATATTTATTTACAACAGTTGAATTAACACAAATCACCATTCCTCCTCTCCCCCACCTGTGCCCTCTGAATGGCCTTTGGTGCATTTTTGCCCTACTTTCTCTGTGTATCCCTGAGCCTGTTACACTTGACTGCCCTCAGGTCTGTTATGTTAATTACATGTTAATGATCAGGTCATTGACTCAGCTGTAGAGCCACAGAGGTAACAATGCAGAGTATGTGCGTCTGCTGCTAACTGTAGCCATCAATCATCATCCTCTCAAACAAATTGCTTTTCCTTGCAGCTGCCTGAAAATCACTTTGATATTCAATAGTGGTTTAGCGCAACATGAAAAAGACTGCATTAGCTGTAGATATGTATTTACGCAGTGTTTCACTATGGACCTGTAGACTCTGTGCAGTGAGGTTTGAGCTGTTCAGTAAAACACTCCCCTTGCCCCACATCTGAGAGTCACCTGTGAGGCTGGAGGTTAATTGTTTTGAAAAGCCTGCACTGATGTTAGTTTGTGTGTGTCGTTGTGTAGGTCGTGACAACATTAACAGTGGACCAGAAAAACAAAGTATTTCTTTTGCTGTCAGCTATTTATGGTTGATCTTTATTGTTGCTGTCACCATTCCATGAAGCTCTGCGCATAGACTACATTTATCCAGGTGGATTCATTTCTTTACTTTAATATTTTCCTTTTCAAAAATTCACTACATACAATTTTAAGTGAACAATTGCTAATATTCCTGTTTTGCAACAAGCAGCCATCGCTAACACCCAGTTAACTTTTATCAGAACCCATTAAATGTTGAAACTTATGTTGACAATTTTCACTCCACGGTCAGTTTGCTATAATAAGTAACATATTTTAAGAACGAGCCTGAAATTACTCCCCTGGGAAAATCACAAAACTTACTTGGGCCTAATTGTGTCATGTTGAAATCCATGATCCATTACAGTGCTGCAGTCTTTCCCTTATCCTGTTTACTTAAATAAAAGCCTGCCTGAAGGTCAGCGAGGTACAGATGAAATGCAAATTAACATGTCTTTTAAGCACATAGGCCCAGGCACATAATGGGATTCAGATGGAAAAATAAAAGCCTTTAAGTATTTATTATGAATATTATTTATTTATATTATAATTTGTCAATATAGTCGGAAGTATAGTGTTATAGCAATATATGTTTATAATATAATATAATATATAATAATATGTATATAATTTAAAAATAGTTTTGCTAGTAACAGAGGTTGTAAAACTACTTTTAGAATTCGTCATAGTCGTTACAGTTACAGGAGTATTACAATAACGGTTATGCTCTGACATGCTTTGATTTAAGAAATGCCTAAACCTCTGCAACATTCCAACTAAGTGGTATAATTATGAGCAGCACAACTGATAAAATGTCTTTCTTTGCTTTTTTGGCGTATTTTTTATGGAGCTATTGTTTTACTCAAATTAACAAAATGGAAATTGAAAGTAGTTTTTCAATGTTGTCGCCGCGACCCTGCAGAGCTTAGCTTGCTTGTTGTCTCATAACAATTAATTTCCTCACACTGACTCAGAAACATCTGCTTTAAAGAGAGAAAGGTAATCAGTTCAACTGTGTGTGATCCCAAAGTCAGTATCAGTGATAAATTTAAGCGCGGTATGCAGTGTGTTCCTGTTTTCTGTTTAGTTGATTTTCTTTAAATAGATGTCAGGTACAAACTAAATGACCTAAATATTTATCAGAGTTGTAGACCTTTATATTTCGTAGGAGACTGTAGCAGCTCTTTCTCATTTTAATACTTACAGGACAAAATGTCATTACTCATTATTGACTCTCTTGTGTTTTTGCCACTCACTGCTAAAAGTCAGAATGCTGTGATGTCACCTGCACAGCCTCTGTAGTATGGCCAAATGCTTCTTTATATTGGTATAGTTTATATTTGGTTGACTACTTGACTTAAGCAGTGTAATTTTGTTGTAACAGTATAATTTCAGGACAATTTCCTGCACTTCTCTCACGTCTGTCTGCAGTAAAATCCATATCTTTGTAAGTTTTGTGCCTCTGCTTCATGAATTCTTCAAACTCCGGCGACAGAGGCAGATGGTGCTGCTCTGAACTCGCTCACTACACAAAAGAACAGAGTCTTCTACCTGACTATGAACTGCGGTGAATATTAATATTATGGACCATCAAAACCTATTTAGATATGTATTGCAGGTCATGCACAAAATAGTTAAGAAGAGCCATTCTGGTTTTAAGATAATGCATGAATTCAATCTTCTATCATTGTGTTTGTTGAGAATGTACATCCGCCAAAGAGAAAAGCACACGGCGACTTGATCTGTTTCCAAAAGCAGAGAACAATTGCATCTTGGCTTCTGACCAGTGAAGGAGTAGACGAATAGTGCAAGCCATTTATATTTCAGGGAGGGCATTTTCTGGCTTGTTTTATAGGGTCAAATAAAGTTTTTATGGATGAGGATGAGCTGGTTTACACAAAGTGCTATAGCAGAGTGTTAACTGAAAATCGCTGTTGGAAACGTACAAGATAAGTGTAGGTTTTAACTCTAAATATCCAAAACATAGATTGCACATTATTTGTGTGTGTTTTAAATGTGACACTGAATCATTTAAGAAGGTTAGAAAGGTGTGAATGTCAGAAGTTGTTTATACTTTCAGAAAAGCACAGTGATGTGGGTTTGCAAGATTGGAGCGCAGATGCATATATGAAAACTGTTGTAGCATCAAACTCATGCAGCATGTTTACTGCTAGATAATCATAATATATTTGAGCAGAACTACTTGTGAAGACTATTTTTACCATAAAGGCAACATTCATTTAATATCCTCATCATTGTAAAGTGGACAATGCTTTAATAAAAACAGTAAACATATTTCCTTTATTTGTATGTATGTTATGAAAATGAGTCATTCAATTTCCTTTGCAGATTTCTTAACCGCACACCACATCATGTATTTCATAGACCCCCTTCTGTGTCGGCAGTGACTCTCTCCATAATGTGCCTGTAAATCTGCAGATTGTAGTATCATATAAGACTGTGATTCATCCCAGTGTGGGTTAATTATAGCACTTAGTCACAAGAGGATTAACTTCCTGCTTAAGAAGCTGTTCATAATTTTGATTCTTAAAGCCACAACACATTTCAGTTGATTTGGAGAACACTTTTTATTCCATTGCTTGAACTTGATTACAACCCCTTTTGATCTATCAGGTATAACATTGTGACTGCTGCCAGAGTTAGGTGAATACTAATATATATTCAAAGTGCTGTAGATTTTATTATTCATTCATTCTGTAGCCACTTGCCCCGGGGAAGACTGGTGGAAGTGAAGCTGCCTCTGACCACCACCAATCACTCACACATGCACATGTATCCGCACGTACAAGGCAAGGACATGGCAGCAGCAGAAAGAGGTTCAAACCGCTCCACCGCTTTGGTGGAGAAGTGTTCTAAATAACATCTTGGAACATCTATTTGTGAGATACTGTACAATGGTCCGTGTGTAAACATTTTTTACAAGTGCAATGTGTGTTGAAACCAGGACAAATTTAAGTGAGTGTACGGGCTACATTTTCCAACCCAAACAACTGAGTCACATTAATGATCAATGCCTCGTGCTTAACATTTTTCTAGCTTGTCAAAGATTAAAAAAACAAAACAAAAAAGAAGTTACAGTTACTGAAAACAGGAATATACCCCAAAAAACATTACAAACATGACAAAGAAAAGTAAAAAAAAAAATCTTTTGGCAGTATATTAGTTCTACTCCAGTGCGTGCTACGTGCGTTGTATTGTGAGTGACCCTCAGTGGGAAATCTCAGAACACAGAAAGTGACTTAAGGCAGCTGGGTAAACCCAAACATGTTGCGTGCAGTTTGCTGCGATGACGGCACATGATTTGTTGATATTGAGCAGATTTTTACTGCAGCCATTTGAGACCGGCGGCGTAAGCTTTCATTTGTGCAACATGCTCAGTCCAGCCAAGGGACGCCCAAGCACTCACCGAATCCGAGGGGTCAGCAGTCCGGGGTCAAAACTCTTCTTCAGTAGACTCTAAGCTAAGTAACAGGGACAACTAGAAATATAAAAAGCAATGATGGTCTTCCAGTGTTTTTCTGGACACTCAAAAGCTTTGCAATATTATAAGATGCTTCTGTACAACCTCCCTGTCTTACAACAAGTAAAAATAAGCAAGTTTTGATATGTTAATTTGTTATTTTTTTGTTTAACAATTTTATGATGTTCGAATAAATAACTTCTTTGACGAATTATAGATTCTAACTCACTACTGAAATGTTTCATTCTTCTAGTTACTTATTGCAGCTCATGTTTTTAGCTACACATTGTAACAAAGTAGTTTCAATATTATCGTTAATGGTGATACTTTCAGTGGCATTATATTGCACTTCAAAATGTGTTGTCATGCCAGGCCTGGTTAACACTGTACGTTATAATTATAGATTGAGTTCTAATCATAAATTAGAAAGCAAAACTATCATTGATGATTTCATTTAGTCATTGTGCTAATCTCATAGTTTACCTCAACACTATCGCAAAGAAAATTGTACTTAAGATTGAGGTTTAACATGTAACGTAAATGCCAAATCCTGGTCCTGACTTCACCTATAACTTTTTTTAATAAGCCCAAATCCAGACAGAAATATTGTATTGACTCTTGCATCGATTTTCTCCCAGACATCTCTTTCCTGAGTTGTTCTGCAAATACAGACCCCTTTAGCATTTGTAGCCTTTTAACCATACACTGCTATGTCAACATGGCTCAATGTGCTTTGTGACAGCTGCATAACGTCTTCACAGCTGACAGGCAAGGGCAAGAACAAGGAGAACTGTAGCAGGGATCAAAGCTCGTGGGCGATCAGTGCAACGCAGCGGTATCTCCTAAAACAGCAGAAGTCACACCAGCCGTCCTTAAATAATCAGTGAACTGCACTCCAACGTCTCCCTTTAATCTTTGGGGCTGATTGGGGAGGATGATTCATACTTGACTGTGCTATTTTATAGAGAAGCTTTAATTAGCATCCAGTTGAGTTTTCCTACCTGAGATGTTACTGAATGCAAGAATGAGATTTGCAAATTGCAGTCAATTTAATGTTTGCACTTTTTAGAGCAAAGAATAGTTTGACAGCATTTAAAAGCAAATGTTTAGCGTCTTCACATTTTTTTTTATATCTTATCTTGCATCATTTACTGTTCCCCTGATGCCAAAAGATGATTTTTCCTGTCTTTGGTGTCCCGTGCTAAGGACAAAAACAGGAAGCGCTCTGCCAGCCACTCACAGTCACAGTGTCCCATTAGTCCATTGTTATTGATTTTCTGAGGCATTGTCATCAAGCCTGTTGGCTGATATTGAGCAGCCGGAGATAGGGACACATGCTCAAATGCACTGCAATCAAGAGCTGTTTGTGTTACACTTTGTACAGACAGAAACATGAGTGCTTTATCTAAAATATAACATAAAATGAAGTGTTTTCTGCAGTTTAGGGCCCGAGCAGTATAGATTGTTGGGAGCCAATATGGATAAAAAGGATGTTGGAGGTGCCGATAGCAGGTTGTTATTATTTAAAAAAAGTATAATAATAATAAATGTCAGGGAACATATTATTTAACATTTTGTTCATTGTAACCTGCAATATAAACCTCTTAATATTAGAAACAGACCCATTAACTTCCTGTTCAAAACGGCAGAATTAATACACCTCACCTCTTAGTAGCATTTCACTGTAAGAAGCAACACGTTATTTAAGTCCCAGTTGCAGGACAAACAGGATTACTCAAACTTGAACCAAAATACAACTTAGAGTAACTAGTGATGAGGAAACATTGTTGTAATAAGATTCATAAAAGTTGATTTTGCATAATATTTCCCCTTTAATTTGGTTTTATTTGGGCAACATTCTCCCTTTTTATGGTCAATTTTAAATATTGTAATTATGTTTGCATAGCTTTCTTCTTGATAGTCCAGTGATGCTTAACCATAGGGCCCGGGCCCAAAGTAGGGCCACGAGCACATCCTTGAGGACCACACAATTAGTAAAACATAATACATTCAATATGAGATTGGGCCCCAGGTTTGTACAGAAATAGTCAACCATTAACGCCTCTTTTCACAGCTTATTCATATATGAATGTGGGTCCAGTAAACACAAACATAATCACTTTAAAGTAGGTCAATGTGAGTACAGGCAGGTGATTGGATGTGAGTCATGTAGGGGCTGTAGTCGACGAAAGGAATTCTTGGTCTACTAAAGACCTGCCTTCTCAACCGATTAGTCGACTTAAAGGGGCATGACAAAAATCTATCATAACTCTGAAGTATCTCCACATATCTGACCAAAACTGCACTCAAAACACAAAAACGGCAGAGGAATCCATGCAAAAACATCCAGGAAAACAGTGTATTCCTATGTTGGACTCCAATATCTTCAGCTAACTCACTCCAAGTTCTTGTTTTTTTTTTTGTTTTTTGTTTTTTTTGCCACATAAATCAATTTAATCTAAATAAAATAATTAGTCAACAAAGACACCATAGACGGATTCATCGACTAAAGGATTACAACCCTAGTAGCATGTCTCTCTTCTTCGCACTGACACTTGTTTTGTTGCTGGGCGATCTGTGCTAAACTTTATTCTAGAGTTAGTTTAGCTCAGAGCTGTTAAACCCAGCGCCTCCTCAGCCAGAGCCATGAATGGACAGAGCGCTCTGGTACAAACAGACAAACTGGAGCTGCATTCAGGTGCACCACGACACATTTTTTAAACAAACTTCCCCACAGATAAAGATTGGTGCTGTGCTACGTATTAGAGCATTAATCTGAATGTAAATTAGATATATGGATGTATTCAAGAGAGTAGATAAGCTTTATAATGAGGTATAACATGTCCAACTGGAAATTCTGCTTTATCAGCTAGATTTTGGCCAAGAGCTGATATTTCTCAAGTGCCCATGTCCGTCGGGCCTTAGTAAAAGAATGCATTGATACTTGCATTATAGCTACATTCATATTGATGCTCTAATGTAGACAGAAACGGCAGCTTTTAGAAATCGAGTCAATATACCAGTGACGGCTAGTCTTAGATAGGGTACAGTTGCCTATCGTAAGTTAGGCATTTAAAGTACATATGGTAATAAGGATGTAATGAATCAAATTTGAAATATTCAATGTTATATGTACAATTCCTAAAACCTTTTTAGAAAGAGGTGGAGAGGTTTTGTAGCCACAGATTAGTTTATAATGTAATTTTGTTTGGCAGTGACAATAAATTCTTAAAAATTGGAGTGTATGGTATTGACTGGAGAAACGGGACCTCCATTTAATTTAGCCTCTTATTTGTGTGAGTTTGGTAATATATTTTCTCACTTTAATAGGGAAATTGCCTCTTTGTGAATATATCAAGACACAATCAATACAGACCATGTTCATCCTCCCACAAATGAAACGCACTTACTGACATGCTTTTAAAGAGATCTTTCCTGCAGTGTCATAGTGCTGAGCACATTCTCTCCATGCCTTGGTGTTTCCATTACAGAGCAGCCAGTGCACTATTTGTCTCCGGCATTGTGCTAATGGAAACAAGGGGGAGGGTATGTGCTGTGTACGCTTGTGTTGGTGAGTGAGATATTGGAGCTTTGTTGGATCTTTTCTGTAAAGTGCAGTTCTTTGACAGATGACCTTACTCGGACATAGCCAAGGTCTGGTTTGCTATTTCGAATCAAAAGCCTAACTGCAATATGTGGAAAGTGCTTGAAGGACTGTGAACCCAAACACTGTATATGTTCAAAAGTATAAAAATTGCAACTACACAGGCACTTTGAGAGGTCCAGCTTGCATATCTCTTCTAAAGTGTTTGCACTATTTTGCAACAGTGTAGATATTTTGCCAAGACCTAAAGTGATTGGCTTTAAGCAGGAGATACTGGACAAACAGCTCTCCAACACAAAGGGAACCATACAGGACGACATTCATACCATACTCCATACAACTGTACATCAACTTACCCTAGTGATATAGATAACTTTATGTAATTTCAAAGCTGGTATTACCTTAAATAATTATATTATCTTACAGTATATGTTTTATATTAACAGTTTTATTTCATCAATCAATCAATCAATCAAATTTTATTAATAAAGCGCTTTTCATACATAAAAGCATAACACAAAGTGGGATTTGGGGTGCTTTAGATCAACAAATTCAAATGTTACAGTAATACATTTTATGATAAGATGCAATGGGCAGATGGCAGACCCTCCAGTGCACCTTTAATCATACATTATGACTGCAGGCTACTTCTGTCCAAGATTCAAATGGAAGCATTATTTATCATAAGAAAACTTGTGGCAGTTGGATTAACCTGTGTAGTTCACATTCTGCTGATCACTTTTGTCTAAATCTTGTCTGTGTTTCTCTGTGAGCTGCACGGTCTTCCACTCCTCTCTCTGCTCACAGCCCCTGCACTACAGCGCCCCCTGTCTACACAGGGGCCTACACTGGACTGTGTAGGCTACTGAAAAACTAAAGCCTGAGACTTTTGTCAGAACAACTGGCCTCATATTTTTTACTGTTTCTCAAAGAAGTCAATAGAGATAAGAACCAGGGGTGAAAGTAGCTTTATTGTTTTGCCACTACTATCACATTTAAAACATAGAATAATCAGCTATTGTTTGATTTAGACACAATTAATAATAATAAAAAATATCATCACGATATTAAGTTGTTTTCAAATCAGGGTCATGGTGTTTTTTTGCCTCCAACGCTTTTACAGTTTTCTGATGCATTTTAACATAAAGACAGACTCACATTCAGCAACAGTTCCGTGACATATTAATTTAATTCTGTAACCTGCTTAAATTTCCTATGGAAACCTGTGGACAAAGTGACCTATCTGTCATATTTAGATCATAAGACTATGTTTTAAATAACGCCAAATGAGTATTTACAGTTAACTCTTGAATAAGAATGTACTCTTGACTTGACTGCAGCCACAACAAGTCTTCCTTTAGCCTAAATAAACTCTCTGTCAGTGGCCATTATTTTTATTCTTCCAATTTTCACTTGGGATTATTCTGTGCGCATACAGCACTTAATGCCTTGTTACATACGAACGCTGATTTGCATATCACTACAAGTGAAAACTGTCTGAAGTGCTAAAATGTATAGCTGCGCTGTGGCGTTTGCTCTGATCAGTTCCTACTTTTTCAGTGGTGCTTAAGACAGAGGAGTCTGAAGTCTGTGTCTGTCCTGCGCTGCTCACGGCTCTCATGGCGCTGCCGTGAAAAGACGCCGAAAGACGCGCAGAGACAGAGGGACGAGTCAGATCCAAAATGAATGAGCTCAAATCAAGTTTGTCAACGTAAGTGCTGAGAGTTCAGTGCACAACCTGACCCTGATTTAAGTGAGTGTCTAATGTAATGGTTTGACTCCAGTAGCAACAGTTTCAGTGGGACTTTTCCTTGCGTATGGTGGAGGAGCTAACCCCACCAAATCTTTTTGGGGTATGCAGTACCGGGCCATACCGGCTTACTATCACCCCTGATAGGGAATGAAATGTGCCACGTGTCTTGGGTCGTGGCAATTCAGTCCATGAATATGAGGCGGGTTGGTCCAGAATAAAGACTGACTAAAAGCTTAATGGGATGTAGAACTTCAGTTCCCCCTGAACCTTTGATTTGGAACTATGTGCTGTTAATGATCAGGCGTATTCAGATGCACGTCATTGTGTGTGGCTGGCGCCTCTCGCTGTCTCTCTCTTTCTCTGCACAATTGCGCATGCGCGCTGTTTAGAGGGAACAGTGCATAGAATATATAATCTGCATATTTTTTGCTACAGGTTATAAAACTGTTCTATTGCTCTGTATAACTAGTTTTATATTGTAATTTTCAAGCTACTGAGTCATTTTCTGTGTGAAAAAAGTCACCACCTGGATTCAACATAAGCAAAAAGCCGCCTATAAAATAATTGCTGCATGGGTGATTGTCTTTCGGCTGCAACATAATGCTTAAGCCAAACTGATGCAGTGAGTGGCTTCTCATTTCTGAAACAACCATGTGGAAAGACAAATCCTGAGGTCGTGGAAAAGATGTCGGTATGTCAGAGAAGGGTCACATTATTGGCAGAGAAAACGTCTAAGGAGATTGCAGAAACTACTAAAATTGGCTTGGCTTGAATTGCCCTACACATTATTAAAAACTGGAAGGATAGTGGGAAAGCATCATCTTGGAGGAGGACGTGTGGTCGGAGAGGCAGATGAAGTGATGCACCCATCATGCTTGTTGGGGGCAGTATTATGATATTGGTTCAGCATCCAGTTTAGGTTCAGCAACACTAAGTGTTTTTTTCTGTGGTGACTTTTTTTGGCCGGGCAGTGTAGTTTGTCTAAGACTGAACAAATATTTTGTTCTTTGTTCTTTTAAGGGTGTGTTCAGACATGCACATCCACCACATCAAAATAGACCTACAGCCTAAAAAGGAATCCTCTTAATAGAAACAATGATTGACATAGATTTCCTCTATTAAAGCAGTTTTGCCAATTACTGCAGCTGTAGAATGAGAGCATTCTCTGCCACGACCTGGAGAAAGCATTTCCTCTGTGATCCAATTACCCCAACATAGCAGGCTCAGGGGGCAACAAGAGGCTAAAGGACATCATGGTCAACGGAACACTGGTCTAGGATGGTCAAAAAAAAAAAAAATCACTGATGAAACATACGTTCACAAACATGCTTTTACCTTTACATCTTTTTTTGCTTAAAGACGCCATCCCACGAAGCTCAGGACAAACATTCTGGACTACATGTAAAGATGCACTGCAGCCATTATTACTGATGCAAGGCAAATATTCTGACTTTACTGAACATAAATAAGCACAATTTCCCTAACATTTTACAATCAATAAATCTATTTTTACAGCTCCACTTCTATGATTACCTTGTCATTTGGAGCAACTGCCACTATCAATTATTAAAAAAAGACTGTGACATTTCTGGTGCTCTTAACCTTCAATTTAAAGTGTCACTCCTGCTGTTGTCTTTTGTTATGCTCAGTCTTGCTGTCTTGCTTTTCAAACAGAACCATATAATTTTCATAATGCAATATAAATGCTATCTGAGTGCTAGCTTCTGCTGTGTAATTGAAACACTGGGATACTCTGACACCACATGCCAGCTGTGCCACTGATAAGAGACTGGAAACCAAAAATGTTGGCAGCTGTCGTCACATGAATTCACCTCGAATTCATGAATTCATTCAAGGTTCTTCTTAAATGCACCTGCAGCTGTACATGTGACCACTCAGCTGGATCGAAGTTAGCTGTTTGAACTCATAGAAGCTCTATTATGCTCAGTCGACTTTTTGACCAATAATGTTTTAATGTTCACTCATCAAATATAGACCAAGAGGTGTGTGTCATTTCATTTACACTTGTTTATCTTATTCTCTATCGTCTGGCACTATCCACTCCAGGAAGCGCTGACCAATCAAAAGGCCTCAAAAGGGACCTTTACTATTATTCATTGATCACAAGCCTCTGCCAGGACAGCGTTTACAAAGGGATATGTCTCCCTCTTCAAAAATTAAAGCTCCCCCTACAGCACTTTTGTGAAAATACACTGCTAGTGAAAAGACATGCTTTTTTTTTTTTTCTTCATTTTTATTGAATTAAGAAGGTAGAATCACATAGAGTAGAATCGTGTTGCCAAATATTAAAAAAATGAGCCAAGGTTTCTCAGAAGAGTTGCCTTCAGGTCGGTCAGGAAATGTTGTAAGGCTGGTCTTCTGCTCAGAGACAGCAGAGGGAGACAACAGGTGCTTCAAATGCCCCGAAAATACATTTACAACCACCAAATGGATTTAAAAGGTAAAAATGTTACTTAATTCTGCTTTAAACTCCTATCTCTGTGATTGTTCTACATCATTCACGTCATTCTCCTTGAAGCCCTTTCCTCTTTTATTGTCCAAACATTGATCATCATCTTGATCATTTTGGTGCTCAAATAGCCTGTTAATCTGTGTGGGGATTGTGGCATTAACAGATCTTTAGTTTAACTTGTCAAAAACTGCTGTTATTTTCACTGCACCAACAAATATTCTAAATTGAACTGAAGGAAATACCAAGGATGGTGTTTAAATGGGCATAAAAGCTCAAATGTTCACTAGATATACTTGCGTTTGTAAGAGAACTGCAACATTCATGTTTCAAAATGTACAATGCTGTTACTGAGATAAATACTAAGTTAATAATATAGCAATAACAAGTGCACAGTTAAAAACAACCATAAATCTAATATCAGCATTTTGTCACAGCTTCAAAGCATGGCCTGGTGTCCCCTCTGACGGCGTGTGTCTCTGTGTTCTTGGCAGGGTTCGACTGGAGGCCTTCTCTGACAATAGCGGGAAGCTGCAGCTCTCGCTCCAGGAGATCATTGAATGGCTGACGGCCAAAGACGAGGAGCTGTCGGAGCAGCTGCCTATAGGGGGCGATGTGGGGGCAGTACAGCACCAACGGGAGTTCCACCAGGTACTTGCTGAATACGTGCTGTGTGCAGCTCACTTCACACCTTCACCTCCAGGGAGCAACAATTAGCACTGAATCAAGCACACACCTGCTCATATTGATTAAGAACTGTTTGCTCAGCTCAGGGGAATACAGGATCTCCTATTTAATGCTCATGTAGACTAACAGTCTGTTAGGCCCCTCAGGAGACTTAAACCATTATGTGTGTAGCATGTTTTCATAAGTGAACTCTATTTTCCCTAAATGCCTTTGCATGATAAGTTAAGACGACTGATCATTTTATACTCTTTTTAAACCTTCCATGTTTTGTCTTCATCTCTTTTGTAACCGACCACGATAACTTCCCCTGCATAACACTGCAAATGTTGCAATAGTACAGTGTAAACCATGAAACAATCTCAGCTTTTCATCTGGGCTGCTTTTGAGCACTACTTAACAGAATAATGCACACACACACACACACACACGCACACGCACACGCACACACACACACACACACACACACACACACACACACACACACTGTGGAATATTATAATAATCTTATTCCAGACCGAAGTTAAAGGCCATTGGGGACATGAGTTGCTGACAGTGTAGTCTGCTTCCCTCTGCTCCTGCCTCAGATAATTCTTGTTATGCTTCAGTGACTCCAACTGGCCTTGAAATCCATTCAAGGGCTTTTGGAGTGAAGGACACACCAGCTCATCATATCAGACTTTATTGATCACAGCAGAATCCACCTCATTTACTGTCCAATAACAAGCAAAATGTAATGGTGCATATTAGATAATGAAATAATAGTTTAAACCCAAAATAAAGTATTGCCATGGGCTGGTAATTTAAATTTTGCATGCATAATTAAATGGTGGTTTTGTTGAACAACATGCAATTGTGCAGAGAGGACTTTGTTGCTGAATGTGTATGGAGACTGGAATTGAGACTGGACATAATCCCTCATTTGTCCAGGAGTGGTCCATGGTAGAAAATGTTTCAAATGTAGTCATCTGAACAGTGTTTTTGGAGTCAAGACATTTTGACTTGCCTCCCAGAAGCCATTATCAACTTTCTGCATGGCAGTCAAAATGTCTTAATTTCAAAAACATTGTCCATATTACTACCTTTTACCTTTTCTGGAAATGTTTCACAGTATGGACTCAATTACAGGTGTTTTTATTGCTACCAAAGATAATGTAAGTGCTCTTTTCTTTCATATTTCACATATCTGAAAAATAATTTGACCTGGTGGTGTAACCTGTCTCCATGGAGATAGATAACCTGGCTCACACCATGTGTTGACACGTGAAGCACTCTGAACTGAGTTCTACACATACATCTATGTGAAGAGTCTCTTGCTGAAAGCCGTTGGGAAAAGGAAGAACGTCATGACGAATATTTGCAGCTGATTGGTCAGAGTGTCACAACAGCGGAACAAGCTGAAAAATCATAAATCCATTTGAGATAGAAGCACAAACATAATTCCCTCCACAAATACACAAAGCACGTCTATGTGCACATTTGTTAAAATCAAACCCCCTGGAGGAGAATTCGTTCAGAAATCAGTTGTCACCCAGCAACACTGCTGCAAGGATTTGAGAAATGATTAGAGTTAATTAAGGATTCTTTCTATTTATGAAACTAGTCAGTGTTGTCCATTTGGGGCATAATAAAATCCAGTGTATGTGCCACAAGGCCAAATCTGATTTGACGGCAGCTTTAGGCTTGAGTGAGATTAGGGACTAATGAGAGATTTGAGATCACCAAGGCACAAAATGTACCACTCTGACAGTTGTCATCATGTCTGGGCTTATTACCTCTTTTTACTTATGCACACATCTGAGAAATACAATATAGCATAAAAGAGACGATATAGGTTAAAATCCAAAGAATCTACTGACCTGAGTTAAATCTGTTATTAAAGTAAAAATTTGTTTTACCCCAGAAAAATATGTGTATATGTATGCAGCACTTAGGGTCAAAATAAGACCGGTGTCTGTTTCTAATTATCCCTCGTGCTCTCTTCATTTGAGCTGTGGAGCAATTCTTCATAAAATAAAATAAAATGACATTTAAAATTTTGCATAAATTGTATGTTGAGTAACGTTTGGGACCACCCATGAAAGTGTCATAGTGAAGAAATAAAAAGATAAATTAAAAAAATCGAAACCAGGAAGTAACACTGGCGCACACTTGAAAGCATGAGGTCAATTTGTTCTTTTGTTTATTGAGTTTTTGTTCTTGGTTTGAAATTTGCTTTGACATTTTCCATCAAGGAAATTAAGAAAACTGTACTGTTAAGGGCCTTGTTTATCACATGCAAAACAGATAACCGTGTTAAAGTGGTGCAAAAACTTGTCATACAGATGCTAAAAAGACAAGCGCAGTTATTGCTCCTTTTGAACGAATGAATATTTAAAACGGGGCATTCGGGGTAACACGGGGTATTCACCAACATGCACACATTTTGAGGCAGAAGAAATGTAAATTAAGTGCCACCTGATTTATCACAACTATGAGGACTAAAACTGTACTAACAGTGCTTTGGAGAGACAAGTGTAAACCGCTGGATGAAACGATTTGATTTAAATGTTGGGTGTTTTAGTGACAGTTTATCCATAGCCTAAACATTCTAACTCACTAACACCCTTTTTTGGGAAAGAAAACTCTAATTTGCAATGTAGTCTACTAAAAAAAAAACAAAAAAAAAAAAAACACTTCATTTAGTAATCTGAACTTTTATACTACACGACTTTACTCTCACAGGCACTTAATAATGAATTATGCAGCAGAGGCACTTTTGCACTTGCTGAAAAGGCTATGCTCATAATCAGTTTTGTAGCAGAAATAATAGCCGTACTTTCCTATAGCTAATCACGTGCAACACGCCCACAAATAGCACATGCTGCTATCCAGTGTTTATTCACAGTTTATCGCCTGCATTGATAAATGAGGCCCTTAGTTTTGATGTTGTGATTGCAGTTATGTAGATACTTTTTATTTATCCCATATGTTGCTTCAGAAAACTTAACAAAGGCTTAAAGTTTTTCTACTGAACAGAAGAAAGGAAAGTCATCACATATAGTTTAGTTGAAGACTGGCTTATTGCTTTGAAGGAAATAGCTTCCCAGATATTTCAAGCCAAATGACAGTTCGTATACTCACTCTCCCTATTAAATCTAAAGCGCCACCTCTGTATATCCTGTTAAAAGCTGGCTGTGGAGCTTGGTATCTCACACTGGAGTATAACCCAAATGCGTAATAGCTTCACGGCCAACTTTTGCTCCTTCTTTCTAGTTTTCTTATTGACAGTTTATGTACCTGAAAAAAACAACCCCTAATGGAACAGTATGTTTTCCCTTCTGCTTCACCCTGCTCCATCTACAAGCCGAAGTGTAAAAATCAGCCAATTAACGGGACATATATAGCAGTCACACTTGATCCACCCCGTGTTCCCTTTACAATACCATTTATTGTCGTTTTTACCAAATCCTGCACAACGGTTGTCTGCAAGCTATTTAAAGCCCTATCGCGCAACCTTTTAGCCAAAAAAATATACTGAAAAAAAAGCTTACTGTGAGTGGGCTTCTCCATAAACCTGACTCATACTTGTCCCGTAGGAGCCTCCACCTGCTTGTCTCCATGGAAATGTTGTTTCTTTAACTATAATATTCCACAGTTTAGCATAAAAGGTATCTATTGCCATGGAGAAGGTTCCAAAGTATGGTTTTATTTGTATTTGAATCAAATCATGCAAGTTCAATTTTCAGTCCAATTTGAGTTTATTTTTGTAGTGACGTGCAAGTTACGCAGCGTTGCTTTAATATCACCTCTCTCTTTCTGCTGTTCCATTTTTAGCATGGCATCGCTTTATAATCTGAGATGCCTTTTACCTCCCCAGTGTACGCCTGCTCTAAAACTTCTACCAACAAAGCAGACGGGGAAATTGCATCTTAGTTTTCTATAGAGAATTAGAACGTTTTAAGAAATGTGAATAATTGATCGTAAGTGGATTTATTCTGATGTCATTTGTGCAGTTTGAGGGGAGTGGGGGCTCGCTGCTGCAGTCAGTGTGGTTTCAGAGGATGCATTAAAGGAGGTGATAGAAGAGCTTTTTGCAGCGGAGGGCGACTGAGTGGAAAGTGAGCAATGAAAGGATTTGGTGTGACTCTAGAGCTCACATGTCAGGGAAACTGAAATGAAAACAAATCCTGCTTGGGAGAAAAAAAATAAAAATAAGACAAGATTGCAGTTTTTTCTTTGAACCATTCTGGGCCATTGTTAATTGTTTTCATACTCAATTGCTGTTGTGAGCTCAGAGACTATAAACTGAGAGCGGTGTTAAGTTACACACCTCCTATTTGAAAATGAGTGAAGTCAGGCACAGGAAATGTAACTTATTTGTGTGTCCATACTGCTGTGATATATGTTACAGAATATTCAGCCCTCCCTTTACCAGTGGACGATCTTAAGAACTAAGCCATTTTAAGAATAAATCTGGACTGAACAAGTATAAGCACAACCATTAGCTAAATGAGGACTAATTCAGAACCCATGGGCAAAACCTACAGTCTATGAATTATAGCTATAACTGTAACCAGAACTCTTCAGTTTTGATCCTCTGTATCACCGTTTCAAAAACCTTTGCCCAACAGAACAATAGATAAGCCATTTGGATCTAGATACACAAAGGCCAACTTGTGCTTAATCTGTTATGGTGAGCACAAATGGAAAAATCCAAAGGCACAGAAAAGAAAATAAGCAGGTCACAAAGCGCTCGGTTTATTATATCCACGTCATATTAAGTCAACGATGTCACTTCCTCCCGCTGACTTCTTCTATTCCACACACAGAATGTATCTTAATCTGATCTGAAGGCCTCTGCTTTTAATGTCCCCTCATCCAAAGCCTCTGCCTTGTGAGTGTGAAATTTAGCCGGAATTAAAGTTTTAACATGACAGCTGGCTCAGGGAATCCACGGCTCAGCTCCTCTTTGGGCAGAGAAGCAGCAAAAGAGGGATGGAGAGAATAAAGTGAGAGCGAGGATGAGCGGTTGGGAGAAAGGCAGGTTTTCTTCAAGAAAATTTACAACTTGGAAAATGTTACCCTTTTTAAATGTTTGTTCTTTGCTCTGAGGTGCTGTGTCACCGGGAGGCCCCTGTTTGACTCTACCTGCAGGTGCTATCATGTCTGCCTGAATCCAGTCCTGCCGTTTAACATGCATCAAAACACTGTTACCGTGGTAACACACAGGACACATGTCGGCTAATTCCATCCGTAATGTAGACTCAAGTTGAAATCTGTAATCTCTTTATAGCATAAGAGGATTGACTACCTAAATACATGACTTTGAGCTGTGGGGAGATCTGTGGTATTACACACACCCTGTGTGTTTTTATGCATGACAAAGACGATTATTGTTAAATGAATCAATACAGCAGGAAAGGATAAGGGTGACAACTTTTACATAGCCTTTTTTTATATTTAGACTCATGACTCAACACTAACGTCTATCCCAATGGCTCATCACTTGGACAATCACTTGGATTTGAATAGGATCACACACCCTGTAACTTTCATCCACCCTATTGAGTGATCTCTGGTGAAGTGAGCTTCTGATAAATGCGCTGATTGTGAGTGTTCCTGAACTCGCCTCTATAGTGTGGGTAGTCTGATCGACTTGTCAGGTTTGCTAGACGTTCCAGGCACACATGGAAAGCACAGCTGATAAGAGACACATCACAGTAGCCTATTTGGGTCACACTTCTGTCAAAGGCAGCAAATGCAACACAGCTAACATTCAAAACCGTGGCTAGATAAATGTTCAAAACACACACAATGACGTGATAGTCTGGAGGTGATTTAGACTCGGACTCTCTCTCTCTCCTCTCTCTCTTCATGACTTTAGACTTTTATTAGAAGAATTATTATAGAGGGGTATGAACTCGAACGTTGATAATTTGACTATTACATCGGCCATAGAGTTGGAAATATTATTCATAAGGATTCCTAAGGTCTACGTTTTGCTTCTTTTTGCTTTATTGTTGTGCTCCACAGTGGAAGAACTGGGCCATAGTACAGTAGAGATGACTGATCTAGTTACTGCTAGGCCTTAGGGATGTTCCCACACAGCATATACATTGTGTCTCTCTGCTCAGCTACACATGGCCTATGATTTACACATAGGGAACACTTTTCACCGAGCCCCTCTGCTGCTTTGTCTCCTGTTAATTGGGCTGCTTTTGAGCGCAGACCGGCAGACCATCACACCATCACACCCTGTAGATTTGTCTTTGTGTTGCGCTCTGGGCTCTTAACACAGCCATAGAAATCCCTGTGTTACATCCCTGTTCACCATATTTCATCTATAGGTCGCCTGTGTATTCAAATGAACCAGCTTCTCTGCCTTTGAACTCCAGTATGTGGGCGTTCTTGCCTCCTATGTTGCTGCTTCCTATCAATTTGACTATCAATTTGAGCGTGATGCTGTCTTGGTTGAAGCAAAATGTGACTTGACGGCAGCTCCAGGCTCCAGATTGGGTTTTAATGAGAGTTTCATTGAGGTCACAGAAAGACAATCTGTGCCTTTCTCACACAAAAACGCACAATAAAATATTCACATGCACACACTTTAGTTTTAGTAATTTGAACACAGTGTAACCATTAGCCCTAATTAACCACTTTGACGTGCCTTTAAATATTGTCCTCCACCAGTTTAATGCTTATAAACCCTTTTCGCTGTGAAATGACAGCCGTGGCGACCTCAATTTTTCATAAACCAATATCAACAGGTATCCCCTGGATTAATGAGTGCGCTCCACTCATTCCCATTTGTTCTTATCGCACATTAATCTTTCAATTACCTTTCCAATTACACTAATAGTTTGGGGTTCAGCGCCAGAGAAGAAGGTACACTGGTCATATTTTAATTGTAAAGTGTGACATTTTGCAAGCATTTTGTAATCATTTAAATTATACTTTGACTAATGGTGTAGCTGTATTTAATCTGGCACTATATTTGTCTTCACAGTTAACGTTCACAAATATACTGTTGTGTTTGCTGTGTGTATTAAACACTTATATGCATATATTCAGACTTATTTATTAATGAAGCAGCTGGTTGCCTTCAGGACATTGTTTGCTCTTGTTGTCGCTGCTGTACTGAAGTTTGTCTCTGCGTGCTGCCAGGCCTTCATGGAGGATGTGAAGTCCCGCGGGCCCTTCATCTACTCAGTGCTGGAGTCAGCCCAGGCATTTTTGGCCCAGCATCCGTTCCAGGAGCCTGAGGAGAGCCTGAGCGATGGAAAAGGTCTGCACCCTTCACTGTCGAGCCAACCACTGCTCCAGCCAAAATATCACAGTCACCACCGCTGTGGAGCCGCGAGCCCCTGGTCCAACTCACGGCCCTCACGCAGGTGAACTCCTCCATTAGCAGTTATAACGGTGCTGCCACACTGGGAGCAGGAAGTACCCGAGTCGGGACCAATTAAGTGGAGTTCACCCACTCCTCAGCACCGTCTGTTTAGATCAATAATAAAGTGAGCAGTGTCTCTTCCTCCCACATCTCTGCTGTGGCCCAGCACTCACTCACCTGGAGGCGACTGCAGCACTGTGTCTCATGACATGCCGGCCATATCTTTTCCTCATTTAGTTTGTATGAGTAAGTATTATTTTAATCTCTCTTCTACAGAAGTGTCTCCGAGACGGCGCATTCTCAATGTGAGTCGATCCGTCTGGAAGCAGGCGAACGTAGCCAGTGACCTATGGGAGAAGCTGACGGCACGCTGCGTAGACCGCCACAGGTCAGACATGCTTACCATTTATCAGTGTTGTTCATGAAAGACATTCATCAGTGCTGTAAAGCTTTGTGGGGGCCTGCGCAACATTGCTTCTCCAAATTTGAGAAATTGCTTATCCCTCAGATAGTGAAACCACCTGTATTTCGACACGTCGAATTTATTGATGATATGGAAAGTAGGGAGTGAACAAGCATAGTTCTCATTAATATTGTCTTATTTGTTATTTGAAAATGTTAAATCATAATACATATAAAATGTGTCTGCAATGTACATTCAACTTTGCCTATGCCAGGAAACGACTGATCAATGGTCACAACAAGGCTGATGCTGGGGACATTTTAAGGAAATTAGGTGAAGCACATACAGGCTGAATTTGTCTTTGAGACGATAATATTAATAACCTTTCCCAATACAGATTATATTCATTATATTTTAGCAAGTCAAATAATTATTCATCTATTTCAGAAACACATACTTTCTTGCAGACACATGGAGCGTACGTTGGAGCGATTACTACAGATCCAGGCTGCCATGGAGGAGCTCGCTGTAGCATTGGACCAGGCTGAGGGGGTCCGAGATGCATGGGAGCCTGTCGGAGACCTCTTCATAGACTCTCTGCAGGATCATATAGATGCTACCAAGGTACAATGTTCTGTATTCCACTGCATGTTTCCTTCTCTCCTATATGATCCACTTATACACGTGCTCTGACATGATTGCCTCAAGCTGACTTTGCAGACATCACAACACTGTGTAAAGTAACAACAATAGTGTGACGTTCAAATTACACATGAATATTTGATACCAGTTCTGTGTTTGTTGTGCAAGCTTCTATATACAGGACATTCATGTTTGATGTGATACACTTTGACAAGACACTTCAATCCGACACTTTGAGAGGCAGGGGCGGTGAATAGATGCTTTTAAACAAATGGCAGGTCATTGGTGCAGTCATTATGTAGTGCGATGTTGCCGCTGTATATAATTGTGCGGCGTGTCTCATTCATTAGGAGTGAGGGCTCTTCACTATAATCATGTCAGCGTTTAGACTCCTGTCATCACCAGCACATGTTTCACCAGCTCTGAGGGCCTGCCCTGTCAGTTGTCCTCATGTATCCCTCATGTCCAGACAGAGGAAGGCTGCCATAAATCTGCTAACAAGATGCACACACACCACATTACACAACAAGACAAAGAGAATGGAACTAGGACTAAGTGGAAAATAGTTGTTGTTTGCCTACTGATTGACATAAATCTTTGTACTACTGCACCATATGCTATAAATATATTGTGTTATTATCATATTACTTGCGTTATTGCATCAATTACAAAAACTGTGTTCAGTATCAATTTTCAATCAGATATAATGTGCTGGACTGGGGTTTTGGTGCAATGTTAGTTTGGAAAATACTATGATAGGCCTGTCACGATACATTTTTTTGACAGACAATATATTGTCTCTGAAGATATCTCGATAAACGATATTATTGAGCATGCTGTTTTGTTATGCTAATGTAAAGATTCTAGGCAATGATCTGTACTGATATCTTTAAAAAAATATCAGTGGCAATTAAAATAACTTTAAAACTTTAATAAACTGCTGTATCAGGTCCAATTTGAGAAAACGTCCCCAAGTCAATGTTTGCTATATTAACGTAAATAGTTTTTTTGTAATAGTTTTTTCACAATTTTCACAATATAGTCCACAAATAATTATATCTGATATAGAATAACAAAGGTTTTAAAAGAATTGATATAGGCCTATTGTATTGCTTTATTGTATCGCTTTTTCAAAAGTTGAGGTAGAATATAAAGCTGACGTGCTATGAACATCACACACTGGACTGAAAGCAGTGATGTGATTGGCTGATTTGCGTTACATGTAAAAATTCTTTCCACCTTTACGCAGAGGGGGAAAAGCAGCTTCTGCACACTAACAGTGGCATGTACTGTGCCCAAAACACACATATTGTCACATGTAAAGTCTAAGGCATTTCTGTTCTCTCTGAGCGTGGGGCCAAACGTGAGAGGAGCGAGTCTCAGAAGCTCACTCCTCTCGCTTCTCTCGTTGCTCTAAATGAGCAGAAAACTTCTGAGTTGCAAAGTATTACTTCAGATAACACGCACGCACACTTATATCGAGTCTCAAAATGTCATTGTGTGCATTTTTACCTATCGACTGAAAACTCGATATATAGTAATTATCGTGACAGGCCTAAACTATGACTTCAGTATGATATACAACTTGTGCACAAAACACTATCTTGATTTGTGGCTATGGATTTTCATATGTCGTCATAAGTCAAAAATTCAAATCTCCTTGCCACAAAATACACCCTTAAAGTCAAGACAATCAATACCACAGCAGAGTAAATGAGGGCAGGATTTTGATTTTTTGTATTCCCCTTCCATAACCTTTAAACTCAAAGTCCATTACAATATGTTTTTATTTCACTTTGGCTCGGGGAACTAATACTTGGTTGCTGCCAAATTACTTCCAAAACAGAACTGACAAGTATAATGGATTACATTTATATTGATTTTTTAGATAATTAATTTCTTTGGCGTTTGTCCAAAGTGAATGTTCATTGTTTGTGCTTCTTGTATTTTTGCTACATTTAGTATCCCGCCTGTTGCTCCACTGTCCTGTTCTCTTTCTCTTATGGTGCAGTTGTTTAAGGAGGAGCTGTCGCAGGTGAAGGAGGGCATGAAGCACGTGAATGACCTGGCACACCAGCTGGCCATTTCCGATGTCCATTTGTCCATGGAAAATGCACGCACCCTGGAGCATCTCAACAGCAGGTGGAAAGTGCTCCAGGTAAAGTTCTGCTGCAAGAATGTCCAAGCTGTTTGTAAGGGTAAATATATGTATAAGGTGTGTCCTCCTCACCTTTCTTTACTCTTGCATCTGTCACACACCAAAATGCCTCTTAGCAATGTTACGGTTGTGTGTGATTTTATTTAGCTCGCAATACAGTGTTTACTTCTGAAAACTGTGGGTAATTCAGCTGGAATCTGGAGCCATGAGATACATTATAGTCTCCACAAATGTTGATACAAAATAAGGAGGGACGCCATGTTTTGTTCATCCTGCAGATTTACAAAATGTTCCCATTTGGCTAAATTTAGAATTACTTTTATTGGTCCACATAGGCTAAATTATTTCCGTTACGGACATGCAGCCGACCACAAATTAGAGTCATCAAAAATAAAAATATAAAAATAAACAAACATCAAGATCACAGTGAGAATAAAATACAAAAAGAAAACTGTCTTTTATCAGCTAAACCTTGGTGATAGTAGAATAAATATATTAGTATTAGTTCATTTGTATTAATTATAAACAACAGTGGTGCTGGTATAGTATCGGAATTTTTTACTTCAGTAACTTTTCAAGTGCATTTTTTTTTTTGCATACATATTCAAATATTTGTACAGGTCACTCTCTGAAAACATCTGATTTGCAAAAGAGACCAGTTATAGTGTACTGTGCAAACATTTTTTAACAGATTTGGACAAAATGGAATATGACGGAATGATAAAAAATGAAATAAAATAAAGGCAGTGAAGAGTAAAAATTGTAAACTAAAAACCATAAAAACTATCTCTTTGCTGAGTCACACCTTCCCTCCCACCATGGACCCCCACGGCTTTCTATCAGACGCTGAATCCTCAGGCAGTTTTCTCTCTCCACATTTTAAGTGTAAGAGTCCTTGGCTCTTTCTCCACAGCGTCAAGATAAGTCGGCCACATGTCATCAATGCAGTATTCAGCAGCACTCTAAACAGATTTGCTCAAATATGGCACTTGTCCCCAGCAGCCACAGCCTTGGTGACTTGGGTAGGTCACATGGTAACCAGCCCTTCATGCAGTGCAACACTTGTATCCAGAGTGGGAAGACCAACGGACATCCACAAATGGTAAAATTTGACACCAGCTTTACTCAAGTTCAGAGAAGATACTTCATTCTTCTCTGCATGAAATGGTAATGAAAAAGATATGGTTTCTCATATTTGTGATTATGTAAAATGCTGGCATATGGACGATCGATGTTTCTAATAGGTTACAGCAGAAATCCAATTTATTGTGAAGGTACAGAGAGCCAACTCTTCAGTGGATCACAGACTTCCGGATCACAGAGCAATCCTTCTTGGTGGACTAATATAATTCTTATCCTGACATTTAACAGACAGGGCGACTCAATCAACTTAACTCAATCACGAAGGAGGTGGGGTAGATATAAGTTCCGCCTTACTTTAAATATATTTGATAAATGACCACTGCTCAAATGCATTTCTGTCGCAAAAAATATCTGCTTAACTTTGCATCACCAAACCAAGAAATCTTACTTTTCAGGGGATACGTGTTAAAAGTACTCGCTGCCAAGACATGCAATTGTGACTAAAATATACGCTTAAGGTTTTATTGAGTGGTGATATTAACTGTTTTGAAGGCATGTACTTAAAGCAACACATTCTACAGTTAAGTGCCATAATGCCTGTGACTTTCACTTGCTGTCTCTATCCTGCTGTTCTTCATGTATCGGTGCAGAGTGACGTGAGCAAAAGCAATGTTTTACAGTGTCTAACTTTAGTCTCAGGCGGTTTCTACTCCAGCAGCTTCTGTAGAGCTCAAGTGCAACTGCTCAACCTCAGCTCATGTCATTTCATAAACAGCATGGCACAGGACAGCTTCACTGGCACTGATGTAGAGTCTAGTTTACCTGTCTGTCATAATAGCAACAACATTTTAAAACCATGCAAAGTCTTTAATCTGTTTACAGTTAATTTCAAGTCTCCAATTTTTTTGGTTTCAAATTATCTTGCTGGGGGTGTTTCAGTCTCAATCGCTGAAAATAGTTCCATGTGAAGAATTGAGAGTTGTTTGTATAATAAAAATGAGCCCGCTGTATTCCATCAGTGCACTGAATACAGCTTTCTTTTTGGGACTTTCTTTTTGAGTTGTGAGCCTTGTTTTTCTGATCTCAAACAAATCAAATCAGTTTGGTTTTGGTTGGCAACTCCTCACCTTGTTATCAATATTTCTTCAGAATTCTTACTATAACTGAAATACTCAACTGACGCACCTTTACTTTGGTTTCCTGTTTTGGTCCATTTTTACCCCAGACAACTTTGTACAATCCACGTCTTCATCTGCAAAGAGAAGTATTTTTCTACATAGATGCTTTTGTATTATGTAAGGCCATGTGATGCTCAGTGTGCATCTCCATTAATAGCGGCATTCATTTAGTTTATTTTTGATCCTGTACCTTTTTTCAGTAATGGTCCTCCTGCTTAATTCTCTCTTGGCCTCATATGCTTTGTGATGACTCATTTGCCATTACTTTTTTAAACCCCAGCCACAAATGAACAAAATTGGCTGTACTTGTCCTAATGGACTTGTAGCAGAGGGATCCACTTCTCTGACGTCTTGTCTTTGGTTGCAACCTCTGATCATGTGCATGTTCTCTGCGTTTTATTATTGTACAGCTGTTTGAGCGCTGATAAAACAGGCTTTTATTCATTAGTGTGGCTCTCTTTTGATCCTAGAAACAAAAGTTTAAAGAAATATTTTTCAGCTGAATGGTAAGCCATTATTATTTCTTTTCATATGGAATTAAAGTCCAAAAACCTTTCTATTTGTGCAGAGTGTTTTTCACGTAATTAAAATGATGAATGTAAATCCAAGAAACGTCGTCTGCTCTGTTGATTTCAGGCTCCCCTCACTATTATGAGAACATATTTCTAAATTTGATTTGGTAATATTTGTCACCCGAGGATAATTCAGTCATTTGTCTTCCTTATGGCAGCCTTGGATGCTTGTACAACAAATAGATTGTGCAACAGCCCTCGCTGGCACATTTACAATGCTCTATATTAATACATTCAATTAAAACGCACTTTTATTTTGGGGAATTGGCCAATGAGGTGTGAGAAGTGTAATGAGGCTATCTTTGGGCACTCATTGCTGATTCTATTGCAATTCTCACCAGTTTATCCAAAGATCGTCCTTTGAAGCTACTTTTCTATTTAAAAGTCAATGCTTTCAAAGTATATTTTTGGAAATAAGCAGAACATTTGATTAGCCATTAATACACATAGATTGACTCTCCAATCCGTGGAGCATTATTTTATGTTGAATTTACTGAGGAAAATATCTTAATTATTTCAATATATGTCGTTTTCTTTTAAGCACAGTGATATCAAGTTTTTGGGCGCATGATGTCACTTCTTGTAACGCTATTCAAGTAATTCACAGTATGTTTCATGATGCAACCGACAACCTGAGCTGCACAATGTCCTTATTTGAACTAAATGCTTGACTTTATATAATCTTTGTCTCTATTTCCTCATTGCTGCTCTTCAAAGGCTTTCAGAGTCCTGCAGTCGGGCTGTAGATGTAGCATTTATATTCCGGTCTATATAATAGAGGGGAAGCAGGTGGTCGTAGCTCTGCCTGATTCCATTGTGGGGCTTGGTGACTGTGCACGCTAACGGCACAGCTCCTTTTGACTTAACTCTGTGTGTGTCTTTTTAGGGATCCATCGAGGAGCGTCTGAAGCAGCTCCAGGATGCACACCGAGACTTTGGTCCAGGATCGCAGCACTTCCTCTCCAGTAAGAGCGCTCGTCTTCTTCTGCCGGTTTGAAGTCTGTGCCCTTCTGTTGCCCTAATCTGTTCCATGCTGAGCCAAAGCGCCGGCTCTGAGTGTACATAAAAAGGCCATAGAAGTCGACTTGTGAGCGACTATATGGGTTCCGGATGGAGTTTTAGTCTTTCTTCGTCACCGACTTTTGAAATAAAAAGTTAGTACATTGAACATTAGCAACATGCCAGGTGTTGAGATGTTTTACCATTTATTAAAAACAAGTGTCACAAATTTCAAGTATATATAAGACTTACACTACACATTTTTCTACAACATGATTATATTTAAGATTTTACAAACATTTTGACAGTTGTCATAGCACGATCACGTTTTTTTCTATATCACTATTGTATTATTATGTTTTGAATCTGCCACAGTGGACACTTTCTGGTTTGAGCTTCCCGATATGTGACTTGTTTTTCTTCTTGTACCTGCTGTTCTTCAAAGGCTACAAAGAAGGGAGCAGGGAGCACACAAATGTGATTTAGCCTGCCCGCTTTAAACTGATTAAGCAGTGTTTGTGTCCTCAGCAGCCCCATTGCATTTTACTGTTGTCATGCTGGCTCCAAGGGGCCGCAGTGGAGCTTAGGCAGTCAAAGTGTAGAGCCAGCTCAGACTAGTGCTCCCTGAAGGAGCGTCTGGCTTTGGGTTTGTTTTTCTCGCAGTGTGCTTGTTTTATGGAGCTCAAGCACAAATGCATAAACACACGCTGTCAGCTTTTACTATCACATACACCTTCTGTGCTCTGTCCAACTTATTTCAAACCAGCACATTACCACATCGGTCTCTCAGCCCTCTAGTTATTGGTTATTGGTTAATTTGGCTGTCTTACTTCCTTCAGTGGGGATGTTTGATCGATCTTGACACAAAGCAGATACAGTGGTCATCATGCAGTGTTTTCGAGCCATGTATTCCAGCAGTGGCCATAAAACCTTTTGGTTCATCAAAAGTAAAAAATAAAAACTGAGATATTTACATTTTTCGTTGTACAGTTTGCCCCTTAAGTGCAAGACCTTTCAACAAACTTTAGGCATAACTTATCAAACTGTACATTTGGAACAGCCTTTATAGTCCACTGGAACCGATAACACTGATGATGTGCAGTGCGCTGTCTTTGATGCTGTCCCCATCTTCTCTTCACTGCCGTCTTTCACTCCGTCCCTCCCTCTCTTACTCTCCTGTACTGTATCAGGCCAACCAAAACAGTCAAAGACTCTGTAGAGGGCCCTCACAATAGAGCTGTTCCCTGGGCTTTTCTGTGCCTGTTGTAGCTCTGTTAAGAAGCTCTGAATGGACACGCTGTCTGGACACTGTGTCAGGGACTTGATGCACAAAGGCCTTCCATGCCCAACATGCCCATTCTGATCCGGTGTGGTTGTGTTTGTGCAGGTTCAGTGCAGATACCATGGGAGCGTGCCATCTCCCCCAATAAAGTGCCCTATTACATCAAGTAAGTATATGTGGTTTGCTTGCACCCATTTCTCTGACAGAAAATATACATGTAGACCTAAAGCAAGGTCTTTAGAATTACTATGTAAAAAATATTAGTAGTTTAGGATTCAAATAATCACAATATTTCAAACTTGATTTTGAAAAGGAAAAAACTTGATAATTTCGTGCCAATTTTGCGTCCTCAACAATAATAAAAACACTAATTTATACAATAAAATGTAATCTTCAACACAAAATAATAACAGTTTCTTTAATAATCATTCTGAAATACATACTACTACTATCCTACTATGATTATTTTTATATACTTCTATTAAGTATTGATACTTGTTCAGATGAGTATCCATTCAACATTGGTTTCTGGGTATACAATTTTTGACAGCCCTATTCTTCAGTCGTTTTATTTCAAACCTGCATGCAGTTTACAACACAAATTCACATCATTCACATACAATTGCCTGGTTTGAAAGGGGGATGGTGGAATTCTCAAATGGAAAAGAAAATGCTAACTACTGTGTCTATCTTATATGGCTCTTGCCTCCATTTGAGAATATGGTTTCATCAAATTCTAGTACAGAAACGGATGCAACCTATTCATTGGTTTCTGGCAAATGATTCTGATTCGCAGAATTTTGTGAAGACCTTTCCCCATTCAGAAGATATAATATTTTGATTGAAATTGCGATATTGCTATAACAACGTAGGAGCGTTGCCATGTCAAATCCCTCAACTCAGGAAGGAATCTATATGCCTGAAACCCATGAATAGGCTGAATGAACAATTATAAAAGAGAAGGAGATGTATTAACTCTGTGTTACCTGATCTTATGCCTAAGATACTTGTACCTACCTGTAACAAATGATTTTTACAGTGCTGTTCCTTAAATCATTGTCATCTATCTCCCTTAACTGCCTGTAAATGAATCTTATTAATCATGTTTGATTGTTTGGGGGAGTGGGAGCTGTAACTTGACTGCTCACCCTGTATGAAGATCATTAATTTTTTTCAGTTTTTTTTTTTCTTCCCATATTTTTTCTTTTTCTTTTTCAAACAGTTAATGCAGTAATATAACAACTAGAGGAAGCTTGCCTTTTTGTGCACGGGTGTTTCATGTTCACTTTGGGCTTTGAAATTGGTGACAGGCAGGATACTCCACGGACCACTGCTGCAGAGACTTTGAAAACCTTTGTATATTTTGACAAACAGGAAATGAAAGGGCTCAATTTCTTTATAAATGTTGCCAGCTTACTAATTTCCCAACTCTCCTCCCCTTCCCCTGCCTCACCTGGTCATTTAATTCCTTTTTCATCTTGGTGGTTCTATTGTCTCATTTTGCAATCTTTTCTTTTGTTTTTCTGTTAACAGCCACCAAGCCCAGACGACATGCTGGGACCATCCAAAGATGACAGAACTGTACCAGGCCCTGGGTAAGCGAGGAGACAATTAGAAAGTGCTCCTAGAGTCGTACTCATCGAGAAACTGCTGGGCCCTCATCGCCCCTCTATCCAGTCACTTTGAAACTCCTGTCACACGGCTCATTACTGTCCCTGGATTTGGAGGCCCTCAGGGACTACAGCAGCGGTGTCATTAACCTATGGGACCCAATTTGCCCGCACTCTGATTGCTTTTTCTTAAGCCTTTAATTAATTGTGATGAAGCGACATGATGTGTTATGGCGATAATCTGATCCGACACCAAACTAGCAGGGGACTGAGTGAGCGGATTCTGCTACCAGCCAACATGTATGTGAGGCAGCGTGTTACTGTACGCAGAGGATGTCTGTGTACATAATTAACTGAATAAGTGAGAGACAACTTGTGTACTTTATTTTGTTGAGTAGGTAATCTAGAAAATAAATGTATGAGATATAAAAGAAACTGAAAAGATACTGTGATGTTTTTAGAATTTTGTATGCCATAACATAGTAACAAAGGTTTGTTACTGGGAAAGGTTTTTCAAATGTGTTCTGGTTTCCATCCAAAAGCATTTGTCAATTCTCAGGCACCTGTTGGTAGATGGCTAAATATATTTACACTCCAAAGAGGGGAGGAGTTTAACACGAAAACAAACCACCATAATCAAGTTGTTTACTACATAGTGGTTCCAGGAAGCCATTATCCTCTTGCAGAACCCTACCTTTCCTACTGATATATTACACACACATTAATTAGCTTTAAAGGGACATAATACCCTAAATCAACTCCTGCACGTTTGAGTAATCCTGTGTTGTGTTATTCATTCATTCATTCATTCATTCATTTTCTACCGCTTATTCCCGTTAGGGGTCGCGGGTGACTGGAGCCTATCCCAGTGACTTTGGGCCTTAGGCGGGGTACACCCTGGACAGTGGCCAACTCGTCCCAGGGCTGACACAGAGAGACAGACAAGGACAGACAACCATTTACTCTCACATTCATACACTAGGGACAATTTAGAGTTCTCAATTAACCTACACAGTCATGTCTTTGGACGGTGGGAGGAAGCCGGAGAACCCGGAGAGAACCCACGGTAACACGGGGAGGACATGCACACTCCACCCAGAGAGATCGTGTGATGTTAGGGTGGTTCAGAATTCAATACCACGATGTTGGGGTGGTGCGGGATTCGAACCCACGATCTCCTTATTGAGAGGCAGAAGCTCTAGCCGCTCTGCCACCGTGCACCCCGTGTTGTGTTATTATCCTGCAATATGAGCTTGCATGACAACACACATCACCGTACTTAGTTATAATTATTTGAAAAATCAAGACTTAAAGTGATACATGTAAGACTGTCAAAAAAAAAAAAAAAACATGTAAAAGGTAAATGAAAATCTGCTGCTTGTTATGGGGAAGTGACATTATGAAAAGGCGGAATTGATCAGTTTTGCAGTTTTCAACAATGATCCTGTTTGTATTATTAAGCAGTTTTAAATCAATATTGTTGTTTTCAATAATATTCAAAATAAAAAAATGATGATCTACCTTTGTTGTAGTTCAGTACTAAGTAATTAAGGGGTTAGTAATTAGGATATTTAAAGTAGTTACTAATCTAGAAATATTCTTTGCAAACTATTTGTATATTATGAATTAAAGCTTTGATCATGCTTTATTCAGGTTATTAAATGTGCAGTTATTATAAAGTCTTACTAATATATAGTATAGACGTGCAGTGAGGATGGCAGATCTGCCTTGATAGATCATCGTAGATCTGCTCCTTACTTTAGTTCATTAACTAGGCTGTGTGATGTGGTCAGATATTCAAATGCAAACAACACCAATCTACCACTAGGTAACTTGTATGCAAGTCATGATACCAGTGTATGCAGATCTGAGATAGAGTCTAATTAGTGTCTTGGATGGTGTGATAAACAGTACAGTGCATTCCTCGATGGCATCAGTGAGCGGATGTGAGGGATTGCTTTGTTTTCCCTCACCAGTTCATTTGCTGTAATCTCTTTTATCTCTCTCTCTCCTTCCATTAGCGGATCTGAACAACATCAAGTTCTCAGCATACAGGACGGCCATGAAGCTGCGGCGGGTGCAGAAAGTGCTTAGATGTGCGTACTGGATTTCAATACTGTTACACTTCCCCTCCGGTGCAATATCTAATGTTATCAGAATGGATCCATTATGACCAGCCCTATTTTGGGAATATGACCTAACCACTAAACCGTTTTTATATAGCCCTCAGCTAAAAGCCAGTGCTAATCAGAGTCATTGATAAACTAAAGGCAGGCAAAATCAGTTAAGTTATTGCATAGGTCCACTAATATCTAAAGTAGCTGCAACAGGTTCTACTGAATTTTTTAAAGGGGGGTAAAGGGTAGACAAAATGTTTGATCATTACACCACATGTCTTTAGTCTGACCGCTATTTCTCTTTGGGACTGGAACAAAGAATACTGAATTGGCAGATGACAGAGCTGTAGATGTTACGTCATGTTGTCTTTAAGTTAAATTAAAATGGAAATTAAGACAGTAATGTTGGGTTAAGATACACTTTTCAAAGCTGTATTTCTATTGGGATTTTCCATTTCATTTATCATTTAACCTGTTACACAGCATGTAACTGACTCCAAATAGTCCAGTTTGTCATGAATTACATCCTATTGCATGGCTGTTTCTTTGTTCTTTAACCTCCTCTGCTTCTTACCTCCACACATGAATGCATAATCACAACTCCTCTTTCATGATCTCAGTTTTGCGAAGGCTACGACTGCATTGACAAGACAGGCACTAACCATTTATACCACAAAAATTGCATTGCGGTGCATTTCAAATCCTGTTGGTGCTTGCTGTGAATCATTTGTACGTTCCTGTCTGTTTCTCTTGTGCATGTTCTTATCTCTTCCTCATGTTGCCTGCTACAGCTGATAGCACCAGAGTATTTAATTGCTGTGATAACTGCAGTACTCTCTGGTCTATGAATGATTGAGCAGCGCAGCGTAAAAGCCAGTCAAAAGTACATTATATGCTTCCTTTCCAACGTTGAAAATACTAGCCTTATCTCTCTGCCTTATTATCACGTTATCCAATTATACCTGGCGTTGGGCTTTTAGAACTACTACCAGGGATGGGCCATCAAATTAGTTTAGCTGAAATCAGATTTGTGTCACTGCTCTTGAATCATGCGGTTGGGGCTTAAGTGGTTAAGGGAGCGAAAACACAGCACAGCTACCCGTGCTCCTTTCGTCGAGGTGAGAGATCCAGCTCTGTATCGCTGAGTGTGGAAGTGGAAAAGCATCTATGAAACTAATGCTTTCAAGCTTCTGCAGGTTAGCTATAGCTGTATATACTGTAAACTCAGTTTCTGCACTCTATGAACTTTATCTATGAGCAATAAAGCAAATGGGTTTATTATGATTAGTGCTGCACAATTAGATTGAAATCATCTTTTATGCTGTTGTAGTTCTTAAATTGTACGAACTGAATGGGAGTACTTTATGTTCTATTGGTCTAATAATATTCCATAGAATTGAGTCAGGAGGTCAAAAGATCAGACCAAGCTCAGATGAACATAGAGAATTGCTGTGGCAACCCACCCCCTCATAAGCCGCCTTGTTAGTCTTAGATTATCAGGTACATCACAATGCTTCCATCAGGTCAGGCTACTTTTAATTAGAAAATGCCAATATAATCTCCAGTATTCAAATGTGATCTGAACTGATAATGGGCAGTTGCAATCGAAACACATTTAAGCAAAGAAAGAATAAGGCTTTCTCTCTTTCTCTGCACTGTGCCTTTTGTGTATGTAAATGCATGTAGTAAATTGTTGCACACAATGTGTGACATATTATTTTGGGCGCTACAAAAATACATTGAATTGAATTTAACAAGTTTGTACGTTGAGGAAATCCTTGGTAATTTATTTTCCACTGTGCAAACTGCATTTACATGTTTTAGTTGCAGTTCTTGGTCTGACTCAGGTTTAGCTGTTGCAGTGGATGTGGACCGACTCATGTTTACTTGTTGCAGTTCTTGGTCTGACTCATGTTTACTTGTTGCAGTGGATGTGGACTCACTCATGTTTACTTGTTGCAGTGGACCTGGTTGCCGTGAGCAGTCTGGCAGAAGTGTTCCGGGAGCAGGATCTACAGCAGCCTGATCATGTCATGGATGTGGTGGAGGTGATCCATGGGCTCACAGCACTGTACGAGCGCCTGGAGGAGGAGCGCTCTGTCATGGTCAACATCCCCTTGTGTGTGGACATGTGCCTCAACTGGCTACTCAACGTCTACGACAGGTGAGTCCGCTGTGAATGGTGATGCGTAGTAATACTGAATAAATATTAAAAAATTTATTGTGTGTTTTAAGTGTTCTAATACAACACAACTCTGGCTTCTCAAGGCCTTAGTGTAGCTTCTGATGTGATTTTTCAAAACTGTATTGCTTAAAAATTTCAAACTAGAAAATACCACATAGTTCAGCACATGCACTGTGGAATTAGATGTGTGAGGATTTCTGCTTTTAAATCAAACAATTAATTAAGATCAAGCAAGTACATGTCTGTATGCTTCTAGAAGTTCTTTGGATGACCATCTGTTTTAAGTCTGTATTCAGTGTAAAAGTTGATAAGCAGATACATGTGAACAAAAGTCACTGAGTGTGGAGCAGTCATCCCTGTCTGTGATCAGGTCTGGTAGCAAGGCATATGTCAAATTTTTTTGAAATATCATTAAACCATAAACAATGCATTCAATAAACAGCAAGTTTGCAAGAGATCTCAGAGTTTGCATTTAGGAAAGTACTGTAGTTTAGTCCCTTATGTATGCATTTCATTATTTGCCATATCCTGCAGCCGAGCAGCAGTAGGAGTAAGTGTAACAGGCCATCAGCCAAGTATCCAAATGCATGTGATTTTATGGAAATGTTTGCCAAAATCCTGTTCTCATCATTCATTCAAAATGCCAACAGGTGACATGTTTGCTATTAAACGAGAAAGAATAAAGTGTGCCTTGTATCAAATATGCTTGTGCAATGGCCTCCACATAGGGCATATAAAGTGTAACATAAGCTTTGTGAGGATTATGTTCCTGGTCAAATGACTTCTTTTCTTGTTCTAAATGAGATTGTTGGATGTAAGGCCATCATCTGAGGACATTATACTTCACAGCAGAGGCCTGACTGTAGTAAGCTCGATTATTCACTCTCTTTAGTGCTACGCTCCTGACAGATACCTCCCACTCCTGCAGATCACAGCGCTTCAGTACTATGTAGGGAGGGATTATTTGTCATTTGCATACATTATATGTTATTTAACTGTATTAGTGTCGAACTTGCTGTGTGTTGAGTAAAAAACTGGGTGCATGGAAGGCGGGGAACACAGCGCTCACATAGGTGTTACAGACAAAACTGATGATACTTTGTTATTTAAAAAAAAAAATGTAATCACTGCATTATCCAAGGAAGGATTATCTAAGACCCTAAAAATCAGTAAAAGCCATATCTATACTTTTTTCCTATTATTATTCATTGTTGTATGTTGCTTCTTACTGCCGAAACAAGTTCCTCGTTTGTGAATATTGTTTCCAGACAATGTCAATGAAACCTTTCTGATTCTGAAAAGACATGATACACTGTGTAGGTTTAATGTTAAGGAACACTTTATTGTCCCTCTTGGGCCACCTGTGAGGAGCAGTGGGTGACTGATGTGTAGCACTCGGGGTCCCATCTCCAGATCTAAAACTTGTCAGAACTACCTTAGCTGGATGTTTTTTACCAATTGTGCATATTTTTCGCTTGATGGGGAAAACTGGAGTGGCCGGAGGAGGACATGGGGAGAACATGCAACCCCAGATAAACATATTTGCTGATCTTGTGAGACACTGAACAACTGTGCCATTAAAAGCCTTGTTTGAGCTGTAAATGTAACAAGGGTTTAGTTTTTTCAGCCACAAAGTTTGAGCAAATCGCCAACATTGAGGAAAATTGAGGAGTAGGTTGGTTAATTATGGATCTATTTAAATAACTGGATGGGATATTGGTAGATTAAAGTCGTTGCCAGTTATCACTATAGGCCAGTCTATCGATACTGCAACAAAAAAATGCTCTGCAGCCAGAAAGCATTTTCCCCATTTAGTGCAATGTGAAGAAAAGCTCATATGACAAGATGGTATGGTAGAATGTGACTTTTAACTGTCAAAATGGATATGTTTTGACCTGGTTTATCCTCACTATTTAATAAACAAAAAGATTTTCAGACCCGAAGGCTGAATTTGACAGGACAGCTGTAGTGTGAAATGGGGAGAGAGAGGGTAGAGACATTTAGCACGAGCACAACCTGGTTCATGGTTAAAATCTCTAATTACTGGGCAACCTGTTCTCACCAGTGGGATTCCTTTAGGTTCTTGAGTGGGAATATTATTTTCTATTTTTGAAAAAGGACCAATACCTCAATATTCTGTCCCTCCTATGTTCTTCTAGTTTTTCATTTCCTTTTCATTTCACCAGTTAATAATGATTTGTACTGAATGACCTTTACAATCAATGGCAGCCCTCTGAATTACACAGTTTGCCCGAGTTTGTCATCTTTTATAATTGTTGTTTCTGGCAAGACATTGATTCCTTAACATTCATCCACAGCACTCTCTCTGTAGACTACCATCACACTGAGAAAACACCCAAAGCTACTTAACAAATTTTCAGGCCGAGAGCCAGTTTTATTCCACTTGCTACACTGCAGCGCTTGCTACGCGATCACCAACAATCTCTCTTCACTGTGACTGTGTGGTCCCATCCCAAGAGAGTGCACTGGGCTCTGCCTCTGCAAACCACAAGAGTCACCCCACTTTGCCTTTTTAATAGCTAGCTGCCTCTTAACCACTGGCTGCTAATGAGAGACAATCATGGACTTTATCCTCTGCATAAATTTCCGTAATTGCTTTTTGTCTTCCAATAAACATGAGTGGGGAATAAGAATGAGGATTATTCGAGTGGCCGTTTTGGTTTATTTATGACGGTATCAGCACTGTCCATATTATTGCTTGTGTGTGCATATAGTCGTCCCGTATATGGTAAGATTGGTGTGTCGATGTGTCTCCAGGGATGATGTGGTGGGGCAAGTATTGAAGATGGCACGCGGCGCACTGCAGAAAATGTGTAAAAGGTGCTGACAGACACTGGTCCCTGCACATGGGGAGGCAGAAGAACGGCTGTAAAGCTGTCAGACACACTGTGGTTGTTTGTGAGGATTTCAGATCCAAATTAATGATGGAAGGGATCTGCGCTTTCTAACTGCTTTGAATGCAGGGCTGAATTATAATTGAATTAATTGTTTATTTCTGGATTAATTTCCTTGTTCTTAAATGAAAATAAAAAAGCTAAAAAACAAAACGCAATACTTAAAGTTGAATGAAAAAAAGGGTTTAATTATTAACTTAGGTATTATGAATTAATAATTTTGTTGGTTTACTTTAAATGCCATATGTCTGAGGAAAAGCCCACCTGAATCAGAATATGTTGTTGTTTTTGACTTCATACCTATGTTTATGCATGTTTGAACTAAAAATAAACAACCAGACAAGCTGCTATTGTAAGAACAAGCCAACTAACTTCTAGTGTTATAAAGCAAATCATTTATTTAACTTTGTATGTATAAATGCTGACACTAAAACTTCATCCTACACTCCAAACCACTTTTGGCCACGGCCCACCATTTGCAAACTGTTCCTCGAGTATGACTAATGTTCCTGCCTTAAAACCAATCTGCAATATTTTACCAGTATCGCCGGCTATGATTTTGACAAGCAACCTCTGAATTTCTTCTTTCCAAGGCAGTGATTCAATTTTATACTTCACTGAGCTGATGTTCTCAGATGAATATGATTCCCCACTTAACGATTCAAACGTTAATTCAATAAGCCGGCCTCTTTTGCCAACTGCTGCTGCTCACCATTGCGTTTCTCATTTCCTCATTGTTGGCATGTGAGCTGAGAAATCTGAACACAGAAATAACTGTGCAAGTGCCTTACTATTACCTTTCTAAATATGATAAAGATAAGGCACCATATGCTTGGCACTCTCGTATAGCCTCTGTCTACAACACAGTAAGTGTGTAGTCATGTATTTAGTGGCTTTAAATGTTCTACTTTGTCTCATTACTGGTTCATCTGGGCATTAGAACAACAACAATACACCACATCTAATCCCTGCAATGCTTGTTGTGCTTTAGATGTGCGCTGGGAAGATTTCACACTCCCAATAACCTGCTCTGTGCTTCTTTGACCCATGGAATAGTACTCAACAACACTCAAGTTGTTAATGCACTTCTGTAGCCACAGCTGCCCTGGGGCAGACTAACAGATGCGATCTGCTAATCTGCTAAAGCCACCCATTTCTCTGTCCCTCTCTACAGGACCAAATCAATTTCAAATAAGCACAGAAGTAAATATTGGTCCTACAAAGTAACTTTTTTAAACTTTAAATTAAAAAATTTAAATTTAAATTTAAACAGCCTCAGTCCACCAGTAGATTGTGTCCTCTGCTGGGAAAAACTGTGGCCCCTTTTCTATACTCAAAGAAGAAAGAATGATGCTTTTGTCTGCAATATACCGTAGTTATAATCTATGACTCCCGATGACAGTGATCCTTATTTTTAATATTTTAAAATAACTTGACAGCTTAAAAACAAAAAATAACTTAAGCACAGAAACAAGTCCTCTGACTTCCAATTAAGAAGTGCAGCACTTTATGGTACATCACCGTAAACGTCATCACAACAAAGTGACTCGCTGCCAGACCATATAGCCGGCTCTGCTTATTGCTTCAGTTCACAATAGCGAGCAGTAAAATTTTTCACTTGTGCCAAAATGGCTATATTATGCTGTAGAACATTAAGGAGAAGAAAGATTACTGAAACATGCATGTATTGCTCTAAATGCAACTTCGAGTCTGTAAACAAAAAGGGAAAACATTCACAAGCTCTTAAAAGTATTTAATTACATATTTGGCTGCTTTGACTTATTTCCCATACATGCTATATGTTTTTGGAACAATGTGAAACACTAAGACTAAGGTGAGAATAAGGTGTTTAAAAAGCCTGACACACATACATTGGATCATGGGACTTTTAATATAGAATAGCCATGTTTCTGCTTGAACTGTATACATGTTGGCTTATCTGTTTCATTAACATAATATCTTCTCTCCTTTCTCTCTTGAAGCCCCCGAAATGGGAAGATGCGTGTGCTGAGTTTTAAGATGGGTCTGGTGAGCTTGTGTAACGCTGACGTCCAGGAGAAGTACAAATGTGAGTGTGATGTTTTTGCCCATGTGCCTAATGCATCTGCCTAACCCTGAACAATGGAGCAAAACAAAGCGCTTGTAAATGCCAGCATAACATAAAGGCGTCCACTTAGTCTAATGGAAGAAATTACTGGAGCTCTCTAATGCAAGAAGCTTTTCTTTACATACACAGTGCACCAGGGGCTTTAAAAGGATTGCTTGTCAGAAACTCAATTCATGTATTCACAGAAGGCGTTCTCTTACTTCACGAATGAACTAGCACTGATTTTACTTTGATCATAAATCATGTCACCAGGTTTTATTAGCGAGGCTGTGATAGGATTTTACTGTTTAAAAATGGTTTCTAAACTGCTTTTTCATCTGTGGTAAAACGGTGAGTGATCTTTGAATCCACAATAGCTGATGTGAGCAGCTTGTATTTGATAGGGGATACAGGAGAACACAGAGACGCTGAGGCAGGTTTACTCATGCCTGGCACACCATCTGCGATAACACATTGGTTATCAATTCAAACTTGTGTGAGGCGAGACCGGACTGTTTCTCAGGGCTTAAGGTGTGTGTGGTTGCTCTTACATAATCACTTTCAACAAACTTTATAAAGATTTGTGAATACTTTTTTAAACGGCTATCAATATTTAGATTAGCAATTAATCAGAGCAGAACACAAGGTTGTTTGCATGGATTGACAGTGATTCAATTTCACATACTCATTTCACATACACTGTTTATATGTTCCCCAGATGTCATTCCTAATGCTAGAGGTTAGAAATTATTATTGGTATTCAGGCTTTTGAGTTGGCCATGGTCTTGCAGCATGAGTCAGAAAAAAATAATTGTGCAATTTATCTGACATTGGAGAACATTTTGTCATGGAATAAGATAGTTTACCGATCACTGTGCAGCCACCACCCTCCACAAAAAATGTATTAAACTGCCCAAATAATGAATAAAGTGACCCTTGTATTATGTTTTGTTTTTGTTGAAAATTGTTTTCTTATCTTGACTGAAACAACTGAGAGTCAGCTGTAATGACATTTCATTTTCTGTTTATTGCGTTTGGCTAGAAACTTTCAAAAGCAGAAATTATGCACCAGGGCAGACCCAACTGAATTAATAATGTCACTTTCAAAACTTCATAAACAGACCATGTGCTGGGGCCACTGAGTCTTAATAGAGAGTTTGTGCTGAATGAATAATGTAATTTCAACTATTTAAAAGAGTTTTGTGCCATTCTAACAGTCCAAGGACACAGTCACCTCATTGCAGAGCTGCACACTCTGTAGACGAGCTACTTCAAATGTAAATTACTTGTATATTGTGATTCATGAATCCAGAACTAAAAATGCATCTCTTTCAAACAGTTCAAAGCTGTTTATAGTACTGGTTATAGGGGGTGTTTAGTGGCGCATGTTAGTGGCCCACAAAGGCCCTTAGTGGACAAAAATGTTATCATATCCTAATTTATATCTTGGTACATAAACTGCTGATCAGGTAGTAGAATGTTAGTCTACATAGAAGCAGCTAGTTTTCGACAGAGAGTGAGTGAGGTGAAGTGAAGTGAGAGAGAGAGAGAGAGAGAGAGAGAGAGCGAGAGAAACGATGAAACTAGGCAGAACAGCTGCCAAGCTCTAATTTTAACACCACAATAAATTATCAGTATGTACGATGTGGCCACATTTAGACTATATCTTGCTCAAAAATGATATAAATATGGCTTAAATATGAATACATTGCCCAGCCCTGGCACATAGACACATATGTCCTGACAGAGACTTCTAAAATCCACATGTTTTACTTACTTCGACTTAGCCTAGGTGAACCTCTATGTCAAGTAAAAAGGGTGCACAACAATATTGTGCATCCTTTCATCAGAAACATGACTACTTAATCAATCAATCAATCAACTTGATCTGAAGTATTTAATAAAAACATTTTCTACACTAAACATTTCAGATCAGATGATTAAAACCAGTTAGCAATAAAACCCACTGCTCTCCAGGACCTCTCAGGTTCAACTGCGATCATATCTCTGTTTTTAAACCAGTAGGAGCACATATTACTGCTATTACCTGATTGTCTTTTTCCATGTTGTGGTTGTAGTCCTGTTCCATCAGGTAGCATGTCCCAGTGGTACCACAGACCAGCGGCACCTCAGCATGCTGCTCCACGAGGCCATCCAGATCCCCCGACAGCTGGGAGAGGTGGCAGCTTTCGGGGGCAGCAATGTGGAGCCAAGTGTCCGCAGCTGCTTCCGAGTGGTGAGCACAAACTCCTTCACACATGCTACCTCTCAATCATTAATATGCTGTTATTATTTGGAATAAAAACACAAACTTAAACAGATTTTACTTTTTGACCTTCTATTCAATGAGACAAACTGAGATGAGGCATGAAGCCAGTAGGTTACTAACTTTGAAGAACACTAGTGAGTATTGTGTATTGTTTGTATGTATTTTTATGTGGCGAAAGTGAGGGATGAAAAAGCATTGTTGTCTTTGTGAAGCTGACAGTTGTGTGGAGTCCATTGTCCACCACTCTCTGTCAGACTCTACACAAGTAGCTAAATGCAGGAGAAAGGCTGCACAGATTGTTACAAAGCAGCAGACATTACATCAGATGAATATTTCATTGCGTTGCTTTTAATGCATATAAAATACAGTCAGTAGATGCTTGTTGTTACCCACTATAGACAGAGCCTGGGGGAAGTCTGAGATGTTAAATTGGGAAGAAGCATATAAATGTACCCGTTTTATGGAGGGATGGGCTAATTAGAAAGCATGGGCAGAACTTGTGTTGAGTTTTCTGAAGCTGGGTTTGAGGGTGTGTGAACTGCACCTTCTGATATTTTACGCAGAGAGCCAGATCATAAAGTCATTGTTGGGGTCGGGCCATCACTTCTCACAAGTTGGCCTGTGTAAAGCTGTTTGATTCCCTAATTTTTGAAGCAGATCCTAATTAGCCACACTTAATTTTGGGCCATGCTCGCTGTTTCTGCTGTGACTGATTAAATCAATGTCTTCACCCATTTGCTCCATGTGAGGGCATTTAGCTGCAGATGAAATATCCATGTTGTGAGAATTGGGGCTTGACCCGTGTGCCCGTTTATCACTTGGCTCAGATATGATTGACATTTGCTGGCACTGCAGTCTGGCTCTGCACCAGCATACAGCAGCAAACTTAAGCTCGCAATGATTCTCTTGGCAAAGGTTCAGTGCAGTGAGGTTATTAGATCAAAGTCAACTTTGGAAACAGTGAATACACAGTAAAAGCTTATGCTTTTACTCGGTGCAAGCATTTGGACTCCGCAAAGTGTGTGCAGTTTAGTGGGTGAGGGGAACACAGCAGTGTTTTGAAAGCAGAGCGTTTATCCCATAGATTTTTATTGATGTTTAAGCTCCCATCTGCTCAGTGCGGTTCGGGACATGGCAGCGTGAGCAAAACAGTCAGGTCCAGGTGTGTGCTGAGCGAGGGGTTGTTATTTGACCTCCTGTGTGGAGCCGTCTGTCTCTGCTCTGGAGAAGAGCTCCTTATCCCCAGAGGTCCAGCACCTCTGAACGCCCTGCCATGCTGTGATCAGCACGCACACACACATTTATTATGCTGCTCTGCTTGAGCAGTGGAGGGAGCCCCAGGGAAATCAACCTCTTAATGCATCTCTGATGCAGACTTAATGAGAATTTAGCACATCAAGGATTCTCTGCGCTTGGCAAGTCATTCTTTTATTAGCTTTACTTCCTTTTATCCCACTTTTTGGAATTCTCAAGAAGGAGGTGCCCAGACACAAACAGTCAGTCTCTGCCGGATAATTATGTCTTTAAAGTTAACGCTAGCACTCCCCTTGTGCTACATCTCTCTGCTATATTATGACATTCATTTCCTCAGTTTTTTCATTTTCCCTCTGCTGCCTCTACATGTCTCTAGTGTTGCCTTGTGTCCCAGGCCCCAGGGAAAGCCACCATCGAGGTGTCTCACTTCCTGGAGTGGATGAGCCTGGAGCCTCAGTCCATGGTGTGGTTACCCGTCCTGCACCGCGTAGCAGCGGCTGAGTCCACCAAGCACCAGGCCAAGTGCTCTGTCTGCAAACAGTGCCCCATCAAGGGCTTCAGGTGAGGTCCATTTCACCTCAGGGCTGTCAGTTACATCAGCAGTGTCGGACACACTGTGATTGACAAATGCATTGTAACTTTCAGTCCACTGTCATAAGCTTGTCTTACACTGGACTAACATCACCTGTGGCTGTTGCTCTTGTGGATGTGGACAGGTATCGCAGTCTGAAGCAGTTCAATGTGGACATCTGCCAGACCTGCTTTCTCACTGGACGCACCACCAAGGGAAAGAAGTTACACTACCCCATCATGGAGTACTACACACCTGTAAGCCGAACTCACACTCACAAAATACAAATGTGAGGCTTTAGGAAATGTCAGCATACACAAACAGCTCCTGGTATCAGCGGCTTTAGATGAGAGATCTACTCTGCTGGCTTCCATCTTCTCACTGTGACAGCTGTTACGTGATGTTCACTTAGTGTTTACCGTAATCCTACGTCATTCAAATGTGATGCCACTGTAGTTTCTTCTTGGCTTGCATACAAACATTTACTGGAGTCCCCTTTTTCTTTATGAATAACATTTAAACTGTTTCAAAATTTTAAGACCAGTTGAATAAATGGTGGAATAAAAGTCACATTTTGCATGAGAGAGCTGAGAGCTGAGAGACAAAAAAAAAGTTGAGTAAACAGTTGAAAACAACACTGAAACAACTGAAATAGGCTTTTCTGTATCTGATCAAAAGTTTAGGAACACATGCCTTTAAAAGCCCAAATCTTTGCAAAAATGTGGATTCAGTGTCATTTTCTGTGGTCGGGTTGTTGAGCTACATAAGCGGGGCCTCTTGCAGTGCGCCATCACTGCTGAGGTGAGATGTCATACGACATCTGCCACTGAAGGGTTTCAAAAACAAAAATGTCTTCAAAGGCCTTGTCGCTACAGAACTGCAGCTTGGATTTTACAAGAGACACCAAACATGGGACATTGAAAGGTGGAAGAAAGTTGTATTCTCTGATGAGAAAAAATTTAACCTTGATGGTCCTCATGGTTTCCAGTGTTACTGACACGACAAGCAGACCCACCTGAGATGTTTTCTACTCACCACAGGGAGGGGGCGCCATAATGATCTGTGGTGCTTGTCCTTCAGTGGAACACTGGAGCTCCAGGTGGTGCAGGTCAAACAGGCACTGGCTCTGTGCAGATGTTGCAGAGAGCATCCCTCATGACTGAGGGCTTCGTCTGTGGAACCACTGGGTTTTTCAACAGGACGACGCTACAGTTCACAAAAAAACTCGCAGGACAAAGGACTTCTCCAGGAGAATAACATCACTCTTTTGGACCATCCTGTGTGTTCCTCTGATCTAAATCCAAGTGAGAACCTTTGGGGATGGACGGCAAGAGAAATTTACAAAAATGGATCACAGTTCCAGAAGTACTGAGGCAGTCTTCATCACTTGGAGAAATGTTCCCTCTCACCTCCTGGAAACGCTTGCATCAAGCGCCGCAACCAATTTTTAAAGTGATCAACAATAACGGTGACACTACTCATTACTGAGTTCATGTTTGGGACTTTGGTTTCTGTTTTGAGGGGGTTTCGGAGAGGTTTTTTGAGGTGTGGTCCTAAACTTTTGATCAGCTGCATAACAACCTATTACAGTTTAATTGTTGTTTTCACTTCTCATTTGTCTCACTCCCAATTCCTGGTTCTTATTGAAGCTTCACCTGGAACCTTGTTAAGATTCAACCATGCAAAATATAACTTTTGCCATTTATTCAACTGGTCTTCTACTTTTGATCGGGACTGTACTTTTCCTACTGAAAAGAACCAATGACTAACTTCATGTTTTCAGAACTATGAAAAAATACTTTGGTCTATTTTTTAAGTGCTATATTATATGTATTTAAGTAAAAATACTTGAAATGAAAATGTATTGCTCACAAAAGTAAAAAGATTAAATCGATTTTGGAATCATGCAAATGCGTTAACTGTATAGAAAAATATTCTGCACTACCGTTGTAATGGCACTACTGTGGTCTCTACAAAGGAAGCACACAAAAAGTTGTGTTTATCGAAATCCTAATCTAATCCTTGCAATTTGTTACCTGCACCTTTAACTTAAAAAGTAATGAAAAAGTCTTTCAGGAATTCTTAACTTGTGTCTGCTTTCTGTCCCCTGCCTTCTGCCTCCCGTCAACTGTTAAATTGCACAACAGACAACATCAGGAGAGAAGATGAGGGACTTCGCCAAGACTCTGAAGAACAAGTTTAGGTCAAAGCAGTATTTCACCAAGCACCCACAGAGAGGCTACCTACCTGTGCAGTCTGTGCTGGAAGCCGAAGCCTCCGAAACGTGAGTCCCACTCCCAACACGCTCCCCTCACACGCACTAATGATCATGCCAAGCCGGTCTATTGCAGCAAAATGGGTCAAAAGGACATCTCTTTGGTTGTGATTTCCATAATGATATTTTCCTGTGCGCTGTCTGGCTGATAATATTCCATGCACATGAGCGAGTTTCACCCAAAGGTAAAAACAAGTGCAATGAGATCACTCCCAAACAACGCTCAGAGCCAGCACCCACATACATGCTGCATAATTATTCATGCACACGTCTGTTTGCGGAGGGCTCAACTTTTTAACCTACAGGAGAAAAACAGACTAAATATGTAGCTCTTTAACAATGGGTTTGTGAAAGTACATAGCATTTCAAATAAAATGTTTAACAAAATGATAATGATTTGACTTTAAATTTATCAGCTTACGGGCTGATGAAGAGACTTACATACTGTGAATTTTGGCACAAGACATTTGGAGGATAGAATTACATTTTCACCAACAATAAAATAACATGCAAGTGGCAAATTATGTTTTAAATAAAATTTTTGGAAAAGCACGACAGGTGTTTGTAGAGCACAATTTTTTCACAAAATAATTCTAAGAACAAGAAAAGGTACACTAAAATCACAATACAAAAAATAAAAACATTAATAACTGTTAGTATGCTATGTTTAGTTAGTTTATTTAGTTAGTAGTTAATTCATTAACTTCATAATAAAAATACTATAAAAGCAATCAAGATCTCCGTCCCCTTCCCACCCTCCTAATAGAGTTTAGTACATATTTTCTACTAGTAACTAATGTTTACACTTCTGTTTTGTTACAAATAACTGTCTTTTCACAAAGTTTACTGCATTGACCCTTGATTGTTGACCAAGTCTTTTCTCTGCTTATCTGTTCAGATGTTAAAGTGGCAAACCTTAGATCCATATTGTTAATGATCTTGAACAACAATTTGCAAATTTTTAATGATGATATTGCCATGGTTTGCTAACAAGAATCTTTAGTGCTATTTTCAGTCATATACAAAGCCAAACAACCTAAATTTGAACATTGTCAGAGTAGACGCTGTGTAAGATAATAACTTACCCAAAACAACCTGGCACACAGTTGTCTTTTAAGAATAATAACAAGTTAATAAATAGCCATGATTATGCAACAAATGAACAGAAATCATAAGACAACCTATTATAATAACATTATAATATAACAATAACATTATGGCCTCTTTTTAATAAGCTCTACAGACCCATTTGAAGTCTTTCAGTTGGAAATCACTGATCCAGCACCAGAGCAATGTGCACTCCCGTCGTTGTAGAATTTGATGTTACAGTTTCAGAGGGTGGCTTTGGGCAACTATAACTAATAGTCCTTGTGTGTTTTGAATAATGTCATCACTATTTAATATTTTAGTGTAAAAAATTGAGCCTTAGGTTTTTTACTGTGCGTTTCAACCTTGTATAGAGTCTATATAGAATATTTGAAGCCTAAAGCATCTTAAGCACTTCGACTGCTTGTGGTCAGCAATATATCAGCATATTGACTCAGAAAAATGTATCATCAGATGAGTTTTTATTTATGTTGGGGTTAGATGCAGATAAAAATAGCAAAAAACACAACATAACTACAAAATGAAGCAGTCGATTTAGTTGTAGAGTAGCGTTCTTTGGTCATTGTTCCCACATCATTACCACTTTGCCAAAATCCATGAGAGGGTTCTGTGTGCTCCCTCCTCGTTACTATAATACAATTGTTTTCCTCTGCTATGTTATTGTTTGTTGAGTATTTTCTTTCCTCTTCCTCCAGGCCGTGCTCGTCCCCCAGACTGCCCCACGCCGACACGCACAGCCGCATCGAGCACTACGCCAGCAGGTATGTGAACACTTACAGCACTCGCACTTACCCACGTTTTCATACTCTTGTACTCCTCCTTTGCCTCTTGATAATAAGTCCAGCCGGTGCGACCTCTGACTCTACCGCCACTCACTGATTGAAGTATTGATTTGGCCCTGGTCCTGTTCTGCAGCCGGGGCGGACACCGCTGCACTGCTGTTGAGGAGTGGAATGTGTGCCTGGCGGAGGTCAAGGGGGCGTCAGTTTTGCTAGGGGCTCGTTGCTTGCGAGGGGCGTGCGGATCCGGTTGTTCACCTGGGAGCTGTCCTCGCGGGTTAGTGTCTGTCTGACAGGTTATAAACAGGGAGCGACATTGGACGCCCCCTCTCTGCTGGCAACGTTGCCCACAGTCATGTTGTGTGCAGCGAGCCAGCAGCAAACCAGACTAGGCAGAATTGTTCTCCCGTTCTTGTCCTTGTCTTATCTCAAATCCCACTCCGCTATTGTCTCCAAACTGCAAATGTGTTTTAGACTTCATTCATGCTCGACTCTCCATTTTATCACAAAATCTTTTCTCCCTAATTTATTCACTGCTTCTCATACAGTTTTTATGCCACTACCGTAGGCACTGGGGAACATGGCCAAAATTAACCATAAATGAAAAACTGTGCCAAGGGGAAGGCTTATTTAATTTTAATGAGACAGAGATCTAGCGCTTTGACCTTAACAAAGTTTGACAGTGAATGTTATAAGGTCAAATAAGATTCTCCTCTAATGCTACAGTTTCATACAAATTCATTATTATTTAAAAAGTCATCTCTCAATGAATGGTTGTGTTTTGTGTGTTTTCCCCATAGTTTGCTGTTAGTCACAAAGCAGGACTTTGATTTACTTTTAAGAAAAGGTCAGGAAAGGGCTATGGGATAAATTTGTTGCTAAATTAATAAAAGAAATTGCAAGATGCTGCACAGTAACGTTACATTAATATTGTGTGCTGTTGGCACAAAATGAATTTAGTGTGAAAAGGTAATGTCTTGATCAGAGTTAACTAAGTAATAACTTCTGAATCATAACAACACCCAAAATCTTTTAACAAAACATTTGCAAATTTGTTCATAACTTTATGCTTTCTTTACGTTACAACTTTCCATTTGCAGTTTTCCACTAGATATTAGTTTGCTAATGTGTAGCAATTTTATGGTTAAACACATACATGATGAAAATAACACTCTCAAAAAAGAAAATAAGTTTGAATAGTGTATGGACTCAGACGGCAAAGTTATTATGAAAATGGGCCATTTTTTTCTTTTCTTCAATTGCATACTACTATCATCTTTTGCTATTTCTTTCCTTTTCTCCCCAGCCTTTTACTTGCCACTTTGCATAAGAAAGGTTTTATATGACAGTTTATGCACCACATTTCAAAGATGGAATGGAACAAAATACCACTGTTGCTTTTCTACTGAAGAGAAACTGCACTTTTTGAGAACATTTTAGTCAAATCTTTCTGACCTTGGTGCTAAATAGGAAGTAAGATGACAGATAGTAGTTAATAACAATAGAATAATCAGCTTTTTACAAATGTAATCTCTAAACGGTTGTATCTATTGGTTATCAGTTAGCTGTAGTTTTTGTCAGTTTGATTCCCAATGACTCTAATATAAAGCACACTGTTGTGTTCTTGGACTAGACACTTCTTCAGATTTGACTGGTTGGAGGGACTGCAAATGTTGAAATTTGAAAAAACAAACAAACAATCAAGCAAAAAGATTCTGTGCACGTTGTGCACATCTGTGTTATCCACTTGGACAGGTGTTTGAAGTTGATACATGCTGCTGCTGTTGGGTAAAAACATACTTGTATCTTCTTTTCTACTCTCCCCCTTCACTCTCTCTCCTCTATCGTCTCCCACGCCTCTCTGCTCTCCATGTAAAAGAGACTCCATCCCTTTTATCTTGGACCCTACTTCCACATGGCACAGTGGACGAATGAGGGGGACATAATAAAAAACCTTTTAGAAGTCTGTTAGGATTCCTCCTTTTGGCCGCTCCTCTCCTCACATCCTTTTACATTTTGATGCACAAAACCCATGTGCGCCCATTGCTTGTTTCCTATTACCCACTGTCCTGTCCCTCATTTACTGTTGTCCCCGGCTTGTGGTGCTTCCTGATGAATAGTGTCGCCGGATAAATTACGAGCAGTCAGCGTTTTTGGCCTCAGTAACAAGACACAGATAAATCTTCAACTTCTTTCAGTGGTGGACTTGCAGAGACAGTTTGTTCGCTCCTTTCTGATGACATTCAGACATGAGGCGATCTCTTGAAATAGGGTACTTTCATGTTGTACTTCTGTCATGTACTGTATTATAGTGCACATATGGCCAACCAGGAGCCTTCAGATCATATTAACACTGAGACCCTGTGTAGTACATTCACCTCAGAGGAAGTGGACTTTGATCATAAAACCTGCTGTGTTTAAATGAGGTGTATTTGTGGGGATGTGCAGTAGAGTTGTATGGTAGAGTCTGTGACTGTAGCTGTGAATTTGTGTGGGCTGCAGTTAGTAACTTGAGCAAAGAAAAGGTGGACACAGCTGTTAAATGACAGTCAACGCACTTTTTGGTAATTTTATTTTATTTTTGGTCTTTCTGGTTTTTCTAATGACATGTAAGTGATGTGATTGTTATTGTTAAGTGCTGATGAACTTTTTTTAAGCAACAGCCTTCACAATTAGATCTTTTCATCGGCTTTCCAATTGTCCCACAGTTTCATAAATAGAACGTAATTGTCGGGTAGTTAAAAACATATTTTGAAACTAAACTCGTTGCTTGTTTGCTGGATTTTAGATGGTTTTACAGTCTTGTGTCTTTCTTCCCCCTCCATGCCGTACGGTGTGAGAAGCAAGCTTTACACAAGTTGTTGGAAGTTTTTGCCAGTGCCATTTCTTTAGTGTGGCGTGAAAGCAGTTCCAGAGCAGCCTGTGCAGAGCAGCTGTAGCTGTCCACACACTGTCAGTGCACGGCCACCGGCGCTGTCCATGGTCCAGAACGCCACACAGCTGCCCCAGTCTCCCCCTCTCCCTCTCTCTCTCTCAGACACAATGTGCAGTGGGTTAGTGGTACATTTGAAAAGGCGTTTTTACTGCCCGCATGCTAGAAGTCCAGTAGAGTTTTACAGCGTTTGTGCTCCATAGCAGATTGGTAGAAACTTGATATACAAAACATGGATGCATGTATTCATTATTATTAAACTTTTTATTATTATTTTAGTTTATTTATGATTTTTTTTTTTTTAATTTTGTATTTATTTTTTACTAAAAACATAGCCCAACGTAGCAACCACTGCAACATCTTACAACAAAATAATAATTAACCAAATAAGTTAATTATTACTTTTTGTCAATAATAGTGGCAGTACATTTTGAGGTACAGTAGAAGTACAATTAGTGACAAAATAGTTGTGATTGGTATAGCTGCACTTTAAACACACTTTGACTTTTGCTTTTTATTCTTTGTTTCTTTTTTTTCCCTTTAACAAAAAGCACTTTGAATTAAATGCAGATTTGATTTTGAAATTCTTCTATTTCTGTTGTAAAATGTCTCCTGTTTGGACAGAGCAATATTCTTTAGTGTAACAGCAATGCCCTGACCCCATACTGTCTTGATTCTCTTTGTTTACATAAATATGCAGTAATCATGCGCATGCATTTGCTGTGCTCTTACAGATTGGCAGAGATGGAAAGCCAGAATTGCTCCTTCTTTACAGATAGCCTCTCTCCTGATGAAAGTCTGTAAGTATATGGCCACCCACACATTACTACCCCCTCATAACCATTAAAGGCTTTCTGTGAGCCTGTTTCAATGCACAGCCGTTCCTCTTGACACATTTGTTTCCCTTTGTTTATATGGAATATGTTGTGCTGCACTTTGGAGGCATAGCTGCTCGATCACATAAATAATCAGACATATAATGAAAATGACCCAGTGTGAGCGAGAACAGCTCTCTGTGATTACACTGTGTGGAATAGTAAATACACCAAGGCCTGGACTGTTTGCACAATGTGGTATACTGGTATGATTGGCAAAAAGAAATACACAGGTTAAAGCTGGGGTACCTGATGTTTTTTGAGTAAATTTTGTGTTTAAAAGCCATGCACACAAGTTTATACATCGTAAATTCCTCCACAGTTATTTCATTCCATTATATTTTAAAGTTATAGCTGCCTGTCCTTCAGTTTGTTCAACAATTTCCAGTTAACTTTTAGCTCTTAGAAGTGTGCTTATTATTTGGCAAAAGTACTCTCTGAGTGTCTCTGTGATTGTAACTTTGGAGCCTGGGATTGTGTTGTCACACATCATACAATTTTCAGTTAGCAATGGAGATGTAGCTAAATACCAAACTTTATTAATTTAGCATTAATTAAAAAATATTGTGACTCTATAGAGTGATAAATTTATTTAGTGACCCCGCATCAGTTCCACAACTCTATTGTTTACTTTTTTTTTTTGCCAGTGTATCTCTGTGGAAGTTTTGCATGTCTGACCAGTAACATTAAGTTTTTGATGTTCAATCCTGAGCTCTGTACCTTCAAAAATCCCCCTAAAAAAGTGCATGTGCTTAAACTGTGTCTTGGTCATATGTTTACACTACAGCATCATTTCTGCATGATACATTTTCTGTTCATGGGTTTCAGCTTCCTTTTTATTGGCGTCTTTTTGAGCACTTTTTTTACCATTTTGATTTGGTAACGGCATCACTCTGAAACCCATGGACAGTGATTATTGGTTTCATTATTTCCAGCACCTTTCTTTTCTCCCATTTTAATGTTTTTGTTGTTTCTGCTGCATGACCTTATAGCAGTCTGTGCTTTGTGATTCCTGCTGTGGTAGACTTGAATCATTCATATCGCATCCATTGCCATCCTATGTCTGGCTTAGACACTATTCAAGTTCACTTACTGAGGAGACGGGGTTGTATGTGAGGCCTTTGATGTCGAAAAGATGTGATGCAACCAGATCTGACAGCAATAAAAAGTTAATAAATAAATATGACCAACTTCATCATTCAATTTCAACAGCATAAACAGACTGCTTGATACAATTCTATACTTTATACATTCATTTTTTAAAAGGTAGTTTATCTGATAGAATAGCTTTGCTGTCATCACAACAAGCAGACTTTTTTTATTGGACAAGTTCAACTAAGGGCCTTTTTTATTGTTAGGGGGGAAATTGTTTAATAAACCTGGATAAAGATGGCAACTAAAGCTCTTAACAAGTAGTAGCATACTGTATGGTTGTTTTATAGTGATCCCTTCAAGCTAAATATAGCTCCTGAAACCAAATGACAAAATTCAGTCATGACATCTTCCAAGACAAAGATCAGTACAGACTGTTATCACTATGTTAATCCATACAATGTATGTGGAATATTTTAGTCCAAATCTGGAGATAACATTGTGATAACAGTTGGCAAGCCGCTCACTAGGGGGCATCTTAAAGAGATGATGAGATACAATTGAAAAGGTGAATCATATTTTTACTTGCATAATTTTGTAATAAATTAGCTATGTCTTTGACCATTTGCAGGAATTAAGAGTAAAATATCCCTTCTATAACATAAAATTGTTTTATTTTCATATTTTGAACACAGTGGTTGAATAAAACTGTAAAAATTGTAAGTGAATCTTCAGGTAGTGTCTAGATCAGATTCCCACTGCAAAGAAGCATGCTTGTTTGTGTGTTGCATAGTTTGTCTGACCTTGCTGCAGTGGTGTGTTTTTACCCGCTCCGTCCTGTCTCCTCTGATCGCGTCCCGTCCTGTAACTCCTTACCCTGTGGCTGGTGGCCTGAATGCATTACTCTCCTCCTCCACCCCTGCCCTGCTCTGTGCTGCTGTGGCCGTGCTCTAGTGGCTCAGTGTGCTGTCTCCTGTGTGGGGGACTCAGGGATGAAGACCAGTACCTCCTGCGTCACTCCAGCCCCGCCCTGGACCCGGACTCCCCCTGTCAGCACATGCTCCTGGTCCAGCTGGAGCACCAGGACAAGGACCAGCTGCAACGCACCTTGGCCCGCCTGGAGAACGAGAACAGGTGAGGGCCAGAGAGAGGAAACACTGGCTCTGAAGCAACTCTATCTATTGTAATACTGACAGAGTTTTAAGACGTCTAAGCAGAAGAACAAACGTTTAGTTTGACATAGCATTAAACAACTGAAAACACAGCAGTTTAATCTTTTGAATGGTCTCCTGTAAAATGGCACATGTAACAGAAAAATTAGTGTGATTTTCTGAAATCATGAGTGAATTTACTATGGAAGTAGGAGAGAATCACTCAACTGTGTTGAAAACCATATTTTATGATCCAGAATAATACATTAGCCTTGTAATAAAGTACATAAGCTGCAGTTGATCCTAATGTTAAACAGAAGTTCTGGGGTAGATGCTCTGTCACACATTACTGGTTCATATGCTGACCTCTTGTGGCTGCACTTTGCAGTGTATTTGGCCTAATCTAACAAAACCCTTTAAAACAAAAGAAAGCCTTGCTGATCCTTGCGCAGTTTAAGCAAACAAAAAGATAATTTTCTTATTTACTTAAGTATGCCAAAAAAAATCAAACAGAGACAACCCTTCTCCAGACACACACACACCTATTTTGTGCACTTAAAACGACTTACTCACAGGAATACTGGATTCATTATTCACAGAGCTTTTTGCTGATTCGAAAAAATGATGATGGGATTTGTAGAAGCACATTGGTTATGAAATAGATTGATGAAGATGTTTACTCAATAGATTTCACCACTGTTCTCAACATAGATTTTGTAGAGTCAAAAGATTAAATTAAACCATGTTCTGCTGCTTATATGCCAATATCTGAAGCCAAAGAGATGGAACAACCCTTTTGCAATAAGTTACTCAATGTCGGCTGGCATTTACAAAGAGTAAAAAACATTCTATGACCAGACACTTCAGAAATAATCTGCAGACAGTCACCCACACAAGTCACCCTCATTTGACGATGTAAGTATATCTTCTTCAGTAAATTAGACTTACTGTGAAAAGCTAAAGGATGAGATGTTTCTCTGTAAATGAAGCACATTCATTTCACCGTCTGATTTAAATGGTAACCAGAGGCAACCTTTAGTGAATGATTCATGATGTAAAATTAAATCTTCTTTTTATTAGTGGCATTTTCCAGGCACGCACAGTCATGCTTGGTGCCCTTTAGGTGCAGAAGACCTTGACCCACAGTAGCTCTTGACAGTGTTGCACATGTCATTCAATAAAACAGAATGAGTATGTACTATTGGCATGTAATCTGAGCTGTAATTTAATTAATTAATTAATTAATTAATCAATCAATTTAATTCTAACCAGAGTCTGGCGGAGTTATTGTAATGTAGTGAAGATAATCCTCAGAGCAGTCAGATGTACTCTCACACAGGTGAAAATGATATACATACTCAAACAAAGACTCTGCATGTCAATGTGGGAAATCATTAGCTTCCAGCTGCTCTGTTTGACCGGAGTAATCATGTTTCCATTTCTATAATATTAAATGTGTAGTATAAACTGGTTTGTACTGTCAGGAAGGTTAAAAGCAAAAACACATTCACAATATCCTCTACAAACAAATCTAAAACCCAATATTTTCCGTGATCACAATAGGAGCCATAGCTCTACTGTGCCAGGAGGAAATCATCCTGAAGTTTTGCTTAAGTTTTCAAAGTTAATAAAAAGTAGCAACTTTTCTGGATATTGAATGTGTGCAGTGTTGTGTGTGTGTGCTCACTGTCTCTCTCTCCACCACCAGGGTGCTGCAGGGCGAGTACAGGCGGCTGAAGTGGAAGCATGAAGAGGCAGCGTCAGTGCCCATGCTGACTGAAGCGGGGGAGGTGGGTTTGGGCTCTCCCACTGGGGGAGCTCAGGACGAGGAGCTTCTCGCTGAGGCCCGAGTCCTGCGTCAACACAAGAGCCGTCTGGAAACCCGCATGCAGATCCTGGAGGACCACAACAAACAGCTGGAGTCCCAGCTGCGCCGGCTCAGGGAGCTACTACTACAGGTACAGAGCCTGAGGAGTGGGGCCATGGTGGGCTGTTCATGTGAGAGAGGGACCTTAAAGGGACAATGAGCATGGGCGGCCGTTAGTGGTATTCTGAAAGACAAAAATGCTAAAGTCACACCCAAAACTAGAGTTTATTCACATGCCACACAAGCAGTTAGTATGGAGTAGACTTCTCTGCGTAAAAGTGCCCATTGCCCACATGTTTACTAAATATATAATAGTAATAATAGTTGTGAACAAATGATGATACCGCAGCTGCTTCATCTGAGTTGTTAAGTTAAAGTTAAAATTATAGTTAAAGAACATTATGCAAATGAGTGACCAAAGTAACATATGCTGAGAATATAATATGATAAAGTTGTGTTGGTACATAATACGTTATATATTATTACTAAAGAAATCTTTCTATTCTGTTGATACACTCCTACATATTTTGCTCCCAAATGCACACATTTTAAGCACCAAGCTGCTGCTGGACATAACATGAACCAATCTAATTAAACATCACATAATTTGTCTCTGTGTCAGAACTGAAATCCAAGTGGTTTAATGGTTTTTGTGAAACAGCTGCTGCCAGAAAGCCCACACTGAGTGAGAGCCATCACATTGTTGTTCTGTGAAACATCAGTTGATTCTGTGGTGGTCTGAGTTAGGATGACAAAAGGCCATCATTCACACGCAATCATCATGTGCTTCGTCACAGCCCAAAGACGACTCGGAGGCTAACGGGTCAGAGCCCTCCACACTGTCATCGCCTGTGTCTGGGGCGGGTCGTCATGGAGAGCCGGCCGAGAGCAGAGAGACCACCGACACGGAAACAGCAGGTCAGACTCCGACACATTGAGAAGCCTTCATTGTGCAGCACATAACACACAGATTTCACCAGGACTGTACGTGCCTCTGAAAATAACTTAATTTTGCCAGTCAGTATGCAACAATATAATTATCTGGAAGCAACTGATGACAACTACCAAATTAAGATTCTTAATTTATAGTATACCAACAAACTACTCCTCTCACACACGAAAAACATCAAATTTGCATTCTTCAGGATTAAGAAGGACACCTCGACAGTGATGGAGAGTGACGAAGTACAAAAGTAAAAGTACTGGACTTAAGCATAATTTGTAGGTATCTGTTTTTTATTTTCTAAATTTTACAGTGGATTTTACTTTTACTTGTACTTTCACTACATTTAAGTTCAAAGTTCTTTCCCTATGTTTTTTTTTTTTTTTTTTTTTTTTTGCCTGAAGTCTTGTACAAAATATAGAAATGTATTGACTTAAAAAAAATCAAGACAATTCTTTATCAATATCTCCATATTTCCTGCTTTAATACTTATCAAAAATCTGTGCAACATACTTTTACTTTTTATAACTTAAATCTCTGTGATTGTGCTATATATAAGGTTTGTTGTGAATCATTCTTGTTCCAGGAGAGGAGCCAGAGCACGAGCAGGACACAGTGTTGCAGTTACAGGAGGTCATTGAGCAGCTCAGAAATGTCTTCCCATCTGAGCCGGGTGAGTTCTGCCTCAGCCAATCCGTTTGAATCTTTACAGACAGACTTCACTGCCCCAGGGACAGAGAAGGATTGAGACAAGTACAAATATGTACCAGTGCGGTCGATATTCAGAGGGATTGGAAGTTACAGAGATTAAATGAGTGTGCGAGAGACAGTTGTATAGAATAGGGGAGAGTTTGTCACTTTTCCTGATTAATTTGTAATTTGCAGAGCAGATCGCCTGTGACAAAGAAAGTATTATAATTACAGTCCACCTAATCACACGCTAAAAAGTACCAAAGTAATGGTGCAAAAAAGAATAGAAGTAAAAATGTTCTGGCAGCACTTAATGAACTCCTGTGTGGAATGTGTGAACAATTCACATACATATTATACAGGTGCAGAAATACACATATTTTGACTGTATCTCACCCATGATATTCAGATAATGTTAGGTCAATCTAACAGAAATGTGTAAAAGCATGGGTGGTTTAGATCAGGTTAAGTTTCTAAGACAAATGTGCAGTATTTGCAGAAATATCGCTTTATTGTCTGATTTAGCTATAAGCCGCAAAAGCCTTCTTCATCTTTTAAAGTTGCAGACTAGACGTCTATGGTGTACTGCTGAAGCTGTATACTTGATATTCAAATTTTGCATATCTTATAACAACAACAACATTCATGATATTATCAATACTTCAATAATCTGCTACATTCCAAGGGACAACACATTTAAACAACACATTGTACAATACAAATCTGACTTGATCACAGTGTTTGCTGGTGCGTGTGGCATATAAAATGTACCTCTCTATCAAATACATTATTAACAAGTCACAAAGTAATCAAGTAAAACACTATGTGATAACAGGAATATGTGGATATGTAAGTTCATCAAGTAGGCTAGTCGAAAAATGATAGCACAGGTAGCTGAGTAAATACAGCCGGTGGAATGAGTGGGGAATTTGTGATGAAATTACAATTTTCTTTTCTGGTCAATGTTCTGTGACAAAAATAGTGTTCTTTATTACAAGCAAAACACACTCAATTGTTTTCTTCCATCATTTCTCATTGCAGGTGCCACCTCTCACATCTGACTCTGAGTGGGATGTGTCTAATCTCTGAGAGGAGGTCTGGAGGCTGCTGCAGAGGTCAGGCCCAGGGTCGGGGTTCATCATGCAGCGGCGGCTACGCTAACACAGCTAACCGTCCACTGGAACTTTGTGCACTAAACAGCCTTTTTCATGCGAACTGCTAACGCTATGAATGCGCCAAAGGAACCTTCAGCAGTCGCAATTCAGGGAAATGTCAAAGGAACAGCCAAGACACTGTGCTCACCAGTATGATCTGTGGTGCCAATGGAAAGTGTGAAGCTTCAGTATCAACCTACAGCACAAACTGGACCTTCACTGGACATGTGTAAGGACGGATTCGCACTTGTTTTCCGATCTCTGGTGTGTTTAATCCGGTTTTTGAAACGGTGGTGGGATAACGTTAACTAGATCAGGGCGTAGTTGGGTATTGTGTTTTAAGTGGTGGGAGGTAGGTTGTCAGGGAGTTTGTCAGCATCTACAACAAGCTTATTTACTTTGTGCGTATGACACAACATCAGTTAAAACCATGATTTATTTACGACAGCCAAAAGCACCCAGTGGCACAGCAGCTCCGTATGCACTCACTGCGTACACACACACACACACACACACACACACTCTCCTCTAATCCTCTCCAACTGCGTGTCGCCTGCCTCTCCTAAGTGAGCCCTTCACCCCACTAGTACTCTCACTCTCTTGCTGCTACATGCATTCACTCAACTTTACTAAATCTCTCTTAACGCATTGCACACAACTCCATGAACCAGCTTCCTGCATGACAATGAAATGCAGTTGTAACCTTTTTATCAGCTGAAGTTTAGACGAGTTCTAAACAAAGTTTAGAAGGTAAAAGTTCTGCACCCCTTTCTATTGAGGGCTTAAAATGGAGAGCGGAAATGAATGCATAGTCCACTGGCGTACTTGGTGCTATCCTGCCATGCTCAGAGAAGGGAAAGGAAGGACCCTAGGCTGAGTTCTCTTCGACACGGGCCCACTTTTAGAGACTATAGGGATGAAGTCTGTCATCTTAATCACACACAGGCTTCATCTCTAATAAAGTAAATCTCATGGATAGAGTTTTATTGTAGCATTTGTCCTAAATCATTTTATTGTTTCATTTTAAGTTACTTTAGGCTCTTTTCTGTGTGTGAACAGTACAACATATATTCCAAAAAGCAGTCTATAAATATGAAAATACACAACTTCAAAAGTCAAATAATCTACTTTAAAGATTGGTCCACCATGTCTTTCCCTCCATAAAGATGAAAGAAGTTTTGCCTTGAACGTTCCACTGTATGAAATTTAACACATTTATCTGGCATTTATTCAATTACTGGTGTTTTTATTGCAATTTTTTTTTTAAACATTTTCTTCTCTTCACAGAACTAACCTGTAATTTGGTGTGGTTGCGTCACCTGCTTGTCTCTGTAGAGATAATGCCATACTGTGGAACATTCCAGACAAAGCGATAACGTCTCCTTGGAGACAAGCAGGTGTCAAGTTACATAGAGAATCTTTGATGAACGTTTCAACAGACTGATGTAATAATGTAATGGGATTTATATTCTGGAGTCATATCAATAAGATTTCTTTTTTGCAAAGTGCTCTCGCCGGGGTTCAGGGGTGCTTCCAGTTGTGAACATAGCACAGTCAACAAATGCCTTAAACTAAACTTAAAATGGTTATCTACAGAACACAGGTAGCTTTTGTTGTGTTTATTGAGAGAGGCAGGTCTCATCTGTAGAACACAGCACCAGGAGGAAGTGGAAGTGCACACAGCATGTGAGCATCCATACGTTCAATCCAGCTCATGCCTCTTGTCAGTGAACCCATGATGCTCCAAGCGACTAAAGATCAGAGAAATGAGACGAAAGGTGAAGAAAAGATTCAGTTTTTATGGCTTGAGGGCTAGAGGGAGAGAACCACTTTGATGTGCCTGCCGCAGCTAAAGTCTGGCCGAGCTGTCTGAAACAAAGTCGACTATGGGTGTGTGTGAGAGACGTAACAATCATGTCTGCTTTTTAAGAGAGAAGACAGATAGAACTCCATCTTGGACCTCCTAACGTCCCTCTGATCTCTGCTACATGAATGTGAAACCCAGAGCTGCATTCATTACAGGCTGACGCTTCAGGCACGTAGAGCTCACATTTGACATCCTTCTCCTCAGCACCTCGCTCTGTTGCCTGCTCAGTTTTTATACTGTTGCTATGGGAACTGTCCCCAAGGACGCAGTTCCACAGATTTGCGAGTCGGAAAAGGTGATGTGCCGTTCATAATACAAATGCTAATAGCCTTAAGGAAAGCAAAAGAGCATTTTTTGTTTGCCAAATAACTCGTCTTCACTCACTCTTCATTGAAGCTTAAACAGTCTGTAGCTTCTCAAGAAAGTCATTACCATCTGCTCAAGTAACATGTGCTTAAAGTAGACAAGAAGCCAAAGTCTAAAGTCTTACATACAGCATTAATATAAAACGTTTGACCACAAGTCTGATGGAAAAGTCTAATTCTTTCAATTGTTTAAACAAAGACGAACAACGTTTTACCTATATTTTGACAATATGGCTTCAAAACAACTAATCAAAGTGACAATCTGTATAATTTCAGTTTAATTTAACAAAAATAATATTACTTTGTGTGTTGTTGTACACTGTCTTTTGTGCAAACACCGTCGATGCAACACTGACAACGTGTGAATGAAGAGAAAGCATTCCCCACAGGGCTTGCATGTCAACATTTATTACATTCAATATTAGGCATAATTAAACAAAGTTACACGAGTTAATGATATGACAGTTATTACACAGCTTGTCCACACACATAACCTCTCACTGCTGCTGGACGAGGCAGATCTCGATAAGCACTGACGGTCCTCCAGTCTCAGTAGGGTCCCATATGCATTTGTGTGATGTGGGATCAATGTAGGGTTTTGGACAGAGGCTGTAAAGCACGTTCAGCCATGCCCCAACGCCAAACATACTCCCTGTGGTGTGACTGAAGCTCTGATTGGAGAGGGAGCCCAGTCTCCAGAGAAAACCGCGACCAAGGCCTTGTATTGACTCGCGTTACAGCATGCGGTCGCCCCTCTTGCCTAACAGTTCTCATTATTATTCCCCTTGCTTCACAGCATCATGTCACTTTGCACATAAAAGGACAAAATATGATGACACTGTCCTACCTTAAATCATATGTATGTTTTATTGGGTTTAAATCACCATTAATATACCTCATGAATAACTTAAGAGTGTCTGATTCGTTGATTTACTGTCCATGTACAGCACTTAAACACTACTTGCTGTCTGGAGTTTTTAATATATATGTATAAAAGAGTTTTATGAAAAAGAAAGGATTTATACTGTAATAAGTGAGTGACTGGCTGCTTTTTACTTTGTGTACAGAAATAAACTTTGTATTTGAAATTAGCCGGCCTAGATCTGCGTTTCTTTCCCACATGCCTTCACGCTTGGAAATTGTTTATGTAAATGTGTCCTCTTTATTGAAATGTGGCTTTGTATATGATGAAAGAAGAGCTTCCTGAGATAAACAGTAAACAGTGGTTTGTAGAAGTTCAGAGCAGAATACTGAATACAATAATAAATGTTGCCAATTAGTACTATTTGTAACTCAATACCATCCTGTTTTCCCATCAATACAATTCATTTAAATGTAGACCTTTCTGCAAGTGGGTGTAATGTATTTAGCTAGGGTTGCAAATCTAGATTCTCAAAATGTTACCTTTCTGGTTTTTCTATGGTCTTGGATCTTTATCAGAACTTGTACAAGATCACAACTAAAAATAACTAATTAAAAAATATAATCCTGCAAAGAGGTGGGCAAATATATTGAAATTTAGATTATATTGTAAATGCTATGAAGATTTGTAGCATTTGAATATTGAGTATATCTTTTATAGTTTGAAAAAAGCTACTAAAAAAAGAGCAGATTAATAAATAAAAAAGTGATGCTGTAAACTATCAAATAATCAATATCAAATGTACCTTTGTGATTAATTTTTACAGTCTGATAATTATTCCTCAACTAACACGTTTAAGTTCTGTAGGATTGACACAATATCGTTATCGGGATACTTTTCCCATAGTATCTAAATTGAGTTTGTAATTTTACTATTGTGAGAATGTCTGTAAATACTATTCCTCATTTGTCACAACCTCTGCGCCTTCGTCCTGGCTCGTCTCAAATGGAGTGCTTCCATCTCTTGTCTGATCATTGGTCTCTTTGTTTTGCTTTGTGACTTTTTCTGGTCCTGGTTCAACATGTGATTGATACTGGTCTTTCTCTGTGGCCTTATCGCCCTCTGATCCGCTTCTCACCCTACCATTGCCTGCTTCGCTGATGGGCACCGGATCACTATCTTTATCCGTGTCTCGATTAGCTGCTGCATCCTCCACAACACTCTTTCTATTATCTAACCCTTCGACTCCCCCACACTCATCCAAAGCCTCTGTTTTCTCATCTGGAAGTTTCTCTATTCCAACTTGTAGCTTTTGATCTATTTTGGTCTCCTCTTGTGCAAATTTAACATTCTTCTTTTTGGGTTTAGCCGCTTTGGCCTTGCTTCCATCTGGCCCCCATTTTTGCTGTGTTGTCTCCCAGTAGTTTTTGTTCTGGCTTGAATGTTTGATGCGCAGATTCTCGCCTAGCTTTTTCAGCTCCTGGCGAACAATTGGTCTGAACTTGGGGTCCAATTTCTCCACCAGGGCGAAGTCCTTCCTCGCTTCATCCTCGTTGCACAAGGCAGCGTGTGCCCGTGCGCGCTGGTAGATGGCCTTAAAGTTACCTGGGGAGACGCAAATGGTCAAATTATTTGTGTGAAGGATCATAAGGTCAGCTGCAGTCAAATATCCCAGCGCAAAATTTAGGGTGAGGCATAAATGAATACAAAAGGGGAGACTAAGAACAACGGTTTCACACGGGCTTTGACTATAAATAATTCAGACGCAGCAGAGACAAAAACACTGAATATATTTCTGACTGTGATGTCCACGGGTGGGTGCCAGGGGAACAAAAGAAAGACTTAGCAATGTGGTGCACACTGTTTGGTTGATATTTCCCTGGTAAACAGAGGGATCAAGGATTGCTGCAGCGTGAAAGCAGGCATTTGCTAAGGGCCAAGCAACAGATCTTATTATTTCTACAACTGCAATATGAAAAAGCACACCTAAAGTATATTACACCTGGCATATTTTTGATCCAGTCTCATGTTTTATACCTTTGTGCTTCTTCAGTAACTTGTTATTGAGATCCACAACTTGCGGGTGCTGCTTCAGTTCCAATAGGCACTGGCTGAGGTTGAGTGCCAGGGGAAGACGCACTTTCTCCAGGGAATCCCAGTCGTCTCCCTGACGGTCCACCTGCTGATGAGACGAAGAGTAGAAGGGTCTTAGCTGCAATGTTTGTAACTAAATGACTGATTGACGAGGTGAAGCTGTGATAGTTAAAGACGGAGATGAATGTAAATGACAAAGGATGGATGAAGTGCGTTGAATGAAATGAAGGATGACAGGTGAGGGTGCTGATGAGTGCAGTGGGCTTTATTGTGTGTGAAAGGTGTGACAGGCGAGACAGTGAGGGGTGGTGCAGGAGAGGAAGTTTAAGAAAGAAATAGCAGAGGCGCAGGCGAGCTGTCACAGTGATAACTCTTTGCATAGCGTTATTTTTAGCTCTTTCTCTGCTCTTCACTTTACCAGAATACCTACAATGCTGCAGCTGCCTCTGCTTTTTGAAAGAGGACAGATGATAACGGTTTACAGAGAATTTCTCTGGCAATGTGTTTGTAGCTGTGATAAATCCAGCTGCATGTTGCTGTGACAGAAATTATTGTAATATGGCATGTTTAAGTTTGCAATCCTACATAAAACTATATCTTAATGAACAAATCCTTTAGTCTCCATATTTACTTGAATGTAAAAAAAACATGTACAGATATTAATAAAGATAAGATAAAAAAAAAGATAAAAACAACTTGGACATGTCAAGTTTGGCGCTTTAATTATGAATTCATCTTTATATAAATTTGATTGTAATTTGCAATTTACTTGCATATAAAAATCATTTGCGATGCCCAAATACTTTGTGACTTTCGAGGATGCCCAAAACCTGTATACTAAAACCTAATATACTAAATCAATACACAGACTGATTGGAATTGAATTGAACTCACCTTATTTTGCAGGTGATCCACATATTCTATTGCCTCTTTGAACTTTTCAGACGCATCTTTAAATTTTCCTTCTGTTATCAGGAAGTTTCCCTCCTTTTGAAGCAGCATGACCAGCCGAAGCATCTGCTGCCAGTCTTTGCCCTCAGTCAAACTCATCTCAGACAGCTGTTGCTCTTCTACAACACAAGCTTCATCTTTACAAACTTCCTCAGGAGGCGTTTCCACAATTTCTTCACATTCATCCTTCTCCTCCTTGTTCTCCAGCTTATTCCAGTATTTTTCCTTCTCCTCCCAGTACTTCTCTTTCATGCGTTCAGACAGGTTGTTCAACTCTCGGTGCACCAGCGAGTTCAGGGTGACATCGAGTTGTGCAACCATGTTGAAGTCTTTCCTTGCCTCCTTTTCATTCCATACAGCGGCATGTGCTTTTGCCCTTTTGTAATAACCTTTCACACAATCTGGCAGAAGAGAGAAAACAGTAATGGAATGAGTAAGACACAAACAATGTCATTAGTGTCAAAGCCCTGCATACAGTGATAAAGCATGTTCATCCTTTGCACCGAGTGGTAATTTTTCCTGTGTACTGTTATTTTGCCTTTCTCACCTTGCAAAAGAAAAATATGTAAACACGACACATTGGATTTTCTACTGCAATGCCCCCTTTCAGATGAATCGGATCATGAGCAACTGGGTTAACTCAATTTCTCTGTTCCTTGGCATTTCATTTGCCTTCCTGCTAAATCTTCATCCAGCCCAAATTCCAGCAGATATCTTTGTAGCCCGGGGCAGTGGCACAGACGCTGCAGCAGACTTCAGTGAGAGGAGAATTTGTTTAAAGTGATGGGGAACGAGAGTAATGCAACAACAGCGAGGAAAGTAGTGCAGGTGGGTTTGAAAAAGCCATGCATTCCCCCAGAAGTGTGACAATGATGATGATGGCAGACAGTGGGGCTTACATATTTCGCTGTTGCCAACTCACACAAGTATGAATCTCAAATCTATGGCACACACAGTGGGCTAACAGCTGACTGCAGGGGCCGAGGAGCATAATTCATAAGGCTCTGGTCCGGAGTAGACGCTTTGCCAGTGTGTCAGCTCCTCTAGGAATATGCAAGTAGCCACGGGTATGACAGTACAAGCCCCTAGCGTGCTTTAAAGAACCCGGGGTGATGCGAACCTCAGTCCACCCACACACTTATTGTACGGTTGCATCGTAGAAGCCTGGGCAAAGCTCAGGCATCAAGCTTGTGTTATTGTGAGTCACTTATTGTTAGTAATGAGGAGGATGGTATATAGGAGGCTTGGAATAAATAGTCCGCTGTGTGTGAATGTGGAGACCCGTTTGCTCTTGTTCAATGTTCCAGGTCATGCAAAGCAGCAGAAGGTTTGCCAACATGTGCTGTTTGCTAATAGCGTATCCTCATTGTTGCCAGACCTTTCAATGTATCCAGGGTTTTTTTCAGTATTCTTATGTAGACAATGGCTGGTCTTGTGTGCGTTTCAGTACATATTGGGTTGTGTGATAAAAGATGTAGCATATTTTTTCTCATATTGATTTGTTTTTGATTTGATTTAGTGATGATTAGTGATTGATTTGTTTTTTATGTTCAAAAACAAAATAAAAGGGGCTTTCATCATTGATTTTAGACTTTAAGACAATTCTATTTATCACAAAAATTGTCATATTTTTTCCTGCCAAAGTCTGAACTCTGAAACCACATGCTTTTACTGACAGGATTAGCTGCAGACCTCTACATAAACCCGAGCATATCATTAACACTCAGAAATGACTGAATCTTGATCTCGATTAAAATGCTTGCCCAGCCCCATTACATATACAGAATGAGAAAGAATAAACCAGCATAGCATTGGAATAAGGTGTCGAGGGCTGGAACACATGACTTTTCCCACATTCCCATCTTCTTTCACTGCTCTACATTAATCTAGAAACTATAGGACTCTTGGGAATGACTGTCATGATGCTAACAGCTAGTGCAAACCCATAACTGCAGCTCCCACAGCAGTAGTTTTTCCTGCAATGGGGCCTGTTATGGAAATCATCTCGCATTTGCACTGAATCTATTTTTGTCTGCGCTAGTAGGCCATTTAAACACATGCCACAAATCAAATCGTCTTCCCTGTCCTTGCATAGTTAATATAGTTGATAGAATCCCTGGATTTATACTAAATTTATACTAACTGGTAAATTGTTAGACCCATGTATTTAACCAATATGCTCAGGTGCAGAAGGCTTGAGATTACAGACATATATAAGTAGTAAAATAATAGATTATAGTATATAAGAAGTAAAATTACAGATTACAGAAGTATAGTATAGTAATAGTGACTATAGTAATTATATACAGCAGTGCATTGTATTCTCCTTGGCACTGCAGCCCATCCAAACAAAAACTGAATTGCCGGCCTATGAAAAGTCAAAGGACGAGCCATGAGGGAGGCATTACCTTTGTGTTTCTCCAGCAGTTCTGTGGTGTGTTCTATGACTTCATAATATTCCTCCAGCTCCAGCATGCACTGGCAGTAGTTCAGCTCCAGAGGAACGATCATGCGGCCCAAATTTATGTAGTCGATATCACCGGGCATCTCCTGCTCTCAAACAGAACACAGTGCTGGGTCCCTCACCACTCACAACATACTTATACACAGTCATTGGTGGCTTGTAGAATTGCAAAAATTGCCAGAAATGTTGTGGGTCTTTACAAAAAAAGGAAACATTTTCTATGTTGCTTCTGATTCATCTCACAAAAATTTAGATATTTATGTTTTCTCACAATTTTAAATGAAAACGGTTGCTTTAATAAACTCTAATTGTGTCCCTGACAATAGGAATGATAAGAATCTTCATAGATGGACCCAATTTTTGGTTATATCTATGCATTCAAACCCTACATCAAACTCCTAAAACTCCCCAAGGGCCAAACTTTTATATATTTTCTGCATGTTCTCACGACTCACTCTGGACTGGACAGTTTTGAGTAGCAGCACAGCCTCCTTGTACTTGCTGGCGGCCTCTCTGAACTCCCTCTGTTTGACAAGTAGGTTGCCCTGCATGTGTAGGATGGGCACAGTCTGAAGCTTCTCATCCTTCTCCATCATCCATGACTCCCTGTGGTACGACATGGGGTCTCCCACCTGGAAACAGCAGGGGTGGATGACAGCCACAGCAGTGGATGAAGAGGGTGAGTGGACAAGACAAGCATTAATAATAGCTTTTGTCTTCTTGTGCACACATTTAGACAGACAGTGATGTTAATATATTATAGCGACTGAATCAGGAGCTAGTTCAGGGTCATTTATTATTTCACAGCTACACATTTTAACAGAAAGGAACCCGAGATTTTGTCAGAGCCATCACTGAGTTTTAGAAAATGCACCCGGGTGTAAGACTGTTGTATAAATAAATAAAAAGGTCTTTGACAGCACCAAACTATTTTTTACAAATGTCAGCTCTGTGGTAGACATGTTCTGTCCCACTGTTTGGGGAAGTGTACCTGTAGGAGCTCCATGATGAAAACAAGAGGCTGGGGGGTCCTCATCAGCTCATCCAGCTCTGGATATCCAGTGGAGTGGTAATGGAAGAGGTTTCCCATGCCACACATGTGCCGCTGGCCCTCCAGGGGGTCTTTGCCTTGAGCAATCAACCGCATACCCTTAGATACAATGGGGTACAGTCCTGTGTGCTATTAAAGAAACACATCAGTATCAGTACACAGAGAAGTCCTGTGGACTAATTTGGATGACCTCCCAAACACTGAAGTATAGTAGCTGTTGCAACCCAGTTCTATGTGGTAATTTTGTAGTTTCCCACAAATTACGAACAATTCTTCCTGCTTAACATTGTGGTCAGTTTTTCTTTTGTCGACTCATAAACAACTGTTTGTTTCATCATTCTTCCATATGGTCCAAATAATACTTGAGACAGAGGCACTTCGTCATGACAGCCCCCCGGTGCTGTTGGCTTGGACCAATCAGTGCCGCATGAAAAAGTGGACACAATCTTACTTGCAAATAAACATTTTCCCTCGAACGAAAGGACCAACATTTGCACAAAGGAGCAGTGCGGATGGTAATGTTTCCACACAAATACAGTGTGTTTTTATAGAAAAGATGTAGGAGGCTCAGAGCATGCTTCATGTGCATGGTAATAAGGAGCTCCCTTGCTCTCATAAAGACTTATTAGACCTCTCTTACTGGCTATTATTGTTTCTGTGTGAGCCTTCAGAATAATTTACCATTGCATCGCACCAGAACTCAGCCACTTCTCCAATTCTCATAGATGTCAGCAGTGTCTCCCACACCTCCAGTTTAAACATCTTCCCAACAAAGATCTTGGCTGGTCGACCCGCACACCGACTGTCATCTATAACAGTGCGTTCAAAATTGTCCAGAAGAGTTTGGAAATGAAACACCATCTAGAAAAGAAAAGGATTAGTGGATACATCAGGTAAAGGCTAATGACACAGGCTGTGTCAGATTGTGATTACGGACAGTGAGTGAATATTTTATCCTGAATATATATAATATAATATAAAACACATATATATATATACAAACATACATACACATACATATATATATATGTATGTATATATACATACAGATATAACAGTATTAGCCATCTCCTGCTCAGCGTTCACACACATTCAGTTAAATCTGGGCAGAGTATTGCATTCTCTCTATACTGGTGGCGCAGTCAGGGTTTTTTAATCACTTATTTGTTGAACTGCCCACGTCTAGATTTCAGAAAATTTTACAATAAACAATTTGGGGAACTTCTGAAGATCTCAAAATGCTCTGAAAAAGAAGGTGGTGAACCAGCAACAGGTGATGAGCAGCAGAGACTGACCTGTGATTCGATAGATAAGCTACTGTTGGGCAACTCGTAAAATAGGTTCTACAGATTGAAACAGATTCAGAGTATATGTATACACAATGAAAAATATGGATAAATATTTGTTATAATACTTTGTGCATACTTCAATTTGCATACTGTAGATGCCAGGTGATCAGATTAGAAAGGGCAACTAGGACACACATCTGTCTACTAATGCTATATGCTATATGTCTGGAAGTAACATCCTTGTAATCATGTGTGTGCAATGGAAATAGGCCCGAGGGAGGAAACACATTATCATTCAGCCACACAGGTAATGTTGGAAACCCTTGTTGGCATTGTCCAGAGAAATGTGTGTCTGTGTCCAGGCTCTGTGCCACATGGAGGATGTGAGCAGGAAGGAGAAAACTCTACTACCAGCACATCAGAGACACACAGCCACACTGCCAAAAAACATGTTGCAATTTGGTTGACCAAATGTTAGCTCTATGTGAACGGCCAGACAAGAATAATTTCCTCCCCTTATGAATAATTCACACAAGTCTGACTTATGTGGACAATGGCTCACAAAACTAAAAATAGACCTTTTCTGTGGCGCCAATACATCACAGAGGAATTACTCAGAGCATAATGTATCTTCAAAGAGGCTGGTTTGGGTTATTTTACTTAACAAGGATTCTGACTAACCTTGGTGCCTGGTGGGAAATGTGGGAGGGGTCCACTTCCTCCTGCCAGGATCCTCTTCTTCACTCCAGGATGGTTGAGAAGATATGTGTCCTCCATTGTCAGCACTCCAGACAGAAAAAGTTCCTATTTTTCTTTCCCTGGTGTTGTGTCCTTGTGGCTTTCTAATTAGCCCAGTGGAGAGAGTCTTGGCTGTTGGCTGCTCTCTGACAGATGGCAGGATTAGCCCGGGTTTGGAGATGGCCACTTTAATCTGACAAGCTAATCCCCCGTCTTCTCCTGCCATTGGTAGGGCAATTCCTGCAGGATAGTCTGAGAGAAGGGGAAGACCACAGGCCAAAGGGAAAACAAAGGCTTTAAAAAAGCTGGCAAGAAGGTGCCAGAAGAGTCTAGAACATCAAGTTCCTTGTTAATTCTATAAAACCCTCCTGGAAAATTGAGTGTTACTTGAGCATTAATAGTAAAGTAAAACCCGCAATCACTCTTGATGGACAAATAGGAATTTTATTAAATCGTAAATAACTAAGAGCAGAGTGACAAATAATACATAAACAAATGAATGAAAGAAAAAAAAGCAATGTTTACAGATACAAATTCAGCACAACACAAGTCAGTATTGATCCTTCAGACCCTCCCTTCTGTTTTCCACTGCACTGGGAACAAGGCATAAGGCTGCCACCTGTTGGTCACTTCTCGATTAGAGAGTCCAGCTGCTCCTGCAGTGAGGCCAGCTGTTGGAGCAAAGAATAAAAGGTGAGATTGATGTCTTACTGCCCTCTGTGTAATTGGAGGGTGAATGGATGATGATTAACATGTCTTTTCACATTAAATCATGGCCTTCATTTGTTAAATACAGACAGCTTGTGTCACTTGGGGTGGCCAAAGCCACAAATAGCAGAACAGAATGCAACACTTAAAAATGAACACAAGAATTCATGTTGAGAGGAAATAAACAGAGACACTGTCAAGCAAGAGGGATGCTGGCATTTTACAGAAAGGATCTTACTTGTTCCATCTCTCGCTCTTCCTGCTGAATAATCTCATCCAACAAGGCCTGGAAACGGTTCTGTGAAGAGAGACAGCCGGGTCTTTAGAGTCTACATGCTGATCTTCATTAAATTGTGATTGTCTTAAATGTGGCACTATCTTGACTGCTCATGTCACTCAGACAGAAAGGCCACTTGGAATGCCAGTCAGAGACAGCTGACCTTTTCCCTGGGCATGTGATAAAAACAACTGAAGATTGGGCTTCTTTGCTCCGACACACCAGACAACAAAAGTCATAAATGGGACTGTGCAAGGTCCATGGCTGCTCATATATCAGTGTGTAGTGTTCAATAAAACACAATAAAAACAGAGAAACAGAGATTGCATTGTTGTGTTATGCTGTAGGATTGGGGTTAGTGTTATTAGAAGATCAGGTTGGAAAAGTATATATTTAACCTAAAAAAAAAAATAGAAGAAAAAGAAAAAGAAAAAATAGCTGCTTTGAACAGGTTATGTTGTCATGAAAATAAATAAGTCCTCTTTTGTTTGCTTTGTTAAATTTAATTTAAATTAATTTGGGCATTTGATTGGGTAAATAGGGATTTGTTGTGTTTGAAGCTTCTTCAGGCCGGGGTTGATGGGAAATTCTATCAAGCATTTCAATCCCTGTATGCAGACTGTGTGGGATGTGATTAAGAAAATTCGAGTTCCCTGTACCCACTGGTGTAAAACAGGGGAATGTTCTGTCCCCAAGCCTGTTTTCATTCTTCATAAATGACTTGGCTCTTGAAATCAATCAGCTGGACAATGGTATACATTTGGACAGTGTCACTGTGGGTATTTTGCTCTGTCCTGATAATGTTGCGGCCTTGGCTGAAACAGAAGAGGACCTACAGACAATGTTATGTGTTAAAAAATTGGTGCTGTAGGTGGAGACTTGGTATAAATCAAGCTAAAACCCACATAGTGCATTTCAGAAAAAAGTCAACACCACAAAGCAATAATAGGCTGGGTTCCTGGCTCAATCCAAAGAAAGTGTGACATGGATGGAATGTGAAATAGTGTTATTAATATGCCTGACAGCAGAGTAACTAAAAAGGTCTTTGAGTGACGTAAAGCCAAGTCACCCTGGGTGGCGGCGCTTCAACTTCCGTATATATAGTTTATAACGATTTGCCTTGTCGTGTGAAAAGAATAACAAAACTTTTGTCAAATTTTGAAGAGCAGTGGCTGGATAGGATTTTGGCTAAAACGAAATTGCGGACCTACATTCAATTAAAAGATACAATCTTTACTAGGTCTTAACTAAGCAGGTTGTGAGACAGGCCTCTACACTGACAATGTTCAAACCTCAGCTCGTAACGGTTCAATTTAACTGTGTTACTATGTTTGTTTATATTGTAATGTGATGTGTAAATTCTATGAGTTTTAGTGTTTTTATGATTGTAAAGCACTTGATTGCTTGATCCATGTGTGTACCCTTTTTCATGTTACATCACTGTTGACAAAATATGAGGCTTCAGTTTGCTTTTGTCTTCAAGCTCATCTGCAAGTCATCTCTGTAGGGTACACACAGACCTACTTTCTGTACGGCTGGTGGTGTGAGTCTTACTTTGAGGGCCTGGTTTTCCACTTTCATGATGAGCTCCTCCTGCTGTTTCTTTCGGGCTCGAGTCTCTTGAAGCTTGGCCTTGATACTGTTGATCTGCACCTGATATTCCATAACTGCAGAAACAGAGGGTCACACATGAGGAAAAAATGTTAGTTTAGGAATACTGGACCATTTCATTCAGACAAAGAGTAGTTTATGAGGGTAACAATCCATTTGGTTTTGAGCCAGCAGACTGCAAAGCTAAAGACACTGAAGTATATCCATTTGCACTGGACTTCACAGAGGTATATTAAATCTAACCAAAGTGATTGTGCACAACAACAATCTGTGGCTTTGTTCGCCAACCACCACCACCAAACTATATGTATAAATCTCCTGCTGCTCTCCAGCTGACATGGAAATCCTCTTGGACAACTATAATATGCAAAAAGCAGCTGCAGATCCATTCATTAAACTTCTTAAGGACACAAAAACAAAAGATCTATTTAAAAGGCTCTGCTTGTCTACTGCGCTGGAGCTGGCCAGGCGACAGCTTCATGTATGTAGACAAACAGGCATTGAGCTGTCAGACCAGACTGCTGAGTCACAACACCTGTCAGCCCGGGAAACTGAAGAGGAGAGAGAAGAGGCGGGAATCTCTGGGGGCGAAGCTGCGATTTCAAGTTTAAATACGGGCTACAGTCGACCCTTAGTGTGTGTTTGAAGGTTGACCTGAAAAACTCTTATTTCAAGTTCAGACAGCTGGCAGAGGTTATTTCTTCCCTCTGTTTTGACGAGAAGCTGGGAAGATTTTATTACTTTTCTTGTCAGGTGGTAAAGTCTCCAAGTAGAGATCAGCATGCCAAGTCCTTCTGACTTCTGTGGCAAGTGTAAAATAAAATAAAAATGAAAGAAGGGTGGATATGTTTAGATAAGGTGCAACACTAAGCCCAAGCACTGATGGGATAAGTGTACTATATATTAATGTTCTAATTGTAGAGATATCTTTTCTGCAAAGGTCAGTATGGACTACCTAAATCCCTGCTGCCATATTCTCACCAATCTGGTTGGTCTGATCAGCCTCATTCTGGGTAGAGTCGGACTCATTGAGCTTGTCATGAAGTTGTCGGACCAGATCATCCTCAGTGTCCATGATGTTCAGGTCTTCGTCCTCGTGCCTGTCCCCCTCATCCTCCTCGTCCTCGCTGGAGCTGCTAATGTCGTTGAAGATCTCCCTTAGTTCATCGCGCTGGGCTGCTCATGTAGGACACATAGAGAGGGAGTAAACATGAATTCAAAATCAGGTTTAAAGCTTAAAGTTAAATTGCAGTTTGAGGGAGTCACAAACAAAAACCTCCCCAGCTATACAACAGAGAACTCTAAACCTGTATGGGCCAGCACTGCTACTCGGGTGACAGGAGGAAGCTTAAGGTCAGGGATTAATAAATGGTTGAGTGGGCTCCATTTCCTTTTCACACTACCAGGACAGAGGTTATCACGAGTGACAGGGTCAGTGCGCAAGTTTAAAATGAAAGTTAACCTTCACTGAAGGACTGAATGCGCAAAAGAACTACAGTACGAGAGAGGGTCAAAGCTGTAGCCGCTTTTACACTGTTTTTTTCTGCAGGAAATTAGATAAGCGAATAATGTTTAAAGCAGTTGTCTCTTTATCTTTTGTTGTTGTTGTTTTTGTTGCTAATTATCTCATGGCTTTTCCCTTCAGTACATGATTTTTTCTATATTGCTCAAAAAATGTAAAGAAATACTTCTTAATCAGAGTAAAAACTCACCAGGTCTGTTTTACGTATTGTCTGTGATTTTAATTGACTGGGACTTTGAGACTAGTTTACAAATGATGAGTCAGCCGTTTTGGTGTTCATGAAATAAACAACATGCTATAGATGGGCAGCAATCAGATGAACCTCAAAAAATAAGTGGAGATTGGGAGAAATTATGTCACAATTGTCCTTGAACTCAGACTGTCGGATAAACTTCCAGATGTGGGAGGAGATACACTGAGTACCAGCCCCATTGTCACACTAGCTTCATCATCCCATCGTTGTCAAACTTTCATAGAAGCATGTGGGGACCATGCAAACTGTCAAGCACTCTTTAGTTATGGCTTTAATGTTTATATATTTTTTTGTCTTTCTTATGGCTTCTTTGCATTAACTAAATACTGATATAAATTTAACTGATACAACCAAATCTGTGACCGTTTTGATCTAAATCCAAATACATCCATCTTTTAGTTTCCAAAACTTTCAACAACTAATATATTTCGGTGTAGATGTTTACCGCTGGGTTTTCCCCATTGTCATGTGTTTTGCTTTGTTGAGTGCTGCGTTAATTATATTGCGCAGTATTTCAACTGTAGGTTATAAAGATGATCTTACCACTTTGTCCATGTCCCATCTTGTGTCCTGAGGTTCCAGGTGAGGAGTCCAGGTTGCCCAATGAACCATGTTGATCTGCATCTTTGGATTCATCTTCAGCTATGACTTCCCATCCTACAAAGGTTTGTTAAGGTCCACCTTGGCCATACCTTTTAAAATCCAAAGTCAAACCCCAATGATGGTCTCAAAATACTTTAAATATATTGTGTGTGAAATGTTTTCTTAATCTGCCAGAAAAAAGGAAAATTAAATTTGACCAGTAACCTATCTTAATTCTTCTCACAAGGATATTAGGAATTGATAAAACAGTCTGACAATTACAGACATTGTCAACATTTGTTAAATATACAAATCTATAGGAAGGATACGGACACTGACAGCATCTGCATCTGTACTCAGTAACCTCTTCACTTCCTTCTCCACATCAGGAGATTCAATGTACTGCAACAGAGAGAAAGACAGAGTTTGGGTTAAATATATCTTAATGTCCTCCTGTATCGCTCCCTCCCTCTCTCAATTACGAAGACCGTCCCAGTTGGCAACATGCCAGGAAACACATTAGTGATTAAAAACAGAAGGGCCAATCAATAGCTCAGATCAGTATCTTCTGGAAGATTTTTTTTAAGGACATAGTAGATGTGCAGTGCTCTCAAGTACTGCTGGGCTAAAGTACACTGAAAATTATTTTCACACAGTATTCCACGGTAGAATAGAGTTTAACGTATACATGTATACATACATACATATACACGTTAACATATATATACACACACACACACACATACATACATGTATATGTACATTCACACTAAACTCTAAAAATGGGCCAGACAAAATTATTCACACCCTTTCAAATTTGTGGATAAATAACTTATTTTAAGCATGTGATGCAAGTTTAAATCCACCTGGGGCAAGTAACAGGTATGGGCAATATAAAAATCACACCTGAAAGCATAAAAAGGAGAGTTGACTCACATTCTCTTCACATTGTGTGTCTGTGTGTGTCACACTAAGCATGGAGAACAGAAAGAGAACTGTCGGATTTGAGAACCAAAATTGTGGAAAAATACCAACAGACCAGAGATCTTGACATTCCTTTGTCCAGACTGCGCAACATAATCAAGAAGTTTGTAACCTATGGTGCTGATCTCCCTGGACGTGGACAGAAGAGAAAAATTGATGAAAGGTTGCAACACAGGATAGTCCTGATGGTGGATAAGCCCTAAACAAGTTCCAAAGAAATGCAAGCTGCCCTGCAGGCTCCGGGTGCATCAGTGTCAGCGCAGTACTGACACAAGACATAAAAAAGTAAGACTGCAGTTTGTCAAAATGTATGTGAGTAAGCCAAAATCTTTCAGGAAAAATGTCAGATGAGACCAATTTAGAGCTTTTAGGTAAAGCACAGAATCAGAATCGGTTTATTGCCATTGTCAGTGATCAAAATTCACAAACCAGGAACTTACTTCGGCATAAGGTACAACATAAAACAATGAATAAAATATAATAAAATATACTAAAGGAGCATGCATACGATTAAAAATAAAATAGAATAGACTAAGATAGACTAAGTACTATTTACTGAAAACTCAATGAGGCCTACAAAAAATGAGGCCTACAAAGAAAAGAACACAGTACAGTCAGTCAAATATGGTGGAGGTTCGAAGATGTTTTGGGGTTGTTTTGCTGCCTCTGGCAATAGGTGTCTTGACTGTGTGCAAGGCGTCATGAAATCTGAGGATCACCAAAGCATTTTTGGTCGCAATGTAGGGCCCAGTGTCCGAGATCATGGGTCTTCCAGCAGTACAATGACCCCAAACATACCTCAAAAAGCATCCAGAAATGGATGGCAACAAAGCGCTGGAGAGTTCTGAAGTGGTCAGCAATGAGTCCAGATCTCAATCCCATTGAATTCCTGTGGAGAGATCTGAAAATTGCTGGAAAAGGTCCTTCCAATAGTCCTGGAGCGGTTTTCAAAGAAAGAGTGGTCCAAAACTCTGGTTGAGAGGTGTAAAAAGCTGATTGATGGTTATAGGAAGCGTTTGATTTCAGTTATTTTTTCAAAAGGGTGTGCAACCAAATATTAAGTGAAGGATGCTATTAATTAATAATCTGACCCATTTTTGGAGGAGTTTTGAGTGAATTCATGTCAGTTGTGCTTTTTTTCCCCGTTTTTTGTGTTGTTCCAATGCACAAAACGGAGATTAACACGTGTAAAACAAAACATGCTTAACTGCAATATATCTGGAAGAAATGGTGCATTTTCTGGAAAAAACTTTCGGTCATAGCTATTGACCTTATTCCGGAATTTGCCTTACGCGCCGCCGTCTTGTTTCCGTTGTATTCGTTTACACGGAGCAGACGAGCTCAACAGAAAATAAGTTCTACATGGACTAAAAAGCCGTTTTCAGACCGCCCAGGAAATCGGTGCGTTGTTGACTTGTTGTTGCTCGTGTTCATTAAACATTGTACACAAATCAACCTACTTTTTGTAACATTTTAGGGGCGAAACTTTCCCCTCTTGTCATTAGCTTTAACGGAGTTCTCGTCAAACGGAAGTGCGTTTACACACGGAAGTGTAAAAAACGGCAAAAGTGGGCGGGGCAGTATAAGGTCAATACATAACACATCTTTAGAAAAAAATAGAAAATAGACATATAGTAGTTATTAAAGCTGAGAGCGAATGGAAATGTCAGTACCTTCTTTTTAGCAGTCTTCCGAAATCTCCTCTTACGAGTGTTTTTTAGTGGACAGGTAACTAATGGGGAAAAATAGTGAAAAATCAAAATAGCGTATTAACCAAATAGAGCAATCCAATCATAATGGCTTCAAAAGCGTTGACTTACTGCCATGGTTCCAAACAAACTTCTTGTCCTTGTCTTTGTCTTTTTTCTTGCTTTTGGGGTCAGTGCCTGTTGGTTCCTCTAGAGGTGGGTAAAGATCTCCATCTAATGTGCAAACCAGCATCTGTCATAGAAGCATTACATAATGTTATATGGCATCCTCTGTAGGTTTGATTTGGCATGATTGATTTTTGGGCCATACTGTAACCACTACGTTGTGTACACAGTAATGTATCGTTTTACCTGACAGACATCAGCGGTTTTGTAGAATGTCTTCTTGTCAACAGTTTTAAGTGATTCAATCATGCAGGGAAGGTCAACGAGTTTGCAGGCCAAAGGGACACGGTCAACTCTTACAATTCCATGACGTCCATCAGCTGCAAATATTCAAAACAGAAGTAGTCTTAAAATTATTAAGAGAGCTTGCTTTTGGTTTGAGTAAATGTATATAGTAATTATTTTATATTTTAAAATACTGGGTATTTTGTCCTATTTTATAGGTTGTGTATCTTACGGTGCAGTTCAATGGTGAGTCTGTCCTTCATGTTCATGCTGCTGGACTGTGCGATCCTTCTCACAGTAGAGGCATACTCCTGTAAAAAATTAGAAAATTACAAACATATTAATAAAAGCATAGTATTAACTTAACTGAGCAGCTTTAACAGAAGTGCTAGGACTTACTGTAGGCAGGCGCAAAACAAACTGACTCTCAAGCTCGTAGGGGGCATCTTCCTTGTTTTTAGAGCCAGCCTTCCCGACTAAGTACAACAAAATGAGACATTATAATTTAGTAACAGTTTGTATTACACATTGGAAATGTAGTACACACTGACACTAAAATGCAAAGTCTCTAGTGGCAATAAGACACATCTAGAATTGAACATTGTAAAGGCATGGAGTGTGTTTAGACTAAAGTTTGTCGTATTCGAATTATATGGGATTCTATTAGATTTCCACAGTTTAGATTAGAACACACAATGCTTCCTCCAACAGGTGTTCAATGGAAAATATACATACATTATTTTGGTCTTAAACTGAAGCTTAGTATTTGGTATGTTTTATAATTACTTATGACACAGTAATTCCAATAAAAAAGGAACAAAATGCCCCAAATGGAGGAGTTCAGGCAAGAGGGAAGGTTGAGAGCGTCTGCAGTAATGCGTTTGCTGTATCAGACTGTTGTGGTGAAGAAGGAGCTGAGTCGAAAGTCAAAGCTCTTGTTTTAAAGGTCAATCTACTCTAATCTATGAGCTTTTGGTTATAACTGAAAGGACAAGATCGCCAATACAAGACATCAAAATTTGTTTCCTCTGGAGGGTGGCTGGGTGTTCCCTTAGATATAGGGTGAGGAGCTCAGTCACATTAGAGGAGCTCAGCGTGGAGCCGCTGCCCCTCCCGTGGAGAGGTTGCTCTGGCATTCCAGATGCCTCCTAGATGAGGCAGCTGCCTCTGCAATCCAACACCAAAAATTGAATATGTGTAGGGAAAGGGAATGTCCACAGAATAATAATTTCATTTTTGCCATGTTTGAAAACCTAAAAAGGTTCGATCTAACAATACTTTTTATTGATCATGTCAGGATAGGTTGTATACAATTCCATAATCATGTCATAAAGTGTGTGTATGCAATGTGCATGGTCTCGTCATATGAACTGTAATATGAATATTCTTAATGAATATTCTTTAAACATAAAAACATGGAAGCCAGCTGCTGACATTATGTCCCACGTTGGTTATTCCTTTTCAGATCTTGCCAGCAATTTACTGAGGCGTAAATGTTAGTTAACAAAGCTTAAGTGCTGTGTTGTTAGCTACCTTTAGCATCAACGGCTAAACATAGCAAAACAGTACCTTTAATCTTAGACGTCATCTTTAGAAATTATACGATTCGTGCCACAGCAAAAACAAAAAAATGTCCAGCCAGTCGAACACTTCAATTACGTTTGAGATTTTTATGAAATATCCAGTTAGGTTGCTTGAAAATATAAATTCGCAGCGGCAGCTTTAAGAGCTTCGGCCCTGGCGCTGGTGCCCGAGAACGCGCATTACCGGAAGTCCCCGTTGTATATTGTATGTATGTAAAATGTAATATTGTAATCAACACCAGAATACCCTTATTTAAAATAATAGTATGCCAGTATGCAGTATGAAATTCAACAAAAGATATAATTTGATATATTTTTCATGCATGTATCTGATATGCCAACCGAAGCAGTTCTTGGCAGATTATTTACTAGTATGAAATCCAGAGATTTAAAAATGTTACATTTTGGGATATTCTCACATTTTTGTTATTCGTGTATTTGCTTGGTTAGAGGAGGTCGCTTTTGCTTTGAAAGTCAAACACACTTTCTGTTAAATACATTCCTCTTCCGGGTTGTCATCGATTGCGCTGTTGCTCGTCTGTCTATTGCCTGCTGCCCGGTTGTGTTGTATGAGGCCAAAGTTAGAGTTTTATTGTCCACGCCGCTGCTTGTAAGCGCGGTTTCCCCGGGATGAGTGTCACTGTGGCCTGGAGAGGCGCACGGAGGGCCAGGGGGGCCCGATGGATGCTCGTGTTCGTCAGTCTCTCTGTGTGCGTCTGTGTTTGCCGAGCAGCATCACCTCAGGAGGAGGAGGACAGTGCCATGGAGAACATCGTTACTGAGAAAAGGGCAGAGGAGAGCCACAGACAGGACAGTGCAGACCTGCTCATCTTCATCCTGCTTCTTACCCTCACCATCCTCACCATCTGGCTCTTCAAACACCGCCGCTTCAGGTTCCTCCATGAAACTGGGCTGGCCATGATTTATGGTAAGTGAGGGGCATACGTGAGAAACGCTAGAAGAGTTGTGTATTTTGAGAGATGTTACAAATATTTTATGGTCAATAGAAATAACATTTGTGTGTGCTTGTACCATTCATGCTCAGTATGGGCATAAAATGTTTCTAAATCATATCAGATCTCACCACTCGTAATGTACATTTGAATCACACAAAAAGTAAGGTAAGATTTTCCTCCACAACAATCACATTTGGTACAGACTATATATCTAATGGGTTTTCGCCTTACAAATATGTGACGGAGCTCTCCACTGTGGCTCTAAATTGGTGAAGAGGCAGCCACGCACAATGATCTAACTAATAGTACTGTTCTGTGAATGATTATCTCAGTCGTGACTTTGTAGACAGCAGGAGGAAGTTGTCAGGAGAGATTGAAGGCTGTGACAAGAACTCTGTCTGAGTGTAATGCCTGACTATATATGAGGGAGGACTTTCCCTCAAACTGCCCCTTCACTAACGCTCACTTGTTTTCCTTGCAGGGCTCCTGGTTGGTGTGGTCTTGCGGTACGGCATCCATATGCCTCGGGATGGTACCAGTGTTATTTTGAACTGTAATGTTAATGCCAGCCCTGCCACTGTCCTAGTCAATGTCAGTGGCAAGTTCTATGAGTACACTCTGAAAAGGGTCATCAGCTCCAGTGGAAACAAAGTGGATGATGTATCAGATAATGAGAATGAGATGCTGCGCAAGGTAAGCGTCATACACAAAACATGGTAAAAGCCACATTTTTAAAGTTATTAGATAATTCTAATAACTTAAAAAATGTGACTCTACCATATATATTTGAAATGTCTGTTTTACAGTTGTTAGAATCTCTGTCTTTTGTTGGTGCTTTATGACTAATCTATGATGATGTTTTTGTCTGTGTAAAAGGTGACCTTTGATCCTGAAGTGTTCTTCAACATTCTTCTTCCACCCATCATTTTTCATGCTGGCTACAGTCTGAAACGGGTACAGAATGTGTTTATTTGTTTTTTAGGAAATAAATTCATAGGGCATGTTGATTTTGCTAAACCATAAATAAAAGGCACAGTATATTATTGGGAAATAATTTGAACTACTACTTAATGTCTTCATTCTGTAATTTTAGCGGCACTTTTTTCGAAATATGGGATCCATTTTGGCCTATGCCTTTCTGGGCACAGTAATTTCCACATTCATCATAGGGTAATCTTTTTTTTTCTTTTTCACCCTGTTTGATGTGTTGTTTGTACACATGATGTACACATGCCCATTCTTTATTTTCTTGTTAGTTTGCTGATGTACGGGACTGTGACGCTCATGAAGCGGGTTGGACAACTGGCAGGAGAGTTCTTCTTCACAGACTGTCTGTTCTTTGGAGCCATTGTCTCAGCCACAGACCCTGGTAAAAATGCAGCTACTTTGTTACAATAACACAATTTATACTTAGCTTTTAGTAGTACTGCAAACTACACTCTCATGTTAAGTGTGTAATAAGTTACACAAAGCCTAAAACTATTAAGATGTAAGTTACACATTCAATTTTGTAATATTCTCTCATTTTCAGTAACTGTCCTGGCCATCTTCCATGAGCTGCAGGTTGATGCAGATCTTTATGCGTTACTGTTTGGAGAGAGCGTGCTCAATGATGCTGTAGCTGTTGTCCTGTCTTCGTAAGCATATATATTTTTTATGTAGGAATAGTAATTTCAGCTCAGATTCTGAGTTTCTGATGATATGGCCAGAAGATTTTGATCCACTGCTGAACAACTTATTTCAATAAGATCTCACACAGAAATAATTTGCCTGCTGTTTTGGTTCCTTCTAAAGGTGTATGTAAAGTGAATATTTGTATTTTTTCTATGGTCTCTTAAGATTTTTGACAAGAACAATAGTTTACTGAATCACAAATGACACCTGTGCTAATCCGAGGGTAACCTTTTCTTCTGTACATAACCTTATCTCAGCATTGGCAACCTGACAAACTAATTGAATAGGTATTGAATAGATTTTGGCATTATGTGACATTGCCTGAGGACGTACATAACAAATTGTTCACTATTTCCTGGCGATTAGTCTCTTTAGCATTATTTAGCATTGAAGTAATTGAACATACATATATTGTGTAATTTTCAGATCAATAGTAGCATATCAGCCAGCTGGTGACAACAGCCACACCTTTGAGGGGATGGCTCTGCTCAAATCTTTCGGGATGTTTCTTGGAGTCTTCAGTGGATCCTTTGCACTGGGAGTGGCCACTGGAATTGTCACAGCTCTTATATCCTTTTGGAGGTTTTGTTGTCCACAAACAAAAGAATACACAGGTTATTTATGGTATTTATAAAGTAATATGTTGGTCTCCTTGACACTCGTTTGCACGTAACAAAATTCACCAAGCTGAGGGATTTCCAGCTACTGGAGACTGCTCTATTTTTCCTCATGTCTTGGAGTACTTTTCTTTTGGCTGAGGCCTGTGGATTTACAGGTAACAGATTCAGCCAAATACTGAACATGACCTCACAGTCAGTCAGAAATTTACTGTTGTGTTTGTTCTTCAGGTGTTGTAGCTGTGCTGTTCTGTGGGATCACACAGGCCCACTACACCTTCAACAATCTCTCCCCTGAATCCCAGGACAGGACCAAGCAGGTCAGCCCCAGGACACTGCATTTAGAAAACACCTAAGTTACAAACCTAGGCCTCCTTGAAAAAATACCTGTTGTACTTGTTTAGTTAGCCTTTGCAGGTATTTTGAACATGATAATAGGCTACTGTGAAAATAACATACCTTCTGTCTTTTGTGTGGCAGCTTTTTGAATTGCTCAATTTCCTGGCAGAGAACTTCATTTTCTCTTACATGGGTCTGACTCTGTTCACCTTCCACAACCATGTCTTCAACCCCATGTTCATTGTTGGAGCTTTTGTATCCTTTACTATGAAGTAGATCAGCAAAAAAAGTAGTGACTTATGGGGACAGTGAGGTGTGTGTGTTTTATGTAGTTTCCTTTACCCACCGTGTCTCTCAGCTGGCCGTGTTTCTCGGAAGAGCTGCAAACATCTACCCACTGTCTTTGTTGCTTAATCTCGGAAGACGTCATAAGATCAGATCCAACTTCCAGCACATGATGATGTTTGCAGGTTAGGCATAATGTTTCAGGTTTAAGACTATATTTCACAGGTCAGTGAATCGGTTGTAACTAATTGTAATTTCAGGATTGCGAGGTGCCATGACCTTTGCTCTGTCCATCAGGGACACAGCCACATATGCTCGACAGATGATGTTCTCCACTACACTGCTGATAGTATTTTTCACTGTTTGGATTTGTGGAGGAGGCACCACTCAGATGTTGTCTTGTCAGCGCATTCGGTACGGTTCAATTGACACTAAATATGTAGATGATTTTTACAAAAATTTCAGATGGCAATATATAGTATTTTTCAGTGCCTATTCTTCTTTACATAAACATCATAATATAACAAAGTAATAACAAAGTGTTTGTTTTCAGAGTGGGTGTAGATTCTGATCAGGATAACTCTGTAAGTGGAGGAGTAAATATGTAATTTACTTAGTATCACAAACTTATCACATTATGGGCTATTTTTTTTTCTTTTTTCAGATGAGTCTAGCCGAGGGTCCAGAGAGAAGAAGCACTAAACAGGAGAGTGCTTGGTTTTTTAGGATCTGGTACAACTTCGACCACAAGTATCCTTTGTTGTTGATTCAATACCCAATTGTATTTTGTTTACATGTTTGTACGAATAGATAACACTGAAAGGACACAGTAGTGTATCTGTAATGTGTAGTTTGCATGTATAAACAGCAGAGGGAGCACATTCTTCATACGTGTTTATTATTTATTTATTTAACCTTTGTTTAACCACAAAAAGTCCCATTGAGATTCTGAATTATCCTTTTCAAGTAAGTTGTGGCCAAGAGACCAATGGCACAACCCATAGACAAAGCATTTTATATAAAACAGACAGTTATAAAACAGACATAACATGTTAGAGATGCAATTAGAAACACTGATAGGTCAATGATTGCTTTTTCAGGTCTTTCAGAAGGTTGACAAAATGTGTCATAGGTATAAGATTTTGGTGTTAAATAGTTTTCTGTAAAGAATTCCTTTGTGTTGGAGAGCCCCCCTCTCTGTCCTGACACCAGGGACAGTCAGTGTGTAGATGTCCTGAGAATTCCAGGCGTTTATGCACTGTGTTGTATTATCTGCCTATTGGTGTATAGACATAGGCATTAATACATAATTAAGTACACTGGACTGGACTGAAATTGTCTGTATTAGAATTGCCTTTTTTTAATCAATATGTACTTTTACTCTTTACATGCCCTTGACTCTGAACTCTTGAGTTACCTGAAGCCTATCCTGACTCATAGTGGGCCCCCTCTCACAGCCACGCTGCCCCCCTGCTGTGGCCCCCTGGCCCGCTTCCTCACCAGTCCTCAGGCCTATGAGGTCAGACTTTCACTTTGACACATTCTTTTGGAAAAACTGTGATTAATGAGATGTATGAGTCCCCATGCAATGAATATGAATCTAACAGCCCTGCTCTTGGAGTATTTGACTTGACTTGTAAAAAGATGTGAATGTGCCTGATGGTGATGTTTTTCTTTTCATTGTAGAACGAAGGCCAACTGAAGGATGATGACTCCGACCTTATCCTGACAGACGATATTAACCTGGCCTATGGGGACATCACAGTCAACACGGACGGCTCAGGGGTACTCACGAGCAGTGCTGGGTTTGCTAGTGGTATGAGCGCTGATGACCTGGACCGTGAGCTGACTTATGGAGACAGTGAGGTGGTGATGAGGGGCACTCGCCTGGTACTGCCCATGGACGACTCTGAGCCCCCCCTCAAAGACCCACACATACACTTTTGAATTTAAAGTAGGCCGTCCTACTTAAAGAGACTAGTGTCATCTAACAAACAGTACCTGACTTCTCATTCTTCCAACTTGTCAACCATTTGCACTTTTTCTTGCCTTTCTTTTACATTTCCACAACTTTTCCTCTTTATTTTGTGGCAGATATCTATCTCTCTATCTCTACCTCATTCTTGTCCTGCTCATTTCATGTATTCAATGTGGCATTTACATTCTCTTAATATATTTATGTCATATAGTTTGAGTTAGGTACTCTTTGGGCGTTGGTATCAGTCACATTACTGTAGCATTACACAAAGGTTCAGCAGCATGTGTTAGTGTGCAAATGCAAATACCAGCCACTAGCTGATTTGTTTCTGTACAGACTATAATAAGAGTACTATATCTTTGATATGCATGCTGAAGATGCTTGTTTTACTTTGTATGAAAACTGGGAACCTGGGCTTTTATGTTTTCAGACGTTGAATGTTGCCTTTGCTGACCCAGTCACTGACTTTACTGTACATTTGGTTACAATCAAGTGCCTGGGAATTGTAGTTTATTTTGGCAACTTATATCAAAGCCACTTTAGGGCCATTCTGCGTCATTATTTCTTAAATACAAAAACAACACCATTGTCTATACATAGCAATATACTCAGTGGTGTTTTGCTGTTACTTTGTTGTAAATAGTAGAATATACAAATGTGAGGCAGCATAACTGGCAATGTGAGTCTCTCCCAATGACCTTTGACTGTGACATAGAGAGGGAAAAGACACTTTATTTTTAAACAGATGAAGCTTACGGCAGAACAAAGGGCTGTCGTTAAGAGACAAAAAATAGTGAGATAAAAATATAATGAAAACGAGTGCCATTTTCATTCTGCATTTGTTTATCAATATTGTCAAACATAAATGCAGATGTATTTATGATTATTATTTCTCTGTAATTCTTGCCAATTTCATTGTAATTGTTTTTTATAGAATTATCTACAGAGAGCTGTGAACATAGGAATCATAGGAATCCTGACTGAAACAAAACTTTGAATGCTGATTCTGAGCAAGACACTCTTTGTGGAGAGGCACAGTGACTTTACAGAGTTTGTCTGTTCTGCCATTTTAAGTTCAGATGTGAACAAGAGTAAAAAAGTATTACCACGAAAAGGTACTGTGTAAAAATGGAAAAGGCTGTGATCTCATTTGGACTCTCAGTTGCAGCTGTTGCCGGACGAACAGGAAACGTTGATAGGACGTCTCCATGGTTACATGTGTTGATGCAGACAGGAGCCAGGAAACAAACAACTACAGTGAAGCTACTGAACACTGGTGTGCAGTTTGTAAAACAAGAGTGTCATTGTGAGCACATGCAGTGGACTTGACACAGATTATCTTCTGCTGTGCAGAAGATTACCCGGGGTTTTATCAGGCCCACTGTAGATTCCCCAGAAAAATTATTTTTACCTTTCACTCTTTATTTTATGAAAACAAGTGGTAAAGCTATGGAAATTTAAAGCTTGATTATTTGCACTCATCTTCAAAGAATGTCATTTCTGTTTAATTGTCGTGCTGTTAATTGTATTTACCCACTGCTTTATGTTGTCAGTTTTGTTTTGGAAAGATGTGCATAAAACACATTCCTTTTAATTAAGTGAAGCAGGCTTACCTTCTAAATTAACAGTGTTTCATGAAGCCATATTTCCATTTAAGGTAGTTTGAGTGTAATATGCTTGCAAAGGCTATGTAAATGCTTTTGTCTCAGAGGACAAGGCAGGACTCTGCCTCATCCGTTCTCACTCAAAGTATTTCAAGTACAGCGTACAGTTGTGTGCACAATTTCCCACCATATGTTAATAATCCCATACATTTGTCTGAAGTAGCTGACCAAAGAGGCCTGCTGTGCTTGGTGTTTCAGACGGTGTATCTGTGCTGCAGTTATCTTTGTATGTGAGTGAGTCTATGCTGAAATGTCTGTGTGGAAGAGGGAGGGGCTTGTCCTGTACCCCTCTGTGTGAACATATATACTCACCTGTGTGTGTGTGCAGCAGTCAATAAACAAGCCTGTGCTTTTGATTAAAACTGCACTGACCTGTCTCCTCTTTTCTTGTATATTCTCTCTTTTGTTTTTTGTTTTTTTTTAAGCTGTTGTAGATCAAAGTCATCGGTGCAGTGCTGCAGGTCTCACACCCTGGGCCTGGCAGACGCCCCCTGTTCACTCACCTGAAGAGCAGCACTGTTGTAGGTCAGATGTGTCAAAGAACTTTATCCATTAGTGTTGACATGAGTTGTACCAACATAACAAGTAGTGCGTTGAATTATAGAGGTTTGAGGTGATTATATTCTCAATGATTCATCGCACCGCATACTCTTAAGAAACCTGGCATTACTTGCATGTAGTTTATCATTAGACAACTGTCTGACTCATCTTGGTGCGATTTAGTGTTTTACCAAAGAAGGAGAATGGCGACGATGTGGATAATTCATGACTTTCTTGGGCCACCTCTTAACATTTGCAGCTTAGGAAATGACGTTGTTTTCGCTCTTGCCTCGAGTGCGGAGAAAAGTCTTTGAGATTGCTTATGAATTCCTCGTTGAGGTAATTGTTTACGAGGTCTTAAAGAGGTTTGGCTTGGTCCAGAAGTGTTCTCTCTCTCCTCTGTGTCTTTTAAAGCAGCGCAGTCTCCACAGTGTGCACCTCTGCGCCAGAAGCACGCGGTGCGGACAGACGCTTCTTCTGCTCCAGGAGGTGAGTTCACTAACTTTACTTTGACTTTACTTCATCTCGGCCAAGATGCAAAACTTAAAATGGTCATTTTATTTGCCAAAGCCAGCTTATTTATTTTGACGTGTTCTGGCTACTTTAAGCCGATCTCAAATAGCCTATATTTATCTTATTTTTATGCATGTGTGATGTCCAACTAAATTCTCAGTCTCTGAATAGAAAAGCAATGGAACAAAGTCAAAATCACTTCCATATTTCAGACATAACGTAAGCATAGCCTAATAATTGTATCCGTGTGCAATGGCAATAAAGGTGAAATGACCTGAGGCTGCCTCTGTGGATGCACATTTAGATGAGAATGATGAGAGGAAGTTGCTAATAATGAATTTTAGTCTTAATGCATGTATTAATGTCGTTTATGTACTGGTGTTACCAATTAGCCCTAGTTATAGGTTAAACACTTGACACACATCTGTCACTATCAAAAGCAATCACACAGCACATCATTCAGTCAGAATCAGAATTACTTTTATTCATCCCCAAGTTATTTTCAAATAATAATAATAATCATTTATAAACATGAATTATGTTTGGTTTTTTTTACATTTATTTGAAGAGGACAAGATGTTGGGATTCTGGGTTGCGCACTTTACTGAAGAAAATCATCATAAACTGTATGTCACAATATCACATTTTACTGTGTATAGCAACATACAACATACAACATATAACATGGTAAATTTTTTATTCACAATTTTTGACACTATGCCCAAACAACCCTGAAATCTCAGTTAATTCACATTGTTATACATATCAACATATTACCACTAGAAAGTAATGATAAATACTCGTGCCATTGTAAATGTATTGATTTTTTATTTTTATTTTTTGGGGTAATTGTACCTTTTTGAGCAGTCTATATTTAAGTGTGTAGCCTACTTGTAATTTATTACAATTCTTGCCATATAATTGTAATTAGTTTCATTTAAAATCAAGTTACTGACAAGTCCCAATCATCCCCAAGCACCGCCGGCTAACTTCCTTCTACACCTACAAAGAATGTCTGTATCGCCTACTTTGATTGTCCAGAGCTCAGATATTATGCAGATTGTAGTTTAAAATTGTTTCAAAAGTGATTCAGTTTTGCATAAAAGAGTGATCTAAAATTGTATAAAAAAAGTAGCAAGTCTAGAAGGCCTACTTTGAATAGTATTTTTCATGCATACTTTTACATGAGAACAACATTTAATACTCTGTCCATCACATTACCATTACTCTTGTATGTGACCTGAATGATTACATAAAGTTAATGTGACAAACATATATTGTAACCTTAATAATCACGTGATCATGATGTTTTATATTCGATGAACCAAATAATCTTCACATTCCTATGAACTGATAATTCAAAGCATTTTGAGTTAAACCTTTAAAACACATCTGCTCGTGTTCACAGTCTCCTCCCTTCTGAGTGGACCAGGGCCAAACCAAACTCATGAGGTCACCAAGGAAACCTGGAGATTGTGGTCATCTGTCTAGCCAAACAATGACATCACCATCACCCTTTAAAATCCATGTAGTTTACAATGCAACAGGTCATTTCACACAATAACAAATGACTTCTATTTCTTGGGAATTGTATTATATAACAGTCAGTTTAGTGAGACATTTATCACAAATTCCTCGGGGAGCGTTGGTGCCAGCTGTTCTCTCGAGTGCAGCCCTCACTTAAGAGGACACTTTGAACATGTATTTTATCCTCCTAAATGGAGCGAGGTGACAAAGTGGGAGGAATGGTGGAGATGAGTGAGTTGAAGAAACACATGCAATTCCAGAGGTCTAGAGAACGCCTCCTAAATAGGCAATGCAGTTTGAGAGTACGAGTGGGGAGAGAGAGCTGTTAAAAGGCTGCGCTCACTCACTGCAGGTCCACATGTCAGCATCTTACTTTTCTCAAGCCATGTGTTGCATTGTCTGTTGTGCCTTTCAATTATTTACTTTCATTTGGTACATTTGCCACTATAAATCTATTGAGATAGCGATTATATTTTCCATTGTTGACATCTCTTTTATTCTTTATCTTGGCCACAGACAAGTACAAATAAGACTTTAAGACTAGAACGTTGGTTCCAGTAAAATACAATTAATTCAGTTCATTATAGTTTTTAAACAAATTTGTTCATAATAAAGACAAAAGCTTGATACTTGATACCAATTTCAATACCACACTGACATAAAAAAAATATAATTCCAGTCTTGTTGATCATCTTCATATTCTAACTATAACTGTTCACAATATTGTGAAATTTTTTATCCTATTTCACCATATGGTTGTACTACTTCTGATCTGAAATGTATCTGAAAATCAAAAAATATCAATTGAGTATCTAGTTTCAATACTAATTTGAGTATAAATTACTATGTATTGATGTTTTTTTTTACTACCCTACTTAATAATAACAATAATAAATAATGTTCGTATGCGATACATACCGTGGGCTAATAACTACTTCTGTAGTCACAACATCCCTGGGATGGACTGACAAAAGCCTTGTTTGAAGCAACTTACCGTCAGCAGTCTCATATGACAGGGCCCCTGTACATACAGTACTTCAGCCAGCGAAGGACAGTTCCTGATAAAGGGATTTGCAGAAGTGACTTTAATTGAATTAGCCTGGTTGAGAATTGTAAAGACTGGCAGGACTCTGGATATCTAACACAGGATATGTTTATTCACCATCAGTGCTGGACCCTGAGACATGAACACATTCTGATGATACTGTCCATCAGAGTCTGCCCATGCTTCCATTGTAGGAGTATATAACTTCATGGGACGTTGGTGAGATACAGATTTGGTAACGCCATGTCAACAATGTCCTTGGTACAACATTGTCTAGTGCTGTTGTATGAGGTTGATATTTACACAGTGTTAGACAAAGTTTGTCATTGATCCAGTTCATTTGGTGTGTTCTGAATGCCTCCTATGTGTGTATACTCTGGGGCATTACTTGTATCAGTGTAATAGTGTTGACGGAGCTGCTCTCCTGACCTTTCGGACCTGTGCACTGCGCCTGGCCGTCACACCCTTTCCCTGCTCAAGTGCCAGATCTCTATGTTCACTTCCAGCATTTCCCCTGGATTGCTTAGACTGGCAGCTTGTTTCTACATAAGTTAATATGCTCTATTATTTGAGCTGCACTGAGTGACTTCCTGTTTCCACGATCAGCTAACAAGGTGATAAGTGATAGCCCACTGTTATGTGTCTACATGCCTGCTGCATGCAATGGGAATCAAAAACTGTACACAAGGGTAAGCAGCTTTTCAAAGCACAAGAACCTTAATGAAAGACGTTTAACAATATACATGCTAGACTGAAAATATTAGACAGTTTATTAAAGTAACACATTATTTATCATTATTCACATTAGTGGTTTGCATTTGTTCAATTTAATAGTCCACTATGTGGCTTTTCTGTTCCACCATCTGCTTGGAATGAAATGTTTCAAGGTATGTTCCAAGTAGCGGGCACCATCAGGTTACAGGTCAGATCTGTGGAGTGGCGAGTTCACATTATGAATGAATGTTTCTCAACGCACTCTTGAGCAATAAAAACACAAGAAGATAGATATGTTTAATGCCATACTGTGGAATATTCTAAAACCAATAACATCTCCAGACAAGCAGGTGGCAAACCCTCCATAACTACACAGTGTACCTTTAATACTGCATACAAAAAACAAACCATACTTACTTTATACTTGCTACTTAAACTGCTATTTGTATTCTAAGTATCTCATAAAGCAGCAGTAAAACAAACATATTCCCGTCAGATCGTTTACAAAAGGGCCCAGAGCAGTCCATCTACTGGAAACGGTTGCCAGTTTCAGCCCACGCCAGTCATTACACTCATTACTTAGAGCTCGTGGGTTTGGAATAATTGGGCGACAAGGTACAACAGGACAAACATCTCGTAATGTTTTAATCTCACCAGATGCTTTTAGATTGTAGACGGGAGACGCCTCATTAATTTGTTGCCATTTAAAGTGTTTCAATGTCGTCTTCTCTTGTAATAAAGTACTGATCATGAAAAGATCATTAAAAAAAAACTTCTCTTCTGTTGGTTTAAAGAATCTTGCTAGACCACTGAAATAATATACTCCTCCCTCTAAATCTTAATTATCTCTATAGTTGTTTATTTAACATACTTCAGCACACTTGATCCTGCGATGCTGTGGTCATCTAGTCATTTGTACAGGATGAGAACAGTGTTTCTCTCATGAAGGCGGCGGGAGTGTGTTTCTTTCCCCTGAGGCTTAATCATTCTGGTATTTTTACTCCTGATGTTATTGCAGTGGAATCCAACATGGACTTAATGCAACGAATCAGTCCAAAGTACCCCCCATCCCATCCACCACAATCTCTTATGTGAAACCTAAAAAGGAGCAGAGGTTTGTGAGGGTCGGGTCACAGAAGTGTATATAGGCCCCTGCCCACATCACACCCTTAAATCTGCAGCTTTGACCCTCTGTGGATGCTACCGGACTATTCTACAAACAGACTACCAGACCAAAGCAACCATGACCTTCTACAGACATTCAGGTATCAACTATTTAGAGTTGTTTTTTCTGACTGTTTTTTTTTCTTCTTCTTCTTTTTTCTGCATTAACATAAAATGATAAGATGTTCAATTATGTTTCTGGTTCAACACATGAATGCCATTAATATTGCCAGTGTGTTCTCTAAATATCAAATTATTAGTCTTGCATTATCTGTGATTACAGTGACTTAAATTAAGCTTGTGATGCTCAAATTAATGTGTTAACTCCCAGCTGGTTGTTCAGGAGGACACAAAAGGGGCCATACGACGACAAAGTTTAGCCTTATTAACAAAGTCACCTGAACGTGTTTATAATGGTGATATACCAACTCTTGCAATTGCCATTATAACGATAACGGCTATGTTTGTCCTAGATTGAAACATATATTGAATTATGACCAGCAATCTAAACTACAAAGCATTTTAAAAGTTACACGCTGCAAAAAAGACATTTGTAGGGAAAATGGTTTGCAGGTCTTCTACTTACTACTTACTATAGTATTCAAAAGCATGCTTATTATTGGATATTGAACCATGCAGTTCACTTTAATGTTCCAGCCTGTAACACAACGACTGCTATGATCAGCCTGGGACTTCCTTCCGACAGACATTGCCAATATTTAAGTATTAAAAGACTTTACTGAAACATTGCAGTGTAATTATATAAGGATGTATTTATCTATTTAAGACTTTATGCATTCTAAAGTGTGTGTTGTTAAGCTGTTACGTTATTAACAATATGTGGACCTCAGGAAAAACAGCCACTGTCAAGGCAATGACAAATAAACAAACAAACTTGGTTCATTGAGTCAGATAAGGTCAAGCCCCTCCTTCAGGTTATCCATTGTACTTATGTGTGTTATACTGGCACAGGATGACACAGAGCATATTGTAACCTTTAGAACAAGCTTGTCATTTATCTTAATCCCATCCCTCTTCCAATGCTGTGACTCACCTCCATAACTGGTCCGCCTCTGACCTTTGCATCTTCCAGTTGGTCTTCCCTGTGGGGCCAAAGTGGTTTAGTCCTGTCCATGAAGAGCAGAATGTGGGCACATACCAGGGCTGTTTGAGCGGGGGGCAGCTGTCATAACAAAAGCTTTACGTGTCGCTCCCAACATCTTTCTTTGAACCACAATAGCTGCACGGTCCCAGTGGTCCTGTCCATTTGCCATCCGCTCTTGAAGGTCACTGTGCTTTAAATAGAGCGGCTGGATAATATTATGTGTGTACAGAGCGATGGACTAAGTTGGACAGATTTTGAGAGTGCTGTGTGTGGCCCAGTTTTTATCCCTGATGCACAGCTGCAGATAAGAGCTGTGTGTACCTCACCAAAATAGCTGTGCTTGAAAATAAGCCCCTTGTCCCTATGGTTATTCCTAGATTAGACCAATTTACTTGAATGGAATCTAAATGGAGTTAAAATAAAATGTAACTACCGTAGTATGAATTTAATGGCTGTCACGACACAAATACACTGGGGCAGAGCCATAAAAAGGTGACAAAAGGCATTTCTGTTCACACTGTACAGTGTTCAATGACTTCTGGAAGAGATCCTGATCTGATAATTTGAGTTTAACAGTGTGTATTTAGGTACAGAGAATCAGAACATATGGACTAAGTAGTGTTTCATTTATCCAGTCCTGCATCACCTTTTCTGAGCCATGTCACTGCTTGGATTCAAACTGAAATGGCTCATCAGAAATGGAACATTAAGTTCATTTGTAATAAAGAAAATCAAATTTGAGTTTCCTTCCATATTACAGGTATGAATTCTGTTAATGTTTATTGACTGGCTCGAAACAAAAACAGTCTATCCATCTATTGAATTTATTGAATTGTAATACATTTGGTCCTGTAATGTCAGACTGACCCATTTGAACATGTTCCAATGTGAACATATTTTAGCAGCACTGATAAGATGTAAGAGTGGTTCCAGGAAACCACTCAAGCCACTCTGATGGGAGCAGGAATGTTGATGAATGGACAAACAAAAGCAATCCAGATCACTATGTTTAGACTGACTCATTATAAAGTGAAGCCCACACAAAATATGTAGACATAATTCTGTGTTTGACGTGAAGGGAGGTCTGTTCTTTTTGTCGGTGAATAATACAGAGGGACAAGTCTATAAATATGACTTTAGCTTTTCCAGGGAGGGCTTGATAAAAGTCACGCCGGCAGGAGCGTGCAGACAACAGGCTCACACACTTTCATCTCCCACTTATCTTTGCATTATGCTGATGGAGATGCTTTTGTATCTTATAAAAGGGGAAAAATATGCGTTTATAAATTATACTATTTGAGAGGCTAATTGTCGATATAACCCTTTGATTAAAAAGATTGTTGGCGTTCATCTGCCTATAAAATCTAATGCTGGAAAACTGGAACTGAATCGCATAATATTAGTGAATTATTCTCATCTTATGAATGTTGAACATATTTATATGTTTTCTATATTGGTTTTGATCTGCACTGATTCAGTAGGCTTATTCAATCCCTGCTCCCACAATTCTATACTGCTGTTATGCTCATGAGCAAGACAAATGTACATTTTGTACATGTTGCTCTTAATTTCTTAAATCTCTCTTAAAATGCAAATATGTTTTTTTTTTATTTCGTGTTGCTGTTATGTTTTTCACTTTGCCCCAGGTCACTCTTGAAAAAGAGGTTTCGATCTCAACGGGTTTCTTACCTGGTTAAATAAAGGTTAATAAATAAATAAATAATATTTATCTATTTGATGAAATGAGCAAATTGATAAGGGATTTGGTGAAAGGTTTTGAAACAACCTTGAATACAAACTAGAACTGCAACGATTAAGCGACTAATTGTGACTAGTCGACTATAAAAATTGATAATCATAATTGTTAACTAGACTAGCTTCCAGTTTTCAAAAGACATATTATAACAAAAACATTATTGAATAAAAATGTCAAAAATAATAAACAATAGCTGATTTTTATCAATACTTTATTTAAAAATACTCCTGATCTAGAAGCTCACCACATTAAAAAGCTTAAAAAGTCTAAATATACATTGAAATAAAAATCACAGACTAGTAAACTCCTAAAATAATCGTTGACAGCCCTTATACAAACCTAACACTGTTGTTGCCTGTTGACAGGTCCGAGGCACTACATGAGCTCCACTATGACTGACCGCTTTGACTGCCACTACTGCAGGGACAACCTGCACGGGAAGAAGTATGTGAAGAAGGATGAGAAACACGTGTGCACCAAGTGTTTCGACAAGCTCTGTGCCAACACCTGTGCTGAGTGCAGACGCCCCATCGGAGCTGATGCCAAGGTCTAGTCCTGCTCACTTATCTCATTTAGTAGTATTCAGTAGTATCAACCGTCATGCATTTCTGCTTGTAAGTCTACAATTAAAGTATTTGATTGTACCTCAGCTTTTAGTCAGTTAAGAGAATAATTAGTTTGAGATGGGTAAGCACATTCATTATCACTCGAACTGTTCATCTTGGATCACCACATCTTGTCTCTGTACTCTGTAGTTTAATTGAGTCAGACTTAGTAGATTATTCATCTACTGTGTGCTTCCAGGAGCTGCACCATAAAAACCGTCACTGGCATGAGGATTGCTTCCGTTGTGCCAAGTGCTACAAGCCCCTGGCCAGTGAACCTTTCTGCGCCCGGGACGATGGAAAGATCATGTGCGGCAAGTGCAGCTCACGGGAGGATGGCAACCGCTGCCAAGGCTGCTACAAAGTGGTCATGCCAGGTAACATGCTGTAATCATGCTATCTGAGGATGAGCCGAGAGTAGATTCCTGCAGAGATAATAATTTACTATCACTTGGGGTGCGAGTCAGTACTTTATTTAAATTTGTGCTTCAGGGTCCCAAAATGTGGAGTACAAGAACAAGGTGTGGCATGAGGAATGCTTCACCTGTTTCGAATGTAAGCAGCCAATCCGCACACAGAGCTTCCTGGCTAAAGGGGACGACATCTACTGCGCTCCATGCCACGACAAGAAGTTTGCCAAGAAGTGCTACCATTGCAAGCAGGTACACACACAATTAAGACAATTCAACAGCGACAAAATCCTTTACTTTATATAATTAGTACATTTCCACAGCCAATCTCATCTGGAGGCATCAGCTATCAGGACCAGCCCTGGCACTCGGAGTGTTTCAAGTGCAGTACCTGCAGCAAACCTCTGGCAGGGTCTCGCTTCACCTCTCATGACAACCACGTGTACTGCGTTGACTGTTACAAGACAGATGTGGCCAAGAAATGCCATGGTTGCAAGAACCCAATAACAGGTGAGACCAGGGAGTCGTTGATGCCTTATCAACATGGTGGCTGTTGGTTCTACCAACAATCATATTACAAATATATATAAATACCCAGTTTTAATGATAGACATGTGTTTATAAAATAATAATCTTAAAATTATCAAATGTTCTTTTTAAATCTAGGTTTCGGCCATGGCACAAACGTGGTCAACTATGAGGGCTACTCCTGGCACGAGTACTGCTTCAATTGCAAGAAGTGCTGCCTCTCTCTTGCCAATAAGCGCTTTGTCATCAGCGGCGATCACATCTACTGCCCCGACTGTGCAAAAAAACTGTAAAACTTGATCACGCAGATGGAAATAGTAGTGCTTTAAAATATGCTGATGTTGCTTTAAAATGTAGATTGACATTAGGCTGAACTTATTAGCTTGAAGCATATGTATACAGTATGTAAATAGACTATTTTGCAGTATATGAATATTGTCTAATCCAGATTGCTAATGAAACCAAAGCTTGTCAGTACTACAGACGCCATTCAAACATGCCAGCTATAAAGAATCACTGCCTCTGAATATTGCCAAGCCATAAAGGATAAACTGAAATGTTCAGATGTTTCTCTCCAAAAATAAATACATGGCAAAGCAATAATTTGTAAGTCTTTATTGTTAACAGTTTTTTTTTTTTTTTTTTTTAACGTTTTAAACATATTTACAGTACAAATTAACCTCTGAACAAACATGGCGGGGTATGGAGACTCTCAAAGCTGCCCTCCTTAGGTGGACTGATTGTCGAGGCTGAGGTGAAGACACATGTTATTTTGTCGTCTATATTATAATAAAACTAATCTTACATTAAGACACAGTTCTTGTGTAACGTAGAGAGAAAAGAGCCATTTGAATATATGAGTATAGGTCCCTGATAAGCAACAGGCTGGGATTACATACAATATCTGAATAAGCACAAGAAGGTCTTGGGAAAAACATGTTGGGGTATTATACGAGTTTCTATTTATATTTTAGGTAAATAAAAAAAAAAAAAAGGGCTAGTATGAGAATATTGCTGACAGTCGACAAGACATCTGACTGAACTTTACATTCTTTGAGCTCATTTTGCAAGGCTAATATCTTAAATCTGAGAAGCAGCGCACAAGGCAGGTCCACATATGTCAAGTGTCACCAGTAGCCCTGCTGTAACATGCAAATATTTTCACAAAAACTGGGGATTTATGGCTGACAAATGTTTCCTGATTGCCTTAACACCGGCCATTAGTCCAACAGCTACTTTACATAAACTTTGACACAAACTTCACAACTTCACAGATCTAACCCTTCCACTACTTCACCTGTCTAATACTGACTATATATACACAATACAATACACTTAAATATGCAGACTTTCAGTTCCAAAAATAATGATCAGTCGACTATCAGTAAAGCAATATTAAAGGATGAAATGCATTTTGTGAGTAGCAGCTTGTAAACTGGGATTATCTGATGGGACTCGTAGTACACAGAGAGAGAATCTGGAGACGTTTCAGTAAATCTAGACATTGTGACTGAGTAACAATGTGAAACAAGTGGACCTCACCTAAAGCGGTGTGGAAATTGTGCTTTATAGTTTTAAAATATTCACTTTAAACAGCTGGAATTCAGATAATGTACAGTAATTCTGTTAGTAAACATACGTCTATACACACACATAAAACCTAAAAGGACCATAAGCCCTACTTAAAGTAATTGCTAAGACTTCACTGACCAAACACCGTCATCAGGGTTTCTACAGTTGCTGGTTTGTAACAGTTGTGCTGCGGGAGCCTCTGGTGGCCAAAAGAGGAATCACAAAAATAAAGACCGGAAAGCTATGAATCAAGTGGGACTAGTGGGTCTGCTCCAAGCAGATGGTACAGTGTGGTACAAATGAAGCTTAAACAACCAAAACACAATATAATATTGAACAAGTTTAAATATTGGACAATAAGAAAACGATAAGGCCATATGTTTGGTCGCTGCAGAAAACAGCTGGTCAAGTAATTCATAGATCACATGCTTATCTAGCCCACCTTCACTCAGATTACAGTACATGTACCAATCCTTCAATAGTTTATATTGTCTCAGTACATAAATGATCATGTGTATCCGGTAATAGTATAATACAAAGGAAATAACTATAATTACAAATACAGCATAATTAATAAGTTACATTAATGTACCCCCGACAAAACAAAGAAAGTTATAAAATATTGTCAAACTCGTAAATTAGATAGAAAAGGAATTTAGTATTTTAGAACCAAACAGTGTAAAAAGGATGAGACCTGGAGCTAAACTTGCAAAAGGTCTCTTTAATTTAAATGGAATTTCCCTGAAGTATTTGGAAAGATACACTTTCCTCGTCATTTTGGGTGCACATTTAGCACTTGTGGCAGTCTTTTTTACCCCTTGAGCTCCTAGTGGTGTAGACATGGAGCCAGAGGAAGCTTTTATCAACTAGCAAGGGATTTCATTGACATATTCTGCATGAGTACATCTGGACGAGGACAAGGTTTAAATATTATGAAAAAGAACAAAGCCGTTTTAACCTGAATCACAGTTAGTTGGTGCAGGAGAGTGGTGGACACTCACTTGACAGTGCTTCAATGGGCTGATTAGAGGAATGAATTGTATTTACAGGAGTAGTTTTGTCTTCAAATGTAACCCTGTTCCCATCAGGAGTCCCGCCACAGTCCAGTAAAACCTGATTACAGTCCTCTGCCTCCATGAGGGGACGGCTGTTGTGGCCATTAAGGTCAATGAGGCCCTCAAAGCTCCACTGGTTAGCCTTTCCATTGAGACCGGAGATGACTTTGGCTGAATCCTGCTCGTTCACAAACTCAGAGCCTTCCACAACACGGGTCTTGGGCACAAGACTGGAGAAGAAGTGACAAGTGAGTAATCAGAATCCGAATCACTTTTATTCATCCCCAAAGGGAAATCCACCATTCTTTGGTTTCTGAATATATTCTAAATACACCTAATTAAAGGATGCATTAATAGTATTTTCATACCCATCAGTTGGAGTGTCGTCTGTGCTCAGACTGTTGTTATTCTCCTTGTCTTCTGTCTCTGGGTTTCCGTTCACACTGCATACAGGCTCTTCACTTTGAGATGTGGGCTCTCCAGACGACAGCTCACACACAGTATTTTTTGCTTCTTCTAAAGTCTCACAGGTCTCTGCTACATGATAGAAAATCATGAATAATGTTTTTTTCAGTTATAATAAATATCTCAACGTACCATTAGATTCAAAGTCCTGGTCTGTGTCTGTGTCTTGGACGTCATCTCCATCTATGTCCTTATCTTCATCTTTCTACAGAGACAAAGGATGATGTTAAACCTTCAAAATGATTGCAAACACAACTATAGCAAGCGTTTTAAGAAATACATTTTATATTTTTATGACAACAACATCAAAACAATGTACAAAGGCTGTGAACAATGTGGACTAACCTTAGAGTCATTCTGGTCTCCTTTCCTAGTCCTCTTCATTATTTCTTCAATTCTCTGTGGAAAACAGGCATGTTTATGTGTTCTGAAACTTTCACAAAGCGCTCTTACGGTTTCGTCATACCTTCTTCCTCTCCATGCGTTCCTGCTGGTTCTGTTGCATTTGGCGCTCTCTCTCTTCTTGAGCTTTCTTAGCATCCTCCAGGGCACGGGCATCCGCCTCCTCCTTCTCTTTCTGGATCTCGGCCTGTCTCTGCGCCTCCTCCTCCGCTGCCCGCACCTTCTCCTCTTCAGCCTGACGAGCCTCTTCCTCCTCTTGGATCCTCTGCTCCTCTGCAAGCCGCTTCTCCTCCTCAAGGCGCTTCAGTCGAGCCTCCTCAGCTAATCGCTTCTCTTCTTCTAATCTGACTCTGAGAACAAAATATAAAATGCTTGTAGCCGTGTGTGTGTGAAGTCATACATTCATTTAAAAGGACACATTTTCTGCTACAGAGACTTTTTTGGGCTTTTAACCACGTTCTAACAATGTTCCATAATCATAAACATACTGGAAGTTACATTCAGCTGCAATCATGCTGTTTTGAGGAATTTTCATGAGAAAATCTTCCCCCCCGAGAGTGTCAAACACATTTCCTGGTTCTGAGACATATTTTCGGATTTCACACGTCACTTATCAGAGAATCTTCTGCTGTTTTAAGTCCTTAAATCATCGACAGACTCGTTCTGAGCATTTCTGCCGTATAAACACGATAACTGCTGCTGCTAGCTTGATAATTGCGAGTGGCACATTCTCTTAAGAGATAACATAGTTAACTTGTATCTTGTATCTACTGGCTGGATGCACTCGGAAAGTGTGATACTAGACTGCTGAAAAAAGCTTTAATTATTTCATAATAAACCTTTTTTGTTTCAAAACATGAGATGGCAAATTTAAGGTACTTAAGAGCATGTTTAAAGGCAAATAACAATATGAAAAATGCATAATATTCAGTCACAAAATAATGACTGAATATGAATACAAATGTCCTTACTTCTCCTCTTCCTCCTTCTGTATCTTCAGCTGCTCCTCTTTCTCCTTCTGCTCCCGCATCAGCCTGCGATTCTCGGCCAAGATCTTGGCAGCTTCAGCTGCAGAGTTTGTGCCTGGTACACCTTTTGAGTTTACAGAAAAATATACATTAAAAAACAACAACAAATAATAACAAATAACAATAATAACAAATAATTGTTTTACAAGACCAGAAAATTAAAACTGTAAATGGATTTGGTTTTGATTACCAAGATACCTTTATTAATGGGTTTATTAATAAAACTTCAGGTCAGAGTCCAGTGATACAAAGCTGGATTGGAGTGTTCTCAAGGTAACTTCGGGGTTAACTCTGGTTTATCAGTACAATGAAGCTGGATCACTTTATGCCCAGAGAGAAAAGTTATCCAGTTTACATTTAGCCAGCTATGTTGCACACGCCCCTTGCTGCACAAGCAAGTCACAATCACTTGCAGAACACCACTCTGACCAGATGGTGGCACATGTGAGGGCTTCTAAATCTGGAACAGGAAGTGGCTTCAGCTGGGGGATGATAGGCCTCCTGCTCCTTTGAGATTTACAGCAAACTGAGCTCTTGCCACCTCACTCCCTCTTGTGTGCAGCAGGGAATTAAACAAATAGTATTTGAACTCCTACTGTGGAATAAACACCATTCTAAACTGTATCTGTACACAGCTTTACAGAATAGATGTATACAACAGGTTCTTTGCTTTCAGTACATCAGCGCTATGTTTTATTTAATTAATTCCCATTAAGGCTACTTATTCATTCTGATACATTTTCAACTTAAATTAAACAGTAGACTGGGGTTTATCAGAAGCACTGTTCATCACTCACCATCTTTCTCTTTGGCCTTGCTGGAATCTGGAGATGGGGCAGCCACAGGCTGGACAGGGCACAGATCCTTGGATTTTGAGTCTCTTTTTCTGAGGGTGGGGGGCCCTGTTGGAGTGAGAGCTGGTTTCTGGATGGGTGGAGGTTTAGATGCTGTCGGCTGAGGAGATGGAGGACGCTGCTTCAATGCACCAGGTGAAGGTGGTCGTGCTTTTGAATTTTGCCTAGAAAAAAAATAAAGGTGTTGTGATCTCAAATTTAATTCTATATTTTCAGTGTTTAGTGTTTCACTAACTTTGCTGCTGCTGGGGAGGGAGTCCTCAGTGGAGCTGGACTGGGGCCAGGGGATGGTGACCGATTTCGTGTGGAAGCAGAAGGTGAGGCAGGACGTTGTGCTCCAGTCTGCCTCTTCTTCTGTAGTTTGACAAAGGCAGGGGTTAGAAAATGTAATAAACATTCTTCATCTTCACTCTAATCCTCAACTGTATGAACATGGTGAATTAATCATGTATGCCATGTCTTCCAAATACAGAGCCAGTACCAAAATGACAATTTGCAACAGAAGAAACAGAAGTTTGTTATTGGTGATGACATGACAATTGTGTCAAAGTGTGTGCTTTACCAGTGATAGCACAATGCAATAATGGTATTGGTCTTTAAGATTAGGCCCTTGGGTAAGGGTTGGGTCTGCTTTGCATGGCCTGTCTCTGTAATCAGGCCACTGTGATGCCTTTGTCTCATGCGATCACAATGAGAGCCTTCAGTGCTGCACAGGAGAAGCACTGGAGCCAGGCACCACAGCCAGCCCAGTAACAACCCAGTGATGGCTGTGGTGTTGTCAGGAGTCAACAATAACCCATTAAACATCTGAGTCGTAGAAATGAAAGCTTTATCAAACCCTTTTCTCGAAGACAGACATTTCCCTATAATTAGCATTCTGCATTACAACTTGGCACGCAAATGGACTGGTGCATAAAGAAGCAGCTTCACTGGCATCCACTTATTTGAATGAACGTCTTTTTTGCAATTATTTTGTTATTCTCTGGGATGTATTTTGCTGAGTATCACAACACAGAGAAATATTTAAATTAGTGCAACAATAACTTAATGTGTGCTACTACCATTGAAGGGTCAATGGCTCCATCGGCGGAGACAGAAGTGCTCATGCCACTCTTCTGCCGGTCACTGCTGCGGCTCCTCACGGGCCCACGCGAAGGTTGCAGTGGGCTGGCAGAGGCTGAGCGAGGACACAGGTGACACTCTGGTAAAGGAAAAGTCATCGCACAGATGGGGTCGAGGGGGGAGTGGACAGCAAAGCAGCAGAGAGCGAGTAAAAAGGGGAATGCACAAGAAGGACAAGACAGAGGGATATCAAGGGGTTTACAGGATAATGGAAAGGGAAGGTCAGTTGTTGGGGACAAGAGCACAAAAAGACAGCAATTTATTAGATAGAGGGTCATAAGCAGGCAGCAGATTAAAATGGCTTTGATTGGGCTTGAGGATTACCAAGCAAAAAAATCACACATATAAAATTACACAATAAAATCTCCCAACACAGATCCCAAAGCTTCTAGGCACACGAACAAAACACAATCTTCAGTTAAGAAGCAACATAGCCGACACACATTTACAGACAAATGTAAATTAGTCCACTCCACGTCATTATGGTTAATTGTATTTTTCTAATTTACTCCAATCTTACGTGCACAATTAGTTTATTTCAAAACAACAACAAATAAATCTTTATATTCTTATGTCTGAGATAACCAGCTTCTGTAAAATATATATGAAATGTAATGCAAATGGATCCCTTACTGAATAAAAACAATAGGTAACAATTATTGTGTAGCCAAAGCACAGTGTAAGCAGTAAGAAGGGGAAATACTGTTGTCTCCAGGCTAAAAGCTTGCTGTGTCAGATTGAGAGATTAGCTCTGATAATCCTTAACCTGGAGAACTGTCCCTGTCGTGTCCAGCTCGTGCCTTCTGGATCATTTAGGCATTCGCTCTAAGCAGCTGTCAGTGGGCAAAGAAATTTCACTAGCAGAAGTCGTACAAAGTGATGACTCATGCTGTCACCATTAACATGTCTGGTCCTTTTACACGGACAACATTGACCTAGAGAGAACAAAATGAGCACGTCTAGTCAAGTATTGTCAATTTAAAAAATAAACATAAAACGTCCACCAAAGCTATTGTAAGTGTGTATCAGTATCTGGAATCATTCTAGCACTGAGGGAAAAGAGTCCCACAGTTAAGCAGCTTAAACAAATCTTCCAGCACAGTCAGTCTCCTCAGGTACTACGAGCACACTAACACCACGCAACGACCCTACACAGAATAAACTGTTGTCACAAACTACATGTGAGCTGATCTGTCTACACCGAGTGACCTGCAGCCTCATGACACTAGTTTAGAGTAAATGAATAGCATGTGTACCACGCATAAGCAAAAGCAAGAACATACACTAAAGAGCCACTTCTATCACAATGTTACAGACTGAGCCAAAAAGCACAAGTGTCTGCAGCGGAGCTTTAAATGACTAATAACCCTCCCTCCTCCTATGTCTATGTGGATGTTACCTGGAGAATCTGTTCCTTCAGCGGACAGGACAGCAGCACTCTTGCTCCTAGCTAGTGAGGCCTGGGTGGGTGTGAGCAGGCGACTAAGAAGCCCCTCATCCACAGGGCTGGCCGGTGGCCTGCGAGCTACACGGCCGAAAAATAACCCCCCAAAAAAGAGAAACAGAAAAGACCCATAGAGGAAAGAGTGGGGTACATGAGGAGAAGACAAGGGAAACAAAAGTGTGTTAACTTTGAGAAGGTCACCATGTGATTTAACATAGATTCAGATTCAGCATTAAGGAGTCAAAATAGTCTTACGTGGGTCCACATCGATTTGTCTTTACAGTAACCTAACAAGACTAGAGCTGGAGAAAGGACACCATGGAAGAGTATTTAGTTTCAAAGGTTGAGTATATTAAAAGTAGTAATACAGAGCTGAATTAGATGATCAGGTCAAATCAATGGTTCCTTTAAGTTGTACAAAGTTGTACTGACTGAAGGGGAGAAACATTTGTAAACATCAAAGACAAAACACCACATTATAGGGGTGAAACAGACCAAAGGTGTAGACCAGATAATTGTGATCAGGCAAGTGTTCTTTAGTTTGGAACTAAATGTTGAACTTCAAAAAAAAGATTACTGAACTTTGTAAACGTTCATTTCTAAATAAATCAAAGAACACTTGCTTTTGTGAAGTGAATTAAGTTCATCAAGGAATGTAGAAAGCAGAGTGCACGGATGAATGATGCCAAGAATAAAAACACTCAAGCTTTCTAAATTGTACACTACACTTAAATGGGCATCTGTGTGTGGGGTTTGAGCTATTAAATCCAAAATGCTTTAAAACATATTTTGCATTTGACAAAAAATACACTGAACATGGAGTTAATGGAAAGACGCTGCAGTTAGTTCTGAAAGAGTGAATATTAAATGGTAGTGATTAGAGATGCAGCGATTCTGGTATCAGGACCTATCTAGAAATATGTCCCGGATCAATCTAGATTACAGTATTTGAACAATATGTGCAATGGTGAAAGACTCGTGGTTTCATTTGAATATATATGTATTGTATAAGTATTGAACACATTTGATTACGTTCACTTTGTTTTTAGGAATGTTTTAGCTCTGGTAATGATTAGTATTCATATCAGGACTGAAAAAGCTGGATCGGCGCATCTCTAGTGACACAAACAACAAAGATTCAAGGCGACCATTAATAACATTGTCTGAAAAGAAGAAAACAACCAGCATCTTGTGACAAAAAACACCACGGTGTGTTAGGAGACACAATGCAACACAGGACTTAGCATAAAAACATGTTAGAAAGCACATCAATTTGCACAATTATTTTGGGAAGTGTCAAGAGAGACAAGATGGAGGACATTTAAAATAAAGATTTGAAGAGTAACATGGCTAAATGAGGCCCAAATGTGCTAAGAAAATGTGTATTAACCCCGCCAAGCTCATGTGCAAACAGTTACATCACGCATGCTCGTCTGAAAATGCAGAAAGGCAAAAAAAGTTGATTGTTCATGCCAGCCACCTTGATCATCCGTTGTTCCCTTATCAGGTTTGGCAGGGCTTTGCGGTCTGCCCACACTTACTCGAGTAAGGGAGGAGCTTCTCATCTTCATGGAGCGGCCTACACACATGAGACTGTTATGGCTAAATAAGCTACACCGGGTTAAATAGATATTTAAACAAACCTATATCAGGTTGATAAATATTCAAGATAAAATGTTTTGTGAAAATAACTGATTTGTTAAACAATGCTCCACAAGACCATTTGTTGTTAGTGTTAAAAAGTGGTTTCTTTTGCACCTGTCTGCTCCACCTTAGGTTTTTTGACGTCCTCCTTGGTGACCTGTGCAGCATTACGGTTGCTAGACAACCGGTTACAAGATGAGCTTCTGGCTTTAAAACCTGGGACACAATGATGAAACACCCGGCCATCAATTTACCACACACGGACACAAAAAATAAGGCTACCACTGGATCAACAAATATATGGAATTGGAAATGGAACATTTGGCTAAAATTATTTAACCAGGGCTGGGTTGCACAAACAACTTAATGAGTGAGATTTTCAGTTTTAATGTTCTAAAATGACAAAAGGTGAACCTTGTTTTCACATCCCAGCCTAATTGTTGATAACATTGAAAGGGTTAAACACAACTGAGGAATGAGGGAGAGAAAGGGAGAGGAAGGAGAACATAAAGCTGAGGAGGACTTACTCTTATCGGGGGATTTGCCAAGGGCGGAGGAGGAGGAGGACAGGCGTTTGCTGATGCCAGCCTCGGACGGCTGCTTCAAGTTGGAGGTGGATGTGGAACGCTTGTCCACTGTGAGGGAGGAGGAGACAAACAAGGGAGGATGGGTTTACACTGGAGGCTTGCTAGACTGGAGAGGGCATTTGGGTGCACAAACAATAGGAAAACAGATCAAGGATGAACACAAAACCCTAAGAAGGCCCTAAGAAACTGTGGCGCGCTACCGAAAATGTGTTTAAATAAAAGACAACAAATGCCTAGCATGATGATGCATCATGTTTCCTTTCAGACATTTCTTGTATTAAGAATTAGTAAAGACAAAGGTCAGCACACTAGCATGTCATGTGCTTCCTGGTCAAATTAGCCTTACACAAACAACGCAAAACCTACTTCACACCAAAACCAACAATACCAAGTGCAGACATATCCAGCATACTCATACGGCTTGCCCAGGCCAAAGCTCATGCTGCAGAAATACACTGTTAGTGAAGATAACTGGTGAGGGTTAAATAGTTGGGATTAAGTGAGGAAACCGAAAAAGTGCCCGTGCCAGTCTAAACTATCAACAAAATAAAACCTTGTCGACTCCGTGGTGGCTTTTCTGGAGAGGCGGGAGAGATTACTATAGTTACTGGAGATGAGCCGCTGGCATCAGAGTCTCCTGTAGGGAAACAAATCTCTCAGGGAGGAACGCTACTAAACATAAAGGTGATGCATAACCTTCACTGTGAAAAGAGGCAAGACAAAGTATTGACAATATAGTATTGTTTATCAAAAAGTGAATCTTATCCTACTTTATATGTTAAATGCTTTTGTCCAAATAACCAATTGGGAAATGACCTTAACACATTAATTAAAGTCATAATTTCAGATGGAGGGCAGGTTCTTATAACTCTAGGAGATTCACTGTTTTTGAAAGAAAAACATTAAATGAAAATCTACAAACTATTCTGAAAAATTTAAATTTTAAATGATAATAATAAAAATCATCTCATTTGTACTGACAGAAGACAAATTGAAGTTTTGAGTTCTGTTTCGTGTGTAAAGGCCCATTGTTTACAGAGATATTAACCACAAAATATCTGAATTTTGACAAAAAAGGAAAAAAAAAATCTGCCCTGCCCTGCACCTCAATTTTAACCTATGGTCAGTTAAGAATGTTAGATCATGTAAACGCAGAGTTAACAGTTTACAATGTGTCAGTCATTGCATTAAAAGGCTTGTCTTGCAGCACTGAAAGAAAAGCGATATTTGAAATCAGGAGACTGAATCTGTGATCCTCTGATACCAGCCCCTCGTATCTCTTCAAACCACTTGCCTGCTCGTCCATCTGAGTCAAGCCCTCCCCAAGACCACCTCTTCTGCTTCTGCTCCACTCTTTGGCTACGCTCCAGTGTCCTCAGCATCACTGCTTTATAGTGTTCCTGGGAATCATGGACAACGTTGTTTGTTCAATATCATGAAGAATAACCAATCAAATAAAAACAACCTATTTGTTGACTACAGAAAAATCCTAAACAAAGTTCACGTCAGCGATGGCACCTTTTCCTCTTCTTGTTTCTGCTTCCTCTTCTCTTCTACGGCCAGTCGCTTCTGCTCTTCTTTCTTTCGCTGTTCTTCCACTTTCTTCTGCCGTTCTTCCATTTGACGCTCCACTTGTATCTTAGATTTTCGTTCCCGCTCCATAATCTGAGATTCTCGTAGTGCTTTTTGAAGATAGGGGAACAAAAGTGTGAAAGCTTTGTTTACTAAGCTTTAGGACTAAGCTTTTACTTTTGATCATCTAGTCCACTCTTTAAGAAAATGGACACCAATAGTGTAATCATACCTTGTTGTTTTTCAGCTTCTTCTCTTCTCTCTCTTGCTACTCTCAGTTTGTCATCTACTCTTAACGTGGCACCGTCAATAACTGTAAAGACACAAATAGAGGAGCATGTGGACACTGGCAGAGTGTGTTGTGTTGCTGCTAATGCATGTGACTCATTAATGAGCTTTGTCACTCGTTATGGTAATAAGATGATGACTAAGGCCTACCTGTAGTAAGATATGCTAATAGAACACAGCACAGACAGAACAGAGCGCAGACAGAACACAGCACAGACAGAACAGAGCGCAGACAGAACACAGCGCAGAGAGGGCAGTAGTAGAGTGCAGGAGTGAGGGGCCATTACCTGGTTTACACCCCTGAGTTTTAGCAGCAGTGTTGGCTGCAGGCACAGGACTGGTGCCTGCGAGGCTTCGCCGCTCTTCAGCCTGGGCTTGTGCTGCAGCAGCTGCAAAAATACAACAATAGCTTCATTCTAACAAAGATCAAACATACAATTGGGACTGTGCAATCAAATTTTAAAGGAGACTTTGAAGGAAGAAATGCAACATTTACTTGTGCTAAATGGCAATTATTATTTATGTTGAGGAAAATAATACTGAAAGCCATTTTTATTCGTTTTCAATAAGACAAAATAAAATCGAAATGATGGATCAATAAGAAAAAAAGGGATTGGTTTTTTGTAATATCGCACAGCCCTATATATAATCACATCAAAGACCAGTACTGCAAAATGTGCAAATCTTTCATTTAAACTTCAGTTTGATTTGCTCCCCATAGGAATACTAGATCAAGACAGATCCAACAGATTTGAAAGTACAGAACAATCCAGCTATTGAGCCATGTGCACGCCCTGCTCTCAGCGCCGCCTCGAGCTGGCCGAACACTGCACTCTGTCACGAGCTCAATGAAACAGCGGCTGTGAAACACCTAGGATCAGCCCTTGTGAGCTTCCAGGAACATGGCTCATGTGAACTACTCTTCAGGCAACAGACAGAAATTTACAATTAAACTGTAGCGTTGTATTTTACAGAAAAGTATTATGGTACTGCTTTGGTACTGGTATTCTGACCTGGAATCCAGACTGTTTCTGCCTGTATTTTCTAGTACATTTCTAATACTTCTCAATCTGGTCCCCACTTCCTCAACTGGGTGTCAGGCCAAACTCAAACGGAGCAGTGCATCAGTCCAAGTTCAAATTTATTAGCTTTACAGTGTTTAGTGCATGTAGTCTGCACTCTACAATGTTTTTAAATCCTCAGTGTTTTCCCTCTTTTTCTATTTCTTTGTTTGTAATGATACAGATGGACGATGCTCGTGTTTTTGATTGGCTAATGGGTCTTTCAATTCCATCTGAACTCTGGGCTAGTGCCCAAAGAAACAACTAATGTGATGTGTGTACTTCTTTTAGAGCCAACATTATGGTACATAAACATTTTCAGGTGATTCAAAACCAAATAAGGTAAAAGTCGCAAACAATAAATGTGATGCAGCCATCGCCTTCTTTACAGTTTTTGTTTACGAAATTATGATGCTGAATGTGCTGGCTCTGATTTGTCTGGTGAGAATGAACCACAGGAAATCAAATTTCTGGAGCAGAGACAAAAAGGACATGATGAAGCATTATGGAGTCCAGCGTCAGCCGTATCTCTTCCCTGTTTTCCACTGTGTCAGACCACCCTCAGCTGAGTCGTACAGGTGGACGTTTCTGATTATTAACTGATGCTCTCTCTTGATCAGTCTTAATACCTCAATAATATCTATCAATAATATTTTCCAACAATGCAACAGATGAGATGGGATTTGGGGCATAACACGGATAATCCTTTTTAAAGACAAAGTGGCTTTACTCTACATTTTAACTCAAATCAGGCTTAATTTCTAATAAATAAAAGACTAAAAAAATACCAATTGTAATCCAGAAGTAAAAACAACCACATCAAGTGCTATGACCTCAGAAAGACATTGTGGGTAATCTTAAAGGGTGAGTGGTCTAATGAGAGCAGCTCATGTAACTCCATTGCCTCTGCCTGTGGTCCAATACCTTTGTCTCACATTACGGTCTCTCTTCTCATAAATTAATAATCACAGGGCGACTCCTCGATGATGCACAGAGGCCTGTCAGAACTAACTTTAACTATTAACCATATTATTACCACTGACACTAATCCCAGTAAACCCATGAGCTGTGATAAATATATGGGAGAAACTTTGCTTCATCTGATGTAGAATCTTAAATGCTGGTGAATTTTGCAGTATTCATTTTCATGTTTTTTTAAATGAAAAATTCACACCTTAAATATTCAATGATAGATATTCATTTCAAGCCTTTAAATTCAACAGTTCACTCCTGCTATCTTCGGGTCATTTTGACCCAATCTAATTTTTTAATTTTATTTATTTCATCACTATTTTTCGCATAATTTTTAAATAAGTAGTAAGTATTTTTTTTCCTGGGAAAAAGTATATTGCTCTGACCAAATGTACATAGCTAAATTGAAGAGAGCACAAGGGTTGTCAATGTTATAAAAGGTGTTCCCTCATTATTATTTTAGACTGATTCCGGCATGTTTGAGCAATTGCACACAAGGCTTGAGTGATCAGCCCTGAGGAAAGTTAGAGGGACCGTAACACTAATTAAGTAAATGAATAGTGAGTTTTCTTACAATATTTTTAGGCTGGAGTGCTCAGAACTTTTCAGAGCCTGATGTGCCGTGCTACACGAATACCCCATAAACCAGTCTTAAAAGTGTACTAAACTAATGTTTTGATTATATAGAATAACAAAATACATTGAATTTTCTTATTCACAATGCCCTCATGATCAGAAAAAAAAGTTGTCCTATGAATAAATCATCTTTTCATCTCAGCCGAGATTAATCAACCCTTAATGCAGCAGTCTGCAGGTTAATAAGTGTAGAACTCTGCAATTTACAGTTAATTTATGTTGATGATGATTCACATCTCTGTTTCAACACACATAAAGAAGTTACAAAATATTGCTGTATCAAATATATGAATTTGAAAATCTGCTTATGATGACATTTCACTATGAAGAGGCGGGGCTTTTCATTAATGCAGTTTTGAAAAGGAAGTTAATGGTTTCTATTATTAAGCCATTTTAGATCAAAATGACAATTTACAATGAACAAAATATAAAATAATGAAGTGATGTCTTATAGTTTACTCATTTCTTTAAATGTGAATGGCAGCAGGCGTGAAAAAGCTCCATTGGCACAACCAACACAGACACGACCGTCACTGACACGACCAACATTGACACGACCGTCACTGACACGACCAACACTGACACGACCAACACTGACACGACCGTCAGAGACATGACCAACACTGACACGACCAACATTGACACGACCGTCACTGACACGACCAACACAGACACGACCAACACTGACACGACCGTCACTGACACGACCAACACAGACACGACCGTCACTGACACGACCGTCACTGACACGACCAACACAGACACGACCGTCAGAGACACGACCGTCAGAGACACGACCAACACTGACACGACCAACACGACCAACACTGACACGACCAACACAGACACGACCGTCAGAGACGTGACCAACACTGACATGACCAACACGACCAACACTGACACGACCAACACTGACACGACCGTCACAGACACGACCGTCACAGACACGACCGTCACAGACACGACCAACACTGACACGACCAACACCGACACGACCAACACGGACACGACCAACACGGACACGACCATCACTGACACGACCGTCAGAGACGTGACCAACACTGACACGACCGTCACTGACACGACCAACACCGACACGACCGTCACCGACACGACCGTCACTGACACGACCAACACTGACACGACCAACACTGACACGACCAACACTGACACGACCAACACTGACACGACCAACACAGACACGACCGTCAGAGACATGACCAACACTGACACGACCAACACCGACACGACCAACACTGACACGACCGTCACAGACATGACCAACACTGACACGACCAACACCGACACGACCAACACGGACACGACCGTCACTGACACGACCAACACTGACACGACCAACACTGACACGACCAACACTGACACGACCAACACTGACATGACCAACACGACCAACACTGACACGACCGTCACAGACACGACCGTCACAGACATGACCAACACTGACACGACCAACACCGACACGACCAACACCGACACGACCAACACGGACACGACCGTCACTGACACGACCGTGACACGACAGTCACAGCACGACCAACACTGACCGCGGACCGACTCACACGACTATCAGAGACATGACCGTCACTGACACGACAGTCACAGACATCACCATCACGAACACGACCAACACTGACACGACTGTCACTGACACTGACACAACTGTCACAGACACGACTGCTGATGACACGTGCTGATGGAGTGCGCTGAATGGCTAATGACTGCAGGGAGCCAGTGTTTCCCAAAGACTGTATGGGGCAGGTGTGCTGTGGTCAAAGACATGCAAAGAGCCCTCACACATCACTTCATCACTATGGAGATCCACGTCACACAGAAATGCAACTGCATCTGCACAATACCGCTAATCCAGCAGAAAGAACCATTTTTCGTGTTATCTATTAGAGTTGGGTAGAGTTTGTTTAAAATTGTATCTATTGGTTGGTGAAGAAAGTAAAGTTAAACTATTTATTGCAACTAATCCATCACTGAAATAATCCACTATTTTAATTTAATCTGACTAATACAAACAGACACCATGTGCTGAGTTTTATGACGCAGACAAAGCAGCAGCAAACACCAAAATTACACTTGAAGCTTGTTCATTACGGAAGATGCGAAGCACTTAAAAAAAGAAAAAAAAAAATTCCATTTTGAAGTGGTTTTGAAGTGGAGATTCAAGAATAACACACAGTGAACGGACCATAAAAGTAACCCCAAAACGGAATAATTAATCACTAACTTTAATTTTGACAAACATTTTAGTCTTAGTGTTTTCACCAACATGATTTTTGTTTTAGTGAAAATGCTGTTTAATAAATATTGTTATTTTTAGACAACAAATATTTAGATGACTAAATCTAAAATTGTTTTAGTCACCCACAGAATAGATATTTTTATTCTAAGGATGATCCTCATTGCTCTATTTCTTCATGGAACATGTACAGATGTGGTCCTTGGATGATATGTTTTTTATGGTTTGGTTTGGGGTTCTGGGATTGAAAAATTGAACTTTTTTCTCTATTCATTCATGCACATTTTATGTGTATTAATAAATGAAAATATCTGTACTTTTAGTTAGTTTCTGAACACTTTTGATTTAGATTCAGTCAGAAAAAAGACATTAAACAAAACAAGGTAAACTATATATTTTTGCAGTATTTGTTGAATATAATATGATAATAACAATAATAATAATAAAAACACATTTTGTATTAGGAGTAATAGTAGTAATTGTAGTAGAAGTAGTAGTAGTATAGACATATGGACAATTTTCAAATCTGTAAAACAATAATTATCGACTTACATCTCTCATCTGTAACACATAAATCATTATCCAAAAACACTCTCTTGGGACTCAAATTTAGCTTTGCCCTGAAGCCTTATGAAGCACAGTCACTGAGCAGGAAGTACTTCATAACAAGAGTGAACAGTCATTTTGCACCACAGTCATTTCAATAAACTATCCAACTGCATAGATTCTTTCATTAAACATTATAAAAGTGCATGTAGAAACTCTAGGGAGGTAACAATGTCCAATTCTTTTGGTATGATTCTCATAATGTGTATCTCACAGAATTGCAGATATTTTTTCCTTTAAAATTGTAATGACAAGCTTTTGGTACAAATCATTACTGACATTTTCCAAAGACTTAAAGCATGTCTTCATGTTATCTGAATTGAAATGGAGCAACAAAACAAAAGTAGAGTATGATTCAATATTTTGTAACAGCCCACAATATTATTGAGACTTTTGACGATACAACATCACAGTATTTTGGTTGTTACATCCATAAAACTCATTTATTAACTCTAATAGTCCTGCTTTCCCACAAGGGTTCAGTGGGAGTAAACCTCAGCCATTTGATGATATTGATATGCTTTCTCCTTTATCAAACAGGCCCAATTTCACACCTTTAAACATCTGACTTGTAACTAATAAGCCAATATTTTAATTGAATGAATGAAAAATATTAAGTAAAATTGCAAATACTGCGTTGCCAGTCTGAACTTTAAACAAATGATTATGTTTTGCAATTCAAATCAGAGCATGTGCACAAAGTAATGGATTTCAATGCAAAGAAATAAAGCATGAAGTACTTCAGCAAAGCATTTCAGGGGCCAAGAGGCCTTGTGTAGAATTAAGGCAGGTCCATTTCCTCTTTTGGTTAAATTCAACCAGCTCTGAAATATTTGACATGCTTTTGATTCAACAGCAGCTTCAGCACAGTGGACCAGAGGAGCTTTGCAGAGTGACTTACTGCAAACTCCTCCACTCTATGAGCAGCGTGCTTGCACACATTCTTGTAGAAACAGCTATGTACAGATTATATTTAAATTATGATTTCTCTCTCACCTAAGGATGAAAAGAATCTTTATGATTGTGTGGGAATTTTTTTTAAAGAACTTAAAACTTGGAAAAACTTGAAGCAAAAAACACTCCCATCTTAGACTGAACAGAGACATTTTTAGAACCACAAATATGAGTAGATGAGAATTCCAGTTCAAAAACTGAAAAAATTAGGAACAGGAAGTAGAGTACTATCAAATCTGGACATTTTGTTGCCAGATGTAACGTAAACCAAGCCCACATCCACACTTCAGACACTGCCGTAGTAAAGACAAGCAGTCAGAGCATCAATGATTCAAAAATAATTTGTATTATCAAAGGAGGACCACATAGAGAAACAAAATAAACATCACATGTAAAAATGACACCAGAATTAAGACAAATATATAATGTGCAGCAGTTCCAGTCTAAATATGCATGTGACTTTAAGGTATGTAAAGATATGCTTTGCCTTGTCACTGTAACACAACAAAAATGTGTCAAAGGCCTGTCTCTCCAGCATTATCTTAAATTCAGGTCAGACATTGTTGTGATGTTCCCTCTGTGGGCAATGGAGGGGGTTTTGCCATATGTCGACGAGTAACTGTGGTGTTGTACTGTTGATAAAATCCAAAGGGAACTCCTGTTAAATTACTCATGGATTGTCACAGACATAGCCGCCTTAAAATGTGTCAACGTTGAAAGGCCTTAATTATTACGTATAATCATTAATTAAGTGCCGCACAGTGGTAGTGGAATAATTTCTGCTTAACAGAGATGGATATCCTGGGGATATACCAACATGTATACAGCAATGACTTATATATATATATATATATATATATACACTCACACACACACACAAACACACACACATAACGTTACCCTTAACAAATGGAGTCTCCATTCATTGAATTGTAACATTGGTGTCACATACATTAATGGGAAAATCCAGTCACAGTCACAAAGCAGATAAAATGGTTTGGTTATTGAGTTTTTGATGTGTCTATTTACTTTAAGCACAGGGACAGAGTATTTATAGATCCATCAGACAGAGTCATGATAAAGTGATGCGCATAAGCTAACATCAGAAGAACCGGCTCTTTTCCAAACACAAAGTTATAACTTAGCCTCATGTGCACGAGATGAACTACTTAAACTAACGAGGAGAACCTAAATAACATGAGAGAAAAGAACATGTATACTCAAGAATGAATAACTTTCAGTTTTGAAACTTTCCAATTAATAAACACGATCTGGAGGCTACTTGCTAACCGTCTTTAGGACGCGTTCAAATGCCCGGTTAGCACAGACTGTTAGCCGAGCATCCGCAGGGGAAACCTAGCACTTGTCAAGTTAACAAGACAACACGAAACAAATATACGCGCCAGGACCAAGTTAAACCTTACCCATTTGGGCTCGCAAGCCTTTAAGAGTTGTAGCGCCATCCGCCATTTCTGTGAAGTTTCCTTTCCTGTTTTTTCTAACCCAGGGGCGCGTAAAACACCGCAGCCGGGTGGACCGGGGTGGACCGGGGTGGACTCGGACACCACTGGGACGTGGACAGCAAAGAGGCGCTAAAACTACAGAGGACTCACTCTGCTGCATTTCCGGAGGAGGTCACAAACGTAAATAATGTGACTTTAGTTTAAAATAATTGAAATGGCCACAAAATATTGCGTTTCTGTATGACCAAGGATAGGCAATAGTTTGTCAACAATATGTCTCACTCAAATACATTTTGCAGTGACATAAGGTTGGGTATTTCCACTGTTTTGTTGTCTTTAGTCATGGATCTGTAGCGTGATCGTCTTGTTATAGCCTAAAAAGTGAAGTGTCTTAACTTCACTTGACTTGCCACACACAGAGGCATGATTTATTGTTATAATCAACACGTCTGCAATGTTTGAAACAGTGGCGCTGATAATCGTCAAATATACCAAGCACTCCCTCTAGCGTTTACTCAATAAAAGTGAAAAAGTGATGCAAATCGCAAAATTTGCATCACTTTTTCTAATGAACGATCCGTCATCTGCTTTACCTGGAATGTTACTGTTGGCCAAGTTACAGATCAGATCTGTGGACCTCGACACGCTCTCAGCAGGAATTCATGTTTTTAAAGTTTTGTATAGGGCAATCAAATACCAGTTGTTCAATAAATGCAACATAAGTAATTAATGCCATGCAGTGGAACATTCCAGGCAAAGTCATACCATCTGAAACAAGCAGCTGGTGAACACCCACACCATATGAAGGATATAATAACTATTATATGAACTAAAGCACAAACAAAGTCGGGCCCAGTGCTTATTCATATATGCAGTGTTAAGCTAAATGCACAGAAGATTTCAACCAAACATTGCCCATAAAGTAACAATGTACTGTGACATAATTTAAACAAAAGAGTCAGTCATTTTCTTACCAGTTTGAATAATTCAGATCCACTAATGTCCAAAGTAACTAAAGGAAAGTGTCTTTTGCAGCGTCTTCATATGAGAGACTAACACCAATTTGCAGGCATCTACTTTTACTGTTACATTGAACACTACAGCCTCTGTTCTGGTCTCTCTCACATGCTTTAGCCAAAGGGGTCCTCTTCTGTTTTACATGGTAAACAGGAAGTGCACGTAGGTAAATCATTTGATACAGTCAATGTTTGAAACGTCTGGGATATTATAGCCCGTGACTGACCCTTGATACAAAATCCCCCCCATCCTCCAAAAAAAAAGGCTAATGAGCAAAGAGATCAATTGCCTTAAATCTGCCCTGGACTTATTGTTAAAATACATGTTGAATCAGTGTTGATCAGTATTAAATGACGTAATAAAAGGAAACGTTCCAACTTAAACTAGACTTTCAAATTGCTGACCCTTCATGGTTATGTATGGCAGCACTTGGAGCAGACCAACCTATAGGTGCAGCAGCTTGACAACTGCATTTCATTTAAGTGATCACTTGAACAGCACAGATGTGTCAGAGCAGCTAGACCTACTTGAGATACGTAGATAGTTCATCTCAAAAAGACAATAGATATCACAGTGATAGCAAAGTGGTAAAAAAAAACCAACAACAACAAAAACAATTCAAAGTCATTGTAGTGCAATAAGACAATTAACATACAAAGGAAACATTTTGTTGCTATGTCTTTATCTTCCCCACTCAGTCAAGCCAAGGAATAAAAGAGAAGAGAAAACACGACACCAGCTGCAGCGATACCATGTGAGACTGAGATGTTTCTGACAAAGTACCATTCTGAAAATGTGTGGTGTTCTGTCTTTTTCAGTGACATGGCCTATTTTTTTGCTGTGGCATTTTCAACCAGATAAATCTTTTCTTTACTGTGTTCACAAGACATGATGGGTTATCAGAAGTGTTTTACTTTCAAATGACTGCATGTGTTTTCCATAATATGATTGCATAACAAAGTAAAACGAGTAAGAAACATGTGGATCATATTGCCAGGAGCAGAGTAACATCTTCGGGAGTTAGACCGGCTGATTCCCGCCCTGTGAATCTTTACAGTGGTTCAATACAGTCTATAGAAATCTTAAATGATAAAGATTTGACCCTGCGTTTCCACAGGCTTCAATATATCTTTGACCACAACATCCCATTCATCCACTGCAAAAGTGGTCTCCATCCTTTTCTCAAACTGTTTTCAAGTCAAGTGATTGTAATATAGGTCTATGGGTTTCAGCATCCTGTTTATTGGGATATTTTGATGACTTTTCCTCATTCAAAATATATAATATTTAGTTTTTAATTGTTTATTGCTATGGCAAGGGTCACCCATGGATAAAACATTTCAAACAACAGCAACACTGTAACACACAGTACAACACAGCACAGTACAGTACAACTGCTGTTACTGCTGTCTACAAAAGAAAATAAAACGCTAAATATACAAGCCAATGAAGAAATGAATTAAAAGTAAATTGTATTACCTATATTTAACCACCAGGTGGTGCTATAGAAGCAACTATAGAAGTCCAGTGTGGTTTTCCAAGCTTTTCGGTCTCGTCAGCCTTAAACACAGTCCTGTGAGGTTGTTAGGCTGACAGTAGCCAATTTGAGCCATATTTATTTAGTTAATGTTTGGGGGGAGCTGCTGAATGGAGCTGGATGCCGGGAATCCCACGATACAGTGGCTGAAGGACCCCAACCCCAACATGCTTCTATTTAAACATAATGGATAAGTCCAGAGAAAACACATTTGCACTTGTATTAGACTGGACATGAATACTTTGACTCGGACTTGTAATGCTGCTTTTGACCACTAGGCCTGTAATTGCGGAGTGCGCAGTTCCAATAGCACAGGCCACGACACTAAAACAGTGGATTGTATAAAGTGACCTTGGCAAACAGTCTATGGCCCCGCTATGTTTCTAGCTTTATGAAGCAAACATCCTGCTGCTGTTATAATCACCTAACAACATGCGCTAAAACGAATTACATTTGTTGAACTTTTGATAACATGGGAACAAAAGCAATATGGGAACGTCTTTATTGTGGCGAGTCGTCATAGCTCAAACTATAATTTTCTATAGGCTTATAATGTTTGATAGAAACGAGGGAAGGTGAAATAGTAAGTGAAGTAGATTTGAACTGTCCAAGGGCCGAGTCTCAAACATGAATCATAAAGTTCAACGATTTTTCCTTGTAATCAAGAGGAAATATTGGCTCCTGCCTTCCAGCTGACATGACATAACAGCCTAAAATCTGAAAAGTAATTTACCAACAGTATTAAGTTACATTTGTCAGATGTAACTCATCATCACTTTGTCTCTTTACATGGCGTTGCTGGTAAGGGATTTTAACAACAGCATGATATTTACCTTCTGAACAAATAAAGGTGTACTGTTTCGCCTGATTTGCTAGATAATTGTAGATGAACAATGAACGTTTTTGAGAAAAGTTTTGCCAAAAGTTTAACTCATTGTATTAACTCGTTTAACAGTAATCATTTTGAAGTCCTACAAGAGATTATGCTTTAACGTTTCTCCTTGTTTCATGTTTATTGTGGCTAATTAATGAGTAACTTGGTCAGAGGGCGTGGAGCATTTCTTCCAAAGGAATAAAGACACAAGCTTAGATATTCACGGTTCAGTTTGGGTTAAAACCTCTTTTGTGTTTAAATATGTCTTTTACCTGTAACTCCAACTTCCCTCATTTTGAGGCAATGAATCTGGTAAGTACAGTTCATCTGAATTACCTTTTATGGCACACAAAATTATTTATTATGACAATATTACCTCTTTTTCAGTGAACCGTCTTATCTCTGTTCAGACAAGACTTTTTGTTGTTGTCATGCATTTTGTCAGAGGTCTGTTTTTATTGGTCATCTGTGTGGAGCTATCGTGCCTACATATCTCAAGTAAGATTTTAAATATGATTGTAGATGTAACTGTCTCTTTGACTTTGACATGATTACCTTAACTGTGACACAGCAGTCTTGGCCAGCAGCAGCAGTCTTTGGGGTAAAAGGCTGGAGTTTAAGTCCTCTCCGTGTATGTGGCAGCTCAGTCCGGACACTGTCATACCACCTCTGGAGGAGCTGAGCGTATGCCTGCTGCTCAAGTGTGCTTATGAGACAGAATGGACAGCGTTTGTGTACAAGGCTCCAGGGAATAGTCACATTGAGCTTGGTCTCCAAGGCAAAGGGGATTTTCTAACATTATGGTTGTTTGGAAATGAAACCAAAGTTGAAAAAAGACTAAATCTTAATGAGTGGCACTCACTCTGCATCACATGGTCTGGAAAACAACAAAAAATGCAATTATACGTTAATGGATCAAAGGAGACTACTAAATACTTAGAAGCTACCACCCTCACTCATTTAGCCTCGAATGGAACGCTTACATTAGGCCGGTCTCACTTTGCGATTGGAAAAAGACTGCAACCAGAGTTTGGGAACAGCCTCATTGGAGACATTAGTCAGTTTAGGATTTGGTCCAAACAATGGAGTGAAGATGAACTTAAGAGACAAGAATGCACTGATGCAGATGTGATCAGCTGGGACCAGCGACACTGGAAGACCGACTGCTTTCCCCCCCTTGACTACAGCCTGAAATGTGGTAAGTGTCACTATGGAGACCTGCTTGAGATTCATATTCATTCTGTAAAATATAACAATGCCTGCTAATTTGTGCTTACCTGCTGATTTGTGTGTGTGTGTTTTTTTTTTTTGTGTGTGTGTGTGTGTAAGTGTAAATTTTAACCACACAATTATCAATTTATTTTTCAGAGTGGTCAAGATACAAGGCCAAAATGAAAGTTCAATATCAATATATTAGTGAAATGTATTCAATTCCATTTTTGAAAAATGCCACAAAGCAATGGGTATGAACTCTGTGAGTCTTAAGTTTGACACATCACCTTGCAAACTACAGACTAACTGACTTCATTCTTGACATGTTTTTGCAGTTGGAAAGCATTTTTCCAAGCAACATTTCTGTAACTGACATAATTGTGTCGCCAAGGTATTGTAAACAAAATGTACAGTTTAGAGGTGCGACAAGATTTCAAATTGACATATTTGTGTTCCCATATAGCCACTCATGCAGCACAGTTAATGATTCAGCGGCACTAAATGGAAAGCGGGGGCAGGTAGTCCTTTGAGTCTTAAATACGTCCTTTATTATCCCTCACTGTTACCTGTTATTGCATATCAAAATTATTTATTTCTGTCTTCAGGAATCACACTCCTCAACTGCTATTTCCATTGCCTGGTAAAAAAGAATAGAATTTTGCTTATTTTCACATGAAAACATCTAACCATATTGTTTTGTGAATAGTTCTCTTGTCAAGGTTTATGTAAAAGTGGAACCTGCAGCTGATGTTGGACTGGTTCAAGCAGACATCACTGCAAGGCTTCATTCCCCATTTACTCCTGACTTCCTCAAGGTTGACCCTGACAGCATTCTGGTGTTATCTGTTGGTGAGTACGGGCTACTGCAGCACTATCACCTGTTGGATCAACTGATTGTCTAAAAGAGGGAACTGCTTGTCAGAGGCTACGCCATGATGAGGAACAAGGGTGATGACTAGAATGCACATGTTGGTATCATCAAAACAATAAAACCATAGAAACGGATGCAAACAGATAAAGTCTGGTTCAATGCTATTCACATCTTTCACTAAAAAGAACATACTTGCATCCATTCAGATAAAGCACAAACTTTACTGAAAAGGCAAAGCTTTATGCATCTCTTTGTTTAATGTAGATTCATATCCTGCTGTGACAAATAGACCACCAACAGTCAACACAGTCAGTTCATCAGGTACGTCACTCGGTTCATCTGGGTCTTATCATATTATTACATTATAGTCCTATATGATGGTGTAATCTGTGTTTTTACAGGGGTAAGACCAACACAAAGTATGCCTGTGTATCCCGGTAACATGACAGAGGAACCTCCAAATACAAACAAAACATTCTGTGAGTAAAAAATATACATGGTCCTGATCATACAATTTGTTGTTAAATTGTGTCTTTTGTTTTCAGACAAAGCAGATATATTTTTTAGAGTAAATCTAACATTAGGAATAACTGGATCTCTTCCACACCCCGAGGAGTTTATAAAGGCCTTGGTAAGAGCTCATGATGACAACAACAAAAAGCAGTTTAATTAAATGCTATAATTATTGTTTTTGTTGGGGTTAGATGATGGAAAGGCTAAATTTCAGCAGCACCATGAAAGTACTGAACTTCTTAATATCAGAGACTGCTGTCAGGTAAGGCCTGTTGGACACAAATGTGGACACAAATGAATGAGAAATGTACATGTCCTGAAAGTTTGATGTCTATTTTACAGCTATGTTGTTCAGTCCATTGAGCCTTTGGTAGGTACATAATATTTAAACAGAAATTCATACTAAAAAAAGCATGCCTTTGGATTAATCTTTTTTATTTTTATTTTTTCCAGGCTGCCATTGCTCAACAAAAGCAGTATGTAAAGAAACCAAAATTGTCTGTCCATATTTGATTCACAATCTTGCAAGAGTTTGTTCTATTAACATTTTTCTTACTCCAGATACACCTGTATCTTCCATGTACAGGAAGATTACATGAACAATGTTTCTGTGGTTCTAAACTATATTGAAAAAACTCTGAATTTTTCATTTTCAAACGAGTCCATCAGTGTTCAAACAATTAGTCTGAAAACAAAGCACATAGGTATACTTTATTTTATCTTCATTACAAAAACATGAAATCACTGATCTAATGACATGCTGACATGATCTAGAGCCACCTGACTGCTGTGAAGAGGAAACATCCACAATCTATGGAAAATACTTTTGGCCTAGAACATTTCCTCAAGACATTCAAACCATGAGATGCCAGGACCCACGCCAAGAAAATGCATATAGGCTTTGGTATAACTGACAATTACCAAATAATGTTGTGTAATGTAATTTTGATCAGATCACTGTGAAAAGTGTGATGTTGCTATCTGATTAGTAAGCTGGAGATCAGCACGGACACTACTAAATGGACTAAACCTGATATGTCAAACTGCAACCCAAGAGTGACCATACCTCAAATAGAAAATGTCACTGTCACTACAGGTAATTGCAATGGTATGATTTTGATTGTATATTCCCATTAAAGCATAGAAAATGTGTATGTTTTTCACAGATAATGCGGATGAGGTTGTGGAGGCCATACAGGACCTGGTTAACATGCAGCTCAGTAACTCCTCGCAGCTTTCCCCTGAGGATCTGGACACTGTGGTGGGAAAGCTCAAAGAAGTAGTAGACGTGGGCTCTAACGCTAACCTTGGTGCAAACATTGTCACTATTGTGGGCAACATTCTTGTTTCCAATACAAACGTTACCACATTGTCTAATGAGTAAGAGAAGAAAATCTATTGTCAAAGGCTGTGTGTGAGAAGAATTTGATTCATTGTCTGATATTCCTTTCACAAGAGTGTTGAATCTGACGTCAAAGATGGGCCACACCATGGATTTCGAAGGCACGGCTGAGAGTATTACTGCTCCATCTCTTGCGCTTTCTCTGTGCAACGTGGAAACAGAAGGATTTAGTGGCCTCACATTTGGTGTCTCCTCTGTGTCGACAAATCTTGAGCCACAGGTGGGTCTTCAAGAACACAATGTGCAGTATTGTATGAATAGGTAATGATTTTGTCACATTAAGCTTTGGTAAATGTTTGTAACCAGCAAGTATAGACGCTTTAACATGCTATGTCACCATAATGTTAAAACTACCGGAATAGTGTCAACTGGAGGCAAAATGAAGTAAACCAAAATACATTATCAATTATAAATTGACCTCAAACCTAAATACTAATGATTAGTCTTTTAATAAAAAACAAGCACATTGTTCAATTTCAATATGAAAAGAAAATTTGTGTTTGAGCTTCACAAAAAGTAAAATTTGTGTAAGTAATGTAAAGTAAAGTAAAATGCCTTAATCAAAACTTCTATAAATACACAAATGCTATAAGATACAGTTCCGGTTCAAACGGTTGACAAAACCTGAAACCTTTTCTACGATAAGATACAGTTGTAAATAGCTTTAAACCAGGCTTTTGTATCATACGTCATATTTACATGTAACTGAATGTTTTATTATTTGCCAACCCCCTTTTTATTTTTCATAGTTTGTGATATTCTAAGGCTAAATCAAGTTTTTCTGTTGAAATTGGTTATTCCACATTTGCCTCCATTCTGGAATTTAGACAGTTTTTGTTTACAAACTTTTAAAGGCTCTATTTTAATAATTAATATACAACAATATTGTGCCATTCTTAGGTTTTTGTTGATCAGACATTTGTCAGTGATCTAATTCAAAACATAAAAGCAAGCATCTCGCTGCCACCTGAAGTTCAGAATTTCTTTTCTCAAGACACAAATAAAACCCGTCTCCAATTCCAGTTCTTTGCAACAGACAAACTTTTTCAGGTATGGTTGCATTGTAGCATATCTGTGTACCAATCTGCTTTAAACACTTACTGTGATATTAATTTGACAGGATCCTTCTTTGGCCAGTTCAACAACAGGAAAAAGGACACTCAATTCCTACATTGTATCTGCCAGTCTAAATGATAGCTCTGTGCGGAACTTAACAGAAAGAGTTGTGGTGAATCTTAGTCACCAAAAAACAACACAAGTAATGTATTGTTTAATCATTAGACATATAAAACAATCTAATTCATATCATTTATCTATTTTGCTTTTCTGTTTTTACAGCCAAACGACCAAGTGCACTGTGTGTTTTGGGATTTTCAGAGCAATGGTTTGGGGTTTGTTATTTTGACATGGACTAGCACAATGTTTGCTGTTTTTATAATGCTGTGTGTGTTTTAGGTGGACACGGGGGATGGAACGGAAAGGGCTGTGAGACTCAGAACATTTCTCAGTATCAGACCAGATGCCTCTGTGATCATCTCACACATTTTGCAGTGTTACTGGTGAGTCACGTCAGTTCATTAGATGTGTAACAGCCTAACGCAATCTGGTTAGTATTTTTCCTTCTGTTCTTCTTTTAGTGCTTTTTTTTGTTCAACGTTATAATTAGAAGTGGGCAATATATTGTTTGCAACAGAAACTAAATGGCAAATGTGGTAAAAAGAGCAAATTGAGAATAAAAATGGAACAAAATTATGTTGTGTATTATATTTCTAAACTTTTTGTGTGTAAAGTTACAATATTTTCACATTTATCTGATATTTAATCCTCATCTAATACATTTAAAGTCCATTGAAGTGTAGAAAATATTTACTAATCATCATTATTGAGATGGGAGGTCATTTCTAAGGAGTGGCCAGGGCACAGAGCGCAAATTATCTTGCAATTATCTGCAATTTACTGCTATTCTTGATTCTGTCACTGGAGGGAGCCAGACTGTGCCTTTACCTAAATATGTGTCGATGTTTCAAACAGGACGTATCCAGAACTCCCATTAATGAAGCTGACTCTCAAATATTGACACTCATCTCCTACATTGGGTGTGGTATTTCGGCCATTTTCCTTGGCATTACCCTCCTCACTTATCTTGCATTTGAGTAAGTCACAAAACAGCAGGTCATAACTATGAAGTGTACATTCAAACTAAAACTTTTCTCTACCAGGAAGCTTCGCCGGGACAACCCCTCTAAGATCCTCATCAACCTTTCTTCTGCTTTATTGGGGCTATGCATGCTTTTCCTGCTCGACGCTTGGCTCACGTCGTTCTCCAACTACAGCCTGTGCATTGCCACTGCTGCTGCTCTACATTATTTCCTGCTGGCTTCATTCACATGGATGGGCCTGGAGGCTCTGCACATGTACCTGGCCCTGGTCAAAGTCTTCAACATCTACGTGCCCTCGTACATACTTAAGTTCTGTGCTGTTGGATGGGGTGAGGAATTCATGGTTTTATCTGGTATCACTTTATAACAACTTCACCATAATTTGTCTTAACAAATCATTAACAAAGACAGATAAAAAAATAAAAAAGAATGTTCATAAATAAGGTGAGACACTGCAGGTGAATAGGAAAAAATCTTAAATTTAAAGATATTAATTTGAAACTTCTCCTGTAGTTTACTCACATAAATGTAAGAAAAAAATATATTACAAGTTTTTCATCATGTCATGTTTTCATGTAGAAATAAGGCATTTTATGTGAAAAAACGGCCAAAAATACACATATTTGGAACATATGGAACTGAAAAATGGACAGAACCAGGTTTAAATTTCTTGATTTATTTTGTACACCTTACAAAAAAATGTACAGAAGGGATTTTGGATATCTTATTTAGTTTTTAAGTAAACTAGATTGGACTGCAAATTGTCCTAAAAATTCAAATTTCGACTATTTTTTTTAACTTAAAACTTCAATAAATCCATTTTAGAATTAGATATCAAAAAATCCTTCTGTACATTTAGTCAAAATCTTGTTGAGTCCAAGATTGTACAGTTTGGTGTGTGTAGGAGCTACTTTAAGTGGTGATCCTTACGTCCCTAGGGGAGAAAAATGCATGCTCGGCCTTTGAAGTTACAATGCCCAGAGATTTCTATGGATGAAGTGGATTAAATGAAACAATAAAATATTTGTAGGAGCAGATTGGACAAGTTTGTTGTTTCCATATGAAAGCCTATGTGTTGATAGAGCAAACTGACCAAAAAACAAAAAATTGAAAAAATTAGTTTTGCCTGTAGTGTCTCGCCTTAACATATAGTTAATTACGCACGATTCAGGCTCATTAACTTCTTAATTAAGGTTGAGTCTTTGTTCATATTTTATTAAGGCAGGAATAAGTGTCGTTATTATAAAGTGTTACCTAATATTCTTTTATTCATGTCATTCAGCCATTTTAGTCCAGAAGTAAGATGAAATCTAGACTGCCTCGGATCTGGGTTAAGACCAGAAAAGTTACATAGTGCATTTCTAAATTCTGCAACTACATAAAACCTTATCCATTTCACATGTACCTGCACTAAAATAGACAAAAAGAGTAGATAAATGTAATATCAGCCATAATGCATTTTCCACCAAGATTCATATTATATCAACGCATTCATATCACACAAGTCTTAACCGTGATTGTGTTTCGAGCAGGTCTTCCTCTGGTCATTGTGAGCCTCGTGCTGGCTATAGATAAAGACAGTTACGGTGGTTCCCCGTCTCAAACGACTTCAACGGTGCTTCAATCCAGTGATCCCTTGTAAGTGTATATTTTACTAAAGGATCAAAAACCGTATTGCTTAATTTGCGCACAAAGCTGACTGGCGGTCTTCATTTTTGTTCCTCTAGCTGCTGGGTGACAAGTGATGAGGTCTACTATGTAACCGTGGTCTGCTTCATCCTGCTCATCTTGCTGGCTAACCTTTCTGTGTTTATTGTGGTCCTCATCCAAATAAAGCGTATGAGGATCAATAAGCCATCTGCAAATGCTAGCAGCCTTGTGAATGACCTGAGAGCAGTGGCCAGCCTCACTGTCCTGCTGGGTCTCACCTGGTCAATGGGTTTCTTCTCATTTGGCCCCGGGCGAGTAGTGATGATGTACCTGTTTTCCATCCTCAACACCTTGCAGGGTAAAAAAAAATATTTTGTTTAGCGTAATAATGAGCAAACTTTGAGACAATGTATGCTTTGTAAGTGTGTCTAATTATTGTGCTGCTTTGTTCCAGGGTTCTTTGTGTTTTTTTTCCACTGCTTGATGAAAGACAATGTGAGAAAACAGTGGAAGATTCATTTGTGCTGTGGCCGGTTCAGACTCAGTAATTACTCAGGTAGATGATGGCGCTGCGTAAAGCTGTGGAAATATTTTGTTACAGCATTTTCATCTGATGTCTTTGTATTATCTGTGCAGACTGGACTCAAACTGTTACAGGAGGACACACGACCAAAAAGAGACACCTGGTTAACATGGATTCAGATTCTTCCCCTGCAACCAGCACTAGGAAGATTTCTGATTCCTCGAGTTAATTGGAAAATATGCACAGACAGTCCTGAAGTCCAACTCAACCCCAATTCGTGGACTATTCATTGATCTAATAGACTCAAGGATGCAAGAGGTTTGGGTCTTTGCAAACACACAGGATAACTTATAATTTTGTAAACGTTACGTAACATGGCTTGTACATTACTGTGTAGAAACCCTTATTAATAATGCATTGCTAAATTAATTTGCTTTATTAGATCAGTGACCCAATAATAAAATGAATCATTCATTAAAACGTATGTGGTTTGTATTACCACCTGCAAAGTTCTCATGTACTCTTGGGGTCTCTGTCCCTCACTGGGAAAACACTGGTCTCCACCACACTGAAAACTATTGAAATGTAACAGGTGCTGTTGTTAGTAAGCTATTGTAATCTCGACAAATCAGAATCAAGGAAACTGCTAACATGTCACCAACATAACCCCAATAAAAGTCAGCCTATACCTGCTATAGACTTCATTTACATACAGAAGATGACTCCAATTGTCCTATTAGAATATATGTACAAATGTATTTGGCTTTTGTTTGCGCTAAAGGAATGTATTTATAAGGTGTCATTTAGCTTCTGGAGGAACAGGCAGGTTAACATTCTGCTCATAGCTGTCTGTATACAAGAAGCATCACACCCTTTGACTGAGACCCATACAGTCGGTGTTCATCTTGAAGAGTGTGGACATTACTTGGACTAATGACGTGGATGCCTCTACAATAGACTGTTCTCCTCATGTTGGTAAACAAGGCCACTTTGGGTCATCTTTATTCAGATCAGGTAAGAAAAATGGACACATTAAGTCTATACATGGGCCTGCACTATTTTTGATCAACGGTCATCACAGTACGTAAGAAAGTGAAAGAAAGGGAAGAAAAAGGCTATTTCTACGGCACAATTTGATATTCATAGACTTGATTTTGTTATGAAGGATTTTTATTCCTACGTTTTATAGCAGTACAATGATTTAAACAGTTTAAACATTAAAACTAAGTTTAAACAAAACTTTTTCAAAAACACTGAATAATACATTTCTGACAGTTTTAGTGGCAGATGACGCCATGGAAGACCCAGCAGAGAATCCGATTGCAGTGAAGGTGGAGGAACACTCCCAGAGTCTGATCCTGACTTACTTCCATGGAGACATCAGCAGTATGGTGGATGCACACTTTAGCAGGGCTCTTGGCAAAGTCAGTAAAGCCAAAGCACCTGCCAGTAAACCGAACAAAGTACACAAAAAGATCAAAAAAGGTAACATCTATTTAAACTACAAATACAGTATGCCTTGTAGTTCTATATTGCTTACAGGTGATTATATCTTTACAGAGGAGAGCAGAGCCTTTCAAGCAAACACATACCCAGAGCCACCGGTTCGACCGGTAACAGAGCACCTTGTCTCTTTTAACCCTGCAGAAGATCTATGCAGCCCGTGGCACACGTTTTCCAGCAGGACAGGAGAGGGGTCGGCTCTGCCCTCCATGACCTGCCCTAATGGCCTTAGTGTGACGGGACAGCAGTGCTCCGCGTCCCTGCTCAATCTGTTACACACCGATCGCACAGAAATGCCCTCCAGCTCCAAGGCCGACCTGCTCCCAAACTGGATGGTTCCTCAAGTAGACCCTTCAACTGTCTTCGAACCTGGTAATTCAACCCTCAAGTTATCAATATATATACGATTTTAAAACAGTTCACATATACATGAACTATATCACAAGATTAGAATCACAGAGCAATTTTCCAAAAAGGCACTCAAATGGACCACTAAGCTAAATTTTCCTTAAAATCAATAGGTTGTGGTGACTACATAAAAAAGGCATTAAGTTGAGTACACCAGACATAAGTTGTAAACCAAGTGCTCTGACTTAATAATGTAATGAGTAATTGGGACTTGCTTGTTAACACTGTTATACAGTGTTGTAACAGACTGTATGTTTATGCATACTATATACATGTATATATGTACATTGTATTAGTGCAAACAGACAGAAAACACTATTAAGGAAATGATAAAGAATAACTGTGCTTAAAGTATTTCAGTTTTGATTGCTAGAATCCGGTTACATATGTGTTTGTTTGATTTTTTTTGTTTTAGGACGGCGTTTAGACAAGAAGGATTTATACTGGTATTGAGGAGAAACAGGAGGATTCCCAGTTGGACAAATATATTTGAATACAAATCACCCCTAAAGACTTGGACTGGCCAGTAGCACGGCCTCAGCACTTGCCTATCAAAAGTGGAACAAGGTCTTTAAGGAACAATCTGGTAAACCTGTTTGTCTGCTTTCACATTCCAGCAGTAAAACACTGTGTAGGCCTTCTGCCTCTTTTTATGTTGAGTTAAGATGAAGGAATTTTGTTTGAGCCACCAAGAGTGGGCCAGTAAATGATAAAACAGTATTAAACTAAACATTGAACACTGTGAACCTGAAAAAACTTTCCTTAAAAATGTACTGCAGAACTTTTCTGGAGGAGGGTCCACCATCCATTTATGGAGATTATATTGCTTGCCTTAGAATATTCCACAGTTTTGCTTTAACCACATCGATCTACATGGAAACCAGACCAAGGTCAGATCTGTGGAAGGCGACAATGCTCACAACAAGAACGCTAGTTTTTCCAAAGCATTTTTGGACAATAAAAACAACCTGTAATAAAACACATGCTAGATAGATACGTTTTATGCTATACTGCAAAACAAATAACATCTCCATGGAGACAAGAAATGGAGAAAAGTTACATAGTGCACCTTTAAACTTTCATTATACCCTTTTTTGGTCTGTATTTATAGTTGACTTGTTTTGTTTTCACTGGGGTTTTTATGTTGTTTTATTTACATATTTTTTATCTCTTGACACAGCACATTCTTCAGAGTGTAAATAGAACAATATGGTATTCTGTAATATATTATGTCATGTAAAAGTTATAAAACATGAGTGTGTTCGATATGTGTCACACTGTAGTCCCATTTTACAAATAGAAACATGAACTGGATTGATGTTTATTATTGTTGTAATGATTCACGTTATTGTGTCTGTGGCTGTTCAGATATAAAACAGCACACATGATGGCACAATCATCAATGTGGGTAAAAAGATATTGATCAGGTGAACATCAGTTTTGTTTGGTATTACTTATCCATCCAACTACATGACCTTGAATAAAGAAAGGTTACATCCTCCTTTGTTGTGACTTCTTCATTCTCAAATGCATGATGCTGTTGTCTAATACATGCATTATGCATCACCTCATCTATGAATATCTGTGGATGTCATATGGAAACAACTATTGAAATTCTGCAGAATTCATTCATTCATTCATTTTCTACCGCTTATTCCCGTTAGGGGTCGCGGGTGACTGGAGCCTATCCCAGTGACTTTGGGCCTTAGGCGGGTTACACCCTGGACAGTGGCCAACTCGTCCCAGGGCTGACACAGAGACATGGACAAGGACAGACAACCATTCACTCTCACATTCATTCACTACGGGCAATTTAGAGTTGTCAATTAACCTACACAGTCATGTCTTTGGACGGTGGGAGGAAGCCGGAGAACCCGGAGAGAACCCACGGTAACACGGGGAGGACATGCAGACTCCACCCAGAGAGATCGTGTGATGTTAGGGTGGTTCGGAATTTGAAACCACGATGTTGGGGTGGTCTGGGATTCAAACCCACGATCTCAGGATCTAGCCGCTCTGCCACCGTGCTCATCTTATCTCATTTTAACGGCTCATTCTGCAGAATGAGCCGTTAAAACATCCCTCACCGTTCTTTGGCATAATCTGGGAGAGAGGAGAACAGGTGGATTAGGGTTGTGCATGTGAAATGATGACCAAGACCTGCACAAACTCCTCCAAAAATATGCGCATGTGTTCAAACGCAGACGCGCAAATTTGTGATAAAAAACAGAGATATTCAGTGAGTAAACAGCAATGCATTATCCTTTGTTGTAAATCAAGTGTTTCACATTTCTCCATGGTTTCACTCATGAAGAGGAAAATTCTGAGGAAGCCTATAAAACTTTCTTGGCTCCTGCTGCACATTCATGCACCTGCACTACACAACAGCAGTGAATAAAAACAACAGACACCAGACTCTGGAGCGTGACGTGGGATAATTAAATTATAATTTATTTTTGGGCACTCACATAATCGGGCCTATCTGCCGTGAAATTTGAATAATGCTTGAATTTGATTCACACAACAAAATAAACTCAGCAGAACGCCTTGAATGGCAGTATTTGGAATAAGTGATTTTGAAGGGATTTGATCTATTTACACAAGCATTTGGGAAGTATTACCCTGAGAAAGTCGGTGAGCTGCATGTCTGGTTAGGGAGGGTAGTCCACCGTTTACGGTTTGACAGGACACACAGGTCTCATTGATCACACAGCAAACCCATGTGCCCCTCAGCTCTCCAGCCCTGTTTGTTCAGTGCTATGGTGGTCCTCTCCGCAGGCAGGCAGCCCGCTCTGAGCAGCAGCCCGCAGGACGCGACTCACAGCCCGGGTCTGGACCAGGGTCATGCAGGACTGAGCCAAACGGGACACAACGTGGTCGCGGTTTGTCTCGGATTCATCCTGGTCGTGGGTTTTCTCAATAACTTTTTGGTGCTGCTCGTCTTTGCCAAATTCCGCTCTCTTTGGACCCCCATCAATCTGGTCCTGCTCAACATCAGCCTGAGCGACGTGCTCGTGTGCGTGTTCGGGACGCCCTTCAGCTTCGCCGCGAGCCTGTACGGAAGGTGGCTCATCGGAGAGGTCGGCTGCAGGTGGTACGGCTTCGCCAACTCCCTCTTCGGTGAGTTGTAGAAGGTACTAGACCTTGTATCATTCTTATGGTTCTATGCCGAATAACAGTGGATTGATCCGAAAAAGTTATTGGCATGAACAGAACATTTATTTATGTGGAACAAATCTATTACCATGAAGACCGTGAAAGTTTTATTTGAGAGTTTTATTTAGTCAATTTGTCTTAAAAAGCATATGTTTTAATTGCACTTTTACCACATCATAAGCCCAGACCGATCATCCACTCATTCTTACGCAGAGACAGAAAGACTCAACCTCAACAAACCTTTATGTAGAGTTGTGTAATAAGAATTATTTAATTATGTAATTATTTAATAAATCGTAAACCACTTATTATTTGCAGAAGGATTTTTTTTCTTCTATTTAGAAAAGGCAAACCTGCAAAATACATTTGTAGCAGGCGAATGTACACCTACATGATTAAACGTCGATTTACAAATACACTCAATAGTCTCAATCCATTATCCATGTATATTTTATAAGATTTTATCAAACAGTTAATTGAATTGAATTCTATATAAAGTGAATTCTATATAAAGTGCACGGCAACAAGGTTTGAAGGTAATCATCTGGACACAGTTTTAAAAATCAAGTATCAACTTCCATCTGAAAGTTATTTTCAGTCTGTTGAACTGATCAGAGAAACTCAAATTTAAACTGTGAAGCTCAAGGCTTCCTGCCCTCAGGGAGGAGTTTAACCAGAAAAACACTTTTCTGACTAATCTGAAAATACTTTTCCGATGGAAGTCAAAACGTCTTGATTTTTAAATGGCTACCTCAAACCTTGTCTATGACGGATCACGATTGTGGTGACTCATAACGCGCATCATAACAACCGCTCATGAAATTGCACAAAACATTGCTCCTTTATTTTGTCATCAGTAACTGTACATTTGAGAATTGCAAATGCTTCTTTGAAAACCTCAGCTCTAACATGAATTTGTTCTTCCCACGTGAGGCATTGTGTCCCTGGTGTCCCTGGCTGTGCTGTCCTACGAGCGCTACACCACGGTCCTCAGGTGTGCCCTGGTGGACCTGTCCGACTTCAGAAAGGCCTGGCTCTGCATTTTGGGCTCTTGGCTCTACTCTCTGCTGTGGACACTGCCTCCATTTTTGGGCTGGAGCAGCTATGGGCCAGAGGGGTCAGGCACTACATGCTCTGTCCAGTGGCACCAGCGATCGGTGGCCAGTGTCTCATATGTGCTTTGTCTCTTTATCTTCTGCCTGCTGCTGCCTCTCCTGCTCATGGTCTACTCATATGGGCACATCCTGGTGGCTATTAAGAGGGTAAGTTAACACATCATAGAGTGGACAATTGTGGTTTGTCCAAAAAGACTCCACCACCATGACCACAAAGCTATGATACCATGCTTACCAACATAACATGTGTACGCCTCCACATAAATGAGGAAACCTGTTGGGGACTAGGACCACAGTTCTGACCCCATCAGTCAGCAGTGACTCATCACGCTGTGCACAGACATTTAACTGGCCAGTTGATAATGAGGGAATTGACTTCCTGTCAGTCTTGTCACATAGTGTTTTTGCAGCTATCATCAGCGCATATTTAAAGAAGGGTGAATCACATTTATATGTGTTTTTTTCCCTCCTGTCTAGAGATGTCGTGCCAAAGGGCTTTGACTCCTGCAGCTGCTATAGGGGCTCAGATGGTGCGCCCACATTCCAGCTGAGAGCTCCCCTATTTCCAGAAGCTCATTAGACTACACAGCTCTGCAGCCAGCGTCTAGTGACATGTCAGAGGGACATTACACCATTACAACTCAAGCTGTAGAGCAGCACACGAAGATGAGATGACATTATGATCTTAAGCTGTGTACTTATTTATCTTTTGCCTACTGTTATTAGCCTACTGGTCGGTCAGTAGGTTAATTGATGTTGGTAGTGAACATCTTTTAATATCTTTTAATAAAAGATATTAAGATCTTTTAATAAAAGATGGATATAAAATAATGCCATGTAAAAAAATAAATAAATATAAATATATATATAGCTGTGCTGCCGCCTCAGCTGTAATGGCCTCACGACACAGGCTAACTTTAGCTCAGCGCTCATTGTGTGTGTCAGATGTTAAAGGAGGAGGAAACAGCAGGATGCAACTGCCGTAAATTCTCTGATAAATGACCCACTGTAGAGACATGTAGTAAATGTTTGTGAATCCAAGCATGTGGCAAAGGGCCAGACCAACAGAATCAGTAATAACAAAGGCTCATGAGCAAATGTATGTAAAATATTGGCTACTGTAATCGTTATTTCATCCATTCATTTTTATTATCATCTTTATTAAGTGTGGACACATATCAACAATAACAAAAGAGAAAGGATACACTTTAAGAATTCATTCATTCAGGGGTTAGGGGTCGCAGGTGACTGGAGCCTATCCCAGTGATCAAAAACTTGCGGGGGTGAACAATGAACAATGACCAGGTTTGCTCTATAAAATGTAAATCATATTGTCATATTATATAGCAATCATAACAACAAACAACAATGTTCTATAATATGTCTTTTTATTTTGACTTTTATCAATTTCTATCAACATGTCTAATTTCAGCCACCAGATGGCGCTTTGCAAACATTAATTGTAACAATCACTTTGTAAGCGCTTATCATCCACAATGAAGTGTATCCTTACTGTGAATTTACATCAACAATGTCAACAACTATGTCTAAAATTTCTTCCTGGTTTCAAAAATATAAAATGGAACATAAACAAATGTGAAAGACTGTTGACACTTTATAATAACTACACTTATGCCAGCATTATCATGAATAAAGACACTACAGGTGAATAGGAAAAAATCTTAAATTTAAAGATATCAATTTGAAACTTGTCCTGTAGTTTACTCACATAAATGTAAGTCATCATGTCATGTTTTCATGTAGAAATAAGGCATTTTATGTGTAAAAATGGCCAAAAATTCTCATATTTGGGACATATAGAACTGAAAAATGGACAGAACCAGGTTCAAATTTCTTGGTTCATTTCATACTCATATTAGTTGTAAAATAAAAAAATTACAGAGGGGATTTTGGATATCTTATTTAGTTTTTACGTAAACTAGATTGGACTGAAAATTGTCCTAAAATTTCAAAATTCGCCTCATTTTTTTAACTTAAAACTTTAATAAATCAGTTTTAGAATTAGATATGAAAAAATACTTCTTCGTATATTTCGTCAAAATCTCCAAGATTGTACAGTTTGGTGTAGGAGAAACTTAACGTGGTGATCCTTATGTCCCGAGGGGAGAAAAATTCATTTTAAGAAAACGGCCTTTGAAGTTACAATGTCCCAGAGAAATCTATGGATGATGTAGATTAAATGGAAGAATAAAACATTTTTACGAGCAGAGTGAACAAGTTTGTTGTTTCCACTTATATGATATGTTGAGAGAACAAACTACCAAAAAAAAAAAATGTTGTAGTGTCTAACCTTACTTCATGATGAACAAATTGTTTATGAACAACAATTCAGGCTTAGTTACTGCTTAACTAATACTTTAACCCTAATTCCTAACCATCATCTTTATTAAATAGTTACTACGCCTAAATCATGGTTAATGAACTATACGTTAATTATAATTAAGTCTTTGCTCATGCTTTGTTAAGGTGAAGTTATTGTTAAGTGGTCCTGAAGGACTAATACATTGTGTCTGCGTCATGTTACAATCACTTGGTACTTGTCTTGTAGGTGGGTAAAATCAACGTGCTTTCAGCTCAGCGCCGGGAGCAGCACATCTTGTTCATGGTCCTGTCGATGGTGTCCTGCTATATGCTCTGCTGGATGCCCTATGGCATCATGGCCCTCATCGCCACGTTTGGTCGCTCGGGGACTGTCACCCCTGTGGCCAGCATAGTTCCCGCCATTCTTGCCAAGTTCAGTACTGTGGTGAACCCAGTCATCTACATCTTCTTCAACAACCAGGTGAGAGGAAACATTTCACATACTCACGTACTCAGCTCTGACAGTGGATGTTTTGACAGTTTTACAGATGCTTTGTGGCCTTCATAAAGTGTCAAGATGATCCAAATTGTGCTCAAGGAGAGGGACCTCCAACTCCAAAGACTCACTTCTCTGTCTTGTCTCCGCTGCACAGACAAGCCTCCCTTAGCTCCACACAACTACACTTAAGCACACCCAAAAATGCCTCTATTTATGGTGTGCGTAGTGAACACCACAAGTTGGTTGTTCACTACACTCCATAAAATTGCGCATCAAAATATTTTCAAGACGTTTTTGCCTGTAGGTCTTACTTCACTTAGTTACAGACTAAATCTGGCTTTTCAAATTAAGAGAATAATCCTTTTCACAATATAGGTTATTAAATTATTCAAATTTAAATCTGTGTTGAAATTGAAGTATTTCTTTATGGCTCCCTGTGGCCATCTCAGTGTCACTGTACCATGTGAATGTTCCACGTCACAGAAGGCCTATCCAGGTCAGGCTGGTTTGAGAGAAACCTCAAGAATGTCTGTTTTTGAGTTGCTTGTGAGAAAAATGTTGCAACTTTTATTTTTACGGGTAACAGCAAACATTTAATTTGTTCATGTGTGCCTGCAATTAGCAGAGGTGGGCAGAGCAGCCAAAATGTGCTCTTACTTTAAAATATTATTACTAAAGTAGAAGTAAAACGTACTGACCTAAATAATTACTCAAACTATTACATAACAGTTTGAACTTAAAAAGTATTTCAAATCTGATTTATGAGTTAATATAATCGGAGAGACAAAAGCATTAAATAATGCACTGATTCTGTAAATACTACACAAACATTTTATATATATATATATATATATATATATATATATATATATATATATATATATATATATACACATATATATATATATATATATATATATATATATATATATATATATATATATATATATATATCAGAAGGTAAGGTTAAGCACAAATGTTTGAATCCTAAAGCTTTCTAGACTTACTCAAGACTAACCTTTTCTCAAGTAAGAGTATTACTTCAAACTAAATCTACTCATGTTGAAGCGAATGCATGGTGTCAGAAATCTCCTATGGAAGGTGCAATTTATCCAAAATGTTACTTAAGTAAACATAACTGAGCACTACCCACCTCTGGTAACTAGAATTATAAAAAGCCAATGTTCGCAATTTTAAGCATTGCTTTTTGTAGTGTTAAACATTTCCATTCTCATTGATACTCTCACAGAATGGGTGCAAAGTGTGTGTGTTTTTTGTTGTGACGAGAGCACAGCATCTGTAAATAGAAGTTCTGAGTAATGCAAAGGTGAGCCGCACACATTCAAGCAGAGGAAGGAAGAACATATGAAGGCCTTTGAATCACATACGTGTGCACAGAAAGACTTCATCCCTTCCAGGAAGTCAAATGAGAGAAACTGTGAAGTGTCTGACAGCAGCACTTCAGCAGAGCCTCTTTGCACCTCCAGCTTTGCTATGATCAACACGTACCAAAGTAGTGTGGCCCCTCCGCCAGTGCCCCCACGCCTGCACAGCTCCCATCAGGGGGCTCAACCTGTGCTCATACCGACCACAATGCTGCCGCAGGGCCACAGCAGGACCCTCATGCGCTTCTTAGTCGCAGGGGTGCTGCTCAATCTGCTTTTGTCCATGGCGGGGTTCATCTACTTGTACATGAATGGCACAGCACAAAGAAAACAGGTATGGGAATTCATCCAAATTTCTTGTAAAAAGTAGCATAATATTGTACTTCTAGTTTCAAGGATCAGTATGTATGTGTTCTTTTAAAGTCGAGACACTAAAGACACAGTTTCTTTTTTTGTTTTTTTGGTCAGTTTGCTCTCTCAACATATATGCCTTCACGTGGAAGCAACAAACTTATCCAATATGCTCCTAAAGATATTTTATTATTTCATTTAATCCACCTCATCCATAGATTTCAAAGGAACATTGTAACTTCAAAGGTTATTTTTGTGAATGCATTTTCTTCCATATGTGCTCAGCACTTAAAGCACCTACGTACAGCAGACTTTACAATCTTGTAATTAACAAGATTTGGACAGAACATAAGGATTTGTTGATTATTAAGTTTAAGTCTAAAAAATGAAATTTGAATGTTTGGGCCAATTTTCTGTCAAATCTAGTTTACTCAAACACTAAATAAGATATCCAATCCCCTCTGTAATTTTTTTTGTAACTAGAATGTGTGAGAAATATACAAAAAACACAAATGCTTAATATCTATATGAAAACATTAGATGATGAAAAACGTGTAATGTTTTTCCCTTTCATAGATGTTAGTAAATTATGGGTGAAGTTTCAAATTGATATCTTTATATTTAAGATTTTTATATTCACCTGCTGTGTTTTGCCTTAAATAGTTTGATGTGCACACAAGCTGATTATTTATTATCTTTTCAGTACATGCAGTCCTCAGATGATGGAGCAGGTAAGTGTATTTAATTTTAAAATGGTTCCATGTATTTACACAAGGCCCAGATTAAATATTTGTTTCCTCCAGGGTCAGAGTTTTTTATGCAGAAGCAGTACAGCCACCATGTAGAGAAGAGAGAGTCACACAGAGTTTTTGCCCGAATGGAGGTTCAACAGCCAACAGCGTATCCCACATTAAAACGTAACTATCAATTCTAACTGTAGAATTTCAATCTGTTCCTATCAGCATTTATATTTATTTAGATTTACCAACATCAACTTTAATCCCCTTTAGCTGGACATCTTGAATGGGACACCAGGCACAGTAAATGGAGTCATCCATACGTCAACTATTACACAAACAAGTGGCTGACCATTGAGGAACCTGGATACTACTTTGTTTACTCCAGGGTGACTTTCTCCAAAGGCCAATCCACGACCCCCCTGAACAACCAAGTGGAGTGGAGGAAGACCCACACTGATGAACCCGAGACTATAATGCAGGCATTTTGCCATACAATATCCACTTTGTGCACGGCCACCGCACAAGATGTGATCAAACTGGAAAAAGGGAACCAGCTGAGTGTATGGACTGATAACATTTCTCTAGTCAGTTATGATGGAAAATCAACAATATTTGGGTTATATAAGCTATGATGGTGTTAGAGAACGTAAAATATTGAGGACTCAAGTGAGTCAAGTTTTGTAAATAATTATTTATTAAACTTAAAAAAACAGGTCAGTACACATTTTCTCTATGAAGAAGCAAGAAATAAATGTTATTTTAGTGTCTGTCTTAAAGCAATTAATGGCCTACTGTTTGGGATGAACCACGTCTGTGACAGACCTGGCTCCAGTCTCTCAGGAGACAACACAGGCATAAATAAAGAAGGATTAAGGGCATTCAGTTCTTGCATCTCAGAAAGTGTTGCAGCAGTTAATTTATTTCTGTAAATAAATCATGTTAAACATTTAATAATAAATGTATTGTTAATTCTATGTGTATTATTGTTACATTTATTTTATAGTAAAAAATGTGAAGGGCTCTGCACTGATAAGGCCACTTTCTGTCAGAGCTTTTGTGGTTTATGCAGCCTCACCGCACTGACTGAATACTGCAACATCTGTACTTTACAGCCTACAGGTAGGACAACTGCTCATAACACTCTACGGATGAATATATAATAGTATTGGGCTGGAAAGTGTACGTATAAAAATATATTTTTTTCTTTAGTATTATTGGTCCACTGTGGCAACCACTATTAAAAGGGGATAAAATTGTGAATGCAAAAATTGTTTTAAAGTATGCATGTGTCGTAAAGTATTCTGAGGAATGATTTCACCGAACTTCTGTTTTACATAGGTGGAGGTGGGTAGTGCTGATTTTAGTTGCTGCCGTAGTGGTGCATGGAAAGTGTGAATTTTGGTGTGTACGATGCAGAGGTGATGCACACAGGATGCCACTGACTCAGTCCTTCCATCAAAGCTCTGTCTGAACCTGTCAAACCACATATTCCTCAACCCTGAGAAAGAATGCAGCATGGAAAAGGAGTAATCTGAATATGGAAACAGAACTAGAATGTTTTCAGTTCTTTGCATAATTTAATTTAAATAAAAAGTCATGCACAATTTAAATGCATCTCATTATATTAGATTTTAATAAAATAAGTGAATATGGTAGCGTGTACCATGAAGAACAGTGTGTCTAGAAAAAAAGCTTGTAACAATATTGCATAGAATACATTTTTAAAAAACACACCATGTGAAAGATACAGTAACATAAGATAGAAATGTTGTTGCTTACAGATGTCAGTGAAATAGATCGCAAAGTTCCTGACAACTTGAAAAATAAAGTCACATGACCCTGACAAACTCTACACATTTGACACATGTTCAAATATGTGCCTGAAAATAGCTTGAAATATAAGATATAGCCGTGACAAACATTTGAAATCTAGGACCATATTTCAGACACATAGATATCAAAGGGGAAGTGGCCACTGCTGAACAAGCCTGTCCTATTTGGTTTATGAAGAGGATTGGTATTTTATTTGTATTACTACTTAATAAAATACAAAAAATATGAACCATGCTGTAATAACATCAGCTGGCATAAGTAAAACACACAGGCGTCACTGCTGGCATGACATGGCAAGTAGAGAGCCAAACATGCTCATAAAGAAATGTACCGTTGCAAAATAAAAGATTTACATTCCCAACACCCACGTCTCTTAGCGCTCAGGACAGAATATAATACAGTACATACCATGCATTATTTGACCCTAAACTGGTCCATTTTGTATACATAGTGAACCATTTCAGAAAGGCACTTTGTTAGTTTAGCTCTATTCATAACTGGACATTTATTTTAAATGATTATAACCATTATTAACCTACAAAGACAGTCCAAGTACTCACATTTGAACTGTTCTATTGCCATAGTTACGCACAATCCACAGTCTTTAAAGGCAGCAAACTATATCAGTAAGGCTAATATCACAATGATGTGTTTTAAACAATAAATAACTGTAATTTATATAATAATTGTGAATGAAAATGTAACAAAACATTTGGCAAACTTTACACAATCTTATTTTATGTTAGCTTTTTGTCTAATAAATGTTTGGAATTTGGAGTTGAAGTCCTGTCTTTATGACTTTCACAGATTATATCCGGGAATACAGAGAAAATTTGAATTACTATAAAATCAATGTATAGCCAGCCACCTCCTACACCATTATTATGCTTCCTTTTTTTCTTACTATTATTTTTCGTTAGTGTACGCCTCGAGTCATTACGAGTTTAAGTCTTAGGTTTTAACTCGGTCCTGTTTGGTCCCAGAATCAAAGAAGAAAATCCATGAAGGTTAAATTGAATTATTTTCCTGAAAGCTGCAACTTTTCCATTGATGAACCTATAGGCTTTGTATTTCTAAGAGAACGAGAATTCTGTGTCCGTTTGGGAGTATGGAATAATAATAATGCTACAGCAAGTGAAGCATCTGAGACACAGAGCTCATCTTTTAGTTATTCTCTTCAATATATTGTCTAATAATTGTAAACAGATATGCATAACCCCCTATCATGTTATATTGCTATATTTGTCTTCATATCAGTGTAATTTGTACTAAATTTCATGACTGTGTGACACCATATGATTAGCGCCACATTTTACCCAATTACAAAATTCTGTCTGAGGCTTGGTTCAAAAGAGGGGGTTACTTGAACCCCTGATAGGCCCGAGGTATACACTAATAAAAAATAACACTAGAAGAAAAAAGGTAGCCAAATAATTCCTTGTGGTGGCTGGCTCAAGGACTAAATAATGTCACTCAATGCAGCAGAAAAGGAGTCCAAAAGGAGTGCTGTGAGAACAGTCTGACGTCCACATTTATAAGGTTGCTCTGAGTTGGTCAGTGGGTTCCATCCTCCATAGTGCAATCATTCTTCTGCTTGGCTAGTTTCCTGACCACCCTCTCCAACTCCTTTCGAGACTTCTGTTCCTCCTCCAGAAACTGTTTCATCCACCTGTTCTCCTGTGATACAAGACAACACAAATATATAACATTTCTACCTTTAATTGTCAAATGGCTCAAGTAAATATGTTATTTCACATTTCAAAATGTGTACTGTAGATGCATTTAAATTACAGCGTTACCTTTTTAAGTTCATGTACCTCATCCTTTAAAGCATAAACAGCGTCAACCAAGCTCCTAAAATGAAGTTCAAAATTAATCATGATAAACATTATGGTTAAAAGCAGAACAGCCTAAGCAAGGTAAATGTTACCTGCTTGAAAATATTTATTTCTTGATCCTGCTTCTTTCCTTTTCAAAGTTCACCTTTAAATCTGGGTTTGTTTAAACTGGGTTTGTTTAAAACTGACATAAATATAATTGGTTGGATTTCATGTAATTGGTTCCTCTGGCGGTTCTACTGACCACCAGATCGGTCAAATACTGAATGACCCTCCTTGCAGGATGATCATGGTCTGGTGGTCATTTGGGATTCATAGAACTGTCGTTACCTATTTGTTATCTATTGAAAAAAAGGGTTGTGACTAATTATAGATATAGGCCATTTTTAAAAGATATATACTAATTAAATACTTTTCTGTTTCACACTACTAGAAAAGATGTCTTGTGTAGTAAATATGATTTAATTTTTTTTTTTTTTTTTTTTGCAACGACAAAAAAGTTTCTCACTTTTCCTCAATCACTGTCTGCCCGTTGCTCTTCATTTCTTCCACAATGATCTTTTCCTCTTCAGGTAGAAGCACTTGAGGGACACAATCTTTCCGCACAGCTAAACAAACACATTATAAGCAAACAGACAATTTATGGCTTTATTATTAGTTATGTGGAGAGTCTAATAGGGAAATAAATCATTTGTTCTGTATGTTTATTTGGTCAGGACAGTACATGTTAATGAACATGCAACACCAGAATTAGCCATGGGCTAGTTTTCATCTGTTGTTCTGCATTCACTCTCACAAAACACTCTCATTCACAAACCTATTGAACATGTTTTTAATGGTAGGGAAACCAGAGCACCCAGAGGAAACCTACGCAGACACAGGGAGAACATGCAAACTCCACACAGAGAGGCCCCAGGCTGCCCGGGAGTCGAACCCAGGACCTTCTTGCTGTGAAGCCAGAGTGCCATCTGCTGCTGCTGCTATGATTAGTTTTATTCATTACTCACCTGTTGTAGTTTGGTGCAGGCTGGCCTGAGTGCAGTAAGCCTCAATCACTCGTAGTATCTGGGCATCCTCCTCAAGAGCTACAGTGCCTACAAACAAATATCAAAGTAAATTGCTAATCAAAAACTTGATTTCTGTATTTATCCAAATCCTACTTTTTCTTGTTTGAATGTCGTCGTCTGATGGCTTGCGCTCTTTTTTCCTGTTACCAGGGAGAAACTTTTTCATATGGCTTGGGCTTCTGCTGGACTCCTATATTAAAAAGAACAAAAGAGTGTCAAAACATTTCCATTTTTTTAACAGTATGTTAAATGTCTGTGTAGTCCCTTAGTCGTCCAGTTAGGTGCAAAACAAAATTGAATTCTGTCAACCAGATATATACCAGGTATTATATACATGTATATACATATGCATATATATATATAATATATGTACGTTTTGCTACTTTTGTCCGGTTTGCAGAATTAAATTTTCTTGTTCTGTGTTAAAAGGCATGTTTAAACCGAAGTGTATGCAGAGCTTAAACATCATAAATGCAGACAGCACAATGTGTCAAAGCCAGTCAGGTAACATCAATAGCAAAATCATAAAATATATATAAATTATAAATATAGAATATTTACAATAGGGTTTTAAGGTTTTGTTTTCTTCTACAGAGCATCTATATACAACAAATTGCATTTGTGCGGCAGAAAAATGAAAACTGAAGAATGATGTATGAAACCACAACCACAACTGATTTAGATAAATAAATGTACATTGCTGTATGTGTTGGCATCTCATACGTGTGGTTTGGGCAATTTCAAAACTAAAACACATTTAGAAGAGAACCTTTATTTATGAAGAATTTTGCTGGACCACTACTGCTTCTGTAAGTTTAAATTTAAGAGTTTAGTTTTCAAAAAGCCTTACAGGGACAGTATGATGTAATGTGGATTCTGGAACCTTAGAATACACTTTTACAAAAGATACAGATTTATAGTACCGGTATATTAGATTATTTGAACAAAATGTTCAGTATATAGCAACATTTGTCAGTATGTTTTGGTTGATACCGCCACAAAATATATATGTATTCCTCAACTGACAACCTAGTGACTGGAACTTGTAGATTGTACAAATTACAATATAAAATAATAACAAAAGCTAAATTATAATAATCCATGTGACAAATTTGCAGAAATGGAGCAACTCCATCAGAAAACTCATACCAGGATGATCTATTTGCTTCTCGGTGTGTCACTGCAGAATTCCTGAATTTAGCTCTAGTTCATATATGAATATGCAGTTAGTTACCATTCGTTTTTACCGTCTAAAAGCCCATTTCCAAAAAACTCCACTTGGCATTTAGTGGTCCTGTATCTTATTATGAAATCAACAACACTAACAGTGATAGCAAGCCAGAGGCAGATCAAGTGAGAACAAACAAATCTTGAAGCTGAGTGGCCCGCTGCTTGAATTTATGGAATTAAACTACAGACCTAACCACCCCAGATCAGAGGATCCCAGATGAAAAAGTGAAAATAAAATATATTATACAATACCACCGGAAATTACCTTCTGGAAAAAACAAACAAAAAAACAACAACAGAAAAGAAACCAAAACATAACAAATACAGTAGACCCCAGGGCCCTGACACTGGATCTGCCAACCCAACCTGACAAATCAAGCAGTCCTGAACAGCGCTCTACATATTTACTGTTTGTAGAATCATTGTTTATATTACCATTTGCCCAAGAAACAAGTCTGACTTCTGTTAAAATTCATATCATGGTGATTTATCTTACTTAGTCAACAAGTCTTAGTGAACTTCCATGTGTTTAAAAAATAAATTAAAATGTAGAAACAGACACAAAAGCACAGCAGCAGACGCAGCAAACACATGCCAGCTCAACACCAATGCAGACACCACAGACAGACAACCCCATCTCATTCGGCCACAGACAGAAACTTGCAATCAGCTAACCTTACCTTCATGATATAAGATATCCTCTACAGAGGGCGAGTGGAAAAAAAGAAAAACAAAACATGTGCATGAAATAGGAAAGATGAATGTTTAAGAGTCACTGATGAACATTATCATTATCCACCCTTCACCTATTCTTTGTCTTGGAATAGGCTGATGAATTTAAGAAAGAAGGGGAGGAACACAGAAATTATTCATGCAATACCTACTATGAAGATGAATGACACATCATCATAATTATTTTACTATATTTTAGGAATAAATTAAAATAAAATGTAGCCCATATAGGACTATACATCAAGAAACACATCTTTACAATGTGAAGACAGCAGATCACCCACAAAAACTCTCATGACTCTCATAATGGTATCTCCAACTATAGTTGACCTGGTTTATTACTGGGTTGAATCACTCATTGATGTAAATGGTTTTGAATAGGACAACTAAGTGGAAACTTGTTTTAAGCCATTTTACATGGAAACAACGTATTCAAAGCTTAGCAAATTGCATGATAATATTAAGTTATTTTGAGTTCAGTGCCAACTGTCAATTGCTTACCTCTTTGTATGCAAGTGCGGCGGATGGTTTTAGGGGTGGAGCAGGCCGCAGACAGCTCAGGGACCAGGGTTTATTGATCTTTGGTGGTTCCAGAGGGCCACGGGTCACAGCACTTAGGCTGCCCCGGTGAGATAAAGGAGTCAGGTTGCCCACTATACTCAGTGACTTCCCCTCTACTGTCTAAAGAAAAAATATCATCAGCCAAATGAAAATGCGCTAAATTCTAGTCTAGTCTCTTATGGCACAAGATAGTTTGCAACAAGGGATTCAGTGGTGTATGGTTTTTGCACCATTAAATATGAATCAGAAGACACAAATATTTATGAATTATTAAAAAATATATCTATCTCTATATATAGTTATATATAGATCTATCTATCTATCTATCTATCTATCTATCTATCTATCTATCTACATATCTGTGCTGGAATATTACTTTGAGTATTGGTGTATCCCTATTTGCAACATAATTATACAAAATGCATCTGCTTGGTGTCGAACCTTTATGATGGTGCCTGCAGGGCTGCTGCCTTTAGTAAAAGGATGAAGTTGCTCCAACCACTCTTGTAACTCCAGGGCACTATTGCAGAACACTGTAACACGCTCAATCATGTTTCCTGTGAAATATGAAGGACAAAATATAGGTCACATTTCTTTTACAATACAACCTACTTGTAACATACATATAATAAATATGGAAGGTATTAGATGGAGCATGTGATTTGTCATTACAAGGTGATTAAAAAGGTTATGGGGTTTTGAGGTAGGCCCATTATTATATGCTATCATTAATAGTCTTTACAAAAGGTGGCAATGATTTCCAGACATGTGAGGATTTACCTGCAATGTCAAAGGCAAACTGCATACTCTCAGTTTCCTCTGTATGTCTGGTCACAGTGGTGCCAGTTAGAGGCAGTCGTCCCTATGACAAATAATATTAATTAATTAATTAATATTACTACTTTATAATTATACTTCATAATATTAATATAATCAAAAATAGAAACATCATCTCATACACAATTATTTAACAACTGATTACACTTTACGTAACTTTAAGTAAGTCTCTTACCTGATATATGAAACCACTCATCCGTGGGCTGGCAGACAGCATTACTAACACATTTGGGAAAAGCATTAGGTAACGCTCCTCTTTTTCCTGTGAAACACATAGGTGCCATGGTTTGTCATATTTGTCTATTCAACCTGGTTGTGGTCTGCATATGCCACTTAGTCAGTTAAATATGACAATACTCTAAACACCAACAATAGTATGTCGGTGAGGTTTTGAAACAAATAAGGTAATTATGGCTGGAAACAGGTTGCATGGTAGGGCTTATCCAAATGTCTGTTTTGCACTTTGTTGCAACCACAGGTTCGAAGCCAACCCCTTCAAAGGAACCACACGAAAAGGAGTAGGGGGTTTCAAATGTAATTAAGGGTTAGATGGGTTTCTATTCTCTATCTCTATTATTTTTCAGTCCACATTGATTTAACCCACAAATTATGCATGCATGCACACACAATATATATATATATTATATATATTCTAAATAATGTAATGTAATGTAAGGTAAGCCATGTTGTCCTTCTTACCTCACTGGAACCATTCTTCATGTAGACCTGAGACATGTAAGACACCTGTCCCATGCTCTTAATACAGTCTCCTTCCCAGCCTCGCACCGGCTCTGACAAGATCTGCAGCTCCAGGTTCTTGCGTTTACGCAGATTCTGGCATTGCATCTACAAACACAAAAAAGATAAAACCCACATAAAGTTAAATTACACGGGTATATCGTGACTCAATGTAGGGACTCTCCCTTCTCAGAAATGACAATGCAACATTTTCCACACCACATTATATAAGAGCTTTGTAAAAGATGTAATTAGAAAGAAAAAAGGTCTAGAAAGGAAAACCAGAACGCGTTCCTGTGCAAATCTCAGCTTTAAAGAGACTGACGGACTTTTAGACAGTTTAGAGTGCTGCCATCCATGTATTAAAGTCCATCAAGATTTTGCAAAACATATAAAGGATTGTATTCTTTGACAAAACAGGATACGAGATTTGAATTACCCATTGCCATGATATCAGAAAGATGTAGAATAATTTCTGCTCCATCTAGCACACAACTTATTTAAATATTAGGGAGGTGTACTTACAACAAGGTTTTTAAATGCAGCTGTTGCCTTTATGATGTCAGGGTAGTCAAGATGGGCCTCCTGTAATTGAAAGAAAATAAAGCCAACATTAAAGTTAACACAGTAACTGCATATCATCTGATCTTGCAATAATGTGTACCTCCACATGTCTCTCCAATTCCTGAAAAAGTGTTGGATATTTGTCCAGCCTAATGAAAGGTTTGCTGAGACTGGTGGTCAGAGTTAGGATTCCTGGAGCATTTGCGCCTTGACTTTCTATAAACTTATCAAGCTCATCGCTGTTTGATAAATAAAATAATAATAAAAGAATATTATAAATGGGGTGCAAACTGGGTGCAGTGACAAAGTTTTATGATTAGGAGCCTTCTGAAAAAATGCTTGCTTGTCACCATACACCAAACCACATTGTGAATATATATCCTGTCAACAGATGGCTTCCTGTCTGTATTTAAACCTGCAACGCTGCAATAACTTTATAATGCTACCTGGTAGACTTAGATGCTTGATAACCATTTTGCACACATACTATACATGCTAGTACACATGATTAGATAAAAACATACATACAAAATATTCTGCGCACACCCTTAACTACTGACATCTTGTGGAAAAACTAGCATTTGCTTACTAAGAAAACTAAGACTTATAAAACATAAAACAATCTATTATTTCTACAGTGTATTTTCAGTATAATAATAAAGGCTAACCTGTGGTCAGTAAGGATGCAAACCGCTGAGGGATGACTAGAACAGTAAGCCAGATATAAAGCCCTTATTTGATTCATCAGAGTGACATAGCAGCCTGCCACTCGCTGTTGACACTCGGAGACTCTGAGGTTTAAACAAGAAATAGACAATAGATCAGATGGAAAAGTAATAAAGAGCAATATCACTCAAACTAACAAGATGCCTTCTAACAAGTCATATAATAAACAAACAAGTTATATAAAATAAATCCTTAAAATAAATCCTTTTGGATCCTTCTTCAAACTTCAACTTTAAGGGTTATAGAATATAGGCAAGTTAGATTACTTAGTGCAGTCCTCCAAAGCTGCACAGAGGCCCTGCTGAAAGGTGAGGATTTCTTCCAAGTTTCCACAAAGTGTTGTACTGTCCGCTGGACTTAATCTGACAACAAAATCAGAAAAAATATTTTATGTTGCAAAGGCAAATTCTCTGGAACTATACAAAAAAGGAACAATATAACTTATTTAGGGTAAAAAATACAGAACCCAACTTGATCATTTACTTACTTGTCACTGGCTTGAAGTGGTCGAAGGTAGGAACCCAAAACAATTTGTAAGTCTTTGACAAATTCACGCTCATGTTCCAAAATGTCCTGTACAACCTTTAGACCAGAGAATTGAACTACACATTAGAATAAACTTCATTTTATTCAAAACTATATTTTTTTGTTAAAAGTAAACTGTAGTGCTCAGAAATATCAACAATTACCACGCTGAAGTAATTCTTTGTGAGTTGAGTTCCTTTTGGGGATACCGGCTTTTCTGAAAAGCACAAGAGCAAAACTGTAAAGACAGTACCATCTAGTGGCATAAAAGAAGCTATGATAAAGGTTTCCCATACCAAAATACATATGACAATTTTAACTAGACTCACCACATGTCTTGACTTCTCGGACATAGTTACTTGGGAACCAGCCTGTCCTTCCATTTAGTGTGCCCTCCCACCAGCCCCCCTCTTCCTGCCGCGTCACCAGGATCACGTCACCTTTACTGAAGGATAACTCATCCTCGTTGTTTTGTTTGAAGTTGAAACGAGCTTTAACCAACAGCTGTCCAGAGTTTAGTCCATTGTCACCCATCTCCTAGAAACAGAATACAATGGTATAACACAAATGAATATAACAAGGTTTATGGATTGTAATGCTATAACTTTCACAGTGTAAAAATATCTCACTGCAGATTTGGACTGTCTGCGGAGAGAGCCTTTAGATTTGACTGTGGAGAGCGTGTGTAAAGACAAGGACTGACTAGGCGAAGGCACTCCGGACTGTGGACATGGCCGCTCAGCACCACTGTCTATAGAAAAGAGAAAGCACGCAGAAAGAAATACGTTTTGTAAGTTTGGAACAGAATTTAGACTGACAACTTGAGCAGAAGGGAAAAACAAAAACAAAATGCTGTACAAAGATGGGTCATGGATACTGTGTCTATTGACCTTATTCCGGAAGTTGCCGTACGCGCCGCCGTCTTGTTTCTGTTGTATTAGTTTACATGGAGCAGACGAGCTCAACAGAAAATAAGTCCTACATGGACTAAAAAGCCGTTTTCAGACTGACCAGGAAATCGGAGCGTTGCTGACTTGTTGTTGCTCGTGTTCATTAAACATTGTACACAAATCAACCCACTTTATGTAACATTTTAGCGGCAAGACTTTTCCCTTGTTCGTCATTAGCTTTAACGGAGTTCTCGTCAAACGAAAGTGCGTTTACAACAAATGTGCAAAAAACGGCAAAAGTGGGCGGGGCAGAATAAGGTCAATAGTATATGTAAATTGTATAAAGCAAAATATATTAATTTCAGTGTATTTAAGTTGAAACAGCTATGGTGGAAGTTATAAAAGGATGAAATAATGACAATATAATAAATATACAAGTTGTCCACCACGAGTCTTTTACAGGCAAACAATGAGAAACATTAGGTCTGACAAGTAATTAGTATTAATATGAAAACAGAATTGTAAAACATCAAGATGCTTAAAGAGGCCATGAGAAAAATCTCAGATATATTGTACATAACTCCCTATAAATAAAAGAAAAACTCATAGGACAGCTGATACACTGGGTGCTAATACAACAACTAGTCTAAAAAAACAATGCTTTGATTATTGTAACACACCAGTTTGCTCAGATTAGATATGTTCTTTCCCCATAGAAATGAATGTCTGTTGTCAGATGCATTGTTTCCCAAACTAATCAAATCTGATGCTACATCAACCCTGGTACCCAGAATATTCTTTTCTGGATCGGTACCAATATCCAATACTAGGTACTGGTGCTCCTTAGTAAAATGTACAATAGTCTACCAATTAACATAATAGTTATAGAAGAAGAAAATATATAGGCAGAGACATAGACATCCCAGACTGTTGATTGTGTGAGCTGGGTGCAAAGAGTCAAAGATGGAGAAAGTAGATACGCTCAGCATTTCTTTGTTGCTTCCAATTTTATTTTCAATTACAATAATTTAAAAAAGGGTTAGTATAATTTCACATGCCATGATTGAAAATAAAAACTGGGAGCACCAAAAAACTGCGATGCGGCTCTACAATACAATACAAAATGAAAATACTTTACCTTGTGTGGCAAAGTTGACTGCTAATAATGTAGTCAGCACCTTGCTGAAGTTCTCGCCAGAGTACAACCACTCTGGCTCAAAGCCCTGAAAAAGAAGTCACGTTTTGAGAAAAAAAATGATAAACCTCTGTGCTCATGTTACTACAGTCTAATGTGATAAATATTTGTGTTATCTAAGAAATTAAGAGTAAAGTAAACATGGATGAAAAGTGATGTTTAAAATGACACAATTACATGATTTTGTTACTTTTTACTTGATGTTAACTCACAATGTTCACACGCACTGTCCAACTGCACTTCGACTTGGTCTGAGACAGCTATCTCATTTCTTTCCATGGATAAGGTTTCACATTTTAAATAAAACATCTTAAATATAGCGGTGGAGTAGTACCACCATCCTCAGGAGTAGAATATGACCTCATTCACAGTTTAATTAGGTGTGATCATAATACTGCATTCAGTTAATTTCACATACATTGATTGCACATTACATCATACAAGCAAGGGTTAGGGTTAAGAAAACTTTTGCTTTTACTAATCAAGGTTGTGTGTTTGTGTTCAGTTAAGTCTTGGCATAAGTTCACAGAGCCAACTAACTTTTGTATGTGGCATTTTGTTTTAATAGCACATTTATAAGTGTTTCCCCTTTCTGAGTCTGATGGCAGAAGTGAAAATGGTATAACTGCTCTTTGTGCAGTCACAGGACACAGCTGCCTGACGAGGGTGCGAGTAAAACGTTCAAACTGTAGACGATTGCTGAACTACACAGCACCTTATTCTTTGATAATATTTGACGGTGGTTTTCTGAAACCACTGTCTTCTGCCTGCGTCTAATTATGACTAGAATAGAAACAAATAGGGCCCTTCCTGACATAATTAGCCTGCTGAGCATCAGTAGTGAGTCACTTTACTTTGTAGCAAAATAACCCATCCAGTTGGCTGTTTAAAGAAACCACCAACCACAAAATGTAATTCATGAAGCCAGACAAACAAACATACCATCCCGTGTGGCAGTGGCAGACAGTGTCTCTAAGCATATAGAAACCCCTCCTAAAACAGTGTAATGGTGACATATAAACAATATCAGCATTAAGAAGGAACAAAAGCACTTGGATTAAACAACCCTTACGAGTAAACAGAGTAGGGAGTAATAATGCAAGTAGTGGTCACTTGAAAAGAGGCACAGAGAGTTCCTAATCTGTGCATTAACATAGGAGAAATACTGACTTTATGCATGTGGTTAGTCAGTGTGTGAAAACTGTGTCATCATGATAAGAGGCTAAACACAGCTGAGCAGTGTGTTAATTCCACTCTGACTGCGCAAGGCTGAAGAGCAAATAGATTACGATCATGTAGCAAAAGACAAACTCAGGCCTACCTCTACTTTTAAGGACGAGCATCCCTTTAAAAACTCACGAATGTTGCCCAGACACTCCGCTTCAGTTCTTGGATCCTGGCAGTACTGAGTAAACAGAAAATATTAGACATTGTGGCTCAGACATCAGACACTCATGCCCCTTTTACACTCAGAATAAACTTTGGAGATACAATGTAGGATTCATTGGTTGTTCTGTCAATATTCAGCTAAATAACTGGACATTCATCCGTGTCTCCTTCATGCAAACATTTATTAAGACTACAAAAGAAACATTTGATTAGCTAAGATGATCCGCTCTGTTGCTTTCAAAATAAGTTCATCAGTCCCTTTATCTGATCTGGTGTTGTTATTATCTGCACAACTGTAGGCCTACCCGTCGTGTTTTCAATATTCCACTGCACTTAAGAATGTTGGGTGGTCGTAAAATGCAATGTATAATAAAAGCGAAAATGAAAATAGGCTAAGTATGGAAAATGAGAACCATAAACTCCGTACTGACGCTACCTTGACAGAACAGGACATGGGACAGGGGGACGTTTAAGAGGAAGTGACGATCAAGCTTTGCAACTGTTCAGCTTTATCAACATGCCTCACAACTAAGCGAGTTTTTATCTTAGATCCCATGTGCACAATCAGTCAAAGTTTACACCTGATGTAAATATAATCGCGAGGGGACACTGCGTCGCCCCGTATCCGCGTACGTCCCGTCGTCTGGCCGCCACATTCACGGCCAAGAATGCGGAATCAATCATAGCCCCACAGGAAACAGACTAAATTACACCATTACCCTAATAACCCACAAACACTTCACGTTTGCTTGGTCAGTTATGATGTTTGATACAATCCCGTGCATACGAAGTTCCGCGTGAACTTGCGCCAGGCCTTTTGCGTAAAGCTATTCAGTTCTCCAAAATGCACTCGTTTGTCATTTACCCCGCTCTTCCGTGGCACCAGAACTGACTGCCCTGTACTGCACATCCGTCTAAGTAACTTTGTCAACTCTTACCTTCGGCGTAAAGCCAGGTACGAGGCGCTCGGCGAGCCTACAAAGGACGACGCCATCCTTCAGCGAGGTTTTCAGAAAATCCTCTGGGTCCGCGATGCTCTTTTTGGGCGAGCTCAGGACTCCTAACGATATTAACCACGTAACAGCCTGCTCCTCTGGATTCATCTTTGGTGGAGTTCAGGCTACATGTTTTGCAGCAGCTGTTCACATCCGCACTTCTGCTTGTAGATCGGAAGAGAGAGAGAGAAAAAAAAAAGAGCGTCGGGGTACGTATGACGCTGAACACATCTGCTGTGATCACCCCTACAGGCAACCCAAATACCTTCACAAAACCTGCCTCCAGGTCATGCGGACTGTTCGAAGTTTCGACGCTAAAGTTCAAAGTCAAAAGAACTTTATGGATCTTACAAAACTTTTATTTTAGAATGTAGCCAACACGAACTACAACTGGATGCGCGATTGTCGTACAAAATGAGGGAAGTAGCCTATAATTAGCAAATAAATATTCTGTGTCAAGTACAAATAACAACTTAGAGGTACCGAATGTAATGATGATCACCACAATCCACTGTATTATATCGTTTATTGAAATAAATAAATCGAAACTTAATACATTTCTTCAGCTCCATGTCATACCATCTTGGTCCATCTATAAAGCAGACAAAAAGGATTTTAGAATACTGCATTTACAAACAAAATAGTATAATAGACATATGAACTTACCTAGACTACTGCCATTTCAATGTATTATTACAGTTCAAACTATTTTGCTGATTTTTTTTCCCTTCAGAATTCTACTAAGCATCAATGGCTAGGGAGTTCATCCTGCAAGGAGAATAAATGTTACAATTCGCAAAAAAAAAAAAAGTGATTTCAAATGCTGACATTGTAAAATCCTGAGTTTGACCCGATTTATCTTCAGATTGTTTCACTTTGGCATTATGCATGGAGGTTCTTCCAGTGATCTTCAGTGTTAGAAACTTGCAAGTTTGTTGAGGTTTCCACTTAAAAGGGGGGCTTACTAGAAAACACGGCTTAACAGGTTGAAAGAGTGAGACAAAAAATATCTCCCTCCAATTTGCAGTTTGAAGAACATTGTTGAGGAGTGGAAGTTGCACTTAAACAGAGGTTCATACTACACTGACCTTCAGAGGAACTCCTTTAATCCGTAGGGAAATGCTGTCTTTAGGGTTCCCACACAAATTATCCAGGACATTTTAGATCAATCAATTTATCGCAGCGTCTACAAATTAATAACCATTTACTTGACAGTTTGACGAAGAGCTATGCAAAGTCCAGTCAAACCAAATTATTTTCCAACCCACTGTTTTAAACCTTGTGGTACCTTTTGTAGGTAACTTTATGTAAAATGTTTGAGAACCGGTGGCCTAAGACAAAAGCTTTCTTATTGCCTTTTTTCCGTACCTTTTAAATTGCATGGTTTGTCGACAAAACTGTTTGCTTTTTTTCCTACTTTGTCTTGAAATCCCTGAAACTGATTTTGTGTGTGAGGGATTTCAGGGTCATCCAACGTATTCTGTACACATTGTTTAATTTCGGGTATTTTGCTGGACTTTACATGAGGTTTTTGATACATTCAGTTGAACTGGCTTGTATATAAAATATGAGCATAACTTGTGTATTTACTTGAATTGCTTTAAAAAGTCAGGCGATTGGCTGAGATGACGCTAGAAACTTTCCAACATTATCATTTTACTGGACATCCAAAGAATCCATTTACATTTACTTTCAGAGCAGCAAAGCAACTGGTTGAGAAATTATTTTGAAGGACAAAATATTCTTGTCCAGGACATTTTTTTCCATGTCTGTAATATGGGCAAACTCATTTCCAGGCTTTCCAGTACGTGTGGGAACCCTGTCTTTTTATAGAAGGCATTGGTATATAGGACAATGAGAAATGCATGATCAGAAACAAAGTTTTGCTTTGCTTACCAGCTGTTGACTTATCAGTTGAGTTGAAAAGACTTGCATTTGGTTGTTGCCTTTGGATTTGTCGTTGCTTGCCCTCAGGCACAAGGCTGAGGAGTCCATTCAGTTGAACATTTGGACAGTGACACTTAATCTTGGAGAACATTAGATACTTGGCCAGGATTAAAATGAATCTTAACTACATTATTTTCCATTTTCTGACTTTATATTGACAAGTAGCTGCAGTTGTCATGTTACAACTAAAAGCTTTATTAGAATAGGAAAGCCAGACGTCAAGGGCATTGCAGATCTTAACAGCAGTGATGTTACAAAAAACAGGTACTCGGGGACGGTACTATTACATTTGCAAGAAAAATACTAATTAAAATACACATAAAAAAAAAACTTGGAAAGTCAAGATACAGTTCAAAACCAAGAGTCAAATCCACTAATGACTCGACTACAATATGTTGCCTTGTCATTTTTTGAAACACGCATTTGTTTGTTGTTGTTGAGTCCATGTTAGTATCTGCTGCGAGCCATTCCTCCATCAGATTGGTTGCCACGGCCACGACTTGAGCTGCTGTATGAATTGCGATAGCCTGCATTGACAGGTGGGGCTGGGCCCCTATCCTGACGGCCCATACGCTCACGACTAGGTGCGTATGAGTCATTCCGACTGCTGGGGTAACTGTCACGGCTCCCATATCCATCCCTGGAACTGCTGCCATAGTCATCGTAACGACTGCTTCCACCACTTCCACCATAGGATGGTGGGGGCCCCCTTGAGGGTGGAGCGCTGCGAGAGTTACCTGCAGGGTCAATGGTTCAGGTAATTGCAAGGTTCAACGTAAACATTGTTTTGCATGTCAAGAGCCAATCTTTATTCCAAATGCAATTTTATAAATTATTTACATTTTTTCATTATCTTTATTTAACCAGGGAACTCCCACTGGGATTTAGAATCCCTTTTACAGAAGACTCCAGGCCCCAGATGGGACTATTGTATATGTTTTTAGTGGTAGGGAAACCGGAACATGCAAACGCCACACAGAAAGGCTCCACAAGGTCTAGGGATCGAACTCGGGGCCTTATTGGTAAAAGGTGAGAGCCTTAACCGCTGCACCACTGTGTCGCCCTTTTTTCTTTTGTAAATACTTTACGGATGAAGTAAACAAATGAGCAGTTTTGCCCATTCGAGCCAGCATGCCATTGCTCTGAGTAGCCATTTTCCGTTGGAAGGTCCAAGAGAGCGTTGCAGGTGAATCGATGTTTTCAATGTCGCCATTTTTTGAATGAAGTACTTGGGTGAACAGTCGTTTTCCAAGGTCTTTACTTTGAGGGATAGTATAATTTTGATATCTGTGTTTGTTGTTTCAAAACTTGCATGACAGGTTTGGACGGAGACGGTTTGCCATTGTTTGATGAAATGCCAATAATAAAGCGAATTTTGCAAGCTTCAGAAAAATTCAACTGTATTTTGCCTTAGGAACCAAAAACAAATACTGAAGTGGCACACGGCATTTAAAATCATTTTCCTCAGTGGAGATGAGAACTGGCTTCTTGTGACTTGAGGTTTTGCTGTTGTGACTGATAGAATATTGCAAAAATTCTCTTCACAATTTCTACCCTATTACACCCATATGATCAAGTCTTACCGTAACCATCATATGAATCTCTGTAGGAGCCACCACTACGCTCCATGTAACGAGGTTCTCTTCCTCCACCATAGCTATCACGGTCACTAAAAAAATATATATATATAAAAAAATATATATATATATATATATATATATACACACAGAACAGAAAAAGCAATTTTCAAACATTATTGCATACCTGTATCCACGGGACATTGAACCATAGTCGTCTCTTGAACCAGAATATTCACGATAGGAGTAGTCTCTAGGAGGGGGGCCATAATCTCTTGAATCTCTTGAGTTGTAATCTCTACTAGAGTAGCTAAAAACATGTTGGAATATAAATGTTTGCCCGTTTTATTTAATTTTAAAAGCATCTGACATGCAAACGTACCTGTCCTTTGAGCTGTAATGATCATCTCTTGGAGAAGGGTAATCGTCCCTCCTGGACATCATCGAGTCTCTACGAGGTGGAGGCCCGTAAGAATCTCTGCCCCTCGACATTGGAGCTGAAATAAAAGGCATGTACTTAGTTTCTCAAATCATAAAAAGACAAATGTTTATGCATACTTACGTCTGCTAATTGGACCAGAGGGAGCAGATCGTTTGGGTGGTGGCCCTCCATTTCTAACTGGAGGTCCGCGCTTCATTGGGGGAGGGCCACGGGAAGACATCCCTTTGAAATAGGGCTCACTGTCACCTGAATCGTAGTAGTCTTGAAAAGAAAAACACGACAAAAATACATTAAAGAAGAAATCCCCCCTATTTTAAGACTGCAACATACGTAGATCATTATACATTTAGTCCAGTGTACACTGCAATGTTGATCTAAAACAGCTTGGTAATAAAACATGTCAATTGACTTCCTTTTCAAAACTGTGTGCTCTACCCTCCTCATTAAGCATTTCACATAGCAAAGAGCAGAATTTTAAAATAATTTTTGTTGTTGAAGATATTTTTGAAACCTTCATGAGCACTCAAGCATAAAATGCAAGAAATTCTTTAAAACTGAGAACCACAACAAAATTGGAAAAGCTGGCACTGAGCACAGACACCAGTGAAATAGGGATTTTTTAGTCTTCTAGACCTACATTTAAGAAGTGAATGAAAAAAGTATTTAAGTTTACAAAAACTTTGTACTTAGATGTAAAATAGTTTGTTTAGATCTGGATGGATGAGGGAAATGGAAGCATACTGATCATGTATTGGATTTTTTCTTAACCTAATAATCACCTCTTGATGGTGGGCCTCTCATTCCTCCCCTGGACCCACGGCCCCCTCTGGGCGCTCCACGAGAGCGGTGCATGGGCGGCCCCCTTCTACCAGAGCTCTCAAACTGGGGCTTTGTAGCTTGTTCAACTTTAATATTCTTTCCATCAAGGGACTGAAATGAGAAATAGTAGTTTGTAACAGCTAATGTGCAATAATTAAAAATAAAACATTGATAGTGTTTCTTAACTAGGCGTGCATACCTTCCCATTCATTTCACACGCAGCATCCTCTGCATCAGCTGGTCTTTCAAATGTAACAAATGCAAAACCTCGGGATTTATTCGTTTCACGATCCTTCATCAAAAGAACTAATTTGGAAAATTAATAGTTAAAATGTATTTATTTATATCAATTTAACATTTTGGCCATCGGACTGAATGGATTTTGTACCTTCGACAATCCTCCCATACTTGCTAAAGTACTGTTCAAGGGCCTCCTCAGTTGTCTCGGTATTCAATCCACCAATAAACAATTTACCAGGACGGTCAGCTTCTGCCATTCTGCAAAAATTAAAATAGACGTCATGCACTAAAGATGTTGGGCTGATTAGGTGTACTAAGTTGACTTTCTTGAAACAATGCCCATTCAGCGACAATGAAGATTACCTCGCTGCCGAAAGCTAAACGTTAGTGAAGCTGCAAAATGGCGATGAATGTGCGCGGACTTAGTCAGATCCTGTCCTCCTGCAAACTGTGCGAGGCAGAGATATTATCGACCAGAAAACAACACGACGTGAAAAATAACAGAAACACATGTTAAAGAGATGCTACTTACGACGCACGCAGAGAACAAAACGCCCTTCACGGCTTCAATACAAACACACGCACAACCTTCTTCAAAATGAACAACGGCGGTTTTTCTCCTTCTTCTTGAGAGACGAAGCAAAACGTGCAGTCAATGGTGCAGTTACTCTGGAGCGCCACCTACTGTGTAAACAATTTGAACTGTACCATTTTGTTGTCATGTTATGTGTAATATTTTACAATCTGAATTTTTAAATATAGCAATAAATCGTGAATATTATATTATATTATATTATATTATATTTGTTGTAACGAATATCTCATAACATTACTGGAGAGAACAAAATTGGTCGGAGGTTTAATGGTGGAGGAACATCAGCGACGTCAGTGCTATTAACCGGACACAAAGGCTCTTTAAGATTAAGATTGAACTCATGCTTCGACCTCGTGACGGAATTTGTTCACTCGAATAAAATATTTTCTTCTGTCTTGTGTGTAAATTATTTAAAAAACAACCAACTAATACCATAGAAAATAAGCGAAAATAAAAATGTGCTGTATGACTGCAGTACAAACAAATGTTATTTTGAAAGGGGACATTTCTGTTGTCCATTTCCGCTTTGCAAAACTGCTGTACGTACGTCACGTCAGCGAGCATAGTTGGGCCAGACAGGCAGACTGGTTTTCATCCGCGTTTTGGTGATATAAGCTAAGCTAGCCCATTAGACTTGTCTCTAAAAGGGGCCAGTGTTAGTTTGCAGTTGACTTCATTGGTTAGACCGTGTCCGCGAACATGAAGCTGCGGATACACTTCAGTTTCTTGCTGGTTTGCTCGCTAGTCTACTATAATTCATGCTCAGGTTTTTATCTTCCGGGTTTAGCTCCAGTGAGTTTCTGCGAAGAAGGAAAAGGTGCCGAGGACTGTCCGGTATGTATAATGACAAGTATTCACTTTTAGAGGCCGCAATGTTAGAAACCGCATTTCTTGCTGTGAAATGTTTTCAGTGCTGGTTGATCGCTTTGCGCTGCGCAGGCCGCGGCTTGAGACCAAAACAGAAGAGTGGCATTGAAACCCCCCTTACCTGTTATATATTTTATAACATAAGCTTTATAAACCGCTGCTCTCGTGACTGACGACTAAACGTACAAAATTGTATTGTTATGTAAAGCTTAATGGTTTGAATCTTGTTAATTTTTATTGGACAGACTAAGATCCAATTGTACGTGAACCGGCTGGACTCAGTGGAGTCAGTTCTGCCTTATGAATATGACATGTAAGTGAACTACGCCGTGACAATGATTCTTTGTACATGTGTGTGTAACTAATACTTTAAATCAATGTATCCTAGGTTTGACTTCTGCAAAGATAAGGATGAAACGAGGCCATCAGAGAACCTTGGACAGGTTTTGTTTGGTGAAAGAATTGAATCATCCCCTTACAAAGTAAGTGAAACTAAATACTTGATGATGCTTCAATTTTGTTGACACAGATTTCAAATCTTCATTCAGTCGATATATTTTAAAGGCACCTTGTAGTTTGTTGGTGGAGGGTATGAAACATTCTATACTCCATGGAAATAAGACCAAGCAATATCCATGGAGACCAGCACCAAATCAAGTAGTTTTTGGGCAATAAAAATGTATTTAACTGGAAACTGGAAATGAAAGATTACTTTATATTATACAAATGAACCTTCCTGGCAAAGCAACAACAAAATAACCAAAAAAAAAAAACAATCAGGTAATTGACTGTTGACTAAAAAAGGTAGTTGTTAACTAGCTGTTTTAGTGAACGGTCAACAGCTCAACTATAGATAACAACAGCTCAACTATAGATAACAATAGCTTAACTATAGGTAACAATAGCTTTACTATAGTTTATACTTGACACTATTATTTTGACTGTGATTGATAATAGTAAGCCTATTCTACTTTTGTAGTTCACTTTCAAGCAAGATGAAAAATGCCAACCTGTATGCACAAAGGCATACAAGAAAGGCAGCCAAGATGATGCAACTCGGTTGGATTTTCTTAAAATGGGAATGCAACTAAACTATCAGCACCACTGGTAACTGTAGCTCAAGTAATGAACAACTGGTCTAACAAGTCAGACAACAATAGAAACTGGTTGGCTTCTTATTTTCAGGATCATTGACAACATGCCAGTAACGTGGTGCTACGACGTGGAAGATGGTCAGAAGTATTGCAATCCAGGTTTCCCCATTGGTTGTCTTGTTACTGCAGATGGGAGAGCAAAAGATGCCTGTGTTATAAATGTGAGTCACTTGTAACAAGTGCAAAACTGTATGATATGAAAAGTTTGAGCTAATTTAATATTTATTTACAGTCTGAGTTTAACAAGAAGAATACATTTTATGTTTTCAACCATGTGGATATTAAAATTACATACCACAGTGGAGCATCTGAAGGATGGCGAGGAGCTCGGCTGGTAGCTGCCACCCTGGAGCCAAAAAGGTCAGTTTAAGCGCGTTTCCTCTAAAGACTAACCAGACTGGTGAAGTAAATGTTACTTTCATAATTTTTCAAAACTCCGTCTAAAACTATTGCATATGGGTTGTGTCTCACAGTATAAATCACAAAGATGAAAAATCTGTTAACTGTGACGTGGTTTCCCCAATGGAGATCCCTGGAGAGTTTGACAATGATGTCTCTGTTGTTTATACTTACTCTGTCACATTTGAGGTAAGTTTTCAAAAGTAAATGTAAGTTTATTGAACTAATCAAACTGATTTAGTTTTTGCTTTCATTATTTGCAGGAGAACAATTCAATTAAGTGGGCTTCAAGATGGGATTATATCCTTGTTTCCATGCCTCACACCAATATCCAGTGGTTTAGGTATGGCACTCGCTTGGAAATGGAATTAGTGATGACTCTTTTCCTTAAATTTGTCATCCTTAAATTATTGTGTTCATATTTTAGCATTATGAACTCGTTGGTGATTGTCCTTTTCCTGTCTGGCATGGTTGCCATGATTATGCTGAGAACCTTACACAAAGACATTGCCAGATACAACCAAGTTGACCAGGTAATGTATACTGGAGGTGTAACACAGTGCCCACATTTAAAGGACTGGTTTGTTTAACAGTATTTGTTGCTCAAGGATTCTCAAGGGTGGAGAAGGTGCACTGAGAATGATAGACTTTAAGCCACTTTTACTGGCCACAATAAATGTGTAACCTTAAATTAAAGCAAATAAATAATTAGGAGGACTCAAACATTTCAACTTCATTTTTGCTATCAATGTGATTTCTGCGTGATGTGTATGCCAACGCAGAAGGGTGCCTTTAACACAGACTATAAATATCATATTGTATTACATTTTACAGGCAGACTTGATAAAGCTTCCCACCTCGAAGGAAAAATCATCACTTGCCTATGTAAGCTTGTCCAAAAGAGCTTGTGTTTATCTTGGACTGGGTGTCTGATTGAAGTAAACACTTTGTAACTTATTGTAAAATGTGGTGTGGATAGTTGTTAATCAAACATGAACCCGGCAACATTGCTCTATTGGGATCATAAAACATTTTCCCCATCAAATTTTACAGCTTTTAGACTTTCATCTTTGTCACTAGTCACAATCTCAGGATGCTGCTTGGTGGCTGGTTAAGCTCAAACATATATTTTCAGATGCAATTAAAAGGAGTAATTGTTGCGTGCCCTTTGCCATTATACATTTCAGGAGGATGCACAAGAGGAGTCTGGCTGGAAGCAGGTTCATGGAGATGTATTCAGGCCTCCAAGGAAAGGCATGCTTCTGTCGGTCTTCTTAGGACAAGGCACCCAGATCTTCATCATGACCTTCATCACACTTTGTAAGCGCTTTATTGCAAGCTTACATTTGTTTTCACCATTGACTGAATTAACTATCGACTAAAGACAAAATTAGACCCTTTTTAACGTTACATAAACATTTCAAACGTTGTTTTTCATAAAAACATACCTGCCTATGCCAGATTCATGCAGGTTCTTGTGGGTTCACACATTAGCACAGAGAAGTACTCGTCTCGTACTGCTCAGGAAAAATAGATTTCCTTGCAGATTCTCTCCGCATCCTCACACCTGCATATATGCAGGGCTCTGAAACCAGTGTGAGAGTTGGGGTTCCTGCGGGACCCTTAGAGGTCAAGGACCACACCTGACCCGCGGTGAATGTAAATCCTGTGTAAAAGGTTGTCTCCCTCAGAACTAGTGTTACATTTTTAAAGATTGGACATTTCAGTGCTTAAATGAACTTGGACCATCCACTATTTTAAGCTAATATGGAATGTTTTTTCTTGAATAATGCATAATATAGGGCCTTTAAGAGATTAGATATCTTAAGATACCCTTAAAATGTTTAATTGAATTGAATGTCTTTGTTTTAGTCTCTGTATTTAATTAATTAATTAATGCCCCACTAATTTACTGTCTTCTGTAGTCCTAGCTTGTCTGGGATTCCTGTCACCAGCCAATCGAGGAGCACTTATGACGTGTGCAGTTGTCCTGTGGGTGCTGCTTGGAACTCCTGCAGGGTATGTTTCTGCTCGCCTCTACAAAAGTAAGAATTTATTCTATTTATTTTCCTATTTTTACGCCGATAGCTCCTGTGTGGTAAAAAGCTCAAGCCTGTCAATTTTCTTTCTAAGCTTTTGGAGGGGAAAAATGGAAGACCAATGTCCTGCTGACTGCCCTCCTGTGCCCAGGGTTAGTTGATTTTATTTGTGTTTGTTTTATAATGAAAGACCTAGGAATCATTAAGCTCTTTTCCATAGACTGTTGGGTCCACGTCATGTTGGGTGCAGTATGTTTAGACTGAGTCTGCGTTCTTTTGTTCCCAATCATTGTGATGCAAAATATTTTTAAAAGCATTTTTTTGAAGCTGGTACCTGCTAGGTTAACACAAACGTAGTGCTATGGCTCTTTGGACAGTGGAAACATCCCCAAACCTGCTCGTATTATCCACATGGAAAAGGACCTTCTATACCACCCTTTTTATAGCTTTTCATCAAAGAGTTTATGTTTCTGTATACATCACATAAGCTCGGTACACAACAATATTAAGGCATAAAGTTAAAAAAAAAAACACTTCCAAATTACACAAATATAATATTTGCTTAAACAAATAGAACTGCAGCATTGAAAGGAAAAATGCATTTGCATGCACACACACGGGTAGAGTGTGCTCCTCACTAAATTGCGTTTGATGATTTATGAATACTCAGAAGCCTCATGCAAAATGTAAAAAAGAACATTGTCTACTTCAGTATAATGTATAATGATATAACAAACTATGGCTATTCATCTTTTTATAAAGTTTACATCGCAGCAGTTCATTTTGGTTATCTTTTTCCTCCAGGATTGTATTTGCAGACTTTTTCCTGATGAACCTTATTCTCTGGGTCGAGGGATCGTCCGCTGCAATCCCCTTTGGCACTCTTATTGCCATTTTGGCAATGTGGTTCGGAATTTCTGTGCCCCTTACTTTCATTGGGGCCTACTTTGGATTCAAGAAACCGGTGTGTTACATCTTTCCCTTATTATGATTTTGGCATATGCTGAATGGTTAAATATAACTGTTTTGTGCAGGCAATTGAGCAACCAGTGCGTACAAACCAGATTCCCCGACAGATTCCAGAACAGTCCTTCTTTACTAAGCCTATTCCTGGCATAGTGATGGGTGGCATCCTACCCTTTGGCTGCATCTTTATCCAGCTTTTTTTCATCCTAAACAGCATTTGGTGAGATGATGAATTCAAATCACGCATATATTGTGTTAGAACACATTCACAGTGTTAATGTTCAATATTACTTCCTTTTAGGTCTCATCAGATGTACTACATGTTCGGCTTCCTGTTCCTGGTGTTTATTATTCTCCTGATCACCTGCTCTGAGGCCACTATCCTGCTCTGCTATTTCCACCTTTGTGCAGAAGTGAGAAGTATTGTTGTTTTACACATAGTGCATCTGTTACAAGTTCATGAACTATGTATTTACTAGGTGCATTTGTGTGTTTGTGTCCAGGACTACCACTGGTGGTGGCGTTCATTCTTGACCAGTGGCTTCACAGCTGTTTATTTGTTTATTTATGCTGTGCATTATTTCTTCTCAAAACTGCAAATTATTGGTGCAGCCAGCACTTTTCTGTACTTTGGGTACACTATGATAATGGTACTGATCTTCTTCCTTTTCACCGGTAAGACATTTTGTATTTGTAATACCAAGAGCACAATTAAAATGTATGATTTTTTTGTTAGAAATATTGCACACCCCAAAATACTTGTATATATTTTACAATGTTATAGTGATGTACACATGGAAAAAAAGATCATTTTTGCTGCTATGCCAAATTGGCAAACTTGGGGGTGTTATCTTAAACTATAAGGTTTAAGATACTTTATAGTTTAAAAAAGTATCTTATATATTTATTAGTGATGTACATCACTAATAACATCTGTGTATCTGTTATAGCAAATAGATTTAAAGCTGTAGTGACTGATAAAACCAGAATGCAAAAACTATTATTTACCTTTCACACAGAAGTGTTGAACCAACTTTTACGCCCTGCCCTTACGTTCTCTTTCTTTGGCTATGTATTGTACTAATTTTAAAGCCATTGTTAAGGTAAACAGTGATTCTTGAAACAACCAGAACCAATCTACCAATTACTCCATCAGATACTGAATAAAGTTACTGTGCTGCTTAGGTTGCCTTGATACTCTTAATTCACTTAAGAGAAGACTTATTTCTCTGATCTCGTCCCAACTTTGATCACTTTTAATTTGCTTTATGGCCCCAGTGAGCTGACATTCCTTCAAATCCAGATAAACTGATCTTATTCTTAGCTGAAAGCCAGAGCTGGAATCTGTTAATTTTGAAAAATGAAATTATCCTATTTTGACCCTAGTCAAATAAAAAAAAAGCAAAAAGCAAGTGCTACTATACTACTACTAACTAAAACAAATTCTATGTTGGACCTAAATATTCTATACAATTGAGATCCAGCATTGTTTGTTTAACCCATTATTGTCATGTCATGAGTAATTGTTCTTGATTCTTCACTGTCCAGGTACCATCGGATTCTTTGCGTGCTTCTGGTTTGTCAATAAGATCTACAGTGTGGTTAAGGTTGATTGACAATCCAAGGGGAGTTTGTCAAAGAGCCTTTCTCCAGAGCGCCGTCTGCAAGTAGATGGTCTGACCTGAACTGGGGCCTGAACTGAAAACATCACGACTCAGCAGACCAGAAAAGCAGCGCCCGTCCTTTTTATGCTTTAAACCTATTTTGCTATTTTTCTTTTTTATTTACTATATACATTTTGTTCCGAGTTGACCAATAATTAATAAGAGTATTGCCTTGAACAGCAATGTGTGATCCAGTTAGCGAGTTTTACTTAATGAACATGTTCGGTCAGTGGGTCTAAAAGAAAGGTGTTATCGGTTTTGTTAAAAATGTTATAAATTTTTCTTCTCTTCTCCTTTTGCAGCTAACTGTTCTTTTTTCCATTACGTTTACTCTATGGTTAAGTTGAAGTGTGTAAATATATTGTATAGAATACGCAACAGTGAGAATGCTTAAAGATTGTTACTATTGCATCAGCTGTAGGGTATTTTGAGGTTAATTGGCTGAGATTTATGAAATATTAGGCTGTATTGTAGTTCAAGATTATATAAACTGTGGCTTCATCATTATACATGCCCATTTTCTTGTATTTAATGGCAACTTTCATATAGGCCGTGATTTAAAGGATCATCTTTACCATGAACTTGTGAAAAAAATATTTCAAATTAGCTCCAAGTGTATCTCACCAAGACAGCCCACACCTTTATTTATACATTTATCAGCTGACACATCCTCATCTCCATCATCCACCTATAGGCCATTTATTGAACTGTAAATACAACACTACTGCCTTTTGCTTCTGGCAGTCTGGAATTCTTTTTACAAATAAAAAAAAATCTAATTAAATATGACTTCCCATTTATTTATGCCAATAGATACTGCAAATCACCTCTAACACTTAGTTGGAACAAAGTAATTGTGATTCTTTGTTTTCTCAGCATCTTTGGTAAATTTATGATTTCAAGCATGTTTTTGGGAAACAAAGATCAGTTCAGACACCGAAAACATATTATAATCTCTTTTATTAACCAAATATTTAAAGCAATTTTGTAAAACATTTCTATTGGCACTTTTTCTGTACCCTGCACTGGTAGAACATGTTTTAGACCGGTACAAGACAGTACATCCTTTATACACATTTTACACATGATTGTCTGCTAATGCTAAAGTGGTATTCTACAAAAACATGTCGCAGCCTATATAAAAACATACGTATTCTCTTGGCTTATCCTAAATGGTTTAAGCAAAGTAACCACACAGAAAAACAAAACTGCCATTATTTTATATAAAACATTTTTAGAGCCAGATTTTAGGGATGCTTGTTAAAAATGATGTATTTATGGGGTGAAAAAGACAGACAACAAGCATACATTAAGGTACAAAGTCTTGTCAAATGTCATATAGGCCTAGTTGTGTTGAGTGGTGTGCCTCCCTTTGTAAGTTTTTGACAGACATAATGAATCACATGTATATATTTTTCCAAAGGCGATGCTGTGGTACCCATACATTTAAAAAAAATTAAGTTTTAAAGATTTTAATCTTGACAAAAGTTGACCCTGAGCTTGTTCATGAATATATTCACTAACAGTGCAGTGTGCCTTTTGTGGGTATGCATTTAGGGCAGTGAGGTAACTGAACAATACTGTGCTTTGTGGTTCTTTTGTTTGTATTCTATTTGGTTAACAGTAATAGGTCGATTTTTATCTAACACTTGCATACTTAATGTCCAATGTTTTACAAAACAGATTTAGTTGAACCAACAAATTCTGACGACCACAGGTGGATGTTCTGTACCAACAAGCTTCAGACACTATCAGTTCAAAAGCTACTATCTTGTGAACATAATTCAGTCTGTGCTTTGCTTGCTGTGCACCGTTATCTCTTTCTCAGAGCTGATACTTGTTGACGTGGTCTCTTTGCGACTGTCTCTGGACTTCCTCTCAAAAGTAGGAGAGGAGGATGTGGTGCATTCCTCCCAGGTGCGCATAGGAAAGACGCGTGCTGCCAGGCTGGGCAGGTGCGGGTTGGCTGCAGAGCGACCCTCTGTGGTGAAGCAGCTCTCTATTGCTGAACTCTGTCTGGGACGGCCCTGTTTACAGAACAGTCCACAGAGCAACGCCAAGAACTCCTTTCTCACACTGCGATGCATGTAGCCGTAAATGTACGGGTGGAGACAGCACTGCAAAAAGAACAGTACCAAGGCCAATGAGGACATCCACTGGGGAACAGCTGCTTGGGAGCTCATAGATATGGTGTTGATAATACTATACGGCCCCATGCTGAGAATATATGAAGCCATGATGACAAACACCACACGTGCTGCTTTGCAGTGGTAATAGAAGCGTCTGTGTCGTACACGCACAGGGTACCCCCTTGATGTCTGAGGTCCATCAGGTGAACAGGCCTGCTGGGACAGGGGCTGGGCCTGTGCTGTGGACTGGAGGTGTGGAATGTTTGAGCCCTGGTAGTCCGAGGGACAGGGCTGGGAGAGAGACTGTGCCTGTATGGGATGTACCAGTGCATTCTGCCTTCGAGCTGCTCTGAAAACCATCCAGTAGCATCCAAGCATGATGAACATAGGCAACCAGAAGGACAAGATGAACACAACCACAGCATAGGACAGGCTAGCTGACCACACCACTGAGCACATGTGGTGGTGGCGGTCAAAGTCTATAATGCCCCAGCCATACAGAGGAGGGGTGCTTTGAATGAAGCTCAGCACCCATGTGCATATGATGAGATTCGTGCCCAGGTTTGGGGTCATACGTGTTGGGTAGGACAAGGGGTGGATAATGGCCAGATAACGGTCTACAGAGACCACTATAATAGTGTTGACACCTGCAAATGCAAACAGATGCTGGAGGACCACCAAAGCTTGGCACAGCCGGGAGTGCAGGGGCCACACACCTGGGACAGTGGCTGCGATGGCAAAGGGCATGACCAGTATAGTCTGGAGCAGGTCAGCGAGGAGCAGGTTGAGAACAAAGCGGTTTGCCACATGAAGAAGCTGCGGTTTCCTTTGAAAAACCAAAAGAACCACTACATTCCCAAAGAGAGATACACATACAATCAGCATTATGCACACCATTTTTACTATACTGTTGATGGTTGAGGACCATGGCACTGCACCCTCACTACTAAAAGTGGGCAACGAGGGAACATCAGTCTGGTTGGTGCCCATTTTTACACCAGCCAGTTCATCTTAAGTGCATCTTAAAGAGATTGTTGTTGACATGGTCAGTATACAACTGAACTTTGTCCTTATTTGTCAGTATTTAGGACTAATAAACATTTAAAATCATTAAGTCAATAGTCCTCTTGAAATTTGGTGGGGCTTCTCCCAATTGTTTGTCACCGACAAGCCCGCCATAATTTCACCAAACGTGACAAATCACAGAGAAGTGATCCAAGACTGTGCCATGAGCTGCCAACCTTTTCATTCACACAGGGTCGATGGTCTTGTGATCAACGATTATTGCTGTTCTCCCGGCAACACAGGGCCTTGTTTTTTCTTTTCATTCTCCACATTTTGCGATCAAAATAAAAGAGAGCCATTTTAATGAAAATCGCTCACGTCTGTCCAGACCCCTTCAACGATGACATAAAGCAACGCTCTGTACCTTCATTTGGCCAGTGACACGACGCTTTGCTCGGGGATGATGCTCACTTGTCTCTCTTCACGCGCTCCCGTCGATGGCAGAGAGCGTTCACGGCTCTGGCATACGTTGCATGTCTTCACCCAGCGGGGGTCTCTCATCCAGGCATATTCCCCTCCGTATTTGAAGATAGTTCAGGCATTTCTTGTTTTATCATGCACAGCAGTCGGCGGTCCTGGACGGCTCGGTTTGGTCGCGCAGTTGAGGTGTCACACAAACCAAGGACACCTGCGCTAAAATGAAGAGCCTCTGGAGCCCAGCAGCCCCCTCCCACCCCCGCACCGCTCCTGTTTGATTTCCATTGTACACGACCATTTCAGCACACACCTGCACACACAGGCTACGTAACCTACTCCACAATGTATGAGCAAGCCCTTCATGGCAATCAGGCTAAAAATAATTGTACAAAACGCATCATGCGATTACAAATCAATCCCCCCGACTCGAGGTTCTCGAAGCAGCCCCTCTTCACATCTCCCTGGTAACCACAATCAAATGCCTGTCAGTGTGGTTTTGACACGAGAAAAGACGTCAGGAAGAAAGACAAATGTAACCCGATGAAAGACACCAAGTAGGCTGCATAATTAAGCGAGATCACCGCGGATCCTTGATGCCTTTATTGCTTTATTGGCGGGTGTGTGGTGGTTATTGTGGAAGTGATCAAGCTTCACATTCATCCTGCAGGGAACACTGGCACAAGTCCGCGGCAAACAAGTCTTGGGCTACTTGGACCTAAAATTAATTTACAACTACAGTAAATTAGCCTGTGTTGTGACTGTGTGTAGTGTACACATACTTAGCCTAATTTTGCCAAGCTAAAAAATGAAAATTGTGATTGTAAATTGGTCCGTGTACTGAGTTAAAATGAGCCACCATCAAAGATTATGCTTTACATAGGCCTATAATAATTTGATGGTGCTAACTGCAAAATTTAAATTTCTTAATTTAAGTCAGTTTACTGACATATGCATGCCCAATTGTAAGAGAGAGCAGCACCATGTATAGTCATTAGTGATGGGCGGATCAATACCAAATGTCAATTTCGACTGAGATATTGAAAAGTAGTGATTCTAGTACAAAAAATATCAGCACTTAAAAATTGCAGCTTGTTCATAGTAGTGGTCAATTATTCAAATACATTTAAATAGTTTTTCATCTGCACATACATTTCAGTTCAGTTCAAGCTGGTGTGGAGCAAATATCGCTTTTTATACAAAGGTTAAATTCTTTATGGCTTAAATGCATTTTAATACAAAACTAACTGTTACCGGTATCGGACGGATATTGAAATAAATGGCATGTTGATCAGTACCGAATCAAAGCAAAAATCTCTGCTTTGACTGTTTTCATGTCATCATATAATTAAAAGTTTGCTTCTTTCATAACCATTGTGGGAATAATTTAAAACAGTTGCCCACACAGTTAAGTTTCAGGTGTACAAGGTGTACCGCATCAGAGGTCATGGCACTATTTACCAGATGGTTTCAGGGCTGCACACATCCTAAAGCCCTCCGCTGGAGCACAAGAGCAGTGTGGAGGAGGGATCCTCTGCATTCAACGGAAGCTGTCTGTGAATAATGGACGAAGGTGCTAATTTAATGTTAATCAATGTTAAAAATATAAATTTTAAAAATTGCTTTGATTTTCCTCAAACTGTTTTCATTAACACAGGGACTCATTTTAGTGAAACACAACTCTTCTCCAAAATGTTGCATTTTTATTTTTTAATGTTTTAATATAGATAAGTTATTACCAGAGGTATTGGTGGAATAGCCAAAATTATAGGCTATTGAAGTATAAGAGTAGAGGTACTTCAAAATAAGTAGAAGTACAAAGTCTAATTACTCAAAGAAGAGTTAAAAAAAATAAAATAAAAAAGAGGATTTGGCAAAACTAGTGTAACTGTAGTGGGCTTACAAGGTTACTCAAGTGGGAAAAAATATATATAAATAAATATGAGTGTAAACCACAATTGTTTAAAATCATTCAATGCAAGATTATTATCCAAAATGATTAACAAAAACATGTTTTTAAATAGGCTAAGTAATGAAGTCTTATTGAAGAAACAGCATAACAACATAACTTTCATTTTATTCTCTATGGACTTCTAAAGTGGGTTCAATCATATGAATAACCAACAAAGAATCATTACTCGACTTTCTCTGTCTTGTTATAGGATGCCCCCAGGGTTCAATATTGGGGCCTTTATTGTTTGTCTGTACATATAACTATACTCAAATGGAAGATCCATGATAGCTAAGAGGATGAACATTGGACTCACCGCTGCCTCACCTGCCAGCGTTGTGCCAATGAACTGTGATGCTTCACATTTCCAGACATGTTTCACTTAGATATCTCTTGCCAACAGTGCTTCCTCTCTCATGGATGGGGAGAGTATGTTGACGCAGTGACGGCCTCATGGTTTTCCATTGATTGGGATTAGAAACATGGTCTTGGTCACGGGGTGCCCAAACCAGATTCTCACGCTGGTTTGAAGCACGGTGGTGAAAACTTGGCACAGTCACACACTACTTGGGTTACTCTATCAGTTGGTGAGGCCAACTATATCTAGTCGGTAATGTACCTGTGGCACTGCTCTGTGGCGACACAGAGGGGGTTCTCCATAGTGGTATGAAATAGTCAGCTGGTTTGGAAACCCGACTGTTCAATATAAATCACAGATTCTTAGATTGGTAAAACTAGCAGGTAAAATAGTAGGTGTGCCCACCCTGGCATCTCTGTGGCTCCCAGTAATGTGAAGCTGATGGGCCAGTGCCCAGACTTCTGCTAACATTGTTTATTGTTGGGGATGCTGAGGATGGCCTAGTGGAGAGTTGTAGCCTCTACCTTTGAGTTAAGGGTCATCTTTTTTCCCACCTCCTTACACTGCATTTTCCATGTGTTCAGACCAAGCGTTTCATAGTTTTGGGGTGAGGAACCGGGGTGCCTCATTTTTCCTGGCAGTGCCTGGCTCACTTGATATGCCATGCAGTGGGTGTGGTGTATAAGATGCAGGGTTGGCTTCTGCTGAAAGCATTGAGTACTCATTCTACACAAGGTTTAGTAATCTCTCTGGGGCTGCTGGTGGATGATGTTTGCCTTACTGTGTCCTGGTCATGCTTTTCATCTTTTCTTCCAGTTGTACCTGTTGGATGTTGCTATGTGGTCGGTCGCCAAATTGGTTTGGGCTCCCGGCATGTCTGATTGCGTTCTTTTTTTTTTTTGTCCCAGTTAGGTGCTCTTGATAGAGGCGGCCTACTGGATTATACTTTGGTGGTGGGCCTTTTCCACTTAATCGTAATAATTTTCTCCCCAGATGTGTTGGTATTCTTGTGGTGGCCTTTGCACATCCTCATCTGATTACTTTACAGAGTGCAAGCCTGGTCTTTTTGTAATCTATAGATATAGATATAGACTGATATAGACATCATTTCTGTGGAAATTCAAAGTGCCGAACCGCAGCAGTGTTCTGGATGTACTGCAGCTGTTCATCTGGAGATGCCAGTGAGCAGGCCGTTAATGTAGTCTGACCTACTGGAGACAAATGCATGGATAAGTCTCTCCAAGTCTGGTTTAGACACCATACCTTTGATTTTGGGAATGTTTCTTAGATGGTAAAAGGCTGTTGATGTTATTGATTAGATGTGGCTGTCAAAGTCCATTAATACCCACAGATTTCTAATTTGATTTGTACGTTGTAGAGCGAAAGACTGGAGGTGACTGCTGACACTTTCTCTGTGTTTTTGCGGGCCAAAGATGATGATTTCAGTCATGTCTGAGTTCAGCTGGAGAAAGTTGTATTAACTGACCTAAGGGCAGCATGTAGAGGTTGAACAGAAGGGGTCCCCAACGTACATGTCTGTAGTGCCTTACGAACCATCTCGCACTCTGAGGACCTCAGGGACCGGCCTCCTGCTGGGGTCCAGAGTCAGGACTAAACATGGGCCAGCCTCCTACTGGTGCCTAGAGTTAGGACTAAACATGGGGAATCAGCATTTCAGTTTTTTGCAGCTAAAATCTGGAACAGTCTCCCTAAAGATGTGAGACAGGGCTCCACTCTGACGTTCAATGTTCAAATCCAGGCTAAAAACAGTTTTGTTTCGATGTGCATATGACTGAAAGATCTATCTGCACTCTTCTCTTTTAAAGCGCTTTATTTTAAAATGATTCTGTATGTCTTTTTGTGTTTTGTGATTTTAATGCAACCTTTCCTGTTATGTAGAGCACTTTGAATTGCCTTGTGTACGAAATGTGCTCTACAAATAAACTTTCCTTGCCTTCTAGGAGGCATCCAGAACAGATGCCAGAGCCACCTCAGCTGGCTCCTCTCAGCGGCTCTACTGTGAGATCCTCCCGTGTGACTGAGCTCCTCACCCGATCTCCAAGGGAGCACCAAGCCACCCTGTGGAGGAAACTCATTTCGAGCGCTTGTATCCGCTATCTTGTCCTTTCAATCATTACCCAAAGCTCATGACCATTGTTGAGGGTAGGAACGTAGACTGACTAGTAAATCGAGAGCTTTGTCTTTCGACTCAGCTCTTTCTTTACCACAGCGGTGCGATACAGGGCCCGCATCACTGCAGATGCTGCACCGATCTCCCTGTCAATCTAACGCTCCAGCCTTCCCTCACTCGTGAACAAGACCCTGAGACACTTGAGGCAAGGACTTTCCACCCACTGGGAACAGGTCTGACTTACTGCCGGCGATGCGAACACAGCTCCTGCTCAGGTCGTACAGGGACCGGACAGCCCTTATCAAAGGGCCCTGGACCTCATACTCCCCCGCAGGGCACCCTGTCGAACGACAGGGTCCTTGAACCCTCGAGCACCCCATGGAGGGTAAATTAATTATTTTAATATGAACTGATGTGCAGTGTGTCGAGCCTGACTGTTTTTCTTTTCTTAACATTGTTTCTGTTATATGTTTCAGATGGTTTTTTGTGTGTGTTCTGTCATGTATGTTTATGTTGTACTACAGACACCACCTCCAGCCTGGCTGGCCGGGCCCCGTGGGGAAAGGCCCAGCCACTGGGTGCTCGCCATCGATTACCCACCCCAGGCCTGGCTCCAGGGTGGGGCTCCAATGACACCAATCCAGGCGACGTAACTGGCCTTGTTGGTGAATTATTAATAAGGCGCTTTACATAATGTTTGTATTGCTTTGGCTTTGCACCAAGTTTGTTCCAAGATGCAGCCTGCAGGTCTTTACCCATCACTTTACCCAAAAATTGGAATTGTATCGTGGAATCCCTCAGATTCCAAAGCAAATATCCGTGTTTGTAGCTGTAAGAATCTTCATTTCTGGTGCAAGTGTCAAAGAGGTCAATGAATCTGAAATGTAACGTCAGAAGGGTTTATTGAGTCTCACATAGGAAATGTTTAAAGGACACATATTCTGCTACAGTGACTTTTTGAGCTTTTAACCCTGTTCTTACAATGATCCGTCATCAAAAACATACCTTTCAGCTGTTTTTAGGAATGTTCATTAGAAAATCCTCCCCTCTCTGAGCGTCATAAACACTTCCTGGTGAACTTCCTTGTTCTGGGACATATTTTCAGATTTCATAGAGTTCTTCTGCTGTTTTAAGTCCTTAAATCATCGCAGACTCGTTCTGAGCATTTCTGCCATCTAAACACAATCACTGCAATTGCTCACCCACACTATAGCGTTTGTTGACGGCTAACTTAACTAAATTATGTGAGTGCTAGGTGCCATTTACTAGCTAGATGTAGCCTGTAAGTGTCATTTTACAAAGGCTGCTAAATTCATTCATTCATTTTCTACTGTGTATTCCCGTTCCCGTGGGTGACTGGAGCCTAGCCCAGTGACTAACTTTGGGCCTTAGAGGAAGCCGGAGAACCCGGAGAGAAATTCATTCATTTAATGAATAATACATTTTTTATTCGAAAACATGAGATGACAGATTTTAGAAACATGTTTAAGGGCAAATAACAGTTTGAAAAATGCATACATGCAAAATATATACACACGACATGTGTGTGTGCATGTATGAAGGGAGGATCTTCTGGTCAGCAGTATTATTTTCGTGAGATCCTGTGCAATGGCTGGGCCCCAGGAACTCACTGTTCTGGCCTTGACTTCAGAGCAACAACATATTCAATGTATTCTGTATGTACATATTCCTGTAATTCACTCGTCATTAACTTTAGCAGTAGTAAATTTAAGTTAATAACACGCATTGCTAAATGTGGATATCAAACAGATCAAAATCTTGTGTTCCAAGGTGAACACCTTGGTCCACTCATGCATGAATGTAAATTCTTCTTTGCAGATGATAAAGTTAAGCTCTCTCACCCCCTCCATAGAGATGGCAACCTAAAAGTCCATAATTACCTAAATGAAACTCTCACAAGGGCCACCTCACTTTTATGCAATTTCTGGTAATCGTCATCATTGGCGCAAAATGGTTTGTTTCATTCCTCTTGAGTGGTTCTGGACCAAGTGGGTGCGCCAGTCCTGCACCGTCTAAATTGAAATGATATGAACTTCATTTCGCACTGGTGCGGCGTCCCTAACGCGCACGATCAATCGTCCGATTGCGCATGCGCATACGCCTCTCTTCGCAGGTTAGCTCACATGATGACAAAACTACGGATCCGTGACGGACACGTTGCAGGTAGATTAAGTAAATAAAAAATGACCTAAACATGTACGTACCACCGGAACAGGGAAACACGCCAGGTGTTTATACCTGTTTGAGGACTGATCTTGAACCACGTCAAATTGGGTTTAGTTCAACTTTTCTAGCTGGGTGCAGTCCTGTTATTTGTGGGCGGTAGTGCTTTATTTGGATATCAATAATAACACAAGTGCCTTACACTTATACTACACATATTACTTATATTATACATACTATACTCAGCCTCATTATTTATTTACTCTGTAGCAAGTATAGTGTCCTTATTTCCACTTATTAATAAAAAAAAAAACTAAAATTAAAATTGAAATGGATGTGGCCCAGTTCACAGAGCATGATTGAGCATGATAGATGTTTATTTTGTATTTGTATGCATATATGTCTATGGAGGAATTTGATGTGGTCGTCATAATCTAAGATAGAGATGTAACTCTGTTGGAGATTTAGTCTACTGTTTTTGAAAGAAAAAATCAAAAATAGCAACGCACAAATGTTGAACCTTATCATTATTTGTTTGGAACTGGCACCAGAAGCCTGCAATTTGAATCTCAACTGAAAACAATCATGCCTTTGGAGATGAATAATGGCACAATCTCAAAGGTATTGTGAAAAAAAAATGATAACGATAATGTTGAACTTCCAGTTTTTGTTTCATGAGGATATGCCCAGTAATTACATATAAACCATCAACCAGGTCAGCTACTCTGCACTCTGACTGTCTCCATGCAGCTCAGTTTTAAACCATAGGCGTTCTTACCTGGTAAATGGAATGAATGAATAACGACACATTGTAGAATTTGATGATGTTTTCATTTCATAACTACATGGGAGATTCACTGTTTGGATATAATTTATTAAACATTATATCCAAATTCATGGTACACAAATGTTCTGTAGTCCCTCAACAAAGTTAATCTCATGTCGTAAAGTCCTTTTTAACTGACGACAAACACACTTTTAGGGTTGAATAATGGCACCACATTCTGAATCTTTCTGAAGCTCTTTATCTCCAGAATTTAACTTCATGGTATGCTGGATGAACTATCAAAGAGGCTTGCTTTCCTCTGTATTTTACTGGCAAGTAGTCTTGTCTTGCAATGCACTTGACACCCACATGTCCCTGCTCCTCTTCAGGTACCGCTCAACTGCCCTGCCCTCTGCCTCCAGTGTGCCATGCCCCTACCTTTAAAAAAACAAACAAAGGTAAAGCCACATTAACACGAGGTGGCTGTGCATGGTATTCTTAGCATTTCTCTGTTTTTATTTTTAGTCCATCTTTTACATTGCCTTCTGGATCGAGTTCTCCATGACTGCCATTCATCTGGCCTTTGATGACCCTGCTTGTGTTTCTTCATCTGATCTATTGATATCCTCTGATCATCATCATGTGGCCTTTGGGATTATAAGGTATTTATCATCTGTTATATCCGTGATGGTTTGTTTGGTATGGAGGTGGATTCCCACTGAAAATATTGAACTTTTATTTATAGATATTCACCATATTAATCCAGTTCGAACCTTATTATTACAGTAAACAAGCTTATCCTAAACTGCTACAAGCATCTGAAATTATGAATTTAGTTGTTCGTGTTTCAGACTTCTCTCAAATGTCTATTGGCTATTGTGACCTAATTCCAAATTGTAAAACACAAAATAAGAATCAATACAGCTAACACACACTTGAGTAGATAATTCAATCAGACATAATAATCTATAGTTTAGTTAGTGCTAATTTTCAACCCAAGTATGGGGATTATTATATTGTGTCACTTAACTCAAACATGAACAGCATTTTCTCTTGCATTTCTTCATTTTGCTCAGACTTCATTATGCTCAGAGTGAGAAGTGTGACCTCTCAAAGATACAGATGTCTTGAATAACATGCAATACAAAGCTAATGGTGCACATGAATTATGATGACTTTGATATAGGCTCTAAGAAAATCATTTTGAGATAGTAACCCATGAGCGCTAATGAAGCAGTTTATGGCTGCAACTAACATAATTCTTTTTGCTTATCTTTTTTCTTTTTGTCATTTACAAGGGCCCGTGAACATGAGATTTCTCACTAAATTTGACCAAGCCTATGCTTAAGTGATGCGGCTTGAGGACACCTTGAGTTGAGAACACAGACACAACTTTTTTTTTTTTAAATCAAATAGCTATACTACACTAAATGTTTCCTGTCATTTCGTTGTAATTGATGCTCTTCTGAGTCATAAAACTTCTTCTCTAAGCATACAGCATTTGTATAATCCAGAAAAGAAAATTATTATTCAATTACTAAATTATTTGGCGATTTATTCAATTAAATCTTGAATCTTGAAATTATTTGAGCAGGTAATATGGCCCTGTAAAACTGACCAATCAGAGAAACCTGAACTTTTGCCTGAATAGCTAAAACTTACACCACTTACACCACTAATATTTGTATTGAAACAAAAAGCTTCACTTTATACAAACCAATTATGATGCAGCAGCTCACAAGGGTGGCTGACCACTCATAATTAGACCTTTATTCCAAGCCTTTACTCCATCGGACAGACCTATCGAAAAGCTTTTGATGTTTCCCTCAGACTGTCTTTGTTTACTAGTTTGATTGCAAATGAGAAATGCTGGTGACCATAAAGACCCAAGCGTTCTCTAATTGTGTGGACAGTGTAGTATGTTTCCAAAGACAGTCCTCTGATCCACTTTTTTTTTAATCAATATCTTTACATTCTCACAAAGCATTTAGAAGCTGAAGCAGTGTCAAAAATATATGAAATAATATAAGAGTGTGTGAATTATACTGAGATACAGTAATTTAACCTGTTGGTCAGTTGCTATCTTCTGCCCTCTACTGGCTAACATGACACACTGACAGGGCATTCATCTCCACTAAATACGATGCAACAGGTGTAAGACTTGGATAAAATCTTTTTGGAATTGCAGCCTTTTTCTACATCAAAATGTTGACATATTATAGCTTTCCTATGAGACTCTGAAACAATACCTTATAGGCATTCTTGTAAAATTTTATAATTTATAGCACTAATATTGCCCAGTAGTTAAATAGTTAAATACAAACATTATATTTAGAACGGTAAAAAAATACTTGACGAATGAGGGATTACACCAACCAATTTAAGCATGATTATTCAATACAAAAAATAGTGTCTGTGAATAAGATTTATACATATTCAACAGTTTAGTCTGCCCGGTAGTGTTTGACACCATGTCTCTACACTGGACAAATGGTATGCATGTGCACACATCCACTCAATATGTTGGTCTACTGCATGTGTCAGGTAAATGGGAGATGTGTGTAAACAAACACAAACACACTGGAATGACCACCTACCATCTAAAAAGATCCTTTCATTTTATTGCACAATTGTAGATGTCTCTGAGGAGCAAACATTTTAGAAGTAATTACTAGTGTTTTCCCCAGAAGGTGATTCCTTTGCCACACTTGGCAGTCATTGTCAGCAGCCATGCACCACACTCATCAGTCGAACAAAGACAACAAGTGTTCTATTGATGATGTGCCTGTTGTAGCTGTAGGAAAATTTAAAAGTACTTGTCAGAGGCTCTTTCGGCAGATTAACTTGTAATAAGGACTACCTGCCATCGACACATTCCCTGTATTTATGTAGCACGGACAAAGACGTCTTTAAGAGGGGCACAGCTGTATGAAAGCAAATCATGAATAGGGATAATAGTCACAAAAGACAACAAGGCTCAAGTGCAAAGAAATTGTGTTTTTTTTTGTTTTTTTTTTTAAGATGGGACAATTCTATTCAGAACCAGGCCATTCCTCCCTTTGACCATTGAGCTTCCAACCTCTTCACTATCCAAGACCTCCGTCTAATTATTTTAGGACAAGACATGTTATGGTGCAAAGTGACAAAGAGAAAGCACTCCCGACCAAAGTGCACTTTAATTCAGTTGTTCCATTTGACAGGTGCCTCCTGCCAATGGATGTCACACACCACTACACAGCAGTACACAGCAGTACACAGCAGTACACAGCAGTACACAGAAGTACACAGAAGTACACAGTAGTACACAGTAGTACACAGAAGTACACAGTAGTACACAGAAGTACACAGTAGCACACAGAAGTACCCAACAGTACACAACAGTACACACAAGTACACACAAGTACACAGCAGTACACAGCAGTACACACCAGTACACACCAGTACACAGCATTACTGACTCAATCAGAGACCTGTAAGCAAAGCATAGGCCTTTCTGGCTGCAGCAAATAACCAAAATCACATGGACTTTATTCACTTAGGGGAAATGTAAGCAGATGTCGAAGTGCATTTTGCAAAGACATTTGGAGCAATGGGCGTTATTATATGGGGGAATTGTGGAAATCCTCAAAGGGAGATTAGACCACAGTCAGTGGGGCCCATTCGACATCATTCATTAGCAGAATAGAAAGAAAAAGCGAGAACCGGCATGTGTCCTTGCTAGCCTAAATGTGAAAATTGCTCATGCCATTATTTCAGATGAGAACGTGGGAAATGAATTTGGGTTTGCTTTAATATAGCAGACATAAGATGCCACATACAGAGAGAGCCGGGAGGTGGGGCTCGAGCCCTTTTTGCTTGTGCTCATGCAGTGGAAAGGCCTGACAGGTGTGCTTTTGTGTGCATATGTTTATGCACTGGCCAGGCACAGCAGTGTGTGTGTGCACGTGAATGAACAGTGTGTATGTGTGTTAAGCCTTTCCAAGTACTGCTGCCACTCCCTGGGGCAGAGAGGGGCCTTTTCACTATTCCCTACCCGGCTCGTCCTTATAGTGGGCCAGGATTTACTTCTGGACCTCATTAGACATCTTGAGTTGTACTGCGGTTGAAATATAAATTGAAAATATTGAACGTAGTAATATGTTATTTATTTATTTCTTCTTTTTTTAAAAAAATGGATTTGTTCATACAACAATGGTTGAAATACCAGCACTTCTTTGGTAAGAAATTTTATTTTGTTATTCTTTTTTTTATTATGTTTTTTGAAGGAAAATAACATTTAAAAAAATATTTTATTTAAGTATGTAGTCATTTTACAGTTCAACTAGGAGTTCAAAGGTCAGGTATTAAATGGACACATTTAATGCTGGTTGAATCTGGAAATTGTCTTCATCTTTTAATGACTGTAAGAAATATATTGTCAGTGTGTATACTTATTGTGTGTTGACAAACTGTTGGTTGGAGAAAAAGACAAAATTGTTGGTTGGAGATGACAGATAAAGTGGTTGTGATCGTGGTTGTTGATATTGTACCACTAGATGTCAGGATTTGTCTATTTACAAAGTGCAGCCCCCTCCTCTCTCACCTGGGAGAACTAGTGTGTAGCTTGCACATGGTGTGACAGCTTCCCCAGGAAGCTGGGCTGACATTTGCCTCACTTAATGACACAAGCTAATTAATCATTAGCTGTCCCAGAGGTATTTCTGTTAGAGAGGCTTTGTCGTGTTTCTCCACAGTAGGAGGTCCCACCCTTAAAGTGTTATATATGCATAACTGCCTCATCCCAGGCTACAACATCTTCATTCTCACTCATTTAGCCAGTTTGATGGAAACACACAGATCCTTTACACTCCATCTTAAATATGCTGATGAACAGGTTTCTGATTTTGACTTTTCTCTATTGTGCAGCAGAATGTGAAGTCTCTTTGGGCCTGTTCTTACTGTATATGCTTTACACCATGGATGAGCGCGTTTTCGATGATGCCATTTAGATAATTTAGGTCAAGAGGGTGACTGCAACTGGTGCTGTAGCTTAAATATCACAAAGGTATCACTTTGGGTCAGTTGGAAAAAGCTGAATGAAAGACACAGACAATGTAGTTGTGTCCATGCGTGTTGAACATACAGTTATTGAGGCGAGGTGTATTGTCTGCACAATTTTAAGTGCTAATATGAATTTGAAGTACCTGAACCGTGTGGGCTGTAAGTTATTTCTTGTCAGACCTGTACATCCAATGGAAATAAATGTGTGCAAAGGCTTTGTGGAAATGAAATCTGCCCCCTTGACGTGTTTCTGCCTCCTCAGCATCATTATGTGCCCCCCCACTGTGACGCGAGCTGCTTTTGGAAACAGTGAGCTAGTCGGTCACGTATGGGAGGGCTTCAGGTGATGCACTCAGGTCCTCTTTTCACCCACTGGAGAAGACTGTGGGCTGGTGTGGGTGCGCACAGGGCCATCCAGGGCACTTACTGATGAGGGGCTGGGCTGCAGGAGGCCTTTGAAAAATTCTGGAAGTTTTGGGATGAGCCTTACAGTACCCTTGGGATAGCATGACCCCTGACTCTAGCTCACTGGCCCTTATACTTTGTTCTGTGACCTGAGAATGCGGTGTACACGTGGAAGAACACACTGTCTGAGCTAATTCACAACTCATACAGGCTCGGCAGGCTGAAGGCCCTCTTTGTCTTGAAAAAATAATCATAGTTTTCTTTTGATAATTGCAATTGTTTTCTGGACAATAAAAACACAGACTCTTGAACACATACAATTTTGTTTTTATAACAAAGACAGCAACATTATTAAATCAAGTGGGAGGGATGAATCAAGTAAAAAAAGAATTAATAATTTCATAGTTTTATCAATGATAAACTTTATTCATAAATATTCTCTATCTAGGCCTTCAGTCACTCTACTTCCTGGTTGAGCATGGGCAGCACATGTGAAATAAGTGGAGGTGATTCCATTATTGTTACCTAGCAACCATACTTTAAACAATGGCCAAAACTCACAATAGTTATTATTTGACTGATAAAAATATGCATTTGTTCTTTGCATGTTAATTTCACCTTGAATTCTGACTGATTTATTTATTATTTAGAATAAAGTTATGTGCACTTTAAAATACATGAAATTCCTTTGCTAAGGTGTCAAATAGTTTATAAAAGCTTGAATAATGCAAAGTCCTCCATCAATACCCTCACAAAGCTGCTGACTTCAGCTTAATATTATTGAATGTCACTTAATTGCTTTCACTCTAAATGGCACTGGTCTGTGTGACCATTGTAATTCTATTGGTACAGAGCAAACAACCTTTAAGGCAGAGAAAATGAATTCAGATCCATGACGATAGGAGAGAAGACACACATTGGTCCTTGAGCAAACTCTTCATAAAGATGAAAGAAGTTCATTTATATGCTCTTATTGTGCTCGTGGTCTACTATGTCACCTTGATAAAGTGCTCCTCATTTACTTTCTCTTTTAAAATTTAAAGTCAAGCCAAAATCATAATTGTGTGACACATCTAAGTCTTGACCTTGTGGAGACAGACAAGTGAGCTTGGTCTGCCTTGGCAGGAGGCCTTTAGACAAGAGACTGGCAGAGAAAACAGAAAGTGATTGTTCTCTGGCTTAAAAGTATGTCCTGAACCTTAAAGATGAAGACTTAGCTTGTTTGCTATACAATACGTCTGTGCTTTGGAAAAATGGGGCGTGTCTCCACTGGGAACCCCATCTGCAGGCCTGTAGCAATGGCACCACCCTTTCCCCGACTCCCATCAGCTCTCGCTGTCAGTTAAGCAAACAAACGCTACTACAAGCACGGAGCCAGTGTGTGTCTGCATGTCTCATGCACATGTATTAGGCCCACGAGCTGCACCTGACAGGGCCAACATTTGTGCCTTAGAATACATTTAACAATGCACACTCCACAGCCGTCCCATCTCAGCGGGAGGCTGCAGGAAACAGATGAGGACTAGTCATGTTGATGAAGAAAACCACAGCCTACCTATACCTGCCAGGCGCTGAGCGCACACTGCCAACCTTTAGGCTTATTAACAATGAATCAACATAATTTTCTGCAGAAAGCTGTGTTCAGACATGAAAGGGCCTATACCATTAGGCTGATGGTGTGGCAAATGGGAGGGAAATCACTTGTCGCTTAGTGCATTTCTCTTGACTTGCCTCCATACACTAGACTCTGTGCATAAAATGACTTTAACATGCAAGTGGTGGTTTGTAGAAGCATTAAGATAACATATTTTCTCACTTTATAACACATCAGAATTATTCAAACTTATGCCCATCCATCTTGACAGTTAAAGCTTTTAGCAATAGCCTTGATTCTTGATGTTGGGGGTGGAGCTGCAACCATTCCACATTATTCTCCATCTTCAGGAACCCTGCAATTACATCTGGCACAACTCTGCATGAAGTAACGCTTTATAAGCCTTTGTGTACGTCTGCTTTGAAGACTGCCGCCTTTTATACAAGTTTGCTTTTTGTCCCTGGTCTGTTGTACAGCCCCCTAAACTGACACGCACCCCCGCCGTATGGGACAGAGGACAGAATGTGATGTGTCGTCTCCTTCTACACATAAAGGCCCAGTGCATTGGACACACCTTGGACAGCACAAAAGATGAAAAGCAAGGCAAGGCTTGGACACGCAAGACCACGCTGCCAAGCCAGATAAAGACGCTTCAAAAGTCGAGCAGCAAACACTCCGCTCCTGGCTTTTGCTTCCCATGGCTTTCCTCTCATGAAATGATCAGATACAAATAATCAGTGGTGGAAAGTAACAAAGTACAAAAGTAAAAGTACTGTACATTTTTTAGGTATCTGTACTTTGCTTAAGTTGTTTTTATAGTGGATACTTTTTACTTTTACTTCACTACATTTTAGACTAAGTGTCTGTACTTTTTACTCCATTACATTTTATTGAACTGAACTGAAAAGTAGAAAGTACTTTTCATTTTGTTTTAGGGGTGTTTCTGAGCACGTTGATGGTGACATTCTGCCTGGAGTTCAAGCTCAACAATAAGCAAAGAAAAATATACACATAAAATTGAAGACATTAATTCGGACTGACCTTTGTGGACCAAAATTAAGCACAATTCTTTACCAACATTTAATACGCAAAACTGGTTTTATAATCTGCATGAAATACTTTTATTTTTTACTGTTAAAGTACATTTTCTAACAGATACTGCAACATGTTTACTTAATTAATTTTTTTTATGTGATACATTTACATGAGTCATTTTTTTCACCATCTGTATCTGTACTTTTATTTGAGTAACAAAACCGAGTACTTCTTCCACCACTGCAAATAATCAACATTAAACATGTTCAAATGTACATCCATTTGAATTTATTCATGTTTACTATCAGAAATTGTGATAGTGAGAATGAAAATTGAAAAAAATTTTTTTTGACTTAAACCTGTTTTTAGGTTTAAGTCTAAACAATTTTTATGATGCCATAAATCACTAATAAACACAATGTGTTACACTCAAATTTGACTGTCTATGAATGATATCAAATTTATAATTTACCATAGTACCACCATTTTTTATTTGTCGAACAGTATTGTAATGGCATAAAACCTGATGTTGCTAATGCTTTCTCTGCCTGTTTGCCGTCTCTTTACCTTATTCCACATTGAAACAGATGGCGTTTTATGCTGGACACAATCAGGACTATTCAGCGTCAGGCTGCGCAGGCCCTCCCCACCTGCACTCAGCCCAATCACAACCTAATGAACACATTGGGAGCAGTCTGTTCCAAATTAGTCCCAGTTGGAGCCGAGGCCACAGGTAACCCCCCTGTGCCACCTCAGTCTGGCCCTTGGACTCCCTCTGCCCACCCGACTCAGCTGTAACTGCAGGGCCGGGACCTCACCTCAGAGTCCTAATCAAATCAAGATCCATATCAGAGTGCTGTCAGCATTCCAACACAGCACTGAAGAGCTGCCCGTCCAGAACAAACGTATATGTTACATGTGAGGAAACAGATTGACAGCTGCGCATTCAAGTGTTAGAAGTGAAGATCTAATTTCCACATGTATGGAAATGAATGCTTACAACTGTGTCTCTCACCTGTTATGTACAAACAGAGATGATAGAGGAAGGAGCTCCTTAGGTTGCAGTGTTAATGACATGAAGACAACTCATGTGCCTTATCACCACACATCTATTTCTGTTTGATTTTTCTACCTGGTTGTGTTATTCAGGTATTATGGTGTTCAGTAGCACTGTAAAAATTCAGTGCTTAGAAGCAGCCACGGAGTGTGACGAAACACTGGGGCAGCTGTATATCTTGTGCTGTTGACACCAGAAGTGTGCTGCCATCAGGAGGCTCTGACATTTGTATACTCCCTCCAACATCCCCAGGGACAAAAGAGTAGAGCTGGGTTGCCCGCCTCATCATGTCCTATCAACTGCTATTGGAGCTCAGGAAGTGCAGGCCAACTAGCAGCACCCTTGTGGGTGTCCATCAGCAGATCTGACAGGAGCTCTGCCCTCCTTCACTGTCCCTCTGGTCAATCTGCACCTCAATTGGCCCTTCACTGGTGGTGCTGCCTGCTCCTTCTGCTGCATGTCAAAAAGAGTTTGAACCACAGAGGAAGTGCAAATATCCTCCAATGGCCTTGATCCAGATGGATGCTCTAATGACAATAGAACCCATGTCTTTAGTGTGAGGTTTTGTGAGAGGACAGAGGGCACCACAATAACCCTGCAGCATTATGCATGCAGGCCCTGCACCTATTGACATGTTAAAAAGCCCGGCTATGATAATTAAGTAAGCTCATTCAGGGCACTGCTCTTTTCTCTTAACATGTCTGTAAAGGTAATTTGGGGCACTGGCTTAAAACAGTGGGTAGATCAAAATAATGGATTCACAGGTCACAGTTTCTATAGCCATTTGCTTAACACATAAATGTACATCTTTGACGGACTAGAGCTTGATGGGTTTGCCTTTAGGCGACTGTTTTGTGGGTTTTACATTCAAGCCCTCAACACGCTGCATACTATCTGAACCCTGAGACATCTTAAGAATAAAGCAGATTAAAAGACAGTCTATAAAATATTCAGATGGCCGCTCCACTTCATGACAGTACCAACTTTGAATTTACTTTGTGAAAAGGCATAGGTTGTATACCACAAATGCTATTCCTATTGCCAATACATTTGCCAACTTCTTATTGGATGTAAGGTAAGGACTGACTGAAGTTTGCAATCTACATATAGTCTAACTCAGTCATTCCTAACCTTAAGGTCGGGACCCAAATTTGGGTCCCCAAAGATTCTCAGAGGGTCTGAAATTTTAAAGAGGCCCAAACTAGATTGTGTGAATTTAATGAAGAGATGGCACGTTAATTGCTTCTTTAAAGTATTTTATAATCATCACTGTTCTGTAACATCTTTATTAACGAGAAAATAAGGATATATTTCCTTATAAGACAGCATCTCAGATAGGAGAAGGATGCTGGGGCATTCAACATATCCTTGTGTAAAATAGGGGTCGCTGGGAGAGAAAGGTTGGGAACCACCGGTCTAACACAGAGCCGGTGACACGTACAATTGCAATGTATCATTAAAAGCCTTCACACAAATAATATTGGAAGTTCAAACATGTGACAGGTCTTAAGGCTCATTGCAAAGTTTTTGATTTGGGTATTTCATTTAAAATTAGCTTTAGAACAATGTATGAGCTGATAATGCTAAGTTACATAAAAATCATATATTATGTTAACTGTTGTTCAAGGAGGGGAAAAAGGTTTTTAAAGCTGGTATGATCAGCAAGTCAGCTTTTTATGGTCAGATTGTGTTCAAACAAATCTCAGATTAAAGTATAACTTGAGTAACAAAGCTTCAGACAGACCAGTTCCTTTTACCTTTACCCCCTCTTTTATGTTGATGACATCACATGAAAGGTATCAGTAGACTCGGTGCTCATAGTTTATGCTCTTCATAGAAGGCAGTGGGTCCTGGTGATGTTGGATACATTTCTTCAGCAGGGATTTTGACTGAAATCCTGTTTCTTAACCCTTCAAACTGCGACTTGCTAGTGGAGAGGTCCAGGAGGCAGTTTGGGATGTAGTCTGAGAAATGTTATTGGGCTGGATGCCCTTTGTCGAAACCTGCTACATTAGTGTGACAGGAGTGGGCAATGGGGTCTGGAATCTTTAGGGACATTACTGTGTGTGTCTAGAGTGAGTATCAAACCTTTACTCTGAAAGTGAAAGCTTACTGACAGCGCTGCTGTCAGACTATTACATTGCCACATTATTATTTCTTCCTTGTTAATGATGCCAGACAGGCGCTGAGTGAAAGATTTTAAATGCAACTCTGGCAGTTTAAAGCAGGTCCTCTGTGTTAACAAGATGGTGGTTAATGGTTGGGCTTTTATGGCAGTGGTCACATGTATAATTAAGCTGCTGTTGTATTTGTCATAAAAATCATTAGGGGAGCAGGAAATGTTGTACCAGCCATTTTCATTTTGAGGGGAGGAAAATTAAAAACATCAAATCTCACAATGTTGTTTTGACATCGTTCCCATGTTTATGGATTTCCTGTGTGTGGTTGAGGTTCTGGTGTTAAAAAGGCATCACCTTGTATTTGTTGGGGGAACAAAGACTGTTTTTGAACAAGGCATGTTCACTTCTGGGAGGTCCAGCTTGAGGCTATGTTAACTTTTTAGTATTTGGAAAGTGATAACTTTCTGCTGCTGGATTCTTATTATAATAGTACATGGTTTGCTATACCAGTACCTGAAAATGCATGCTTTATACCAATGCAGTGTTAAATATTTGTCTGCAATTAGTGCAGAAAAAGTTTTAGACTGATCTAAATATAGTATTCAAAGCATGCACAGACCATAAGTTGGCCATTGATGGAAACAACGTGAATCTTGGCCTTATTTGCTTTTCAGAAACATTGTTGTCTCATGACGTATTTCAACTAGACCTGGTCTCTCAGACAGGTTCACTTAGAACCATCTCGGGCCATTTCTATTAATCACGGTCTGCGTTTTCATGCAGAGGTCCAGGCTCACAGGGCGCTGTGAGCAGCTTATGCAACTCTAATACACGACATTCAGCTGATGGTCATTTTACTCTTCCAGCCACGTTTTGACTGGTTCTAGTGGAACTAGAGTTCAGATGTATATGAACTCCTGGAACCCCCTTCCAATAAAGCTTTTTATTTATTGCAATGCAATTATATAAGGACGTATTTATCTATTTAAGGTTTTATGCATTCTTAGCTGTGTGTTGTTAAGCTGTGATGTTATTAAATGTGTTTTTTAGATTTGAACAAACAATCTATTACAATTATAATAAAATCAATGAATTGAATAAAATTATTTATACTATGAACTAATTTGTTATAAAAGTAAATAAAGACCAGCTTTAGCTTGATAATTAACTTATGAATTATTTTGTATCTGCACAGATGCAGATAATGTGACGAGAGAGAGACCCAAGATGAGAAAATCCCCCAGAAATACTTTTTGAAAACTAGAATCAAATAAAGACCAACTTCAGAAGGAGCACATTACTGCTCTCAACCTTCAACCCGACTGACATTATATCGTAGGCACAGACATTATCATGTACATGCATGAGTCCCCTACAAGGTTCTTATGTCAGTACACTTTTGGATGCCCAAAACTAGACTTCATCTCCCTTAATCAGACTCTTTACCAACAGGTCATGAGAGAAGACTTCAGGGATTACAGAAAGATAAAAGAGCTGCCTGCAGACAGATAGATAACCTGTATGAGTATAATTCTCATCCAGCTGATATCTATGTAGATGAGTTGGGTGTCATGGCCCTGGTGTCACCTCAGCAGCACAGTTTCCTGTCATGCACATGACTGGTATCTATGCTAATATAAGGATCAGCCGGATAGAGAGCTCAACTGCCAGTGCAGTGTTTGCCTTATCTTATCAGGCTCGAGGCCTGCTCTTTCTAAACCACCTCAAACACTGCTCAGATACAAAGAAGCCCAATCTCGTGTTTTCTCAACCACACTCTCACCTTCACACTTCTATTTCACATTCTACATCCTCAGTTATGTTCACTGCATCAAGTTTGTGATGCATTATTTCTAATATGTGTTAGGCCTGGCAGGGAAATCACCACAGGGCACAGTATATTCATTACATCTCAGATCAGACAACAATCATCTGTGCAATTGTTGAAGAAAATCAACATCTCTATAAAACTTTGAAAGTGTAAATTAACAAGGCACACAAATGAACATCCAAAAAAAGTTGTCATGTCTCACATTAATTTTTGGTCTTAAGGAACACATGCAGACAGTAAATCCTGTCTGACTTATCTCACCCCGCCCGCCTTGTCCCTCTTAGCCTCTTTGTCTGCATCATGCACTCCCTCACAAGCGTGATTATTTCTTATCATGTATTTATTTGTTTAATCCACCCCTCCCCCACAGCTCTTGGCGGCCCTGTCCCGTGCACGAGCTGCCTGTCTGGCAGTGAGCGCCCTTCTGCCCCTCCTGCTTTTGCTTGTCCACATCCAGTCCTCATCTCTCATCCAGCTTCAACCTCTCACAATGACTGGATCTTGCTATGAGTGGCTTGCAGCTTCATTCAGGGGGATGGACCCCCACCTTTTTACTTCATCTTTACATCCCTCCCACTTGCATGTGGCCGCCAGCCTCTGTGCACACTATAAATAATGGATGCATTAGCATGCTTGAATATCTTTTTAGAAGGTGGGGGTGCCTTAATTCATTATTAATCCCCTTCAAGGCAAAATGGGCCATAGCTGTGGTAGCGCTATATTTTTGGATTTTGACTGGCTTTATAATGTATTCTACTGTTGGTCAAAATGCTAAAACTGGCCCTCACTGTGGAAAACTGTCCTCCATAGCCCCAAACACCTGGTAAAGTTTAAGTAAACTGTGTTTCTGTGGATATGACAGCCACACTTTTGACACAACTATTATTCTGACTCTTAACTCCACATATACTCCAAAGCACTACATCTTATGAATAAACCTGCACGCTGCTATTATGGACTACAAAGTTGAGTTGTTCTGTTCACTCGTGTCTTACCACTAGGTTGCACTGCTGCTTCCTACCTGTCCCTCTCTGATTAAGGGCAAGCTAAATATCCAAACCACATGAGGGCTGCAACCTATCGCCACATAGTGCTCCTCTATGTGTCATAAATTGCAATACTTGGTGTTCAGATTGTCAACACACTACAATAGTCTCAATTGAAAACCAATTTCTCTCATTCATTTTTGAAATAAAAAAAGTTTAGAAAATGTTTGCCATTAGTTTGACATTGCTTAGTTAGGTTAAAACAGAGTTTATATAATTGAAAGCAGATTTATCGTGAAGTTAAAGAGTTGCTGCTGTGTCTCACTCGGGGGTTGTTGACACAGAGAGGGCCAGAGTTTTGGAATGTTCTCTGAATGTGGCGCTCTGCTCCACAGCACCAGGCTGGCCACTTGTTATGAGGTATCATACTGTGCATTTGAACTCTCTTAGCACCTGAAATTCCTCACTCTGGGCAGGAAATTTGATTTATTAGATTCTATCTAGAACGTATATATAATTTGCCTGGCTGTATGTCAAAATGTTAGACATCTTTTAGGAGTGTGAGGGTCTTGCTCATACAATATGAGTCAAGTGCACCCGTCTCTGCTCAGGACAGTGTGTGTGTGTGTGTGTGTGTGTGTGTGTGTGTGTGTGTGTCTCTCTGTGTGTGTGTGTGTGTGTGTGTGCGTGTGTGTGTCTGTGTGTGTCTGTGGTGGTGGTAGGGCGTAAGGTTAAACCCAGCAAGAGGTTCCGTTATATTTCTGATATTTGCATTCTAAACTGTATCTAAAAGCACTATGCTTTATTTAATAAGACCTATTAAAAGGTTAAACTAATCAAGTGTATGTGAAGCTCTTCATCTGCAGTCACGCAACACATGAAGACAATCTATATTTGTCCAGTGTGCGTGGTGCGTCCTCACCAGGGAGGAGCAGAGCACGTCCAGACACACAACACAGCAGTCACATGATGTCTGCCTCATGCAGGTTCAGCCTCCTGCTGACTGTTGACTGAGCAACTCTACTGTACTTTTATCTAATCACTATACTTTTATCTATATGTTTAAACTTAGAAGCTAGTAACAGGAAAAAAAAAGACTGCCTGGGTTAGGTTCAGGTTGATTTTACATTGAACAAAGCCCAAATCATTTTATAAAATTGAAACACTAATTTTGTGATTAAACATCTCCATGAATACAACTGCATAATAAACCCTACAGTTTAACATATTTAGATTTAATTGAAAGGCCTTTTTATTTTTTATTTTACATGAAAAAAATTAAAATACATTAATGAGGCCTGACTCAAAACTTAAGAACTCTTCTGATACAGCAAAGGATAGAGAAACAACAGCAGTCACAAAAAGAGCAGACAACCACACACACTACAATACACACACTACAATTCACAGTCAGGGACTACCAGTGTATCGTCAGCCAAGAAAAGTATGTCTGCCTGTTTAAAGTGGGCATCAGATCTGCTTGTCCTCAGATAAAGGGGGGAATCATTCCAGAGCCTGGTGTAGGTGTAGAAGAACAATCTCTGTCCAAAGGCTTCTTAAATGAGGCGCCAGGAGCTGCTTCTGTGAGTGCCATCTAGTGTTCAGGTGTGTGTTCGCTGATGGTATTAAGGCCGTGGAACACATGCTTACTTTTTATTTCAAAGTAAAACCTGATCGACCTGTTCTTTATATAGTTCTTAAATGTCAATGCATTGAATCTGTCATCTGTACCCAGCTAGAAAGTCTCGTTTTTTAAGCCTTTATTTAACCAGGTAACAACCCATTGAGAGTAAAACCTTTAAGGGTGACGTGTGCTAAAGAGAAAAAATAGCTGTGAAAACGTGCACTACTTTTTATGCTTGCACTCTAATCCATCTATCCACAAGGAACTCAATATGCACATTACTTTAAATGTAGTGTATCAGCCTGGTGCTCTATGAATAGAATATACTATTAGTTATTTCAAACAGGTGCCTTTATCATAAATTGTACATCAAGATGTAAGCATAAAACGTAAAGCATCAGCGGTTGCTGTTTGTAGTCTGTTGATTACCATGCTCCAAAGTGTTAGAGGAAATGTAACAGTATAAACATTACATGAGGCACGCTCTTGTACAAAGCATTGTTTTGTTCCAGTCGTGTCCTGTTCCTTTACAGTGTGTTTGGCCCATGTGTTGTGCAGCAGACGATCACTGCTGTCTGAACTGATAGCTTCATTATTCATGGTTGCGTGTAGACAGCAGTGCTTAATCTCCTGCTTGAACGGGACTACCCACCACTCTGTAAATGCTTGCGCTTGGTCAGCCTTATCTAGTGTTGTGGAAATACTGTAAGCCTGAAAGGTGCATGGCAGAGGAGAGTTGTGTTATGGGGGTTGAGGCGAGTGGTAATTAGCCAGGCTTGGACCAAGGGCAGCAGGCCATATATTCTCTGTAGTGAAAGGGCGCGGGCAGGGGGTCTATTGGCCCTCGACAGGTGGAGCAGGGGGAAGGCGTCAGGACTGTTAGGAATCGAAACCACAGATGAGGCCCTGAAGTGGCTCCGTGTCTGGCCTCTGGGGTCAAGCCTCTCTCACCTAGAACGTTTACCCCAGAGAGAGAGCGAGAGAGCGAGAGTTCAGGGTTACATGATCCCTTCAACTCACAATAACTTAAAGTGCATTTGACATTTAGACTATACAATTCACTAAAACATATATTGAAGATTTTACCACACAATTCTTGCACAGTTTGGCACTTTTGGTACTGTTTTGTACTTCCTGGACACGAACAGCAGATGTGTCATAGGTAGAGATAATCCTCAACTGTTACCTAGCAACCATAATGTAAACAAGGGTCAAAATCCATATATAGACAATAGTTATGATTTAAACAAATAATAATACCTGATAACATGTTTATCTTGTTAAATTATTGTTTAAACCGTCCATGACATAAAAAGATGGATTGCGTCCTTTTTTCTATAACGTAGTTCTGCCGAGACCGGGTTAGCTTACCTGCCCCAAAGTACTAAACTCAACCATATTATCTGTTCCTAAACTGAACCGTAATTCTAACCCTAACCTTATCCTAATAGTGAAAAAAATATATTGTAAAAAGTAAACTTTAGTAGCCACCAAACAGAAATATCTCACAAACACTTACTATACAAATGTATATTGTTTTGTATTTTTGTTGTCCAAATGAAACATTTTTTTCACAACACCATGAGGATAAAAAGTGCTCTGTTAAACACATGAGATTTGTTGTTGTGCTTCCGGTTGTTTTGGTTGACTCCATAATCCTTGTTAGAGCCATTACAAATCCTGCTGTCTTTACTTGAGACCTAAGACAGGCGCTGCAACTTGGTTTCATTTTGCATTCCTCTGGGCTTTATAGGCAGGTGTTTAACATTACTGGTGGGATATTTATTGGTGACTTTAATGGCAACTTTTTGCTTACCTCTCAATTAGGCTCACAAACACTGCTGGCAGTGGAGTCAAACGCACATTTTTCTTAAAGCGGAATTACACAACTTACTCAGATTTACAACTAAATCTGTCCCTTAAAATATACATGGCCAATACCACAAGTTTCCATTGACAATTGTCGATGTTCTTCTTTTTAAATACAAGCCATCCTGAATAACCTGCCACGAAAAAAAAAAAACTAAAACAAAATATTATCAAAAAAAAGTATGCCTAATTGCATTCAGTCAGTGTGATTTCATAAAGCTAGTCACATACTATTGGAACAGTAATGCATTTGTGAATAATTGTTCTATTATGATGTTTCTTCTCACAATAGTTGTAACACTGAAATTCAATTTTGTGACATCCCTAAATGAGCATTTTGATATAAACCAATAAGAATGTGGAATGGTAGTGTGGTTTTCAGTGTAACATGTTCACACTGTCTCGCTCTGTCACACACTTTTTTAAGACCCTTCCAACCCTCCACTGACCCATGACCATGCGTCTCTGCCCGCGTGTGCTCCCGCCCCTGTTTCCTGCTCCATGCTTTATGCCAGGTCAGTGTCGGATGTGGATGTTAGAAATAGGGGTCGGTGGCAGGAGGCAGTGTGTGGCCTGTATAATTACCGAAGCTTAGCAGGGCCAGTGGCTGTGATGTGCAATTCTTCAAATCAAGGTGCAGCCTGGAGACTTAGCCGGCCTCACTGCTGCCCTATGCTACTTGATTGCTGCAGCCGGGGCGAGCCATGTCAAGTGGCAAGGCTGGGAAATGTGAAATCCCCAGATAAAGCACAGAGCCCTAAAATGCCATGAAACTCCAGTAATGAGGAAAGTGATGGGGTCTGGGGTAGAGGAATACTTGGCAGGCAGGCAAAGGCCTGCAATGGTAAGCCTGGTCTCATCGCTCTTTTCAAATGCACTTATAATGCACATGTGTCATGGCCAAGTGTATGTTGTTTATTGTCCCACTTTTACTTACCAAAACAACAATAACTTAAATATCTCAATTCATGCCCTATGTACACAAAAAATATTTTCCAAATTCTCAATAAAATGTACAAATAATATTATGAAACCTTTGTATGAGTGTGTAGGCTTATTAGCATATATGATTTTGCTCTGTTTAATAAAAAATAAATTGAATATATTTGACTTATTGAATATTACTACATAGGTAGACAACAAAATTAAACACATTAGAGCTTGCAGATATTGAAAATTTAGTGTGATTCAAATACAGATGTCACTTAGAGTTCATAAATATTTTTAATTTGAATTCACTCAAGCTGCTCACTGCATTTAAATGGAACCACTTCAAACTTTTTGAGCTTTGCAATAAATGTAATAAAAGCAAATTATTGTTTCACTGAAAAATCTTTGTTTAAATTGTGATTTAATTATCCAAATCTCTTACTTAAGTTATTAGGAGCCCTGCAGCTTGACTGTAAAACTATAATTGCATTTCTTCAGCCTCCAGCTTGTTGTGTGCAGTGTATGTGAAGTGACTAATGGTACAGAGCTAATGTAAACACCTGCTCAGAGTCAGACACCAAACAGAGGTGACACTCTGCCATATTGGTCTTGATGGTCTCATTTCTGCAGTGGCAGTAATGCGTCCCGTTTAGCAGGGTTACACTAGGTGTGTGTGGAGAGAGTCTCCGCTTGTTTGTCCTGCTCCTGATGGCCCCCCACTAGCACTTACAGCAATTATCACCTTGAAGGAATGCGGGGCCTTCGTGTTAAATTCTCTTTGACCCCCTGTTGAAGGAGGTCATGATGTGGAGCTCTCACCAGGGGGGGCACTGGGGGCTGCTGAGTTTGTGACAGGAACAACATCAGGCCGTCACCAAGCGTCAGACCCCCAATTTGCATGTGTTTGTTTTGTCAGCTAAAGACCCTAATTTCATTAACAGCAATATATCTAAAATACACACATTTTACAGTAAAATCTAGAAAAGCTTTGTTACCACTGTCAGTGACTAAAATTCACAAACCAGGAATGTGCTTTAGCAATTTAAGGAAGAGTAAAAATAAAAGGCATCAATAAAATAAGGTAAGGTAAGGTAAAATAAATTTAAGCTATGTATGCATTTTCAATTTAATGTTTTATTTGTATAATCTGGCAACCCACAGCAAGCGCCAATTCAGCGTTCTGATTCAACATCAGTCTTTAGGATCCAAACTAAAACAAAAAACATTAATAAATGTTAACATTCAAATGAAAATGTAATTTTAAATAGCCCATTTTTAGCAGCTAAATAAACATCTATCATTGTTAGATAATAGAAATTGGATATCTAGGCTGCTGGCTTATATTTTATGTGCCTCCTTTAACATTTATGAGAGATAAAAAAAAGCAGCCAAACAACTGGCACACAGTGAAGACCTCAGCATTTGTGAATGTAATGTGTTTGTTTGGCTCAAGCTGTTTTTTTTTAGCACAGAAGTGTAAAAAGCAGCTTTACAAGTCACTGTGTTGGCATTCATGGGAGAGAGAAAATAGGTGAAAAAACTCAAGTAAATAACATCTGAACATATGACACTATTGGTTCTATACATAAGATGTAGCACATGTTTTGCATTGCCCCCCCTCCTCCCTGAGCCTATATCCAAGGTTTTCCGGAGAGTGAAAAAGGAAGTTGTGAAATAGTGTTGTATGCGCGGTAGTGAGTGAGCATAGCGTGATAATCGATTGTGTACAGAAACACTATTTTATGACCATGATTGATGCTTCAGGCTTATGCATTTTATCATCTCTTTTACAGACTCTTTATCATGGCAGTCTGCAGGAATTGAGTCGTGTTACCCAGTTATAGTTGAGGTAAGAAAAAGTATAACAGCTGTAACTCATGCTTTATTTGTGTATTTGTATCAAGTTTAGCCCACTTTTTGACTATTTCTGTGTTGAATAGTTGAAATTGCACCCCAGCCTGGCAATATGTTGACTGCAGGGATGTCAGGATTATTCGGATAATCGATAATTGTGATTATTCTGGTCATAATATAATCGTAAGAGCTAAAATAAGAATAAGCGTGACTCTTTTAGAAGCAATATTAAATATCCAAAAAATCTGAATGGAAGCTTCTTTTTAATTTTACCTCCCTGTTTTTATTCACATTTATTGTATTTGTCACAGAAAGTTCTTTGTCATAAAGCTGGTCACAAACATGCAGAATAGTAACGTGTCACAATGTGAATGAAAGAAAGGAAAACAATCGGTACAGTACATACTTCAGTCAATAATGAGGCTTTTCTTAAAACATTCTTTTAGGTATATTTATCTTGACAGAGATCAAATAATTCATTTCTCGCCATGCACACGGCTAATAAACGCTGTACTAATATTGTTATAGCAATATTTATTTTTTTATGTAATGCATAGCTAGAATTGGTCTGTTTCTTTGATCCTGGATTGAGTTGAAATGAGGATCTTTTGACACAAACCATCGCATCCCTGCCGTGTCATCAGCTCACCCCGCCACCTCCGATTAGTGACCGTCTCGGGTTATTTTCTCCTCAGGCCGGTGAACACAGAAGGACAGCAGAAGGGTCGACCCGTGCCCTCGTCCTACAGTCGTACCCTGGTGCTCCGCCGCTCATCATTTATTCATATGCACAAGCTGATAAACAGTAGGTGCACACCCTTCACTGAGACACAGCTGCCAAACTTGGGCTCCAATGTCTGAAAACATGATCGTCATAGAGCTGTACAATATATTGCAAAAGTATCGATATCGCAATAATAACATACTAGATAGATCACAATAACATCAAGGTCTTCCACCTGATAGAAATGTGCTGTTTTTTAAATGAAAATGAAAAAAAAAGGCTGATTTTATTTCCCTTATTCTAGTCTAAATTATCCTTGATTTCGTCTCGGTTTTGTATCTTTAGGTGATACATTAAAGCAGCATATAGTTTACTTTCATCGATATTCCCGGACTAAACAGTCATACCACACAAATTTCGAAAAATTGTCATTTCGTGTGCACTTGTTTGGAGTTTAACTTTGTCTGCGTTGTCATGGCAACGTAATTTAGTACTCCAGAGGGGCCGCTCTTCTTTTGCCTGTTTGAAATTGCACTGTAATGTCGGTGGTTGTCTGTGCACGGGTGGGGGAGGGGCGTACTTGACTGTGGGTCGGATAAGGGATTCTTTGAGGAGAGCGCTGTGATGTGCTGAACTTGAGAAACCCCTTTGATCTCGCCTTGTATGCTAATGACGCCAGTCTTATGTGTTCATTGTGGAGCAACCTTTGTTTGTTTAGACGGTTCCCCGCATTAAGATCAGCGTTAACCCAGTTTGTACACAGTTGTGGTTATGAAGATGTATTTTTGCCCTCACAGTAATGTAGAGCGAAGCAAAGCCATAGCAGCAGTTTTGTGTGTCTGGCTGTTGTCTGGCTCAGCAGTAGGCTCCACTCCTCCTCTCCTAGCAGCACGCTCATTCACACACTCTCTCGCATGACTGACCAAATGCACAAGCAGGACCTTCGCCTTGACTGGCTCACGCACACAAAGCGATGCTTACTCACTCAGCAATGATTGTGCTAGTAAAAACAAGAAAGATTCAGGCAAAGACACAATGGAGTTCATAACAATAAAGCTTCTAATTTGGACCCGAGTACTAAGTTATAATTTGATTTAGTAAAAATGGGAACGAGTTAAAACATTTATTAAATGTGCAAAAAAAAAGAGAGCATTTGAGCAAAATAGAATTCCTCCTAGAGACATGAATCATATTTTGATCCGTTCTAATATTTTGTACATGTTTTTTAAATGTCTGATTCCCAAGTCAGTCTTGTCAGTTGTCTCTACTGCCTGTGTCATGTGTCTGTCTGTGACCAGCTGTTTGTTCTGAGAGTTATGTCTGTGTCTGGTGAGCGATAGTTTGTGTGTTCTCTCTGGTCCACTGCTCTGGCACAAAAAGAAGGACCAGGCCGACCCAGTCATTGTTTTGCCTCTTGTAGGCGACTCGCAGCAAATTGTAGCTCAATGAGGCATTGCTGTTTTGTATGGTCTGACAAAGTGCAAACCAAATTGTCTGGACTGGCATCTTCTGCAATGGACATTCTTTGAAAGTCGGCCTGACTTCAGTTGTTGAACATTGTGTGATTTGGTCTATCTGAAGCTGCTGTTCGCTGGGTTTTAACATGAATGATTAATGCTTGTCTTAAGACGGAGCATGTTCTGTTTTGCCTGTTTCTAAAAGGTTTCAAATCTCAATATTTCTACACTTTTCAGTCGCAGCCAACATGACACATTTGTCAAAGTGATCAGAGCAGGGCATATGTGTGTGGGTGTATTGATGTGCGTGCAAGAAATATTCCAGTTTCTACTTTAGTGTATTCAACCAACACCTGCAAAAAGTCCTTCATTTTGTATGAGAGGGAAAGGCAAAAAACTGTAATTATTTAATCAAGATGCTACGTCTCTTCTTATAGTGGATCTACACATGATACTCTTTTCATTTAATTTGTCAATGGTTGCTCACTGTATGTAGTCTCATTAATTATATGAGACAACACGGAGCAGGGTGAAAAAAATTATATTAACAATTTGTTGATCCATATTTCGTTATACATTAAGTCTCAAGTTGGTGTAGATTACCTTGATTTTTTAAATAAAAAGTGACATTTTTATGTAGAACAAGACAAACCTTTCCGTTTGGGATATACTTTAACTACTGTCCTATAAACAAATGGGCCAATAAGACTTTTATTTCCACTTTCTGTGGCTGACGCCAATAAACTCGTAGTGTGATGAAAGTATTGATATTTATTTATTTATTTATTTTTTAAAGTTATCTGAAAACATGATTGATTCGCTCAAGCAAAGCAGCAAACCTGGTGTAAAAAGTATGCGTTTGGTTTGCGGTGGCTCTGGTCTAAAGTGGTTCTGGTCGTCCTGTAACAGTCTCATATCCTCTTAGTATTATGTAATTATGTATGTGCTCTCAGTATCTACAGACTGTATGGTTTTGGGAAGATGTAGAGGAGCCATCTTCATGGGGCCCTACAACACAAAGCCCATTCGCTGCTCTTCCAAGTGGAAAATGGACGCAGAACGGGAGGAGGAGGAGGGGACTTGGGCAGAAAAAGGAGGAAGAGGAAGGAAAAGAGAAGCAACAATTAGTTTAGGGATTTGCCAGTCACCGCTGTGACATTTGTTTAATTGCCATGTAAAATACAAATTCATCACAGGGCTACAATGGACCTGTCACCTGCTTGATGGCCCCTGTGAGGGACAGCTAAGGCCAAGCTCATGTTCCAGTAGAAAGACTAAACTGGTTAGTGGTTTTGCTGATCGCCCGTTTGTGCAAGATGCAAACCCCGAGCTCTTGCAAGTGCCTTTTTCAAGCTTGAAACACTGTTGCTATTTATATATCACACTAACACCACCAGTAAATTAGAAAAGTGGGAAAAAAACATTGTCTGCAGGCTGGCTCTGTGTCCATTCATGCTTTACACAAATCAATAAGCTATTTAAGGTCATCAGAAAGCACATCTGCCACAGATCGGCTTTAATTTACAGAACTTGTTAAGGGGCCTGCGTGCACAGTAAGGACAGCTCATTCTAGTGTCCTCTGTTTTTTTTTTTTTTTTTTTAATCTTTACCCCTTTTAATTTTTGTGGAACATAGGATTTTCATCCACTGTAGCATATGTCTCAATATGGAAGACTTTTCCTCTCGGACACCCTTCAGAACTAAATGTATTAATGTTCTCTTACCTATGGGCTATACCTTAGTGTAACAGGGTTTACTACTTCACACATTGATCGAGCAGATGTCCGTGCTGTTTCTGTGTCCTCTGTGTTATTTGTATGTTTTCGCGTTTCTCTTGTTGGTTATGCTGCATTAATGTGGTCCTCGGGAAAATGTTTTTCTGAGTTGAAAAATGCACGTGAATGCTTGCACAAGTCGGGAAAGCAACTCGGGAACTCGAGTGAGAAGCTGCTACCTGACTTCAATACCTGATGTCACCTGCTGTGGAGATGGACGAAAATCAGCGAATTTATCAAATTATCATAGTCATTTGTCATTGACTAACATGATTAATTATAACGCAAAATGTAATGTTAGCTAGCTAAATATATGATAGAATGTTTTCCAATACAAACAACCTTTAATGTTAGCTTTTGAGCATTCTAACAACAACAAATCTCACTGTTAGCTTTATTAAACTTATTATTGATATCTTTCAATAGATCCCGAGCTCTATGACTTTAGAGTCACAATATAGAATCAGCCAGCTGTTTTTCAGTCAGAGTTAAACTCACAGTTTTTGTTGAAACTTAAACTCGCTGAATGCTTGTATTGACCCTTTGCATGTGACGTCATGGAACGCCCACTTTGCCATGACGGACGGCGGAAGCGCTGTTTGTGCGAGGTAAAATGATCGAAATTTGCCCTAAACCTAACTATTAGTAAGCTAACATTGATCAATTTTACACGTAAAATGGTGATATCCTGTTGTGCGGTTGGCTGCACTAACAGGCAAAGCCGTAAGTCCAATGTAGCCTTTTATCGTTTACCTGTTTATGAAGACAGAAGACGGCGATGGGTAGCAGCAATAAATCCAAAGAACTGGAAGCCCTCCAAGTACTCACGGATTTGCAGTGAGCATTTTTTACAAGTTAAGTCAATGCCAATGTTACAAGTGTATGACATTTTACACGAAAACATATCTGAATATGTGAAACCGTCAAAGTTATGCGGGGCACGGCGTTAGTTATCCAGCCAAGAAATTAACTTGTATGTATGTATGTATGTATGTATATAGACTCAAGCCTGCAAAATGGATAATACATATTACATCCACAAAATTATTATTTGTGAATAAAATATATTGATTATGATGATATTGACACAGAGAGACAGAGACATTGACAGACAACCATTCACTCTCACATTCATTCACTAGGGACAATTTAGAGTTCTCAGTTACCCTACACAGTCATGTCTTTGGACGGTGGGAGAACCCGGAGAGAACCCACGGTTGGCCACTGTCCAGGGTGTACCCCACCTAAGGCCAAAAGTCACTGGGATAGGCTCCAGTCACCCGCGACCCCTAACGGGAACAAGCGGTAGAAAATGAATGATATTGACGTTTTGATTAAATCGGTGAGCATGGCAGGAGGAAACAGGTAAGGGTCCGTTTCTAAGCTAGCGATCTTCACTTTCTCAAAATACCGCGCTTTGTGAGCGCGTAAAAGTTGTCCTGCTTCCACTGACAACTGAACTGAACATGAGTTAGAAGTAGCCATCGCTTAAGTGACAAAAATAATTGCAATCACTGTGAGTTTGTTACTTTTGCGCTCCCCGTAATTCTGCGCTCGGATACTCTTGCCGTCCATTATGGTGCACCCACGTGATCGTGTGACGTAGGTGCAAAGGGTCAATAGATCACAGGCTCCTGCAAATGTTTAAGTGCATTTTGTGTATTCTTCAGACCTTACCAGGAATAACTTATCAGGGTGTGTTTGCTAATGTGTGCATTGTGTCACCATGGTAACAGTGTAAACTGAGGAGTATCATTAAATCGTTGTAAAGGATTGGAAAAACATGTCCTCTGGTCGGGCATGTATTTTCTCAGTTCAATTACTGGTGGGCTTTCTTAGAGGTAGCATTGTGTCAGATATAGTATAGCACAGTGTTTACACATTTTAAAACTGTAAAGTAATGCACAAACTGTCTAAGAAACAGTTTTCTGATTGCTGTTGTCAATAAAATAACAATAATAGTGTGTCTACATTGAATAGATTAGATAAAACGAAGATATTTATAAAGTACAATCAAAAAAGATATTTTCACAGTACATTAATAAGTTGCAAACGACAACTGAGTGACTAACACAGATTATCTCATGTCACCTGTGAAGCGACAGGTCACTACCTCTTGGCGCTGGCTTGTCTTTCCTTAGAATTAAGTCTGTTTACAGCGTACTAAATAAAGAGGCAGGGCAACAACAAAAATCTTACAATTGCCCAAATCAAAAGCTAGGTATTATTCATCTTAATTAATTGAACGATTTAAAACTCCAACAGGACCTTTGTTAAATCTGCCAGTCTGACTTTGAGAATGCGGTAAAACAGGAGAAAACAATCAAATGACTTCTCTGTCTGTCGGCTACAGTGTAATCTTCCTCCTTTATCTCTTTATCTGAACCTGATCTGGGCCAGTCTGCTGCACGTGAGAATGATTCAATGGCTTTTGGACTGACTCCTCTCTGCCACCATCTTCACTTATTCACTCTATTTTACCCTGGCGGTTTCACGACTGATGTCTTCCCTTAATCAACCATTTAATGCTACATTTTTACGTTAGGATACGCACTGCAAATCTTGCCCAAACTGGAACAGGTCCAAGAATCACAGCTGGATGTGTGTTGTATACTGTAGCTATGTAGATATGTGTTTTGTGGGAGAGGAGGGGGGTGGGCATGTGGGGCATCGGATTGGCCCACTGGCACAGAAGCAAGGCAAGATGCTTATTGGATGGGTACATGGAGGGAAGCATGCAGGTTTGTGTGTACCATGTCTTTGGAGCTGGCCAATAGCAGCTCATATTGGATGCATTACAGATTAGGTCCTGTGCGTACAAATGTGTGTGTGTGTGTGTGTGTGTGTGTGTGTGTGTGTGTGTGTGTGTGTGTGTGTGTGTGTGCGTGAATACGTGTGTGTGTGTGTGTGTGTGTGTGTGTGTGTGTGTGTGTCTGAATGTAGTGGCTCCATTCCGGCTCATCTGTGTGAGAGCACTTTCTCCTACATGAACAAGTCTGCTCTGTCTCTGCTCACACGACTGGATGTGTTCCCCTCTGTCAGACTATTCATTCATTATTACCAGCACATTTGACTTGTGTTGAAAGTGTTTTGCTGTTAAGTATATTTTATTGTAAGGGTAGATGCACACACACAGGCATATTTGTCAGAATATAACAGAAGAGAAATGAGTTTTCCGTTATAGAACAGTGTGGGCTCTATAGGTCCCTATTGTCTGCACCAATCAAATATGTAAATAAGAAAGAATGGTTGAAATATCTAAACTTACTAGAACTTCACTAGACGACGGGAAGAAACTTGTTGTTACCCCAGAATTCAAATATGGACCTCAAATTTCTCACCAATTGCAGTTCTCCATATCCCTTTGGAAGTCTTCTTCATTCACATCCAAAATTCTTTCAATAATAGCATAAAAGAATGTTTACTCTCCACAAAGCAGAGTTTAGTCTGTATGTCCTTTATGACACAACCTGGGACAGATATGAAATACACAATTCGTGGTGTAGAAAATTCTCTGCCTTCCAAAAAACTCCAAAAAGCCCAGATAGAGATATTCACCTGGCTGATGTCTCTATCTACTTGTGTGCTTAGCCTAGCTTAGCTTGGCCAAACCATCTGGCTCAGCAGCCTGCTTCTCTCAGGGAACTCTCACTCAGTGTTTTCAGGTGTGTCAGCAGTTACTGCCACCATGCTCTTCGTGATACTTATAACATGAATAAGTATCCCTGGGCCTCCTAGTTTTGGGTGCAATACATCTTCATGTGTGCGTCTTCACAGATGGCACAGGGAGGGGAGGGTGAGTTGGAGCGGGTGATGGAGAGAGCTGTCTTGGGCTCCAGCAGCTCCTGCGTCCCTTGCAAGGCGCTCTTTCTGTGGGCATCTGTACTGGCAGCCCCCAAAGGCGACTGTCTCCAAACTCCTTTGGAAGTGACCAGGTGGATGGGAAGCTGACCTGACCTGACCTCAAGTGTTTTGGTTGAAATTATAGAAACACTGTGTTGCTGATGAAGAGTCTCCTGTTGCACCCTAGGGAACAGGACGAACAAGAAAGTTGTCTCAATTCTTTGTCACTCTTTGAACACACTGTAGGCATGATTTTTTAATGTCATATAAGTTGTTGTCATGTAAGAATAACACAACATTCTGCCAATGACATTTAATACAGATGGTATTAAATAAAAGGACTTTTGTTGTAATACAATGAGTTCTTAGGTCGATCATCAGGTGCAACATTTGTGAATTTATCTTTGAGATTTTTCATGGCAAAGTCCAATGTCTAAATAGAGAGAAGTGACTCTTGCCTGTGTCATTTCTGCTGTTACATATTAAGCTTTTACTTACTGCAAGAGGATAACGGTTGAAGAAATATATATTCATATATATGTAAAAGAGCTAAACTGTTGTGCTTTTAATGTATGTTTTATTATGGACTATTTGAGCCCCTCCCCTCGGGCTGGAGGCTACGCTCCATCCGGACCAGAACCTCACGCCACAACAACAGTTTCTTTACCTCTACCTTTGGACTCATGAACACTTTATAACCATGGATGTATTAAAAGAACTGGATAAGGTACCCCCCCTCTGACTGTGGTCCCAGATTGATTTGTGGCCGTACGAGGTACTGCAGCCTCTTGGAACCAGCCTTTTTCTAAAATTGCACATTATAATTGCAGACAGTACTGAATTATTATCTGTATTTAAATAAAATAGAAGGAAATGTTCTTTTTTACCGTTTCTAAAATCACCGAAATTACCGTTTTTATATGAAGTGGGGGATTGTCGTCACGTGGCGCCCTAAAACAAAGATGGCAGCCATCGTTTCAGGAAGTAAAACAAAGATGGCAGCCATCGTATCAGGAAGTAAAACAAAGATGTCAGCCTTCGTATCAGGAAGTAAAACAAAGATGGCAGCCATCGTATCAGGAAGTAAAACAAAGATGTCAGCCTTCGTATCAGGAAGTAAATGCGGAAGTAAGAAACTTTTTTGGGGTCATGCGCCAATGAGCACTCTCCATAGGGATAAACAGGACGGCCATCTTGGATTCATCTTCCAGGTTTTATTATAGTTCTATGTTTATAACACCTGCCACCTTACCTGTCACTTTAATAATGTAAATCATTCTAAGCACCTGTTTACACTATTGTTCTGATCTCGTGTCCTGTATATATATATATATTCTATTGAACTTATTATTCTACACATATTTTATTTCACATACCTTTATTTTTTATCTTGTAGTCCATACTTTTTATTCATTATTATATGTTGCACCTTACCACCAAAGCAAGTGAATTGTGTTCACCGACAATGGCAATAAAAACCTTTCTGATTCTGATACAAAATATGTGAAATTCATCAACAGATTTCTTTCATCTATCTTTTTTGCCATTGTTGTTTCAGTGTGCGCAAGGTATGGAATCATTTTGGATATATCTCTGAGTAAACCATTTCCCCTTTACATTTATTTTACACTTGAATGTGCAGTGGAATGGTTATGTGAGATGTGCCACATGGCCACAGTCTTTGATTCAGGCCTGCTCTCTGGGCCTGTGCTGAACCGTGACACTTTGAAGAAGATTAGATGGATTGTAGTGTACTGATCACAGTCCGACTTGGAACATCATATTTAACAACATGGCTTCTCACTATAAGCAGATAGGTCAGGGTTCCCTCTTTATTCTTTTCTCAGAATATATGTTTTTGAAGTAGCTCTTACATCTTCCTATCAATTTGGTGTAGTCACATATAAGACAGCTTCTTGTACAATTTTACAATTTTCTTTCCTTTGGCAATTGCTATAATTTAATTATAAAACTTTGAAATCACAAATTTATATGTTTGGCACAAACGTTTAAATGATTTGGCCAGTTGTGATGATTCAGAAGCGGATGTTTTCACTGCCCCATCATTCTTAGAAATTCCTATGCATCAAGAGATTGCCATGGTTTAAAGCCACATTCTAACCATTCTTTTAAATCATGTGGCTTTATTTATTTCTCCAAAAAATCCCATGCCTTCTGCATCAACCAACTGTTAATACTCTCCCACCAATTGTTCAAAATTATGTATATCATGGTTGCCACTTAGCCGGTCCATTTTGGGGCTTGGATGAATACGTGGGCATAATGGGTGGAGAGGCTTCGCAAGCTGACACCTTTGGCTCATATTTTCTACAGAACCATGGGCTTTGATTTGGGAGAGATCGTTTTTAAAACAAAATTATTATTTCAATGGCTACTAAATAAATTATAAAACTAAATGAGTGTCATTCAGTGTCATTTGTGCTTGAGTTGAAGTATGACGTTTACGGCATAGACAGACATAGCATGCTATGCCGGTGCAGTCACACCTAAGAGGTTAAGTGATGCTTACCCGTCACTCCGGGTCAGGGGTCTGTGCTCCGATAGGCTGCAGTGCCTTTTTAGTATTTACTGCGGTCCTGTAAGCAGTTTATTCAGACCCTTTTCACCCCTCTTAACAGGAAGCTGTATCCCACAATTGGATTACAGCTAATTAAATACTCCACACTTGTAGAGTCAACAGACACTATTGTCATTCCCCTCCTCCACTGTCTTGAGTATCAAACCAAAACAACGAAAATAGTTCAAACAACACTTGACATAAACATTCTGCTTTGATGCTGCATATTTAACACTAACCTACATAAAATAAAAGATACTCAATGACTCAGTGCCCTTTTAACTTATTCTGTCATAACCTCACATGCAGGAGCAGTAGCTTTGAAACAAGTCTCATTTCCACATTTCAGGAAACAGAAAAAAGCTTTATTATCTGTGTATAGAATTCACAAACTATAGGAATGTGCTTTGGCGATTTGGTGCAACATAAATCTATTATGAGCATTAAAAATAGTAAAATATAAAGTAAGATCAAATTTAAGGCATTCATGAAAATGTATTAAAAATAAAATAAATGTTGACTAAACATAAATGCAAAATATACAGTTGGCTATAGACATAACAACTAACAAGCTGTGCAAACACATTGAATATTGAGATGTTTTAAGGGTTGCACATCATAACTTTGTATAAAAAATTATCAGGACAAAGATACTCACATGTCTTTTTTAATTGATATTTTAGGCTACAACAAAAAGATAAACGCTAACGCGTTTCGGCATAAAGCCTTCTTCAGAGCGCTAACACATTGAATATTATTAAGGTAAGTTGACAGGTGTTATAAAGTGTCCAGTGGAGGGGTAGAAATGTTTTTTGTGGCGAGAGGTTCGGATCTGAGTGGACTGTAGCCTTATAAGGGGCAGCTAATGGTGTGTGTGTGTGTGTGTGTGTCCTGGGTTCAAAATGTATTGTCCATAAACTTGATCAGTTTTTGAGTTGCAGCTGGAGGTGTAGCAGTCTGTGTACAGATAGAAGAGCAGGAGAAAGTACACAGCCCTAAGAAGATCCTGTGCTGATAGTCCGAGTGTCCAAGTCATGTTTCGCCAGCCACACACAGGAGGTCGTAATGTCAGTGATCCTGGTTTCGGGGAGTCCAGGTGCTGCAGTATGAAGTGGAGGGCTTGATGGCTTCCACAGACCTGTGGGCTAAGAAGGCAAACTGCAGCAGGTCCAGGAGAGGAAGGTGACAGACTTAAGTGGGACAGAACCAGGTGCTCAATTTACTTCATGACTACAGACATCAAAATGATGTGAGTAAGGAGAGCATCACAATGCAGAGAAGTGTGACTGTCAGAGAAGTGTCAAGATGATCATTGGACAACAATGAGGGCCAAAAGGCAGCCATTAGCAGTACTGTTTTAGTGTGTGGAAAGTTTACACCTTCACATATGTGACTTCTCGAAACTGGTCAAATCAATACCCAGTTTGACTTTTCCATCACACATTACAAAAAGTCATTAGATGGCTTTGTGAACCTTCACTTCCAAACATGGATGAGCTGTTGGTTGTTGTGGCACGGTATAATGACCATCCATTGCATGAAAATAAAATGCTCTGTGTTGGTTCTTCGAAGCTATGTGACACTGCAATATTATTCTGTTTTAGATTTAATCAATGCCGTGCATATTGATTTTATATTTGTTGTTGAACTGATTTTAAATTTTTTTTTTTTTGCTAAGGCTGTGAATATTTTGGACTATTGCAAAAAGCTTGTATTGATGTATGATAATCCGTGTGGCAGTAAACGGGCCTCTGCTTTTGCTTGTTGGGGGATGCTGAGGGTCCTGCTGAGTCCTTTGTCACCCCTGCTAATTGAGTGATCCTGGTGACCTTGTCGTTCAGCCTAAAACATGTGAGTGAAAGTGGGTGTCATAAGCAGACGTCTGGATTTGTGACTGGTGCTGCAGATGCACACGGATGCTGGTTTATACTGTGCAAAGGTCTCCATTTGTAATACAGTAAACTAAGTAAATGTATTTAATCATTTGTCACTGGCATCATACTCCAAAAATAATATCAATAAAATAAAATACAATGCATTGTTTTCTACAGATATAGAAATCAAGGAGCAAGAGAACTGTTATATAGGATCAAAATGTGCATGCTCCAAACATATTAGAATAACACATGGCAGACTCTCGCAGGGCAATATCATGCCTCATCTTCTGATTTTTTATTAAGTATGCTTTAACAGCTGCACTCGTACATCTCACTCACTTGTGGCAGGCATCACATGCCAAGAGGAATTACTCATATTTTTATGCATGCCTTTGGAACATCTTTCAATGAACATGTGACACTCTAGAGATAAGTGTTTTTGTGTTAACAAAATGGAAATCTTAATTTTGCTAAGCTAATTATAGCTTGTAGCCGGTTGCTAAGCAACCTAATGACAGGAGACAGCGGGGAGTCAAGAATCTAACCTTTGGCTGGATAAAGCCAAGAGGTGACATTTGAATTTCCTTCATATCAATGTCTTTGATGCAGCAGAGACTTTACTTACAGTACCAATGCTGTTCATTTTCACACATTTATTTTAGTAGAAATTGCAGAAAAACATAACAGAGAAATATTCATTCAAAAGAATTAGAGCTATTCTTGTGGAGGGCTTTATTGCACTGAAATGTCACATATGGACCTGTGAGTCACTCTACATAAGTGCACTTATTGCAGTCTAAGCGACTTCATGTTTCTCTGAGTGAATGCACAGAGAATGTACACAATACTGAATGATGGCTGAACACAAAGGAAAATAAGGGGCTGACATGTTGATGGCAGGCACTGAATCATATTGTTAAGGTGTTTAATAAACATTCAAGCTCCTGGTTGTTTTTGAGTGATGGTCTGTTATGTTCATTCTTATTATTAGAGTTTGCACACATCTGTATGAAAATGTTTTTGAGGTGCTGGTTTCTTTTCTTCTATTGAGGAGGAGCAGTGGGGGATCCATGGCTGAGCGCCAAAATAGTTTTGAAGTATTTGTGAAAAGACTCTTCTTAATCCGTTTTATTTGCTCTGCTACCTCTGAACCATTTGTCCATGCAGAGCTCCCAAACCCGCAGCCATCCCAAGGATTTAGTGTGGAGCAGAGGTGCAAGGCCCACAGACAGTTAAAAACAGCCATCTGGCCGGGGGGATGCATGAGGTGGGGGTCTGGGAGGAGAAGTCGTGCTGGGCAATCAAAATGACGGACAGCAGTGAGAAGTGTTTTGCGGGCTCCCACATACATGCAAAGTAGTCGGACCTGTGAGCTTTCACAGCTCCCTCCGGTCTGCAGGTAAACAGTGAGGCTGGAGGTATGTGGCCCTTCCCCAGCTCAGTGTGTGCGTGCCTGTGTTTGTGTATGCTAATAGTGTGTGTGTTGGCCTGTTTGGGAAAGGGGAGAGTGTGGACTTTTGTGTGTTTGTGTCCATGTCAGTGCCTCACCGTATCTGTGTTCAACAAGTGAGCCTGCCAAGTTTACTTGTGTAGTCATGTTGTATTTTTCTGTTTATGTTGTTACTGGAGATGCAGGGCTTAGCAGGTGAAATAAACAGCATCCACATTACATGAATCACCAAAGAGGCCTTCTTGGATTCGACACAGACTCCATTCTAAGGACACTGTGAAATGGACGCACAATTGTCCCTCCTTGCTCTGAGCAAATATTATAATCCTATTCTCTTATGCTTTCCATCTTGCCCTCTCTGCCTAATGTTCACCCCATTGGCGGCCCCTTTCCCTGAGTGAAAACCCCTGTGTGGAGGCTTCATTTTTCACTCTCCCTTTGGGCCTCTGTTGTCAGAGAGCAACCCTTAGGAAGTCTTTATTTCTGCCAGGCTGGGCCTCTTGCGTTCCTCCACCCTCTCCCTCCGTTCTCATGGCTGTCCCCCCCACCTGCTGGGATCCTGATCTCAGCCGGGGCAGGGCTTCAGCGGGGGACAATTACTGCTGCTCCCTGGCTTTGATCATCTGACCACATGGAAGCATAACAGCTGACCACATGTTTCAACAGACAAGAAGAAGAAGCAGGGAGAATCAAGAAGAGTTCGAATGGGCAGAAGGAGAAGAAAAGAGATCCCCTTTATTTAGCTTGAGCCCACAGTTCTATTTCATTTTAGAAGCTTACGAAGAGTTTGTAAGAATGGTCTGATATGCGCTTGAGACAGCTTCCTTTGAGGGCATTTATTTATTTAGATCCTGACAAACATGCTTATTATGCACTATGTCTGGATACTGCCACCAATAAAGTTCGTTTCAATTTGCTTGTCCTTTGTGTGCGCTGCAATGAGAGAAAGGAGAGGCAATTTGAGGCGGCACTTGTAAAAGTGAGTGCTAAGTCTGTGGGTAGTGTGAGCCAAATTGTCACTGAGCCAACTGGGCTGCTGTCTTGTTCTGGGCACTATTTGGCTTTTTCTCAACCTCAGCCTCTGTTTCATTCACACTGCTTCTGCATAAAGTCAGAGGTCTTTCATGTGGCCGACACGGGTTGGCCCACTAAACTGGCCCCAAAACAAAGTCGCAGTTTTATCAACATATCTCAAATTGAACACACTGTGGGAAATAAACTTTTTTCTCTTGCATAGAGAGTTGTAAATGTTGGAGTGATACACACTGTGGGCAGTATACATGCTAATGAAAACCAGCCATTTACACAACACCTCAGTTGGTTAGAAACATGCACAGAGTTAGATGAAGAGTGACAAGCCTGAGGAGGCAGAGAGGAAGTTTGCTTTGGTCTGTCGGGGATGGCCTCTTGGAGTGTCCCAATTGTAAAGGAGATCACTTCACCACGTTAAGGGTGCCACAAAGAGCCTCTTGAACAGCACTTAGTCCAAGCGGGGAAGAACAGACCTTGTTTTGACTGCTCTGCCACCTTTTATTGTCAATGCTTCGCCAAACAACAGGCTGCTCCTGATTTAGGTATACTTCTCTTGTAGTGCTTGTTAAAGCTCTCTATTGAAGACACTGAACAAATCAAAAGACTATATGTATATAGCAGAATGCATATAGTGAGTAGATTGGCAAAAGAAGGAAATAAATCAGAAGTGTTCCCTCTGTGTAGTTTCAGTGTCTGCAGCTCATACATCTTCCATTTCCCAAATTTCCCCTAATGGGGATCTGATTAATGGTGGCTGCCGGTGAAGCTTATTTGACATTTCACATAGCACCAGGAGCTGGATTAGCAAAATACAACATCCACATCACATCTCATATTGTTAAGGGGTATGTGGTTATTAAGTGAACATTAAGTGTAAATTAATAAGGCAAAAGTCCTAAAAGATCCCCAAATAAATAAAGTCAATCAAAATAGTCATAACAAACATAAGCCAGTGATCATCATATCGTGTTGCATTAACATTATTTTCATTTGGCATATGAAAATAATTCAGTCATGCTCTTCATCCAGGTTTGAACATTCTCACTCTTTCTGCAGCCATGAAAAGCCGCCCTTCTGCATGCCCTATTCCTCCTGTCAGCAGTGATAGTAAAGTGCTGTAAGTCAGTGCTTTACACAGCCTCATAAACTACAGACAAGCCCCAATAATGAAAAGCATGAATGGAAACTTGGACTTCCTCTTGACCCCAGTCTAGAATGAAAGCAGCAAAAAAACTAGTCAGCCTATAGTATAATATGCCAACTACTACTATTGTGTATTTGTTTCATTATTTATTTCATTTTTAAGTTGTATTTGTTTATTCTGTTGTGGCCAAAAGTTTAAGTGGAAGAAGATATTTGAATGCTCATAGTATTTGCTGTAGTTGAAAATAAATGTTTTTGGAGAAGCGCAGTAAAGGCACTGTGAAAACCTTTATTTCTCCCTTCTTGATTTTGAGTCATTGTCATTGTAAGTGTCACTACAAACATGTTATGGAAGTGTATTTTATTCTTATGTTAGTGAAGCAGTTTGCATTTCAGTCTCTCAAATGTGCTGGTCATGTTTAAGATGTGTCTGTTCTTGATGTGTTAAAACATGTCTTCAAACATGTCTTTAAAAAGGTTTAATTATCAGACAAATGTAAAATGTATGTATAATGTAAAACAGTATGTACATTGTAAATAAAGTATTTGTTCAGGCTTTGTAATGGCAAATTAAGGTGTGGTTATTATAATGTGGCACTGAAAATATCACCATATACCCGTTTAACATTTTTAACTTTAGGTTTTTAAATCTTTTTTCTAGATTTTTTTTGTATAAACAATTAACTAACTTTCTTCAAAGCAGCATTCCCAAATCCTGATCCTTATCATTATTATTATTTGGATGTATTGCCGCCTCTAATTCTATTACCCTATGTTCTGTTCCTCTGTCTGTAACAGTTAGTAGCTGGTTGTTTGAGAATAACTCATGAAGCCGCGGTGGTGTGGTGGCGGTAGCACTGAGTCAGAAGAGCAGTCTGTCTGATTTCACACTGGGATCTGGTCACACAGCAGGTTGTACCAGACTCTGCCCTTTTCTACACACCCTTAACCTCGATTTTGGAGCAGGCATTAGAGGATAAGTCATATGAGAGATGTTTTTGTTTGTGTGTCCAAATATTGATCTTGCTTCAGTTGTTCACATTGGGGCTTATTGGGATTGAAGAAGGCACTTTTTTTTTTTTTTTTCCCCTGGTGTTTAGTGATTAACTATCATACGCGCTTGGGTCATGATTTACATTTGGTTCACTGTAAAGCACACTATTGATCTAAAACAGAGCAGATTTTCTGCCGCTGGCCCCTCCTTTTAAATGTGGCATTTCATCGTAGCAAGCAGCAGGTTTCTATTCATGGGGTTTTTATTTTGGAAAAAAATGTCTATGTAACATTTTTAAACATCTGTGCATGGCCCTGAAGTCTGAAAACATAAATCATCACAAATAAGTACATTTTCTGAAGTCTCAAGTGTAGGCAGAGGTGGATAGAGTAGCCAAAAAGTGCACTCAGGTAAGAGTAACGTTACTTCAAAATAATATTACTCAAGTAAAAGTATAAAGTACTGGTCCAAAAATACTCAAGTAAGATTAAAAAAAGTATTCACTCAGGTAATTGTAAATTGTAAATATGTCAACATAAAGCTTGGTCAGTTCTAGACTTACTAACAGTGGGAAGCTCTCTTTACTCAAGTAAGAATCAGTTACTTCAAACAAAATATTATTCAAGGAGGAGTAAAAGTATGCAGTGTGAAAGCTCCTCAGAGCGGTATTTCTTGAAAAAGGTAAATGTAACTGAGTAATTGAATTACCCACCTCTGATTACAGGATTACTCAAACATGCATGAATTACTCAGAACACAACTCTTGAGTAAACTATTGATGTGGGAAAACAATTATAACATGGTTAACAGCCCTTAAAAGTCAGTTTAACATAATCTGTCTCCTTTAGTCATTGCAACAAGTTCAGTGTTGTTTTTAAGGCCAATACATTTTGGCCCATACCAGTTACGGGCCAAAATGATCAATTGATCTGTGTACATTAAAAAGCTAATATTTTGCTGTGATGATAAGAGCAAAAACCAGAAAAACCACACCAGTCATAGAAGTGGAGACATGCAATGATTGCCAAGGAAATAAGCCAAAACTTACTTGTATTTAGTGCTACAGGTACAAACAGAATAGACCATAAATTATTATATGCTCAGGCAGTAGAAGTGCATGTAACTTGGACAAATGATGTGTGCATTTCAGTTGCACATTGTGAATGTAAATTTGACATTTGTATACAGTCTGAAAATCAAAGCATTCAGATGATCGGTTTAAACTGACAGGTTGAGCCATAGCTGCTCCCTGATTTGTCAAATCTCTGATGGTTATAGTGACATGTTAGTCTACAAGCTATCCATGCGCAAACCGCCACAAGACCCATTTTTCATCCCTTTTGTTTTGTGTTAGCACTAACAAGACTGACTTATTGCGGATTTGCACTTCTAAGCATGTTGCAGGTCGTTATTCATGACCACAGCATTAAAGCGCAGGGGAGACGAGTGCGGACGTCTGATTTACTCCAACAGTTCAGCAGTCACATCTGTGTTTAGTGAAGGAACAGCTTGTGGCAGCCAATCAAAACGATCTGTCCTCTAATATCTTGTATTGCTAGGTGCAGTGTAAATCAGTATCTTTGTACAGGAGGCAGTTGCTGGGGCCACTGCCAATGAGTGTGTGAATTACACTCATGCATAAAGCTGTCCTTGTGTCCTTCTGGCCAAGAGCTACAGGGAAGCGGGAAATGATCATAAATTAAACAGCACATGGGTGAGGAAATCATCCCAAAATCTGGGATGGAAGGGAACATTTGGAAAGATTAGCTGGGAATTTAAACGGAGATCCCATAAAGTGTGGGAGGTAGAAGATGTGACGGATATCAAGAAGAGAATTACCACTTCTCTGAGCTGTGTGATCATTCAGGTGTAGTTTGATGCAAACAAACCTGTTCTGGTAAAGATACCACTTATAACAGATTAGAATTTTGCCACACACATGAAATTAAGGTAAACTATTAAGGCGAGACACTACAGGTAAATAGTAAAAAATCTTACATTTAAAGATATCAATTTCAAACTTCCCTTGTAGTTTACTCACATAAATGTAAGAACAAAATATATTACAAGGTTTTCATCATGCCATGGGTTCATGTAGAAATAAAGCTTTTTCTGTGTAAAAATGTCCAATAATACACATATTAGGGACATTTCAATCTGAAAAACGGACAGAACCAAGTTTAAATTTCTTGGTTCATTTTGTACACATATTAGTTACAAACTTTTTTTTTTTTACAAAGGGGACTTTGGATTTCTTATTTAGTTTTTGTGTAAACTAGATTGACTGACTGAAAATGAAAGACTGAAAATTATCCTAAAAATTCAAATTTCACCTAATTTTTTAACTTAAAACTTCAATAAACAAGTTTTAGAATTAGATATCAAAAATACGTTTCATCAAAATCTTTAGTCCAAGATTGTAAAGTTTGGTGTGTGTGGGATCTACTTTAAATGCTTATGTCCTGAGGGGAGAAAAATGCATATGAAAGCGGCCTTTGAAGTTACAATGTCCCAGAGAAATCTATAGATGAAGTTGATTAAATTAAATAATAAAGCATCTTTAGGAGTAGATTGCACAAGTTTGTTGTTTCCACATGAAAGCCGATGCTGAGAGAGTAAACTGACCAAAAAACAAAAAATTTAAATGGTTGAGTTTGCAATTGTCAAGCAGTAATTGACAGTTACAGTTCTCACTTTACTTTTGAGAGTTCAGTTTGAAAGGTCAGAAAGTTTGGAGTCAGAGACAGAAACTGTGAAACTAAACCTCAGAATCAGTCGTTTCTTAAGTAAAAGTACAGATACAGGAGCGAAAAGTTAGTCAAGTAAAAGTAAGCAAGTGTTGACACATGTTTGAAACCTTCAGATTAAGAAGTGAAAGTATTTCAGACATATTTTGAGAATGATTAAAGTAGTCATCTTAAAACATGTGCTTATTTTTGTTCACCAGAAACAAGAGAAACAGAGAAAAGTAAGTTTCACTTTTCAGTCCAGTTAAAAAAATGTAGTGAAGTAAACAGTACATTTACCTGAAATGCTCTCAAACGTGGTAAAGTAAAAGTAAAGAAGTGTCTGCTGTTAAACTAACTTAAGTAAAGATACCTAAAAATGGGCTTAATTACCATTCTTTTACTTTTGTACTTGGTTACTTTCCACCACTGCCCAGAATGATGGTCCCAGCAGCATCAGGACTGCATGTTGTTTAGCTTTACATTTGGGCAGTAACATCATGGTCCCTAAAAGGCTGTCCCAGCTGATGCCTGCCAATAGAGATAAATTATTCACTCAGTTGTCAAATCAATAATGACCGGGTCTTTAGTGGCCCACTCTCCCTGTGCCCTACTTATCACTTTTTGGGATGGGGGTATGGGCTGAGAAGGTGCAGAAACAATATTATAATTACAGTTTACATTTGCCGTGGCCCGGCAGCCCCTCGCTGAGGTAAGTGGCTGCCATTTGTTGTCATTTTATTTTCTGAATTGTTTTTTGAAAAATTTGAAAGGAGCATCACTGAAAACACAGGAGCCGGGATGTTGGGGGGTTGTGGTGAATGGGGCGTTGTTGCCATGGTGTTAAGGGCATGGGCATGTTTGGATGGCATGACCCACCCCCCGCCCCTCTCCGCCGCTGTTCATGTGTCACTCACTGTCTTCAGGCCTGTAATTTTCCATCTACTGTAACAGCCTGGGCACATCGCCACACATCACGAACTTTTAAAATAAATAAAGAATTCATTAAATAATTAGTATCTCCACAACAATCTCTTTTGTTCTGTCAATCTCAGCAAGTCCAAATGTCACTATGAGATGGAGAGAGAAAGAACTGTGTGAGACAGAGCCAAAGAAAGGCTGAAAAATTAGCTTTATAAAAATCTATTTAGAAATTAAAAGCATTGGCATATTCCTGATGCGTTTTACTTATGCACCATTGATTAAATATAATTGGAGTCCATTTCTTTAATAAAATAAAAGTTGAGCGTGTGCGTGCAATGCGTTGACTTTGAACGTGTTGGTGACTATTCTTAATGGCGGTGTGTAAAAGATGAGCACTTGGCTGCTGACAGACTGATATGTGAGGCTGTCACTGTGAACAGAGTAATGGTGGCGCTGGCCTCATATGCACATACTGTTGACGAGGACTACATTTAACAGGATATGTTCGGACTGGGCACTGATTAAATGTTGACACAAGGCAGAGGGGCTGGATCGTGCATGTCAATAAAGAAGAAATAACAGTCTGCTACAGAAATTAAATACAAACTTGACACCTGTTTTAAATACTTCAACTAATATTGTGGTTTTATACTAAAACACAGTCGATTTCTGCATCAGTGCCATAAAACGGCTTTAACATGTGTTTCTAAACAAAAACTTTTTATCAAACTTTTTCACTATGGTGTACGGACAATATATCGTATTCAGTACTCTTCGGTCGCCCGAAAACACTTGTCGCTCCCATCTTTCAGCATGCTTCTTTTATTTTGTGTAAAGCTCTACATCGACTTTTTTCCCCTAAAATTAATGGGGAATTAATGATTCCGTTATTCCCCCGCTGTGCAGTAAAGGGGGGTAAGGGATTCTTTTTTTTAATCGCCCAATCTCGAGAAACTGATTGGAGCAGAAAAATACGCCCAGTCCCCTTCTGCCAGGCCTCACAATGGAGGCTCTGATTTTTTTGATAGGGTTCGATGCTGTCAGGGGGCCAGCTGGAATTAGAAGTGGATTAATAATTTTAAACAAGGCTAAACCGCTTGGACTGTCTGTCTGCTCTTTCCAATGCTTAGCCAATGGTCCGTCTGCTGCGACCACATCAAAACAATCTAAAAACACTATATCTTCCTAATGAAGAGGCTTGGCTTTAGTATTTGGGCTGGAGGCAACAAGAAAACATGCTTATTTAGACAGATTTTGGGAGATTCACAGTAAGAGAACAAGCCCGGATTATTGTTAGCACGTTTGCATCATACATCAAGTTTGTCTGTGAAAGACGCGCTGCATTGAGTAAACAGGTGCCCACTTTGGCCAAAGCCAGGCGCACTTCTTCACCTTCCTGTGTCAGTGCTTGGTAGAGATCACAGTCACATTACATTGCTGTTTGTGAGTATTTGTTATGCTGATATTGGCCAGCGGAGTAAGTTTAGGAGTTAGTTTTGGTGACTCACAGAAGAGAGACCGGGCCACAGGGAAGATTAGGTTTAGCTCCAGTGGGAGTGTTAACTGGTGACTTTTGGGGATTTGGGTGTCTGTATGGAATGATCTAAATGCAGAGGTATTACCAACCAAATGTGGGTATATAGTAAAGCCGAACAAATGAGGTTCTGCTGGTCACATTCCCGATGAGACAGAATCATGGACTGTTGTTTAGTCTGAGCGCGTAAGCATCCCCAGACTTGTGCACTTCGAGATGGCTGAAACATGTCTCCTATCATTATGGAGAATTAGTCGAAAACTATATCTATATTTTATTATATTTTATGTTTTATACCTGATAGCTGCTTTAAATGTCAATAATTAACCTGATCTGAAGAACACTTTGCACAAATAATAACAAATTCCACGTGTGATCCATGTGACTAATTAATCAAAATTAAACCCTTTCCAAAAAGTATTTATTACTTTACAATGTATATATTTGAACAGAGATTTGTGGAGTTCTCTGACGTCCAAAATAATTAAAAATACGTCTTTCTTCTTTCTAATTGTTTGGAGCATCACATCTACCCCAGTAATATCTGTGATGTAATGAAACACAATAGAACATGGTGTTGTGCTTTATGGTTGTCCCAACCATATTTTTGAAACAGGCCTGTGACATTATTGTATGTGTGTCTTTTAGTTTTATTTTGTACATAATGTGAGTGCAGGGTACACTATAACATAGATCTATATTCCCTTTAATTCAGTCATTATAAAAATGTTCTGTGAATGTAGCAGAGACATTAGCCCCCTTCTGAGCTATTATTCTGGCTGTCTGCTGTTGCAATTTCACACTTCACTGAATCAGCATGTACAAGAGCGTCTACATGCCCCAGATTTCACCTTATTTAGGTAATACAGACAAATCACTGCTAAGACAAAGTGACTTCAACCAGCAGCTGGCCTGGTACTTTAAAGCCACCATCTAAAGAAATGGGACACTTACCTGTTGTATAGAACACACATACATGCACTGAAGCTACACAGCTGTATGCATTTGGATCAATCTACATCCTTGCGTTATTATCCTGCTTCAATGTGTGAATTGGGGTATTATAAGGTTAAGCTGTTTCCATTGTCCGATTATATCATCTTGTCTTCAGCTTCTTACCAAATGGATGGAGTATGGCAGTGACAGACAGTAGACCACAAATGCATTATTTATACCCCTCACAACCAAACATAGAGCCTATTCTCACTGTTAACTGCCCTTCCGACCACAGCGTGAGTTCTCTGCCCTTTTGTTTTATTTACACAAGACATTTATCCACACCATATTACGTCTGACCAATACTCAAGCATTGCACTCCGTAGAATTGAACGAATCCCTGTTGTTCGTCACTGCAAGAATGCTGTTTGAAATCTTGTTTAGCTTTTTCTTCAAAAGATTAAGACCAGCTGAATAAATAGCAAGAGTCACATTTTGCATTGAAGGTTCTGAGTAGAGCTTCAATATGCAACAAGAACTAGGAGCAAGACAAAAAAAAAGTTTGAGCAAACATTTTTTTGGAAACAAGAATTAAACTGAAATAGCTTTTTCTGCAGCTGATCAAACGTTTAGGACCACACCTCAAAACACGACCCTGAAACCCCCCAGAACAGAAACCAAAGTCCCAAACATGAACTCAGTAATGAGTAGTGTCACCGTTATTGTTGATCACTTTAAAAATTGGTTGCAGCGCTTGATGCAAGCGTTTCCAGGAGGTGAGGGGGAACATTTCTCCAAGTGATGAAGACTGCCTCAGTACTGTCTGGGACTGTTGTCCATTTTTGTAAACTTCTCTTGCCGTCCATCCCCAAAGGTTCTCACTTGGTTTTAAATCAGGGGAACACACAGGATGGTCCAAAATAGTGATGTTATTCTCCTGAAGAAGTCCTTTGTCCTGGGGTTTTGTGAACTGTAGTGTCGTCCTGTTGAAAAACTCAGTGACGAGGCCCTCAGTCATGAGGGATGCTCTCTGCAACATCTGCACAGAGCCAGTGCCTGTTTGACCTGCACCACCTGGAGCTCCATTGTTCCACTGAAGGACAAAGAACCCCAGATCATTATGGCGCCCCCTCCCTGTGGTGAGTAGAAAACATCTCAGGTGGATCTGCTTGTCGTTTCAGTAACACTGGAAACCATCAGGACCATCAAGGTTACATTTTTTCTCATCAGAGAATAAAACTTTCTTCCACCTTTCAATGTCCCATGTTTGGTGTCTCTTGTAAAGTCCAGCAGTTCTGTGGCGTTCAAGGAGACGAGGCCTTTGAAGATGTTTTTTGTTTTTGAAGCCCTTCAGTGGCAGATGTGTCTGATGATTATTGGGCTGCAGTAACAACCATAATTTTGGTCGAGGATTGTCAAGTGTCTTGACGGACAGCCAATCTGACCCATTTTTAAGTTTAATTGTTGTTTTCAATATAATGTTTACTCAAACTTCTTTTTTTTCGTCTCACTCCCATTACTTGGTTCTTATTGAAGCTCTACCTGGAACCTTGTTAAGATCCAACCATGCAAAATGTGACTTTTGCCATTAATTCAATTGGTCTTAAACTTTTGATCGGGACTGTACTTTATGCTTTTTATTTATTTATTGTACTGTTTTTCTGCATTGACAGAGGCCATCATAGCTTTCTACCTGGACAGGGAAATGTTGGCAGGATTAGTTATGAACAAATGGCAGATTGCGATTGCCTTGCAAAATATCCAAAGAATGAAGTGCTTTTTCTACTTCACTAAAGCTCAGTACAGTTTTATTCCAAAATGAAAAGCTTAACGTTTACATAAAACAGTCTAAATTGGCCTATAACATATAGTATGTTTGTGGAGATAGACCCAAATACACTTTTTTGACTGAAAGTGCAAAACAAAGTGACTTTTCGTTTGTTCCTGTCTTCAGAGCTGAATTGAAACAGGCAAAGCAATTATTGGAGCGATTGTCCCACAGACACAGAAAGGCTATCAGCATGAGAGTTGGGACTGGCTCGAGGGACACCAATGGCCCCATGCATTATCCTGGCATGAGGTCGCTTTGGCAATCGCCTCCCAATTTCCAGCAGGCACCTGGCCATACCATCCCCCTCACCAGGGCCTTGTACCTGCTTTCTTCCTCCCTCCATGCCTCCTTCACACGCAGGCACTGTCCCGTGGGTCAGTGAGTTTTATTTACACAAATGTAAAGAATCCAGACTGCAGACTCATTAAAAAAAAGCACAACTGTTGTAAGTCTGTGTCCTCTGCCAGGGTTTAGATTGCTCACCTGATCAAAAACCTGTAAAAAACTATAAAAAAGTGCATTAGATTGAATTGAAAGGCTGTAAATGTCCAAAAGATTGTCTGATTTTATTCTGCCTGTCAAAGTGTCTCAAAAATCTCTCAGATCCATGCAAGTTTTTCAAACTTTTGGGAGAAAACATTAAATAATTAAAAATTTCAGTATTTTCACTCTTTAACTTTTTATTTTACTTTTTTTTTTACTAGTTTATGTTATTTAAGTAGTCATGGCACATAAAATACAGCCCCATTTGTTTTCAATGTTCGCAGAAATATATTTTATAACATTAAAATAAAACCATCATTTTTGAAATTCAAGTTTTCATAAAAGTATAAAATCACAATTTAAGTTTTCAGATACACTTGGACAGAGTTGTAAATAGCCCTGTTTTTTTGTTTTTTTTTTTTGTTTTTGTTTTGTTTTTTTGACTGAAATAAATTCAGTTGTAGCCTGTGTGTTTTAGTGTGTCTGATGGAGTTGACAATAGCCTTGAGTTGAATTGAGTTTTTTAAAGATTATTTTTTATAGACTAAACGTTGCTATTGACAAGCTGATCCTTGCTTTCTTGTGCAACTCAAATGTTGAATACGTTTAAAAAAAAAATCCCATAAGTAAGCTTGAATTTACCAAATAGAACAGAAACGCGATGTGTGCACCAACCTATGGTAAACTACAATAGACCTACAGGGATTCAAAGACAACACTGACTCGGTGACTGGCATTTCTGGGCCACAAAATATTTAAGAAATGTTTTGACTTTGTTGCTTTTCTGAAGTGGATGTAACTTTGCGCAGGGAATCCACCATGAGACAATATGAATAATCGCATATTTAAATCATGGAAAGGCTCTCACCAGTTTTATTGTGCGGATACAGAGGACACTGAGCGACATTGTTGTAGTTTTTGTGCGAGCTCTATGAATATGAGAGCGTCTCAGGAGGAAGCCTCAGTGAGCTGCGGGGGTCCCGGGGTCCTCTCAGGTGAACCTCCTGCTCAACCAATCAGGTCTAAGATAACGGTGCATATGTATACGTGCATAAATTGTAGGCCTATTGAGGTAGGCCTAATCCATGTTAACACTAGAACTGTGTTGACAATAACGTGAATGTGTCAGGCTAAATGATAACCTACTTCCCACAAGTGTTTAATGGGCCTATATCAGTCAAAAGACAAACGCTAAGTTCAATTGCTGAACATCTGCTTTGCTGAGTGAGCGTTTGCCAAAGGCCTCACTCAGGGGACCTATTAGCGTTTATTCCAGTGCCTGCTCTGATAAGGAATTCATCAAGTTTCTGACACACGGCCAGATGTTGGGGAATTAGCGCTGTCTCATGATGGACATCCCACTGAACACGTCACTGTGTCACCAGGTCGAGACATCACGGAGTTTGATGCGTTCTTAATATAATCAAGGAGCAATGAACTGACCGCTAAGATTGTGTTGTTCGGGCGACCTAATTTCCTCATTACCTGAGAGGCACGCCGTGGCGCTTTGTTAGGGGCATTTGGAAACAAATAGCAGAAACAGATTCATTGTGTCACATTCTTTGCACCACAAAAGCCTCGGATCAGGTAAAACGCAAAGGCCGCTAATGGCAGATTGTTTGCCGATATTAGTTGCCCGTTGGAGGAGGAAATGCTCATTGTTCAAATAATAGCCCACTGGATTTTAACAGCAGAACAAATAGTTTTCAAAAAACTTGTGCTTCCCCCTTTTACTGAACCCTGCACTGCACGTTTTGTAAGATCAAGGATGGATGCTGAATAGACTGAACTGACACACTGAGCTACACTAAAGTGAAAAAAGTAGCTAAACTTCCTGCACGCTCTGTTGTAAGTTGTAAAGCAATACATAGGAAAGTGTTCAAATAGTAGATTTTTGTTTTGTGATCAATTGGCCATTGGGTTTATAGAGATAGTTGCGTGACAAAAGGCGTTGGAGACTGGCTCCTGCGGCTTTATCCTCTTAACGCGCGGTCTACTTAACCAGCAAATGCCATGACAGTAGAGACGGAAGGTAAAAGGTTTTCGACTGTCCAATCAATCCAATATCAAACTCCTGCGCCCGGCGCGACAGGTTCTACCCGCCCTCGAAGCCGGCGCCAGTCAGACATAGGCCTGCGTGCAACCAGACTTGGCGGGTTGCAGTTTGCCCAGCGGCGCGCAGCGATACAAACTGCAGTGCCAACAGTCAGCGTGCAGCATACAAAGTCCTACTCTCAAGACAAACTGGAGACTAGGACCGCTACAGCAGAGCACTGTTGTAATTCAGCCTCTATTCTATATACAATTGCATCCACGTGACCGTCACCGTTTTCTAATGCAGCAAGAATAGACGAGAAAAGCCTTTTATGTTTCCCCTGTGGGTTGCGTCTCCTAAACGGCTCCAACGAGAGCGTGTGTAACTGGCTACATCTCATACCGATGTGCAGATCTTGCACTTTGCAATAGACTTGGCTACAAGAGTTAAAATAGTTCATCCATTACAAATCATGAACAATTACAGCGCTAAACACAATTGTGACAATCGCGCGCACCCGCTCTGATGTGATCTGTGCGTGCAGCGTGCGTAAAGCACAACGAGCTCGCTGTGTATGTGAGAAAGCCGGGTCTCTAGTATTTTACGTCACAGTGTCTGAGAGGAGGAACATGAAATGTGTGACTAGACGAGTTGAGCAGAGAGGAGGGGTTGGTGTGTAGGGGAAGGGGGGACGAAATCAGCTAAAGGAGATGAGGCATTTTGTGCATAAAGTTTGGTGGGGCGCAATTTGACTAATTTTGTTGTTTTCAGCATTGTACAACATCTATAACGTTACATGACATTTATTTGAGCAAAATATCTTTCATTTTCTCGGCGGATTAAAGGCGGGAGACGGTTTGGCCATTATCACGGCCACACCGTGTCCTCAACTGCCCGACTGCATGCGCAACTATTGTTCGGACAAATGATTTTTTTCTTCCCCAACATGTAGGCCGAACGTAATATGGCATAGCATCGAAGATAACATAAACACATTTGAAACATGCCTTTAATGAGTTCTGTGACAGCAGTCAAGTTCAAAAATTAAACATGATTTGCCGTAAAATTGGGGAAATAATAAATTGCCCATAATGAAAAAGTATTTTCAGATTTTTTTTTATTTCAGTCAAAATTTCCGTTCACATTTCTTCATAAATAGTTGGTAAAACAAATTAACCAACATACAGTAGCCTAAAAAGTACAAGGAAGCTTTGCTTCTGGTAGATAGGCTGATAGGCCTGCTGTTGTAACAGGTTTGCCTCATTGTGGCACAGTGACACAGTTCATCATTAAAACATTTTGCTCTTCAGGAATAACTTGAGTGTGACCCATTTCTCCCAGAAAGCGTTACAACATCACATTCTAGCTGTGTTATTGGCTCTGACCTCTGACACGGGGCAGAAAGGTACGGGAATAAGAAATTAAGGTATAGAAAATAGCATATAAAACATATATTCCTTAAATTATTTAAATAAACTCATTTCATATATCACTGTCACGAGGTACCATTTTTACATTTTATTTTAAAAGTAATGCTGGTGGTCTGAATTGTTCTCTTCTGAGCACAATATACTTTGTTTCTGCATATTATTCAATTCTTGAGAATAGGTTACAATGCAATGCTGTAACTCTTTTGACACTGTATGTGTTCTCCTCTACCCACATACCTTTCACTAGATTTAGTTAACACAAAATGCCATCTTGACAAGTTATTCACACAAAACAAGCAAATGTGAATCAAACTGCTCTATATGCAACACCACAACAAAGAACACGCTTTAGTTTTCACAGAAGAATTACATTTAAAACAATGCAAGCTGACAGACCAAAAAAAAGTTTTTTTTTATTATTAATATTATTATTATTGAAGATACTGTGTTGTGACAGTTCCATTGTTGCCGATGCACACAAAACATACTTGCACAAAGACATTGCTGGAATCAAAAATAGCCTTAATGGCGCTTAGAAGTGGGCGCTGACCCTAATTTTGAAATCATGATATAAACTTCCTTTGAGTTCATCGCACTCTTCGAAAATCAGTAGAGTGCAACAGGCTGCTGGGAGTGTTTTTTCAGTATGCTACGATTTGACATCTATCTGATCTATAAAAGTAAATACACAAAAATCTTATTTGAACAAAATATAAAGATATCAACATAACCGTTTTATAACTTCTCAGCTCATCTGAACTTAGTTCTAACAAGCGTTACATGTCAATGGTCTCTCAAAGAAAAGTGACGGAAATATCTGCATTATATATAGACAAATCCATTATATTCATATATGCTTTCTTCAATCCAAATAAGACACCTGGAGGCCTACTGGTTTAAAAGAAAACGCAGAATACAATCGCCAAGTGGGAAATGTATTAGTCATTTGTTCAATGTTAAGTTGGTTATGACCAAAACTGTACAGTTCTTGCTAAAAAACATTTCCATAAATATTATTTATGTTTCAGAACTTATACCCATAATTAAATTACAAATTGATAAATATGGCATCATGGATATGTATTTACAACAGTATTAACAAAAGGCAACGTTTATATTTTAACGGTAACAATCGTAACCAAATAACCACATGTGTCCACCTGAAAACGGACGCTGACAACAGATTCAACCCCATCAAACAAGGAAATACATTCACAAGTATAATATGAGTTTCTGCGTTTTTTTCTGTGTGTTCAAGTTAATGACAAAGACTTTGGCACGTTTCTTAAGACTGTTTGAAGTTCCAACAATCAAATTTGAAAAGGCAGCAGCGTTGCCACCATAGAAAAGAGCGTAAAATAGTACCCTTTATTTTTTAAATAGAAAAATGAGAAAATACATGAAATCAAACAAGAGTTATTTGCTGTAAAGTAAAAGATACAAATATGTATTTATTTTAGAAAGCAAAGTGTGTTCATTCTATTTATTTATTTACTTTATTTATTCATTTACGCGTTTTATTTCCACCAAATGGTAGAATGAAAGTCAAATTTCATGATCCTGAGAATGGACGTGGCCTGCGTGCAGCTTGATGCCTTTTGCTCTTGTCTCCTGTTGTGGTCCTAATCCCGTGTGTGTGTGAGGACGTGTGTGTTAGGGCAAAATCCGTGCGTCTTCAATGCCGTGGTACACGTTGGTGAAGTGTTTTCTTTTAGTCATTTCAAACGTACCACTCGTTAAAGTTTGGAGCCAGTCCTTCGCTGTGACCAGACGTGTTCTGTACCACGGCTGACGGTGGGGTTTTTGTGGGGTCCTCGGTGCTGCCTGAGACCAGTACCGGCGGTGTGGAGGACTCGTATCCAGAACTGGCAGCCGGTGATGATTCGGATCCTTGAGACTCGTGAACCTGAAAATGCACAGAAAGTACGCATGGTATTTTAATCAAAAAATAACATTACAAACGTGATTTAAGGCCTGCAAAATTGTTGTATGTACAACACAAAACAACACTGAATGGGGCGTTTTTGCCAAGTAGTAAATGTAGTAACGATTATTTGTGAATTTGCGAATAGGTGCGCGTATTCCTCCACTTAGTGGAGACAGAGTGGCCAAACAGAATAGTAAACACAAAGTGTTGTAAATGCGTTCTGTAATAACGTGATGGTCCGTGTCAGCGGGAGGGGGCAGGGTGGGGGAGGTGTGTTAATGTGTTTAATGCGTAATGAAGACGTTAATTACCTTCATGTGTTTCCTGAGAGAGCTGGGGTGCGTGTAGGACTTGTCGCACACTTTGCAAATGTACGGCTTGTCTGACGTGTGCACGTGCATGTGCTTTTTCCTGTCGCTGCTGTTGGCGAATCGTCTGTCACAGCCATCAAATTCACACTTAAACGGCTTCTCACCTGGGGGAATATATGCATACACAACGTCAATAACCCCAACAGCCTCCGCAAACAAAATGTTATAGTGGCGCCTGCAAAAGCTACAGGCCGGACATGTGGAGCGTCTGCAGCCCGTTATATAACAGTAACCTACATTCGGAGGGCGACATGGATCGAGCGCCACTATTACTCCACGGTGCCCTGTCAGGCGTTATTTATTCACGAGGCCTCATGCTACTACTGCCCTGCACTGCTCTATAGTAAACATTGAATCAACAGGGCATTTGACCGCAGCCATCTAAAAGAGTTTATCCACACAGAAACACTGCAAAGCCACGTCGTGCCTGTGTAGTGTCTGGGATATACAGCCCGCATTCAGGGAGAGAGACAGCCGAGCAGAGCGCCTGGTGTGTTCACTCACACAGTCCAAACTTTTACAACTTTGTCATTACTAACTTCTCAGCACCTAAACATAACAAATTGCCAATTTTAACTTTAATAATGGCCTACTTTAGTTTGTTCATAATATATTCTAAATGTAATACTTTAGAGAAGAAAGAATATGGGCTACAATAACCCCGCACAAAGAAAAACTCTGCCTCTGACCCCAACGTGAATAATGTGTATTTAGAACATAAACACGTTATGTTACGTTATGTTTTTAACAGTTCACTGACGAGAAAAAAATCACAACATCGCCGGTGCCTACCTGTGTGCGTTCTTTTGTGGATTTTCAGATTTTCTGACCTGGCGAATATTTTGCCACATCCAGGGAACGGGCATGGGAAGGGTTTTTCTCCTGTGTGCACTCGGATGTGGTTCACCAGTTTATACTTGGCCTTAAAAGATTTGCCTTCTCTCGGACAGTCCTCCCAAAAGCAGATATGGTTACTCTGCTCTGGGCCGCCGACATGCTCCATAGACACGTGTGTGACCATCTCGTGCATGGTGCTGAAAGTCCTGTCGCAAGTCTTTTTGGGTCTGTTCATCTGGTTCTCGTCTATCCACTTACAGGATAGCTCTTGTTTAATGGGCTGCCGCATGTATCTAAAAAAGGCCCCGGGGCCATGGTGCGTGGGCACGTTCATGCCCATGTTCATGTTGATGGGGTGGTTGTAATTGTGCAGCTGAGCTCCGTAGGGGTCTGTCCGAGGACTCGCCACAGGACGGTACGGATCGGGTCTTCCGAAGATATCCCCGCGTAAGCCAAGATGCATTTGGCTGTTGACTACATGTCCGCTCGGCGACGTGTGGCTCACCCCCTGGTCGTGAAGTCCTGGAAACAGCAGATGTCCGGGGTTATCGGGGATCCCCGGCGGCCCGTGAAGGCTCCCTGCCGAAGCAGCAAAGATTCCGTGTTGTGCACTTGGAGCGGGAGGCTCCGCAACGCCGCGGTTCCGAAACAGAAAGTCCCGCGTGGAATTGAACGCACCACCCCCGTACGAGCCTACCTGGCCGCCGTGCGAGTGTCCCAGTGCGGCTGCATATCCGGAGGCTTGCGGGGTGAACGCGGACGTCTGACTGGAGGCGATGTCATGCGCCACGGGGCTGATTTTGAAAGCTGCGGAGTGAGAGGAGTCGGAGAAAGGATTCAGCCCCAAACTGGGGTCTCTGTTCCCGAGCTCGTGATGGTGTCTTGGAGTCCCGAAGCCCCCCACTCCTAAAGATGCAAACTGCGGACCACTATCAAGAAGCATCATGAAGCAAACTTAGGGCGCGGGGAGAAAACTAAAAATCAAATTTAAATCCAGTTTAGCGGAGCACTCAGACCAGCTCACACCACGCCGGTATCTGTTACGTTTAAGAGAAATCCTCAAATAAAACGGAAACCAAGTGGAAACGGAGAAAAATCCTACGCGTAAAAGAGTTGGGAGGCAAAAACTCCCGTAGAGTGAGGTCCGTGAGAAAAGAGGCTCAAACTTCCCCCCCTTTCCATGCGGATGATGTCCTTGGACTGATAAAGTCAATCACTCACTCCCAGAACATAAATGAACTCGGGAGGCAGAGCTACGTAAACCAATCCGCTACAAGCTATCCACAAACCACGTGACTGTCGAGGCGAGTGGTAATTGGCTAGATTTCTGGTGATTGGCAGTGTTTGCTATTGAAGATGGCAGCTCGTCTTAACTGGGTTCATTTGATTGGCTCACACAGGGTTACTTTGCAGGTATAGGAAAAGTCTGAGGCACTTTCTACGTTACAGTGATAGTCTATATGGTTTCACACGAACGAGTGCTAAAGTTCAAGAACACAAAACTACCAATCCATTGCTTATATTGCCTACATTTATACGTAGATATTCCTGAGCAACCCCAGATTTTCTGGCAATGTTCCAAATTTGTCTTTCAAAAAGTTACTTGAAAGTGGGGGGAGGACGGAAAAGTCCATAGGGTGTAAAACTGTGGAATAAAAGACCGAAAAAAATGGCAGTAATTTTAATATCTTGAGATTTGGCTCGGCCAAAAAATTCATTGAATAAGTTTCACACGGCTGCCGCGGACTCCCTGCAGGACACATAAAATCTGATCAAGTTCAGAGGCGCGTTGAGTGCTTCAAGCCGCGTTTTCTTTTTTCTTTTTTCTTTCTTCTTTTTTTTTTTTACTCCGGCACTTTCACATCTTTTTCCCTCAATGTCTCAGGAAGGAGCGCACATTCTTTGTTTGAGATGGACCCGAAAACTTTAAATGAGCACATTTCTCGTCGCCGTCATTTACCACATTCACAGAGCTCTTCCTCCAAACAGATAGATTGGAAAGGTGAGTTTACTTGTCCATTTCTTAGAGTAAATAAGGGGACAAGTCCCCGTATGTCCTTTTCCTTTCGTCTGTTACGCGCCTTATACTCGGCGCTCTTGTAAGAGCCTAATTAAACCAAAAGTAGGGTTGGCTGTGCGCTTTTGCGCAATACTGCAGCGCCTCTCCACATGTTGCACGGTTAAAAGCAAAACGTTGGCTCGAATGCAGGCCTACCTGCCCCTCCTCTCTGCATCTCTCTCACACTGAACTCCCTCCGCCAGGTTTTGTGCAGCCTGCATGCGCGCGCACTAAAGGCATAACTTCAACGCACACAGAAGTGCAAGCGGCTCTGAGATTTATGGCGACCTTTCTGAACTTACAAGTGACGAGCAGCCCGTTAAGTTTGCTCTGCCCTTCATATTTTATTAGCTCGTTGAAAAGAGGCTCTGTACACAGTCTTTTCTATGTGGCTGCTGTAGCCTCTAAAGGCCCTGTTCCTAAGTTTAGAATGTAAAATAAATAAATAAATAAATAAAATAATTGACTAGTGGAAATTAATTGGAATATCAAACAAGAAAAAAAAAGTTTACACTAGGTTTCTTTAGAAAAGTTGTCAAATGTGCATATTTCTTACGTGGCTCGTTGGTCAGATCAGAGACGCCTAATCAATAGGTGGCCTTTTAAAAACTAAGCACACGTGAATAATTCATGCATAAATCTTTCTTGGTTCATATGATGGTCTTTTGATTAAAAATTCCCTCTTCTTCACTCTTAAAAATTTCCATAGAATATTTTTTTTAAATCCACATTGTGTGATTTTATTCTTAAGAAATCAACAGCCCTTTGCCTGGACATTTAACACAGCTATGGCATGTTTTACGTCATACATTTCTGTTCAATGCCTCTAATTTAATGTCTTTCATTAGGGAATGTAAAATATATATTTTTAGCCATCTCAGCTGGGGTTACCACACTCACGTTGGGATATCTCATTGGTTATAAAATAATCTGCCACCAACTGGGCATGCGCGTTACCTAAAAAAAATAGCAATATTGTAATGTGTCACGTAGGTCTTATGTGACATAGGCACGTTTGGAAAAAAGCAGAACAAATCCCAGCTCATGGTAAACCACAAACATTTCTATGTTTTAAAAAAAATATATTTTCTAAATAGATTACCATGAATCGGATTTCGTTTTTCTTACTGCATGTGCATTGTAATTCTCTTAATTTATTTTGAATGAATAGCCTATTAGCTGTCCGTGTATTTGATATATCTTATAAAGTATATTATAAATCATGTGTGGATTGTGATCCAGTCTTGGCTGCACACTTTATAGGTCGGTATGAGTTATCTTAAGTTGTATGATTGTTCATGGTCAAAACAACTCAACAGAATGGTTTGATTATTTAGAAATGGTGATGTTCTGTCGAGCACTTACTGCTTTGATTGTTGTAGATAATTTGGGGCATGTTTTTCTTTGTTTAGCATATTTACTCATCATTTCACTTTCTCAATCTTGCATCTTTAAAAAAAGGAAATGCTAACTTGTTCTGTTGCACAGATATCCACATTTTGTTTTGCATTTGGAGGTCAGCGTGTCTGGTCCATCAGTTTCAGTTCTAAAAATCATACATCGTGCATACATCTAAAAATCATACACACACACACACACACACACACACACACACACACACACACACACACACACACACACACACACACACACACACACACACACACACACACACACACACACACACACACACACACACACACACACACACACACATGCTTTTTGGTACATATTATAGATAATAGATGCGTACAAATAATCAGACTTTTAAAAATACGTATTTTAACAGACCAAGAAGTAGGCAATATTTCTGATGGTTTTAATATTTAAAATGCCTGATCAATTTAAACATAATAATTGCTTTGTGTTTTTATTATTTGTTTAGTTATTGCTGTTATGGTCCAGGGCTTTAACTTCATGATGATAAAAAAGGCCTAAATATATCTGGTCTTATTGTTTAATAGGATAATAGAAATCAAAGTATCCATTTAAACTGAGAATTTACAGCCTACATTTTTAGTTTTCATCTCTTGAAGATGTTATAAATCGCACATTTCATATTATTTCCTGTTGTAGTGCATTGTGTTGTTTGACTTCAGGTGTCAGCGGTTCAAGGTGCCCTATGTGCGTTATGAATGTCTCTTATGACTGTGGCCTACTGCTTTATTCAAACACGTGAGCTCAAAGTCTGTCAGAGGCGTTGGTGGAGTGCTGTCCTCAGACAACCCTCAAGTTTGACTATTCGTCATTCTGCAATTTTGTAACTTTTGCAGCTTTATATTAGTCTGATTCTGAAACACAACGGTTTAACCATTGTTTACCTGTTTGTGAGAAACGCAATGCATAAACGTCTAATTGTGAAGTGATCTGTTGATTTTATTAGGACCGTGTTGAGTTTTGCCGCTCTTAGAATGACCCATTCTCAGTCTGGACACACTGTCTGTTATTGTGCAGAAGTGTGAGGGGCACTGGGGACACAAAGTGTGTGTAAAACCTGGTTATGGTTAGGCTCTCAGTCAATAACCTGGGCTACGTCCTCGGCGCATTTGGAGAGACACTGAAGGCTCTGTGTAAAGGCTCCCAAAGTTAGCCTGCAATATTTTATCGCGGCACATTTCAAAGCATTTGCTCTGCATTATTTGAAAACGGAGTCGTGTGGTGAATGCCTGCGTGTCCCTTTTAAAACAAACCCAGCGCCTGTCAATCACGGCGCATTCCAACCAATCCCAAAGCTCCCCTTTTAAAAGCAGGTTTGCCTGCTGTGCTTTTATATTGCACCATGGCCTGTTCCGAAGCATTTTACTACCACGGTTATTGCCACAAATCAAGAGGGCAAAGTGAACGGCATGGGACTCACACCAACTTTAACGAAATTGAGTATGGTTACTACTGCTACGAAGTTCACGGCCACGAATTTCACATGCAGATGATATACACCACGGAACATGGACCGTGCGCCCATAGGTGCATCTTCAGAGCTGTTGGTTGACTTTGCTAACTCATAGCCAAACTCACAACAAAACATGACAAGCCTTTCGAGGTTTAGTGGCTGCCCTCTCTCCTGCGTCAACCCCGGAGAGAGCAATACTGAACCCAGCGTGGTGCTGCCACCTTTGGCAGGGGAGCACATGGGACACCCCACTGGCACTTCTTTAAAACTCTGCCTCTCGCGCAATTTGCGAGACTACCCCGAGACGAGGTCCAGTGCATATGTTGACCACTCGGTGGCTACTTTTCCAGACCCTGGATACCCAAGCCACCGGCTCGAGCACAGCCCTCGGGGCATCCTGATTGGAGCCAATCTCTCTGGAGCCGGGATGCCACCCGTCACTGATCAACTGGCACAACGAGCTAACCAACATGGCGGCGTTGAAAGGTACCGAGACTTTCCTGGCATCAGAGACAACCGGAGCCATGCTTTTTTCTCCAGCTACCAGGAACAGGCCCACAGCTCCACTGACGGGACTCAGATGATGCTTGGTCTACCTGGAGACATCTTGACGCGGACACACCCCTACAGCCAGAACCTCAGCCCCAAGGGCAATGGTCAGCAGCTTGTCACTCAGTTTCTGGGGCTTTACAAGCCCATAAACATGGCCATCCAGCGCGGGCCAAGCGAAGCTTTCTTCAGGTGCTCCAAGCAGAACGTCAAACACGAGCTGCTGTGCAAGTGGACAAACAGCCACGATGGAGCTGGAAAAGTGCCCTGCTCCAGAGCCTTCGGCAGCATGTATGAGCTCGTGACCCATGTGACCGTGGAGCATGTCGGCGGACCTGAGCACTCCGAGTACGTGTGTTATTGGGTTGACTGCCCGAGAGACAGGAAGCCGTTCAAAGCCAAATACAAGCTCGTGAACCATGTCAGAGTTCACACTGGGGAGAAGCCCTTTCCGTGCCCGTTTCATGGCTGTGAGAAAGTCTTTGCTCGTTCAGAAAATCTGAAGATCCACAAGAGGACGCACACAGGTTAGTCAATAATAATAATAATGATGATAATCATGATGATAATAATAACAATAATAATAACAATAAATAATAATTATAATAATAATAATAACAATAATAATAACAATAATAAATAATTATAATAATAATAGATCATTTGTTTGATGATGCAGTTGTGTAGTTGAGCAAAAGCTAATCCTGCAGGCAGTGCAGCCCACATGGTGAGCCTGGTGAGCGTCAGGCCTGCTGCTGGTTGGAGTGTCTCTCCCTCTTCATTCAGCTAAATTAATAAATAAATGCTGGGACACCGGAGAGCTGTGACGTAGCCGTTACGCGCATGAGCCTCGTAGGGACTCTCCTCACAAGAACAGGAACATTCACTACAGACAGTGATGTAGCAAGAAATGTGAAGATGCTTGAAAATTCAGCCACTTATAACAAAAATGTAAATGACTGATCTTTTTGTCTCATGGCATATTGATTTGTCTCGAGGAAATGCTATCACTGTAACTGAAAACAAATCCATTGATTAGCCTATTATTTGGTAATGTTATCAATGCTTGCCGGAAAAGTCATAACACGGCGTCAACGAGTATGAAATGATCACGCAAAATATAGGCCACGTTTAAATTATTAATACAAATAGTCTATCTCAGTTATTGAAAAGTTTAATTGAGCCGTTATAGGACAAAGTTGATGAAATATTTTCACGACAATCTGTCACGAATAATAGCTTAAGAATTTACACATTTTACGGATGCGGGGTATTTTCTTTGAGCACCTTTTCACTTTTACGCATAGCTTTTTGCGTCAATCCATCGCCCAAAATCGAACTGCTTCCAAGTCTGTGCGGGTCTAGTTAACTATTTGCCCGAGTGGAAGTTGAAATACTGTCTGAATGCTCAAACTTTAAGAGGCTGTGCTCACTGAACATGCGCTTTATGTCTCCGTATGCTGTGATGTAGAAAACAAAGGCACGGTGCAGGCTTTGTGAGCATCTGATAACGGGCGTCATCTCTCTTTCCACTCGTTTAGGTGAAAAGCCCTTTAAATGTGAGTTCGAGGGCTGCAGCCGGAGATTTGCCAACAGCAGCGACCGAAAGAAACACTCTCACGTGCACTCCAGTGACAAGCCATACGTGTGTAAGGTCAGAGGTTGTGACAAGTGCTACACACACCCCAGCTCTCTGCGGAAGCACATGAAGCTCCACTGCAACAAGCCTCCCCAAAAAGGCACCGACGTGCGCTTAGGAGACGAGGCTCACGTGCCCGAGAGCAGGTCAAACCGCGCACGGGATGGAGCGCAGACCATCCCGCTCCACACCCCCACCAGCCAGGACGTGTCCCTGTACACTGACAGTCGCGACGAGCACGCGCTGAGGTCACGGCTACATCACTCATTTGACAGCGGCATAGATTACTCCGCGCACAGAGCGGGGCCTCTGCTGGAGCCTCTGCTGCAGCGGGGCTCTTACCGGAGTCAGCACGGACAGCCGAGTGGACAGGCCCCGCACGCGTTCTCTCAGAGCTCGAGGACTTTCTCCACTTCTCCCTTTCAGAAGAGCCTTGTCAATGGCTGGTACACTTGTCACAGTGGCGTCGATTCCTTTCCACCAAAGCAATGTAACATTCCGTCAATGTGAGATTTCTTCTGGGCCTCTTCATGTCTCCTTTCTGAGTCTCAGCACCGCTTCCTTCCATGCCTGTATTAGACTGTTTGTGACATGTGCAGCTCACTCATTGTAAAAGACTTCTTAGCGCACTGTGCGCTTTACGGCTCTGAGGCCAATGAAATTACTGTTCATCATAATTCTACAGGACCTATAGAACAAATATCATAGTCTATATCATTTTTTTGTATTGTTGCAGAATAGTCGGAACCAGTGTGAGAAAAAGCAAAAAGAGCTATGTTGTGTTAACTCAACAGTAGGCTTTACGTTGTTGAATGTAATCTAATGTTGTTGAATGTAATCTATGACAAATGCATAAACCGTTACCAATGTTTTCATGTATGTACAGCTTCTTAAATATTTTTTCCCCCAAAGCTCTTTGTATGCGCTGGTGTAATGGACCTATGGTTCTTCTTCTTTCGGCCAGCGGAATTCACTGGCCTCTTCCTTTTAATCCTCATGATTTTCCTCTCTGGTCAATAGGGCCACAATTCTCAGCAAAGTATTTTATGAGTTTGTGCTCTGTCTCTTGAATAATAAACAGTGGACCTTTATGTCTGTTGATCACATGTTTCATTTTATTACAGCTTCTCTATCTTGTTATGCTATGTTTACTGTAGTGTAGTGTAGTTGATTTTTGCACAATCCGTATGATGTTGACAATGTGAGCCGCTGGCTTTTCAGACTATAATTTGCTTACAACACATGAAGCAATAAGCTGTGGTGAGGGACCGTTTCATAGTCCTCTGGGTGGACAATGCATGTGAATATCAGGGTGCAGAATCTTGTCCTCATCTTCCGTGATGCACAATTTGTAGATTTTTTTTTTTTACTTCATTCACACTGAATTTTATTATTAATTTAATGTTGTGGTGTGCGTGTCCCTGAGTCTTTTTAAAATATTTGGTCTCCCTTTACTTTGTATTTCAACATTTTCTTTTTTCTGATCAAACTTGCTGGGTACAGCTCATGAGAATGTTCTGTTTTGTGTGTAATAGTAGCCAAACCTTTTCTCTTTCTGCTAGTGATAAAGACAGTTGACTTAACTGTTTAATACAGTAGCAATAATAATGTTTTTCTCATCACTCTCAGAGAAAGTGGAGATGACAGCAAATTTCCAGGTGGCGGCGACCATAAGGTGAAACCCCAAAGTATGGATTCTTGGTGCATTGTAATACTTGTGCTGTACGTGTTTCAAGCTGTGGTAATGTTCCGTAATTATTGAACTCTGACACACCCCCAGAAATCACAACCAATTGGACCTTGGCTTCCCCTTTGCCCCTTTCCCGCCGCCATTTTTACTCTCGTGCTCTCTGCCTAGCAACAAGCGGCAAGCGCCATTTTGGGTTGGGTACATGGGGCGTTGATCAGCTGAGTGTAAATAGATCCATTGCACCTTGGGTTTCATTGACTTGTCAGTGTGCACCCCTGGGTGGCTGTCATGCCATCATGAGGTTTAGCCCCAGCTGTGTACCAGAGGGTGGGCTGCTTCGTCACACTGGCTCTCTGGCTCTTTGACACATCATCCTAACCATGCATGACACCTTCCGTAACTTACACTATGCAGTCTTACTATTCTGCATGCCGGGTGCAAACTGTCATTATCAACGTCCAGCACTGTTCCAGCGGCAGCCAAGATTGTCGAGAATGTTCTGTGTGTTTTTTCTGGATCTCAGTAGTGCTGCTAGAGTTCACTAATGCCCTATTTCTGCCACAGGTCTTGAATCTTTGTGCCTCTGTCCCTTCAGATCCCTCTGACCATATGACGCATCTCTAGTGTTTGGTTTCAAGGTAAGCTGTTGTATTCCATAAAAGACAAGACACAAACTAGCGCTAGCTGCAGTGTAATTTCCTTTCTGTTGGGTTGAATGATAGAACATGGAGTGGAGCATTTAAACTTGACTGCTAACAATGCAAATGAGGCCATTTGTTTCAATAAAGCAAGACATGATCCAAAGTATTGAGTTTTGAGTCTAAATTAAGTCTTCACATCGGTGATTAAACAGCGGAATAAGATGAATATGTCACTTATTCCTTTTGCAAACATTTATCGGCTAATCTGTTTCATGTCGAGCCTGTGATAATTTGACAACTTGACAATTAATAAGGCTTTTAACCCTCAGAAGTGGGACTAACGTAAGACAACGCAATAGTCTAAATAACATGTACAGTACAGAGGCGCGCTTATAAATCATACATCTGCTTGTAGAAATACAAAGGCCTTACTTATTATTTCATGTTCCCCTCATCTTTACCTGCACAGCGGTTTTCTGATTTCACTGGTGCCAGCCCCCTGCTAAGTCCAGTCAAAACCAGGGCTAAAGAAAGTGGGCCTCTATTCTGGCTCCTGAAGGCTTCATCCACTGTAAACATAAAGCCTACAGCTCACACTAAGGTCTACGTTTTGTGTTGCTAATGTGTCGGCAAAAACGCTTCTACTAAAAAGAAATATTAGAAAACGGTTTTCTTTATTTCACTTTTTACTTAAATATATACAATTATTTTGATGAATAAAAAATAATATTTTTGAGTGTGTACAAAGCCCCAATTGAAAACACACAAAAAATTCTACATTTGTTCCAGTGCTCATGAATATCAATCTCTAAATCTGCACTCCTCTATTTCCGATTATTTTTTATGATGATCGCCAAAACTCCCTCAAAATGTTCATATTTGAGGCTCTTATTTATTTTCAAGAATTTAAACCCTCTTTAATCATCATAGATGCACACTCTGCATTACTTTGGTTGTGCAAAGGAACACACAGTGACTATTGTTTTAAGCTATCACTTGTCATTAACAACAACAGTACCTGCATGCAGCTTTTGAATACTTTTTATGTTGTCTGAAATACGTGTTGTTTGAGGTGTAACTCTAAATAAGAGGATCACAGTGGTGGCGGTCCAGGCTGTTTCAAAGCCCTGTGTAATCGTGTGTGTTAATTTTATCTGTTGCAGTATGCATCGCAGGGCTGCTGTGTAATCAAGCCTGTGAACACCACATCTGAAGAACGCATTTGGTTTGTGATCACGTCCCACTGAAGTCCGGCCATTTCGCTCAACACCGATGTTTTCATGTGTGCTGTTCTTGGTATGTGGCTGGAAAATAACTTACTAATATTTAGTCCAACTCTCAAAAAGTTGAATAGTTTTACATTGAAATAAAAACATAAAGCAGTTACTTCCAATTTACAAAAAAATATTTTCAACAACATATGCTGCAATATTTCATCATTTAAATGTCATGAGCATATACAATATTCAATAGAGCATTCATTAATAATTAATAATAATTCATCAGACTTCTTGCGCTTTTCAAAGACACTTGACATGCAAACAATATTCAATATTCAAATAGTAACTATTTTAAATTGCCTATTTCAAATGAAAAAAATAAGAAATAAATTAAACTACAAATTGTATGAATTAGATCTGAAGGCTCTTCCATTGGATTTTGGCCATTAGTTTCAATAGATTTCCACACAGTTGGAACATTTTGCAGTTTCTGGGACTCTAAGTAGCCACATTAGCACACTGGAAGAAATGAGAATACAATGTTGAGACTTTTGGTGATATGCAACATTGACCTTGGCATTTTAACATTTTGTATTAATTGTTTATTTGAGATTTTTGTAGTGAATGATGTGCATGTTTTTTACCACTCAAAGGAAAAGATGAGGTAAAAACATTTTATTCCTTGCTACACTGTTCAATATAATATTTAATTGTGCCACACAAGCTGCTGATATAAAAGCCAGGGCCATATTATCTTCGATGCGGAGCTCAGTTTTTCTGTACGACCATAAATACACATAGTGGGCCTGTGTCAACTCTGGACATTACACTCTTCTCTCTCCATTATGAATTTTCCACTGTGTATGGTCTAGCGCCTTCATGGTACATTCTAAAGTTTTTGCGAAGTAAATAAATCTCTGAATAAATCGTGGGATTAAAGGGACTCTGGTCCCTAGTGCTGGTGTCGGAAAAGTGTTTGTGGTGCATCACAATCATTTTTGTAAATTACAAAATATCTCAATTATTTTTATTGTCATCGAATAAAATCCTTTTGGATAATCATGAAGAATTACCTTGAACATTTGTCATCTGAAGCTGTTAATTCCAATAGTGGCGCACATTTAAGAAAACGTTTCACTGAGAGGGCGAGCGGTTAACCTCTGGTGGAGAAGAGCACCCTAGGGCCTAACTGTACAGTGATGGATGTGGGGTGAAGTGGGCCCTGCACACATCCAGGAATTCCCTTTGGGCCTTTTCAATTACAGTTAGGCCAAGCCAGGCAGTGCCATGATGTGGTGCTTAGGCTGTGACATTAATGGATTGGATAAATGTGATTTGGTGACAGCGCTCAAGTAGTTTATGTAGGCATTCAGAGTGTCTTGTGGCTTTATTTATTTACTGTCTTCAGTAAATATATCATTTACCATTTAAGTGTCTCACTGTTGACTGAAGACATTTACCTTTAACCAAAGTGTAAAGCATTAGGGGCAGTCCACATTATCCAGTGGTGCCTTTGAGGAGTCCAGGTAAGGGATTCAGAAAAGTTGTGGACTGTCTCTTTATCTTTTTGAAGATCAATAGAACAGCCTAACCTCACGTTGGGCCTATGCTAATGTATGATAATGCCATGTGTGTGTGTGTGTGTGTGTGTGTGTGTGTGTGTGTGTGTGTGTGTGCTACACTTACAAAGGTGTGCAGGTTTCAGTGTATCACCACTGATATAGATCCACCAAGATGACCTTCAAATAGGGATTTACCTTTAACACAGAGAATTTGAGGATCATTCTAATGGTACAACTTTTGTACATTTGAGCTTGCAATAAGGTCGAGGCGGCACATTTGTCCCTATGTCAGCTGCACCAATGTCTGTACCATATTACAGAAATTTAGCCACAATAACAATGATTTCCTCATCATGATAAAATGGACAAATTCAATGTACTTGAACTATATTTTTGTTTTGATCTTGTAGTTAGCATCAAGACATTCTGCACACATAATAATAATTATGCCCGTAAAGTAATTTGGCTGCACATAAGAGAAACATGTGAAATATGTAATGTCAATGTAAATTAAGAAAAAAAATGGACTTGCATGTTATATTTCATGGGTCAGATATAAATAAAGATTTATCGGATTTATTTGGACAGAGGCACCTCAAACAATTATTTGTACCCATAAGGTCCATCCATCCACCCACTTCATTGCGTGCAAATTATTGAAGAACACACAAAAAAAATATATATATATAAATTACAATATTACTCAGATGTAGCTCTGTAGCGGTTCTGATGTTTGAAATGTTAAAAAGTAAAATAATGAGAAAAATGAATTGATTATTATTGTTCCACAGAATTAGTATTATTCGTATTTTTGGTATTATACTTTTTTTTTAATCAACACCAAAATCTAAAAGCAGAAGGGCTTGACAGAAGCAGCACAGATCAGGGCCCGGTGCAGGCGGTTGATATTACATGCACGTGTGAAAGATGCCGGTGGCAAAGCGGCCGCCCTGACATAATTACCTAAAACACTCTTTATTAACCAACTTCATAATTAAACCAGCTTTAATATTGTGCTGTACTGCAAACACATCACTTGTTACCAGAAGACTACCACATTATATCATAGCATATCACATTGCCCATCTTTCATCACACTAATAAATGTCTTTAATTGTCCCCAGAGAGAGCCAGATGTTTGGGTGGAGAACTGTTAGTCTTCTCCGAAGTTAATATGAATCCTAGGCCACCAAGTCCCTGTGTACTCAAGCTCACAGATCACACAATTTTCCCCCCAAAAAAAGAAAGAAAAATAGCAGGAAGAAAAAAAAAATGCTCTTTGATCATTCTCCATTTCTAAAATAACTTCCTTTGAACGCTTCCGAGTCACTTGTGCTTTTATTTATAAAGCCTATTTAGACAATCAAGGAGTTGAAAATAATTAGACGCTGCATGCATGCAAACGTGGACATGTATCCCTTTTCAATCAGCACACACCGGCTCTGTTAATTAAACTTCTGAGCTGTTACTTTGCCCAAATCATTTTCTTATTAGCTTTTGCCTTTAGATCTGTTGTCAGCTAACATATTTTCTTCCCCTGTCTATTTTCCCACTGAAATCCCACTGACCCATTTAGTTGATCTCATTTTTCAAGCCTATAATATGGAGTTAAGAGAAGACCTATTAATAGTTCTATTTGTGGTTGCTCATAGGTGCCGCTGCGTATTGTTGAATTCCCTGAGTGATACCATTACCATCTCATTTGGGTAAGGCCGAGATTACTTCATGTTTCATCAGAGAGCGCCGAAGGGGAAGCGATGGGATAAACTAAACTGTTTCTAAGTGTTTGTGAGCGCAGGCATCCCCAAATGCAGTCGTCGAAAACATCACACTTGACAACCTGCGATGCCACCTTTAGTCACGTTTCCTGGTGAAGGTCTCTGGCTCACAACAGCCCCACGTCGATCGTCAGCACCAGTTTAACAGCTCCGCTCACACCTCGCACACCTGGACGGATCGCGAGCTGCACTTCTGCTAACACGTCCTTTAGCACCACTGTCAATTAGAGCCGGCGTTATCATCAGCAGCAGCAGCAGGAAAGGCCCCGTGGACGAGCCCCCCGAAAACACCAGAGTGCACCATGGGAGTGAGTAAATGACAGCTCTCTTCGGTGTTAAATGAATATGCAACGCTCATGCTGTAGTGCGTGTGATGAGCGATCAAAACAAGAAATAAAAAGGCAGCTTAAAATCCTGAGTTTAATTGAAGAGATGAAAGAGGCACTTAGTTGCTGTTGAGGGTTTTTTTTTCTTTTTAATGTCATCTCAGCAACACTTGACATAGAAATAAGTAAACATATATGTTATTCCTCTCTTAATTATTAAAGTCCTATATTTTATTTAGAGCAATTTGTCAAGCTGTAATTTATCCATTCTTGTTCAGGAATGTCCAAAGTACGGCACGAGAGCAAAATACAGCCTGTTTAGAATCTTTTACTGGTGCTATTGATTCACTTGCCTGTTGGAAGAATAAAACGTACATAATTAAAAGAAACAAAATTACATTCTTGGAGCAATAAACAGTGAGTGACCTCATCCTCAAAGGATTTAATTTGATGAATGGCAGCTAAACATGGAATCAGTCTGTGGGTAGTGCTCAGTTATATTTTCTTGAATAGCTTTTTGAATAAATTATTCTTTTCGGACATCCTACTTTTACTCCTACTTAAGTAACAGTACCTGAGTAGAAGTTTTGGTTCTTTTTCCCACTGTAAGTAAATCTACAAATGACCAAAGATTTATGTTGATAATATTAAATAATTTGAACTTTTGTGTGTCTTGCCCCTCTCCTTCAAATACGATTTAGTTTTCCCATGTTTTTGTAATCCTTTGAACATATTGAGCATCATTTACAGGTTTGCTCTTCCAATCAGGCTACATACATTTATGATAAAAATTAAAAATCTGATATTATGCCTAGATCGTTGGCATTAACAGAGTACACTGCAAAAAAGAAAATGTAGATAAATAAAATTTACTTGAATTCAGGATATTAATCTTAATTTCAATAACTTTACTTTGCCTCATTGGCAAATTTATTTTCTTATTTCAAGCTAAAATATCCTTTAATCAGTCAGAAATGTCTTAAAAAACAGTGAAATATTCTACGTCACATAAGCAATTAAATCTAAGATGGTCAAAACTACTCAAATTATGATAAATAACCTGAATTCAGGCGATTTTAAGTAACGCTAGATAATATATTTTTTATTAGTTTCAGAAAATACTTTTTACTCTTACTTGAGTAAGATGTACGTTTACCTGAGTATATTATTTTTAAGTAACTTTGCCCCACACGTCTGATCAGTCAATCCAAATGTCTCTGAACAGCACTTCCCAACAGCCAAAAGGTGCTTCACAGAGACAATAAAGACAAATATGTACCAAAACAAACTTAGGTTATGTATTACAAAAAGTTACGTCTCTACAGTGTTAAGAAGTAGTCATTCTCGCCGGGTGAACTCTCAGCTCCAGCCTCAGCTCCACATAAATCCTGGAGTGGAGGGTGCAGTTTGGTTCCGTGGAGGTTCTTCCTGTTGTGGGGAGCGGGAGCCAAATGACCAGTGGCGTCATTCTGTTATTGCACCAACCTTACTCATCAATCAGAAATCAAAGTCCTAAGAGTTGGAGACATTAAAGACTGTGCTGCTGGTGAGTCCTGTGCCAAGAGGCCCCTTTCTGCTGAGCTTATTAATATACTGTAGGTCATCACTGATCATGAAGAGAGGAGCGCACTACTCGTGAGCCACACCAGGCACACATCCAGCGAATCTTCAGCCTCCAACATGCACTCATCAAAGACACATCCATAGTGGACCACTGAAAGCATTGAAGTACGACACTTTATTATTTATTGGCCAAGGACTAGAGACGTGCGATTTCCATAAAAAGTCAAGGCGGTCAGGAAGTAACAAGAGTTCAACTTGTTGCACATTGTTGCACATGAACCTACTTTTTTTGTTAAAAGGTTGATGTATTCCTCCAGGTGCTGGGCTTAATGACAGATTATAACAATTAAATGAAATAATTACACACAGGTTATATTTATAAAGTCATGTATTAAATTATGATATAATTTGGAAAATAAATGATGCTATTACTGCACATTTATGCCACAATTCTGATCATTTCATGGAGTTTAGTGGGTGCAAAATATATGGATAGTGACAATCTTTGCTCTATGCTACTCCATCCCGTCCCTTAGAGAGATCAGCTATGCAAATATAAATAGTTATGATGACTTGATGTGCCTGTACAAGCTGTGTTTAAAGCCATCATAAAGGGACTTAAATGGCTGTGGGATGGATTCCTGAAAGCTCATTTTATCAGCTACTGTGAAATGATGCAGTTTAGTGGAATATCAATACTAATGAGTGAAAGTAAGTTCCCTTACATTCAAAACAATACATAATTATTTTGTCTTTGAAATAATGAATTGGCCCCTTTGAAACATGTAGTTGGTGCACAAACCACCAGGTTTTGCTTAATTTTTCACACATCAACAGAAATTAACAATATGTAAAGCCAAAAAAAGTAAAAATGAAATATTTTTTCAGAGACAAGTGAAAGTAAGTCACAAAAGTTTACTATTTGACAGGAAAAGTCTTGCAAAAAGATCCAGCTTGTCACAGCTGCCAATGTCAGGAAAACCTCTTTTTATCCTAATCCCACTCATGTGCGTTTAGGTGTGTTCAACATGTTCCTCCGCCCCTCTTGGATGGAGCTCAGGCGAGATGTCTGTTTATCTGTGAACCAGCTCAATCTTAAGCATCGCTCCTCTGCATTCTGATTTTGTCCTCAAAAACCTCAACTTTTAGGCCATGAAGGCATGTACCAGTCTTTGATGTTGGACCAAAACATCGCAAACACACTTGGCATTACTGAATGGGATACAATCAGTATTTTTGATCAACAGCTACGAGAAATACACTGGTGGTTTAGGTCAGCTGACTGTAGACCCTTAACTTTATTTTATTGTTAGAATTTAAAGTATGGACATGCTAACATCTACATTTAAGAAAAGACAAATATAAAGCTAAATGCTTTTTGGAGCTCAGATTTACTGCACTATTTGTATCTGTTACTCAGCCAACTTGATTTGAGCTAAACACTGAAAGCTGTAAATGACGTTTTACATAGGAGTGCATGAAACAAGTTTCTTTCTGCTGAAACATGAAGCAAACATGTGAAGAGTGACGGGAGCATGGTGCCTTTACGAGGATCTAAGGTATCTTAATTCTTGTGCAGACTGTGATTTAGCCTTCTTGTGTGTAGCAGGACATGTTTATGAGCTAATAGGCCTTTGTTAGTGGCACTCTATTTATTTAATACAATTGTAGTGTGAACAGAAGGAATAATAAACAGGCTGACTAAACATACGATTCTTCTTTGGGGCTGAGAAAGCCCTGTGTAAGGACACAAAAGGGGGACGTTTCCACTGCGGAAAGTAAATTCTTTTGAAGTGGAACTAATCATCTGAGGGATGGTTCTCGTTGTCCTAACAACGCAGCTGAATTGGAATGAGCCTCCTTTTGGTGCGAGATATGTTTTCTTTTTTTCATTCAGAACTGATGATGATAGTAGTTTCACGGCCTGTCCACCCACATTGTGCGCTGGAACTTCTTTGCAGATAAGTCTTCAGTGGGAGACGCCAAACACACGGCGGGTGACTCCTGAACCGTGACGTCAGCTCTCTTCTCTGATGACCGCCTTTACGCTTTGTGCTTAATACTTTTGTACGGAGAATGGGCTAAATCCTCTCCACTTACAATAAGAAAAGATCAGGGCTGTTCAAATAAACCTATATAATAATGCACCAGTCAGCCATTGACCATGCTTAAGCTTTTATTCATTATAATTCATATTGAACAAGTGTGCAGTTGCAGTGTGTTTTATCATAAAATCATTTATTTTGTTCTTTTACATTACTACCAGGTGACACTTCAATTTTATTTTTTTATTTAAGAATAATATGTATAGCATGTGAACAACTGGATCAACAAATACCCATGTACATTTTACACTTTACGTTTTACTAAGTGTTAAATGTTTTATATTTGAATCGGTTTTGTAGATTCCAATCTCAAGGTAATGATAGAATAAAATAATAAAGAATAAATAGTTATACCTCAGACGGCATATAATGGCTTGCTGGATGTTCTATAAAATGAGAGACCCTTTATTTATTATATTGGGGAAATGACTGAATGTATTTTCAGTTTCATTGTATAGACATTAATTACAGGACATTCACTTTCTAGAGAACAGGCTGTATTCAGAGCTACGATTCAGTCTCTCAAAAGTGTGTTCAAATGAACAAAACATTCATTTCTCAGTTTTACAAATGAGCGCATGCAGCAGAGTCCTGCAAACAAATGATTCAATATGGGGGATATTACAGTAAGATTTTATTAGCCGGTAAAAGCCTATTAAACTACGATAGAAGCTGCCAGACATTTATGATCCCATATTATTTAACCGGGGCTAGTTCGTGTCATTAACTGCCTAAGTAATCATTGGCCCAGCAGTTTAAGAGTGTGATTCACTGTGACATCTCTATTGTTTTGAGCAGAGTGCTCCACTTGTATTTTCTCATTTGTCCTGAGGGGAATTTAGAAGTTACTCAGGCCGACTAACCCCAAATGGGGCATTCCAAACTTGCACCGTTACTAAATCTTTATTTTCTAACACTCTTTATAGTTTCACCCCTCAGAGTTATAAACCTGCTGGTCCTACAGTCAACCAGCCATTTTATTGTCTCAGTGGGGAATGGGTTCAAACTGAAGTCAGGGACAGAGTTGAGGTGAACTGTGTGCCCACTTTGTTCCCCCTGTGTTTAATATGTTTCTCCATATATACATTTGTACAACCAAAATCCTACAAAGTTATGTCACAGTAAAATAAAAACATTACTGTACAAACTCTTTCACATTATATCATTTGACAAAAATACTTTATTGATTAACAGTAATCATAGAACTTCATAAATAATAATAATAATTGTATATATATATATATATATATATATATATATATATATATATATATATATATATATATATATATATATATATATATATAATCTTTAATTGTCTTTACCTTTTTAGTAATTTCTGTACATTTTTAGATAAAGAGATCACAAAAGGGAAAATTACAAATCATGGTTAAATGTATGTTGTTGTGAAAGCTTCATTTTGCTGTTCTTTGGCGTGTTCCTGTGGCCCTGTAGGTGCAGTTAAACAGCCGCAGACGGTAGACCTTGGCTGGGGGCTGTGATGTCACATATACGGGCGGACCTCTGGGTGATAGCTTACTCAAGACAATTGCTGCTCTGGATTAGACTTCTCGGCCCATGAAATGGCTGTCCACCTGTTGGGTCTGGGAGCAGTTAAAGCGTCATAATATCAGTGCAGCTCTGGCAGGTTACGGCAGGACACGGTAGATAAGCCTCCAGCTCTCTGGGATGTAGGTCATATTTAAGTTCTTGTTGGTTAGAGGAAATTCAACCCTTCAGAGGATGCAGACTTGTCTCTTCTCTCCATCCTGGGTTTGGTTCATTTTGCGTCACTGAATGCATGATGTATTTTCTGCAGATGAAAAGGCACATGTCCCAGAAACAGTAACTAACAGAGAGGCATTTAAACATGACTTTTATGAGCTTTGTTGTGTGTCATAATGGTGTTCCTTTATCATTACTCAAGAGTTGGTTCATGTTTGAGTAATCCTGTATTGTCCTGGATTTGAGGCTGGAGTGCACTGAAAATGTCTGTTTTCACCTATTCCCTATCTCCGCCCACATAATATGTAAATGAAAATCGGTTACTTATTGTGATGAAATGCCACTTTGAAAAGGCGGGACCTGTCAGTTCTGCAGTTTTGAACAGGAAGCCAGTGGATACATCGATACAGTGGATTTACACTGAACAAAATGTAGATAAATATGATCTATGTATGATACGTATAGTTTGATACTCAATAAAAGGCATAATGTGTTTTCTGTAATGTTCCACATTCATTACATTAATTATTATTCTTTGGCTGGTTCATATTTGTGTTTTTCATACTGTGTTTTGTCTTTGTCAGTGTGGCAGACGGATGCTTGTGGAGAGCCAGTTGGATGCTGTAATTAATACACAAGGTAAAATCCTCATATGTGGTTCAAAAACTGAAGATAATTTTTCAAATTTGATATTGCACTGAGAAGTCCTAAATGTGAGCATGCTCCATTAACAAGTACAAAAATATACCTTAAAAAGTGTTAAGTGGCGTCAAGTACTTGAGTGGTGCATATTGGTCACATACGAAAACACATTTTATGTATAATATATTTGTCTTTTTGTGCAATTGTTTTCTATCTTCTTTCTAAGTGGTTGAATGAACTAAGAGAGCCTTTGACTTTGAGCGTTATTATAACTGATTATATATATATATATATATATATATATATATATATATATATATATATATATATATATATATATATATATAATAAATTATAATTTGTGTGCGTCATTTATTGCAGCAACAGTTCGAGTGTATTAAAATGCATTGCATGGAGGCTTTTTAATAATTATCTCCATAGTTATATTTTGGAGCCACTTTACTCATCTCATATTCCATTGTCCAGCGCAGCCGTTCCGTGTACATACATTAAAGTTACTTTTATTTTGGTTTGGCTGTGCCGCACATATCCTCCTGGTGGTGCTTCACTGTTAGGCAATAGTCCTGCAAATATCAGGGGCCAAGTCATTATCTTGTGCTCAGCAGGTGTAGACATTATTGGAGTGTTGAACTAATGATATGTAATGAGCTCTGTGTGACACATGTCTAGCCACCCTTACTGTCATGGGGCCCATTAATAGATAACAGCATCATAATTAGCTTTGCTGGAAAGCACAACCATAGCTTACAAATATCCAACTCTCTTTAAGTTGTTTTTGTGCACAGTGTGATATTTCACATGCTTGTGCATATTAGCACACAAAGTGTTGTTTTCCTAACATTTTTGATGGAAAAGCACTAATACTGTCTTTGCAAGTTGTGCACACTGATGCCTTTACACTTCATGTTTCTGTTTTGAACAAAGTGAAAATAAATTATATTCCATGACTAAAGTACATGTGTATTGTTGTTTTTGTGTTTTCTATGTTCTGGGTAAATTGAAAACCCAGGACACAAATACAGGTCTCTCTTCAAAATTTATTTTGGAAATGGTTTTTATGTTGTACCCCACAGCAAACACTTGCAGCCTTCTGCAGGTTTCCTA